>JARBWK010000007.1:101752603-102952603 GCA_030556195.1 Anolis apletophallus | reverse complement strand
TGGCACACACAGCCCCCATGACTCACTCTACATCCTGGTGCAGTTTGGAGGAGGGTGTACCATGGATGATGGGACTTGAAGTACCTCTACTCACTTCCCAAGTCCGCTGCAACCCTCATCCAATCACTGATCGAGACCAAACTTGGCATACATAACCCCTATGACTGGCTTCACGTCCTGGTGAGGTTTGGGTGAGGACTGACAATGGATGATGGGATTTGTAGTACTTTCACACCCCTCTGTTCCCACAGACAACTGCGGCCCCCAACAAACACAGAGAAAGACCACACTTGGCACACAGAGCCCCAGTGACCCACTCTACATCCTACTAAACTTTGGAGGGGGGCAGAACATGGATGATGGGACTTGCAGTACCTTCCCTCACTTTCCAAGCCTGCTACAAACCTAATCCTATGACTGATCAACACCAAACCTGCCACACAGAGCCCTCATGACCCACTCTACATCCTGGTGCAGATCGGAGGAGGGTGGACCATGGCTGATGGGACTTGAAGTACCTCTACTCACTTCCCAAGTCCGCTGCGACCCTCATCCAATTACGGATCGAGACCACACTTGGCACACATAACCCCCATGACTGCCTTCACGTCCTGGTGAGGTTTGGGGAGGACTCACAATGCATGATGGGATTTGTAGTACTTTCACACCCCTCTGTTCCCACAGACAACTGCAGCCCCCAACAAACACCGAGAAATACCACACTTGGCACACAGAGCCCCAGTGACCCACTCTACATCCTACTGAAGTTTGGAGGGGGGCAGAACATGGATGATGGGACTTGCAGTACCTTCCCTCACTTTCCAAGCCTGCTACAAACCTAATCCAATGACTGATCAACACCAAACCTGGCACACAGAGCCCTCATGACCCACTCTACATCCTGGTGCAGTTTTGTGTGAGACGGACCACAGATGATGGGACTTGAAGTACCTTCACTCACTTCCTAAAAACAATGCAACCCTCATCCATTCACCAATACAGACCAAACTTGGCACACAGAGCCCCAATGACCCAATCTACATCCTACTACACTTTGGGGGAGGGTGGACCAGAGATGATGGGACTTCCACTATCTTCAGTAATTTCATGATACCACTGCAACTCCCAATAATGATGGATCAAGACCAAACTTGGCACACAGAGCCCCCATGACCCACTCTACATCCTGCTGCACTTCTCAAATGACCCGGGCACCGCCGGATCCCCAAGCTAGTATAGAATAAAAAGGAGTGGAAAATCATGGTATACTACCCATAAGAAATGTCCCAGTGCAGTTGTGCACTAGGAACATAACTTGTACAATGCCCTGTTGTGCCATTGCTACAATAATCTAACATGCATGCAAAATGTGTCCCCTTCTACACAGCTATATAAAAACCTAGGTTATTTGCTTTGAGATGGATTATCTGGCAGAGTAGACTAGATAATCCAGTTCAAAGCAGATTATGTGGATTATCTGCCTTGATATTCTAGAATAGATTATATGGCAGTGTAGAAGGGGCCTGTGTCAGTGATGTGGCCCTCTCATTGTAAAGTTACATAATATGAGTATTTCAACCATTGTTTCCAAGGAGTGAAGTCATGAAGACAGGGGAGAACGAACCATAGCACAAGGTGTCTCTACACTGCAGAATTAATGCAGTTTGATATCACTGTAAACACAATTATTAAATAATATGGAATTATGGCCTTTGTAGTTTGATGAAGCTCTAATACCCTATGACAGAAACTTTATAAAGCTACAGTTCCCATGATTCCATAGCATTGGACAGTGTTTGTTAAAGTGGTGTAAAACTGCATCAATTCTATAGTGTAGACCGTAGAAGATGAATCCCAGTTTCTATACTAGCTAGTATTAATGAGAGTTGTAAAGCATGAGTTGCTCACACTACTTAAACCTACTATGATTTAATTTTCAGAGTTCTTACACCACAAGTCTCTTTGGGTAACCTTCAGAGTTCTTACATAACTATAATCAAAGCTATATGGTTAGGTCACCTATACCTGTCCATGAGTTACAACTCCCCCAAGCCAAAACAGTTCTTCACAAATCATTTCTTAAATCTACAGTTTTCCCTATTATGAAATTAAAGTTAGCCCATATATTTTATTAGGGACCATTAAAACCTCTCTCTCTCTCTTATCAATGTGCTCCCCCCCCCCAGAATTTTAATAGGTTGTAAATTATAGACTTTTAGATGGTAGAAGACAGAGAAAGTCCAAAAATATACCAAGATATTATAGTAATTGAAGCTGTAGTGTAGACAGATATGAATCCTTAGCAATAAGTTCCAGTTAAGTCATTCATGCATTCCCTCTGCAAAAATTATACCTATATAAATCTGGACTAACAGTTACACATTTTGGCTCAATAAACAAGTAGCCACAGATTTAAACTATAGATCTTGTATTCCCCAAATGCATCTTTTTCATTATTTGACAACAACAACAACAACAACATAACAACGAGTACTACTAAAAGTACAATGTTGGAGAGGGTGTTCGGAAACTGGAACATACCGTATATGCATATGTGATGGGATGTAAATATGTACAAGATTTTTGGAAAATGGTTATATAGGAAACAGAAAATATTATTAATATAGAAAGTAGAAGGAATTCAGCAGAAATATTGCTATCAATTAAAACAGATGAAGGGAAAGAGAAGAGGGGGAAAATAGACATGCTATTAACAGCAGCTATATTATTGTCTAATTGATGAGGCTCCAACACCCTATGATAGAAACTTTATAAAAGTTTATAAAAACAGCTAGTTGATGGCTAATATAGTATTTGATTTATAGTTAGTTTATTTTCTTTTTCTGGTTGCACTTTATAGCATTGAATGTTTGCTGCTGTATGTTGTGAACCGTCCTGAGTCCCCATTGGGGAGATAGGGCAGGATAGAAATTAAGTTTTATTATTTATTACTATTAATGGCAAAATATTGGAAAGGGGAAATGACAATACAAATTGATGAACAGTATAAAGAAGTCTGAAGAATAGTGTTGACTGATCATCTAACATCAATTTGAAAGTTAATAATAATAGTAATAACTTTATTTATACGCCGCCCCATCTCCCACAAAGGGACTCAGAGTGGCTTACAACCATGAAACAAAACCTATTAGATAATATAAACAAAATACATAGCGTATCAAATTAAGATAAAACAAAAAATTAAGGCAAAACAGTAACAGTGGCGTTATCTGTAGACACCTCCAAGGTCATGTGGCCAGCATGACTGCATGGAGCATGCTGTTACCTTTCCACAGAAGCAGTACCTATTGATCTACTCAAATTTTGTATGTTTTTGAAATGCTAGGATAGCAGAAGCTGGGGGAAACAGAGGGAGTTCACCCCACTTCCTGAATTAGAAACACCCTGACCTTTTGGTCAGCAAGCTTAGCAGCTCAGCGGTTTAATCCTCTGCACCACCAGGGGGCCCTCCATATATCTCTATATAATTGTTAAACCTTTTATGTGCAATACAAAAATAAAATAAAATAAAGGAAGATTTGTTTTCCGCTGCCCTGGAAACTAGGACTTGGAGCAATGGGTTCAAATTACAGGAAAGGAGATCCCACCTGAAATTTAGAAAGAACTTCCTGACTGTAATAATTATTTATTTTTATTTATTTATATACTACTTTTCTCCCCCTAAGGGAACTCAAAGCAGTTTCCAACATTATAAAGGCAAACTTCAATGCCGTATATCCATGTGAAAAAACAGAAGATAATAGCTAGACAAAGAACATATAACTATAAATTAAGCCAACCAAATTAAAACAAAAATATAAAAGAACATTTAGACATAAAGCATAAAAATTAAACATTTATAATATAATAACATTTATATTAAAATGCACTGATTAAAAAACCACGATTTAAAAACAGTTATAAAATTCATGCCATCCAAAATCAAGTCTGTAGTTGTTCAATTGGTCTGTTCGCTATTCCTTATTATATTATTGCACTACAAGGTTTGCTGTCCGAAAGCATGGTCACATAACCATGTTTTTACTTTCTCCCTGAATGTCAGGAGGGAGGGGGGTTGCCCTAATTTCACTAAGGAGGGAGTTCCATAGCCAAGGGGCCACCACTGACAAGACCCCATCTCTCACCCCCACCAGTCATGCATGTGAGGAAGGTGGACTCGAGAGTAGGGCCTCCCCCAGGAGATCTTAATCTCCGAAGAGCTGTTCAACAGTGGAACTCTCTACCTCGGGAGTGTAGCGGAAGCTCCTTCCTTGGAAGCTTTTAAACAGAGGCTGGATGGCCATCTGTCAGGGGTGCTTTAAGCGTGATTTTCC
Organism: Anolis apletophallus; assembly: GCA_030556195.1. NCBI lineage: Eukaryota > Metazoa > Chordata > Lepidosauria > Squamata > Anolidae > Anolis > Anolis apletophallus. The sequence goes on along the minus strand of JARBWK010000007.1, from coordinate 102,948,269 downwards.
TGCAAGGCAGGGGGTTGGACTGGATGCCCCATGTGGTCTCTTCCAACTCTATGATTCTATGAAGGAAAGTCCATGTTAACTGCTATGTTGACTGCTGTATTTTGAAGTAACCACAATTTCAAAACATCCTGCTTTGCAACAGTTGCAGAGCTGCTTGGGCTGGAAGTCAGCCTGAAGAAAATGGAAGTTCTCTACCAGCCCGCACCACAGGAAGAACACCATCATCCTCACGTCAGCATAGGCAAATCTGTGCTTAAGTCTGTTCAACCGTTCACCTACCTAGGAAGCATCATCTCTTCAGACGCCAAGATCGATAAAGAGATAGATCACAGATTAGCAAAGGCATAGAGTGCATTCGGAAGGCTTCACAAAAGAGTCCGGAGCAACAAGCATCTGAGGCAAAGCACCAAAATCAGTGTGTACTGTCTATTCTCCTATATGGGTCTGAAACATGGGTCACCTATTGTCAACACCTACGACTCCTCGAACGCTTTCATCAGCGCTGTCTCCGCACAATCCTAACTATACACTGGACTGACTATGTGACTAATGTTGCTGTCCTTGAGCAAGCAGGGATCACCAGCATTGAGGCCATGCTATTGAGAACACAGCTGCGCTGGGCAGGGCACGTCTCTAGGATGGAGGACCACCGCCTCCCAAAGATACTACTCTATGGTGAACTCGCCACGGGTCAGCGCAAGAGAGGCGCCCCCAAAAAGAGATATAAGGACTCCCTGAAACAACACCTCAGGCTCGGCCAGATTGATCACCAACAATGGTCCACCCTGGCCTCGCATCGGGAGGCATGGAGACGCACTATCCACAATGCCGCGGCCTCTTTCGAGAAGACACGCCGAACGGGTCTCGAAGAGAAACGACAACGCAGAAAGAACCGCGACTTGGAAACAACAACACCCAAGGAGACTTTCTGCTGTGCTTTCTGCAACCGGACTTGCCTCTCTCAGATTGGCCTTTTTAGTCATCAACGAATCTTCGTTCGCGAAGCAATGCCGAGAGACAATTTCAAAGGGAGCAGAGGGATGAGATAGAATGAAGGAGGGGGGAATGTACAGTCATAATAATGGTGAGTTTATGTTTGATATATAATTGTAAAATACATTAATTAAAACTTGGGGAAAATAATAATATTCAGCATCTTGACAAAACTTTGGACTAAGCCTGGGCAAACTTGGGCCTTCCCTCCAGGTGTTTTGGACTCCAACTCCCACCATTCCTAACAGCCTGTCGGCTCTTAGGAATTGTGGGAGTTGGAGTCCAAAACACCTGGAGGGAAGGCCCAAGTTTGCCCATTGGGATTGCTGACGCACCGCGGGGCTCGAAGCGGGCGCGAGGCTGGTTCCGGCTCATGGCGCTCGCTCGCTCGCTCGGGGAAGCGCGGAGGGCAGCCCGGGGCCGTCAAGGAGGCCCGGGGGTGCTCATGGCCCCCTTTACGGCGGAGGCAGCCGGCCTACGACAGCACAGCGCCGCCGCCGCCGCCATCGTGGCCCTGTCCGAGGCAGGCGCCGTCCAGTCAGGACAACTGCGAAGATCCAGGCCCCTTGGTTGCTAGGCAACTGGGGAAGCCGTCATAAAGAGGCCCAGCCGCCTCACTAGAGGCCTAGCTCTGAACAGAACCATCTATCCCAGGCCTAGGCCAACTGGGGCCTTCCCGCCAGGTGTTTTGGACTCCAACTCCCACAATTCCTAACAGCCTTAGGCCCTCTCCTCCCCCCCCCCTCAGACGCTTAAGCGAGAAAGGAAAGGAAAAGGAAAGGGCCTGAGGCTTTTAGGAATTGTGGGAGTTGGAGTCCAAAACACCTGGAGGGAGGGCCCCAGTTGGCCCATGCCTGTTTAGACTGTAACTCCCAGAATCACCAGTCAGGCTGAGGGGGGAAAGGAAAGAGCCTGAGGCTATTAGGAATTGTGGGAGTTGAAGTCCAAAAACACCTGGAGGGAGGACTCCAGTTGGCCCATGCCTTCCTTCGACTGTAACTCCCAGAATCCCCAGTCAGGCTGAGAGGGGGAAAGAAAGAGCCTGAGGCCGTTAGGAATGGTGGGAGTTGGAGTACAAAACACCTGGAGGGAGGGCCCCAGTTGGCCCATGCCTGTTTAGACTGTAACTCCCAGAATCACCAGTCAGGCTGAGGGGGGAAAGGAAAGGGCCTGAGGCTTTTAGGAATTTTGGGAGTTGCAGTCCAAAACACCTGGAGGGAGGGCCCCAGTTGGCCCATGCCTATTTAGACTGTAACTCCCAGAATCACCAGTCAGGCTGAGGGGGGAAAGGAAAGGGCCTGAGGCTATTAGGAATGGTGGGAGTTGGAGTCCAAAACACCTGGGGGGAGGGCCCCAGTTGGCCCATGCCTATTTAGACTGTAACTCCCAGAATCACCAGTCAGGCTGAGGGGGGAAAGGAAAGAGCCTGAGGCTATTAGGAATTGTGGGAGTTGAAGTCCAAAAACACCTGGAGGGAGGACTCCAGTTGGCCCATGCCTTCCTTCGACTGTAACTCCCAGAATCACCAGTCAGGCTGAGGGTGGAAAGGAAAGAGCCTGAGGCCGTTAGGAATGGTGGGAGTTGGAGTACAAAACACCTGGAGGGGGGGCCCCAGTTGGCCCATGCCTATTTAGACTGTAACTCCCAGAATCACCAGTCAGGCTGAGGGGGGAAAGGAAAGAGCCTGAGGCTATTAGGAATGGTGGGAGTTGGAGTCCAAAACACCTGGAGGGAGGGCCCCAGTTGGCCCATGCCTATTTAGACTGTAACTCCCAGAATCCCCAGTCAGGCTGAGAGGGGGAAAGAAAGAGCCTGAGGCTATTAGGAATTGTGGGAGTTGAAGTCCAAAACACCTGGAGGGAGGGCCCCAGTTGGCCCATGCCTGTTTAGACTGTAACTCCCAGAATCACCAGTCAGGCTGAGGATGGAAAGGAAAGATCCTGAGGCTTTTAGGAATTTTGGGAGTTGGAGTCCAAAACACCTGGAGGGAGGGCCCCAGTTGGCCCATGCCTGTTTAGACTGTAACTCCCAGAATCACCAGTCAGGCTGAGGATGGAAAGGAAAGATCCTGAGGCTTTTAGGAATTTTGGGAGTTGCAGTCCAAAACACCTGGAGGGAGGGCCCCAGTTGGCCCATGCCTGTTTAGACTGTAACTCCCAGAATCACCAGTCAGGCTGAGGGTGGAAAGGAAAGAGCCTGAGGCTATTAGGAATGGTGGGAGTTGGAGTCCAAAACACCTGGAGGGAGGGCCCAAGTTGGCCCATGCCTGTTTAGAATGTAACTCCCAGAATCACCAGTCAGGCTGAGGAGGGGAAAGAGCCCGAGACTATTAGGAATGGTGGGAGTTGGAGTCCAAAACACTTGGAGGGAGGGCCGAGGTTGGCCCATTCCTGTTTAGACTCTAACTCCCAGAATCACCAGTCAGGCTGAGGGGGGAAAGGAAAGAGCCTTAGGCTATTAGGAATGGTGGGAGTTGGAGTCCAAAACATCTGGAGGGAGGGCCCAAGTTGGCCCATTCCTGTTTAGACTCTAACTCCCAGAATCACCAGTCAGGCTGAGGGGGGAAAGGAAAGAGCCTGAGGCTATTAGGAATTGTGGGAGTTGGAGTCCAAAACACCTGGAGGGCCCAATTTTGCCCATGTGTCACCTACACAGTGGTGCATTGGGTTTAACCCTTGTGTCGGCAGGACTGAAGACCGACAGGTCGCAGGTTCGAATCCGGGGAGAGTGCAGATGAGCTCCCATCTGTCAGCTCCAGCTTCTCATGCGAGGATATGAGATAAGCCTTCCACAGGAAGGTAAAACATCTGGGCGTTCCCTGGGCAACGTCCTTGCAGACGGCCAGTTCTCTCACACCGGAAGCAACTTGCAGTTTCTCAAGTTGCTCCTGACACAAAAAACAAAACAAAACAAAAAAGAAAAGAGAAAACCTACACTATAGACTTTTTTTGGGGGGAAATGGCATTCATAACCTTTTGGAAAAACACCTTTTGGAGATTACAATATTTTTTTTTTAAAAAAAGAGGCCTCTCAGAGAAGAGACAAAAACCCTTAGAGTGGAATCTTCTATGGTATACAACCAGATAAAATTATGCAAGGCAATGGTTTCAGCTGTTAAACTGAATAACCTATTACCTCTGATGATAATTATTATCATTATTATTATTATTATTATTGTTTGTAACCCACACTGTCTCTCCAGGGGGACTCAAGTATGGTTTCCAGAAGAAAAGCACCAGACATCCTATTTATTTATTTACCCTTCTCACCTCAAAGGGGTCTCAGAGCAGCTCACATAAAAGGCACAATTTGGTGCCACACAAACATACATCCGACAAAATAAACATATACATTAAAACCAACCACTAAAAATATATCAAACATTTAAAACCACTTATTAAAATCACGTCATCCAATACCATAGTCCAAGGCCATTCCAATTGTCATTGCACTAATCCGCATTCACTTATCGCACTGGGAGATTGCTATTCAAAAGCTTGGTCCCACATTCACTTTTTTGGTTTTTTTCCTGAAAGTCAGGAGGGAGGGGAAGATCTGTTTTCACTAGAGAGGAAGGTACACACTGAGAGGCCACCACTGAGAAGGCCCTGTCTCTCATCCTCACCAACCGCACCTGTGAAGGAGGTTGGACCGAGAGCAGGGCCTCCCTGGAAGATCTTGACCTCTTAGCTAGCTCATCGAAGGAAATGTGTTTGAACAGGTAAACTGAATTTTTACTCTTTTTCTTTCCTCACCTGGAAAGCAAATGTTCCAGGTCGCTTCCACACAGCTAAATAAAATCCCACATTATCTGGGTAGTGTGGACTCAGCTAACCCAGTTCAAAGCAGATATTGTGGGATTTTCTGCTTTGATATTCTGGGTTATATGGCTGTGTTGAAGGGCCCTCAATTATAAAGTTTCCTAGCTGTAGCTGTCTCTTGGGAAAAGCTCCAATCTGTTAAAGCTGCTGCTAAAATACAAACAAGGAAGAACCTCCTGATAGTAAAATCTCTATACAGAAAAAAAAACCTCTTTGGGTGTATCTACACTCCAGAATGAATTCAGTTTGACACCACTTTAACTGCCAAGGCTCAATGCTAGGGAATCATGGGAATTGTAGTTTCACAAGGTCTTTTAGCTTCTCTGCCAAACAGTGCTGACATTTCACCTGGCTACAACTCCCAGAATGCTATAGCATTATATAAATGCATAATTTATTGCAAATATTTAAACAGAGCTGGACTAGCTAGTCTTTGTGGTTCCAGCTTTATATGTCTAAGTACTCTGGTCTTATACACATCAATACAAGTATTATTTCTCCTCTCTATACCATCATAAATGGCAGGATGTGGACGGATGGGAAAGTTGTAACAAAGAACATGGCCTTTCTCTTATCTGAGGATTGTTGGTACCATCCATTCCCACCCTCTACGCACTTGTGAAGGAAAAGATAATGGGGATGCAAATGAGAAAATGTGTTTACTTTTACTATGTGTTTGGCCTTCAGATCCTTTCAAAAACTTGCTGATGCCTGATTTATCTTCTATATGTCATGTTCTTTATGTACACTCAGTTCCTAGTTTCATAAACTTTTATGATAATAAAAATAGACTTGTTATGAGCTTTTTTGTTATTTGGTTTCATTAAATAAAGTTAAATCTTGACGTCAAAGACAGACTGGCTTAGTAGTTGTTTTAATATTGCACAAAAGAGAAATAAAATACAAGCAATTGTGGTCTTTCCCATGGATTTACTGATAAACTGAACATATCAAAATGAGAGAAAAGTTAATAAAACGATATTCTTGCTTGTTAAAGTGTGTATTTGTGTATTAGAGAGGGAGGAGAATTGGTTAGGTGTTTTGTCATGCCACAGAGGCCTGAACTTAACACCTCCAGGAGACCTAAGTATATAAAAGAAGGCAACACCTCATGGAACTTGAGACTTTGCTGTGTCTAATTTAGTTTTTTTTAAGAGTATAAATTGCCATTTTGGAATGGATCTAAAACATTTTTAATTGAAAATGCATGTAAAATGCAATAGCTTTCTCACTAGATGCTGTGCCAGGATGGCAAGTTTAAAGGAATGAGTTGGACTGCCATCATACTACAGGCTGGGTTTTATTTTTTCATATTTGTTTCGCGGGCAGTTGCTAGAAAATTGAAGGAAAAGCTGTATTTTTAGAAGCCATAGATTTTTGGTGAATGGATACCTTCTCTAAGGGTACACCAATACTATAGCATTGATATTTAAAACTCATTATAATAATTGCTTTTCTTCTGTACTCCTGTTTTGAAAGCCAGCATGGGTCCAATCATGAAAGCAAGGCAGAATTCAAATAAAATAAATAAAAAGGTCACACTGTAGAAGGAACAAGCAGTGCATATTTTCTAGCAGAGACCAGTAGATAATGGGATCCATCCCCCCTCCCCCAAAGTAACTAAAATAACGACCTTGTTTACTATTTAACCTTAATGTACAGCAGCAACTGCAATGACTTATGAGAACTGTCCATGGATAGACCTTGGACTGGAACTCTGGATTATGATTTGGATTTGGGGATTTATGCTTGGTTGTGTTTTAATACTTATTGGTCAATATTTAATGTATTTTTATAATCTTGTTGTCTTATTTAATGTTACTTGTTTGTACTGCAATTGTTTGTTGGCACCTAATGATTTTATTTATTTATTTGTTCGATTTTGTATACCTCTCCTCCCTGCAGGCTCGGGGCGGATTGCCAGTTGTAAGATGCCTTGAGTTCCCCTTTGGGGGTTGAGAAGGATGGGATATAAATGTTCAAAATAAATAAATACAGAGACTTTGCTTATTCAGCCTCTGCGTAGAACTGTATTTGTATCTACAGCAATTTGTTATATAAATAACTTTATTTATTTATTTTGCAATGTTTCCCTCTTTTTAATTTTGTTAGAAATGTGTTTGTAGTTTATAATTTTGTAGATTGTAGTTTGTTTTTCCCTGTATTTTTCTTTCCATTTTCTAAAGCATGTACAGTGTTCCCTCACTACTTTGCAGTTAGCTTATTGCAGACTCGCTGTTTCGCGGATTTCAAAAAATATTAATTTAAAATAATATCATGGTATTTTCACTGTTTTGTGGGGTTTTGCAGCTGCTCCTCTCCAAGGTGCTTTCCCTCCTCAGTCCTCCCTCCCGCTTTGAAGGGCCTTTCCTTCCTTCCTTTCCTTCACTTTATTTTAAGTTTATAAAGACTTAAAATAGTGTATAACTACTAAAATAATGTATAAATATTAAAATAGAGTATCCCTACATCGCGGTTTTTCACTTATTGCGGGAGGTCCTGGAACCTATCCCCAGCAATAAGTGAGGGAACACTGTATGTAGTTTTATATGTATTATTTTCTCTTATAATAAAAAATATTCTCTTTAAAAATAATTTCTCAAGTTCTATCCAGCGTATGTGCTCAAACATTCAGGGAAGTGGTAAAGTGTGTCCAGGAGAGCCACATTTACAGGTATAGTGAACACATGATACCTCTTGGATCCTGGGCTCTTTCACATCACACAATTGTAGCTCTGTGACTACCCTTTAAGTATCATGATATCGTCCTATGAAATCTTGGGATTTACAGTTGAGAGAGGGACATTTAAAGTTCTCAGCCTGTGAACTCTAGTGTTTCCCCAAATTATAAACCCAAGGATCCTATAGCATGTCAGGGTGTGTCAGGTGAACTCAAGTTGCCATATTATCATGTAGCATGAGCAGTCCTCTGTTAGATGAGGGGACCAAGATGTATACATTTATTGGCCTGTATGACCCCTTTCCCAACCCTCTGCTCCCAAAGGTTTGAGACATTTCTTGTAATTCAGTTAAAGCTGAAGACAAAAATACTATAGAGAGAGATCTTGAATGAGGAACTTGAGCGTGCCTGGAAGGGAAATAAAAGGAATGTACAAAATTGTGTTTTGGACTTTATTTTCAATGCCCTCCACTTGCTTTTTTGTGATACAACCAATTTCTACTTTGATCTAAATGGCTTAAAGCATCTTTATGTGATTTCAGAGTATAAGGATTTTAAATCACCTTTTAAGAGTGGCCTGCCTCCTCTAAAACTGATTCCAACAATCCTGTCAGTTGCTGACTGTGCCAAGAAACAGTGAAGCCAGCATTGGGGTCAAGAGTTGTTAACAGTTGGCCAAAAGCTTTCAGACAATTTTATAGAATATGCTTGATTAAATAATGCATTCAATCTGGGTTTGGATTCTTTCCCTACTTATGAACACAACATTATCATTTTTAAAAGGCTTCTCATGTGGTCTTGTGGAAAAGTTCTGTGTGTAGCATGGTAAGACTGGCAGAACTAAAGCTTTAAATATAGGTGGTGGGTAGCGTTTCTCTAGCTCCAGAAAGTTTTGTTTAATTGTAGAGTACATATTAGCTTCATTGAGGACAAGTTTTATCTTTGTGTTCAGTAGATAATTTGGACATGTTTTGAGAGAAGCCCTTAAGTCATGATGTAGAAAGCAGCATGACTTAAACAGTCATATAAAATACTACAAAATACACATATTAGCCGCTAGGTGGGGAAAGCAAATAAACTGCATAGAGCCTTCAACCTCAGATTGGATGTAGAAACTTGACTTTGTACAAGTGCTTCTCCTACATGTATTTATTTTTAAACATAGGGTGCCTTATGGGCAACAGTAGAAAGAAACACCACATTTTGCTATTTGAACAAGCCAGTGGTCAGCCACTTAGCTGCAGTTGCAATCACAGTCAGCCCTCCAAGGTCTCCAGGGATAGTGGCACAGAATCCCTGTAAAAGTGAAAAATCACAAAGATTTTTTTTAATCACCTTGGAGAACATCCCTTTAAAAAGTCTTCTAGTATGACTCTATGGTTGACGTCCACTAGAGGCTGGTCATGTAATTGTACAAGATGTCTAGAAAAAAGCATTTTTATCAAATTCACAAATTTGGAAAATTACTGTAGTTAATGGTGAGAGTTGATGGGAGTTGAATTTGACGTCTTAAAGGGCACAAGTTGTTCATTGCTTTTAAAAACATACCACTAACTTTAATAGCCTTGACCAAAAATAATTCAAATGTGCTTTAGATAGTCAGATAGGTCACAAAGCATACTTGACAAAAATGACAAATACAGTGTTCCCTCACTTATTGCTGGGGTTAGATTCCAGGACCTCCAGCAATAAGTGAAAAACCACGATGTAGGGATGCTCTATTTATTTTAATATTTATACATTACTTTAGTAGTTATACACTATTTTAAATCTTTATAAACTTTATAAAGTGAAGAAAAGGTAGGAAAGGCCCTTCAAGGCTGGAGGGAGGGAGGGAGGACTGAGGAGGGAAAGCAACTTGGACAGCGGCGGTGGCAAAACCCCACAAAACAGTGAAAATACCATGATATATACTTTAAATTAATATTTTTTGTAATCTGCTAAACAGCAAGTCTGCAATAAGCGAACCGTGAAGTAGCGAAGGAACACTCTACTGGTTTAAATGAAGATGTGATGTGTTATATTGGTACAAAAAAGAAAAAAAAGTATCTTTTGCGTACCAGTGCATTTGGAATACATCGCATGTAAACAGCAGAAATGAAAAGAGGCAAGAAAACACCATGGAAAAGGGCAAGGGACAGCCCCCTCCCCCATCACAAATCTTGCAAAAAAAATTAAAAGTACAGTTGTCACCAACCCTTTCTGCAAAGTTCCAAAAAGTTCACGGAGCATGCTCTCCAAAGTGTCATAATATTTTAGACACATTTTAAAATAGATTGAAGGGGAAAGAATTACAAAAGGACTTAATGCGACAACAGCCAAATAACTTAAGCATCTGCATGAAGAAGAGAGCAATAAATAGTGCCTAGACATGTTTAAAAATGAGCAAAGTAGAACTATAACAGTTTTGAAAATTTGAACATTAGACATTACATTAGCTTGACCCCTATCATGTAATCCCTCCAAGGGATGGGAGTAAAGTGAAGCTGATTTTTGGCAGACTCAGACACTGACATGCCGAAGAGCTAATGAGAAAGGCGTCTAAAGACAGGAGTGGGTAAAGTGTGTTTTGCAGCCACTTCTGATCCCCTCAGTATGTTAGTCCTCATGACAGCAAATCTCATTCTCCAAGTGCCCAGCCATTTCCTCTTTCTATAAAATGGCTTTTCTGGTCAATAGGGGAAAAGGAAAAAAATGGCATTGGGAGAAATTACATTCGGAGAACACATTATACCCCTTAGGTTTCCATTTTGCCATTTTTGATTCAGAACCTCAAAACAGTCCCAATTATTGTTCTGTCATCCCATTTTCCAGTTGCTTTAAAATGGTTCAGTTTCTATTCCCTTGACTTTTTCCTCCTTTCTATTTAGCGTAGTTCAATCACTGCAGTGTTCAAATAGAAAAATAATGAAGCATGGGGGAGAACCTCATCCTTTTCTGTAGACTTAGACAAAGGAAAACTGCTGCAACCTCTCCTGGCTTGGATGTTCTTACTCAGTAATACATTTTTGTCAGCTTGACCACACTTTGATGTTGCTTGGCCACAGGGGTCCCAATCTTCATCTGCAAAATGGTAGGGTATGCACAAGGAATTGGAGTGATGATGGTTCTGGTATTGAGATTCCATTGTGTAGTGCAAGTTTGGGAATTCATTTCACAGCTGATAGCAGTTGATAGAACCATAAGCTAACGCTGTTCATTAATGAAACAAGTGTGGGCAAGGGCAGAGTCAAAAGTACCAGTATTCAATTGCCAGCATCTCTTTAGCTTCATTTGGAGATACTGAAAACTGAACATGGCACATTCTCTGTCACTAATCTATGATTTCTGTCTTTTGTTTGGATTTCCTCTGTTTTATGAAATGTCTTAGCGGGCTTTTTGCCTTTTCAGAATTGTGTCCACCTGAATGAGCTGGAAGAAGATAAAAAAAGATGCTTTGTGTAACAGACTGTGAATTTAGAGACTTCAAACTCAAAGCACTGCATCAAGTTATAGACCCTTTTCCTAACTCATCCTTTATGTGGGGAAAATTCCACCCCACAAATCCAAAACAGGGAGCAAAGACATTATTATAACATGACAAAACTTGTATACATTTGGATACATCCATGATATGAAATATTAATTTGGCGGGGAATATGACAGCAATGTGAGTCTTCTCTGAATCATCTTTTGCACTGTAGCATGTCTAATTATGTAGAAACAAGTCTGTCTACTGTGGGAGAAATCGTATAATTCTGTAAACAATAGGATACATTCAGAAGCCCCTGAATCAGTCTATTACTGTACTACATTACCTGACCTCTGTGTGAACTAAAGCTGTGCTGATGGCTTTGTGAATTACAGGTTTCTGTGTGGTGAAGCCAGTATATGCCGAAGGATGTCTGCTAATAGAAATGACGCAACAGTTTCTGAAATCAAGCAAGAAGTGTGTAGTATGAGTTTACCTGTACAATTATTTGTACCTGCACAGAACATATTACCAGTATTTTTATTTGTTGTATTTGTCTGCTCCCTTTTTCCCAGAGTGGGACCATTATTATACATACTGGTCTTTGGCCAAACTTGCTGATGTAAAGAGAGTATTGGAATGGTATCTGGAGATAATTTATACTCTTTGGTCAGCATGATCCAAGTATTAAAGGATCAAGTATTCTAAAGCTACTAAAAGAAGTCTTAGGCTCACTTTACCAACTTCCAACTCATTCTCTCCTTCATTGCAAATGGGGACCCTATGTTTTCTAGTCCAACACCCAAATCACTACACAACACTGGCTGTGAAATTTGCCTCTTCCTGGATTCCCATACCTGACAATGGTGGAGAGCCTCGCCATAGCTGCATCACCAAAACCTAGCCCTTAGACATACTGTCCTTTCCCCACCCATATCTCCTCCCCACTGCCTGCCACTAATGTGGGCTATCCTTCCATCCTTCTCACTCTGTTGTTGTTGTTGTTGTTGTTGTTGTTGTTGTGTACCTTCAAGTTGTTTCTGACTTATGATACATTCAGATGAAGTTTGTCATTGTCTTTCACCAAAGCTCAAAGAGCTGACTTGCCTGAGATTACATGGTTTCAATTTCTGCTTCCTCTACCCCTGGAGTCTTAACCAAACACTCAAATGTCTACATCCTGCTATCTTTTTCTTTTCCTCTGTATGGAAACACCAATTACCTTTATGTTTGTACCCCAGCAGGATTAGGCCAGCACTCTTTCCAAAAAGATCACAGTCAGGGAGATGTAGCAAAAGGAAGTAGCGGCAGAGTGGGGAGGAGGTATGTGCAGCTTGAAGGAGCTTCTCTTTGTCCTATGAACTGATATACACAACTCATTTGCCTCTGTTTTATCTATCCCACCAAGGAAGCAGGTAGAACAAACCAGAAATGGAAAACTTCACACAAGATTGAAAAATAAGCAGCTCCAAACAAGCCAGGATACACTTGGGTTTATTCTCAACACAGGAATCTGGTTTGTTTAGATACAACAAACGAGAAGCCTGGATTTGGATGTTACATCAGATTAATTTTTTTACTGGTTTTATCAATTTTGGTAAAGGGGAAGAGGAAATAAGTTATAGGTTCCAGCCTTCTGTTCATTCACACGAAATCAGAATAAGACATTTGTGTATTGTTTACTCACGGTGTAATCACTCATTCCACTTTTAAGACTTTTAACAGATTTTATAGGCATTCCTAGTAACCTAAAGCCCGTCAAAATGCATTCCATCAGACAATAAGTCAAAAGAAATATAGGGTTTGCTATATGGGAATTACTTCAATCTTCATTTGATAGAATTATACTGTAGGTTTGCTCTATGGGAATGATTTCAACTCCTTTAAAATAATATTGGGTGCCATCCAGTATTTTTGCTCCATAAATGGAATAAACTTACATCCAAAGAATATAAACATTGGATGCCACCCATAGTTTGTTTCAAAAGAGAGAAGCATTTTTTTGCCAAGATCCACAAGATTTAGTGCCAGATATATGTGGGGGCACTCAAACTGCGTAAAATTATATCACTAGAAAGCTTTATCAGAATGATATAACTAGAAAGCTTTCTACCTACCCCTCTACTTTTTAGGAATGTATTAGTGATTTGTGAATTTGGAAAGGATGACGTTGTTCAACATTATATTCCCTGCCATGACTACCTGCCACTTCACAAAGCTTTATAGGGAACAGAAAGAGACAAAACTGCCCCAGGAAATTTTGATTTTATATTTCAAATATGAGATAATATTTCAAACTATCTTGGCTTGGATATTTTATGGATATAAAAATAAATACTATTACTTCATTTTTCCCCTTTTAAGCAATTCCAATCTTCATACAGTGAAGTCATATATTTTTGTCTCTAGTCCATCATGAATTTGATCAACAAATATGTATTGGTAGGGTTAAAAACAATTTCCCCTCATATAAATGTGTGCAGAAAATAAAGGTTGTTTGGGGAGTTAATTCCAGACATTATATTGCATTACACATGTATTTTTTCAGATCATTCATATCCTGCTTTCCTTCCCTAAGGAGATGGGAACAGGTTTTTAGTAAAACAGTAAAATAATATAAACAATCAACAGCAAGAGTCAAATTCACAGCTGCTGAAATATCTCACAGAGCTTAAAAGCCTGAGGAAAATAACTACCCTCTTAAATGCAAGCACAGGAAGAGCCAATAGGGAATCTCCCACCATAGTAATTTTAATAACTCTTCCATTTGCCCAGTGTTTCGAAATCTGGCACTTTGTTAAAAGTGTTGTAGCAATTACACACTCAAAACATTGGGGCAACGAGAGGCATCTGAAGAAATGCGTAGCCCAGTGGTTCTCTGCTGTGGACCTTTGACTTCTTGAAGGAACGTGTTCTTGGTGATTATGCCCTAGCTGTGGGGAGCTCCTTTCTTAAAGAGGCCCGCCTGACATTTTCCATAGTACATTAGCTTTTAGGCTCCTGGCAGAACAACTAAAATTAAAGTCTCTTTCCTCCAAGAGAACAATGAAAAATTCATGGAGGATTGACAGTCTCCTCAAAACTTTTCTCCATGTAAAATTAAAAAGAAAAGGAGTGGAAAATCTTAAGAAAAAAGCACAACAGAGATGATATGAAGGAAATAAAGTAGCCAACACTGATAAACTAGCTGATATTAATATTTACAGCCAAGTTTGAAATTTTTAGTATAGTTTAAATTATTTTTATATTCATCTAATATTACCAAAAGTAAATAAGATGTCATTAAATATAGCTGAAATTAAAGAGGAAGAAGTGTACAAATTTCTCTATTTTTTGCTTTCTTATATTCTTTCATTTGTTATTATTCCTGTCAGCATAATGGTTTTCCATATCCTTGTATTGTGTAAACCCAGTCTTTACCATACATTCTTTCACCCCAGTTCCAATGTTATGGCCCTTGGAAAGTGACTCTGAGTGGTATCAGATCACTCAGAAGTCTTTCCCATGAGTTGGACCAAGAGCATCTTCTTTCATTCTCCATGGAAACATCTGCCAAGGAGGCCCTCCTCTCGGTATCACCATCATAAGTGCAGTTGGTGGGAACGAGGGAGAGGGCCTTCTTGGTGGTTGCCCCCTAGTTTTAGAATGCCCTCCCCAAGGAGATTAGGCGGGCTCCCACACTGTCCTCCTTCCTTAGGGATCTGAAGATTTGGATATTTAAACAAGCATTTGAGAACATCTAGCCCCAATGGTCCACAGGCAATGACACAGCACTGCACTTTCATCCCTGTTCCTTAGCTACAGTTTGCACAATCCCATTTCCTTGTATTTCCTTGTATTTACAGTTAGGCCATGTTCTGAGTTTTTTTAACTGTTGTTTCTATATGCTGTAGTTCTTACTTTATTGTTTTGTGTGTTTATTTTAAGCTGCCCGAGTCCCTTCGGGGAGATGGAGGCATGGTACAATAATAAAGTTATCATCATCATCATCTAATTTTTACCTTCTCAATGATCAGACTACACCTGGAATACTGTGTCCACTTCTGGGCACCACAATTTAAGGAAGATGTTGACAAACTGGAATGTGTCCAGATGAGGAGGGCGACTAAAATGATCAAGGGTCTAGAGAACAAGTCATATGAGAAACAGGTTAAAGAGCTGGGCATGTTTGGCCTGCAGAAGAGAAGGCTGAGAGAAGACATGATGGCCATGTATAGATATGTGAGGAGGGAGCAGGCTTGTTTTCTGTTGCCCCGGAGACTAGGACATGGAGCCATGGCTTCAAACTACAGGAAAGTAGATTCCACCTGAACATTAGGAAGACCTTCCTAACTGTGAGCGCTGTGCAGCAGCGGAACTCTCTGCACAGGAGTGTGGTGGAGGCTCTTTCTTTGGAGGCTTTTGCAGAGGCAGGATGGCCATCTGTCGGAGGTGCTTTGAATGCAGAGGGTTGGACTGGATGGCCCATGAGGTCTTTTCCAATTCTATTATTCTAATGGTCCAGCTCTGACACCAGCAATGGGCAATAACAAGGAGATGTATTGCCGAGTTTAGCATGGTCAGCTTTGTGGCAGCTTTGATCCTCTGACTCTAAAGTTCTCCAGATCACTAGACACACATCACTTTTGGGGGCTGGAGCTGACATAAATAATTATCCTCCCATTGTTTGCAGAATCAGTGAGGAAGCATTTCTACACAACAGATAGATAGTTGAGCTTTGATCTAAAGACCTTGTGCTAAAGGTAAAGGATAAACAAGCTCTTCAACAGGGTAAATACTCATGTTTTCCCCACTCTCAGTGCCTTGGAGGTCAGGAGGCCTCATCGAAAGACAGCTCACTTCATCAGTTGAAGAATGAAGGCAATTGTTAAAAGCCAGAAACGCAGCACATTTGGCTTCAACATTTCTTCAGGCTTCAGGAATTTGCAGCTTTATTAGGCTGACAGAGTGGGAGTGTTTTGTTCAGTCTGTACTGGATTTTGCACAGGATCAGCATAGTGGAAAATGCTTTTATCACCCACAGAGAGGTGTGCTCTGGCTTAGCTTTCACTTCAGCAGCTCTCTTGCTCCTACTTCTTGAGGGACTCGCTGAAATATTGAAAGTTTGGAATCGGTGCCACCAGCTGATGGATATGGCAGCCCCTTCCCTATTAAATTCATTTCCCTCCTCCCTTTTCCTGGGAGCGCCAGTGTTGTTATTGAACACAGAGAGAGCGCTGGAGCACTGCTGTGTAGTTTGAAAGGACATCGAGGCCTGTTGCGTAAATGGCTCATTCAAAACAAAGGATTAACCACTTGAAAATGCCAATGCCATCAGTTTGGTCCAGTGTTTAAAGGGCAAAGACTCCCTCCTGAAAAAACAAGAGGCATCAGGAAGAGCAGTTTCATAAGATAATCATGCCCGTGGGGAGTTTTTTTAAATAATGCCTTTAGGAAATTACTATCCCATGATAGCCGGGTTTTCTGCTTAATGCTTCATCTGCATCATTTTAATGAGTTGAGAGGATGCATTCCAAGCCATTTCTCTTGTAATCCATAAAACCAGACACATAGAAACATTTAAAGATAATGGGCATATTCTTCTACTTGGTGTATCGGAACGGTTTGCCTTGCTGTAGGATACTAGCATTTGAGATCAGCCAGAAGAAAAACATGCCAGAGCTCCTATATCCTGAATAGTTGTGCATAGCTATTAGAGATAACAGGAATTTTTTTTCAGCTAGCAATCCCAGTAGGCTTGCAACAATATTGAAGATTTACACAGGAAGATAGGAAGCTGCCTTATAATAAGTACTATATTAAAATAGTTTGTATTTCTAGTTCAGTCTTGATGACATTGACTGACACTGTGTGTTGTGGAATTCATAAAAGGGCTTTTCGCAGCCATACCTAAAGGAATCAGTATTGGGGACTTTTTGCTCAGTCTGTATATGCTCCGCATAGGGTTGCCAGAGGAAATAAGGGATAAGTGACATCTGCTGAAATTCCCTTTTTACTCAACTACTAGAGGTACATGAGCCTTATCCCTTATTTCTCTTGGCAACCCTACTTCCTCCACCCATCTGTAGCCCCATAGCTTACTAGTGATTTCTTGAGAAAAGAATAAAGGAAAACAACGGGAAGCAGAACTGGAGTATTGTGCGGTTTCTGGGCTGTATGGTCATATCCTAGCAGCATTTTTCCTGCCAATTCGCCTGCATCTGCGGCTGCCATCCTCAAAGGCAAGCGGGGAAACATCATGGGATGGCTGGCCATCCCAGAAGACAGATCTTGCTGGGGTAGGTTGCATCCCCACTGTTAAGGACACTTTCTCCCACTTCCCTCCTGCCCATGTGAAAAGGTTGCTACCCTGATAAGATCTTTTTTTGGGGATGGCCAACCATCCCTTAACTTTGCTCTATTCCATCAGAAGTTGGGGGAACACTCGACTTCTGAAAAATGACTTCTTTCTGTCCTCGCAAGCTGGCAAGACAGATTAGCATGCACAGCCACTGGAAGTGGCTGTGTATTGTGGAAAGATATCAATTCGAGTCCATTATGCCAGCTTTGGAAATTTGTGAGAAAACGGGGGAAATTTAGTGTGGGATAACTGTCTTTACAGGGTTTGCTTTCAAGACCTTTTATTATTTTATAATAATAATAATAATAATACTTTAATATTTGTGAGTCGCCCTCCACCGGCGGTGCTCCGGGCGACTTACAACAGTTAAAACCCTAGGGTGAACAATGTACAACAGTTTAAAAACATGGAATATGAACAGGAGGGTGGCTCAGGTAGTCCAGGGTACCGAGCCAGTCCCGAACGCTAGGGCGGAAGAGCCAGGTCTTCAAGGCTGGCCGGAATCCAGATAGAGTCGGAGAGGCTCTGAGGGTGGGCGGCAGTGAGTTCCAAGTCGAAGGGGCCGCGACGGAGAAGGCTCTCCGCCGAGTTTCCGCCAGTCTAGCCTCCCGCACTCCAGGGGTAGTCAGGCGGTCACCGTTGATGGAGCGTGCTGGCCTCTCGCTGCATTGGGCCGTCAGCCGGTCACTCAGATAGGAAGGCCCAATGTTGTGCCGGGCTTTAAAGGTGAGCACCAGGAGTTTGTAAAGGGCTCTGAACTCTAGGGGCAGCCAGTGAAGTTCTTTAAGAATGGGGGAAATGTGATCCCTCACTGATGACCCAGTAATGAGTCTGGCTGCGGCGTTATGGATACGTTTCAGCCTCTTAGTTGTTGTCTGGGGGAGGCCCACATATAGGGCGTTGCAGTAGTCGAGGCGTGAGACGACAGTGGCATGGACCACTGTTCTCAAGGCCTCTGGTGGAAGGTAGGAGCCAGCCGACGGGCCTACGGAGATGGAAAAAGGCGCCCTTAGCTGCAGCCTGGATCTGGGCCTCCATCGTGAGATTTTCGTCTAGGATCACTCCCAGGCTTTTCACCGCCGGGGCTGGAGCCAGGGACTCGCCCTCGAAGAGTGGAAGTGGTGGGCGGGGGTCGGGACGACCCGGCCAGAGGATCTCCGTTTTAGCCGGGTTGATCTTGAGTCTATATGCCCTGAGCCAGCTCGTCACCGCCCTCAATCCTAGGCTGAAACTGTCCGGTACTGATGATGACCCTGGGTCAAGCTTCAAGAGCAGCTGCGTGTCGTCTGCGTATTGGTAGCAGGAGAACCCATGGCTCCTAGCAATATTAGCCAGGGGCTGGATGTAGATATTATGTCTTTGCCTTTGGGTACTTTCCAAGTTGATAATTCCAGCACCAGCATCTATATGATGGAGCAAAAGCAGGTAAACAGGAAAGGATTCCCTTTCACCAACTTCTCCATTCATTGACAAACAACAACAAAAACCACTTCCATCCAGCAACCTAAGTGAATGAGGCTGCGAACATGGCTGTTTAATATATGGAAAAAAGAGTTATGATACATCCTGCTAAGAAGTCAGTAGACCCTTATTTCTCCCAGTGTGCCTCTCCATATTGAATTCTTTTCCAAATCTTCTTTATTATACCTTTTGCTCTTGACTTTACTGGGCTGTTAAGAGTTTACTATTCCTTGACATATGAAATAAATTCCATATTTCAGAAGAAAGGTGTTAAAACAAGCTTTCACTCTGGTGAATAATGATCAAAACTAATCTTTGACCCTTGCAAAAAAAAACCACCAAAAAACTCCAGCACCAGACCGGGAGGTCTGTTCTTAGAGAAGTGTTTTGGCATTTCAACACTGGAACGAACGAATGCACTTGAAAATGAACGATGAAGAAGAATGAGTTCTCAAGATACCTTACTGGAAAATACAGTAGAATTAAATATTTCCATACCTCCAGTGTGGATGGCCTGGGAAGACAGTTGAAAAAGCAATTTTTCTAGGAGGTCAGGTGCACGAGGTGGTATACTTTAAAGAAATAGGAAACAAAATAAAGAGTGTTCATATTTTAGTAACTAATCTCTTAAAAAGCAGGTACTAGTTCCTTAAACTTAAAAGTATCTGTTATACTTGGGGGGGGGGGGGAATCTCCAACTATGCCTCAAAAGTGACTAAAGATGTGATCCTATGATTTGATCCCAGGAAATGGTGAACAAATATTTGTATTTGTACTTTAGGTTATATTTTTGCTTTGGGAGTACAAATTGTACAAATTATAGGTCATGGGAAAAGGCCTTAACCCAGTGCAAAGCTGTAATAAGAATCCAGAGCACGTATCTGCATGAGTTTATCCCTGTCATGCAATTTATCCATAGCAAGATTTAAAAAAAGATAAGGCAGTAAGAGAATGCATAAATTTCCCAGTAGTTATTTAGGGTAGCAATATAGTTATATATTTTAAGCATGCATGTAGCACATCAGTATATTCAGTGCTTTACACACATGTGGGCAGGGCAGACTTTAGGATTGGAGCCCTTTCACACTTATAACACTCTGTTTCTGCTTTAATGGCTATGGTTGCACCATGTGGAAGCCATTGATTTGGTGATGCATTAAACTTCCTTAGCTCAGAATTCCAAGAACTTGCCCCTAAAATGCAAATCCTAGGATTCCATAGAATGCAGCTGTGGAATTTAATGTGGAATCATAGTGCTAAAATGGTAGAGTGTGAAAGAGCCCTGCCTAGTTCTGCTGTAGACCTGAGTGAGAATAGAATCCTGTTGGAGCTATAATAATATTACCTTATCTTATTTCCTCTCTCTCTCTCTCTCTCTCTCTCTCTCTCTCTCTCTCTCTCTCTCTCTCGTGTGTGTGTGTTTGTGTGTGTGTGTGTGTGTGTGTCAAGGAGTAAAGTGCACAGCCTATTGCTCATATATGGCCCCAGGATAGTTTTTGCAACCCGCACATACTAGCTGCTCTTGAAGGCCCACAGAAGCAGTGTATCTGCTTCATACATCTTTCAACCTTCCCACTTCCTGAAAATTGCAGCTAGAAGTGACAATGTGCAATTGATTCTTGGTAATGAGGCCTGCCATGGGGGTGAAAATTGACTCCTGCCCCAAACACATGTCTTCACAATAATATAAATACCCTTATAACATAGAAATATCTCCCCGTTCCGGTGACTTGTATCCAAGGAAACTCTGTTCTACATAAGCATCTTGGTCTAGAATTTTCTCTGTGTTTAGAAGTGAATGGCTAGGCATATAACACTTTCGGTAATAATCCTTCTTTATGGATATGTTTGCCAAATGACATAAATGAAAGCTTATCATTATATTAAGGATGGTAACCAGGTTGTATGAGCTGTTTGACCCAATATGATAAAAAGGTTTGACAAAAACTGACAACTGACTTGCCATAATTGCTGAGCTTTGACAAGGGATGCTTGCTGCTGCCATTTGTGGCAACATTTCCAGTGGTTTAGTAGCAGAGAAATCTGCAAATCGCCATCATGCCAATATCACCTAGTAAGATTAGCTTCAGACAGATGTTTTTCTGACAACTCTGACCCGGGGGATTTTGTGGAGATTTACTCACAAAGTACCAGTCTGTACCATGAAGAGCTGTTTCCTCTTTCGGTGTCCTATGCGAAACAGGTGGAGTTTAACATTCCAGAAACTGGGTGAGGTTTTTTTTCTTTATGATGCTGACAAATGAATTGAAATATTCTTATTTAATGAAGATGAATTTCAAGACCTGGCTAGCATCACATATTTAGCATTACAGAACATATCTCTTGATGAGTCACTTAGAAAGACTACAGCTCCAACTCTTTACATCTGGCGTGGCAATATGCCTGCACCATTGGCATACAGCTCTTCAGTACTAGTGAAAGCTTGTGGTTTATGACACTGGACTACTATCACAGAACCATAGAAACATCTGCTTGGAAGAGGCCACAAATGCCACACACTCCAATCCCCTGCAATGCATGAATATATAATCAAAACACTGCAGATAGTTAGCTATCCAGACTCTGCTTTAAAGCCTCCAAAGAAGGCGACTCCACCACACTTCAAGGCAGCATATTCCACTATCAGAAAGCATCTACTATCAGATAATTCTTCATAAAGTTTCATGAACCTCCCCCCCCCATAGTTTGAATCCATAGCTCTGTGTTCTAGTCTCTAGAGCAGCAGTAGATAAGCTGGCTCCATCTTCAATATCATCCCCCCCCCCCAAATATTTACACATGGCAGTCATGTCACTTCTTAATATACTAAATATACTCAGCTCCCTAAACTGCTTCTCATAGAATATGGTTTCCAGATCTCTGGTATTTTGATCACCCTCTTCTGGACACATTCCAGCTTCATGTCCTTTCCTTACTATGGTACCCAGAACTGAACATAGTATTCAAGATTAGATCTAAGTGGTACATTACTTCAAGTATTTCTGGTAGGATGTCTACACTGTTGTTGAAGCAATGCAGAGCTAAGTGCAAGGGTTTGT
Organism: Anolis apletophallus; assembly: GCA_030556195.1. NCBI lineage: Eukaryota > Metazoa > Chordata > Lepidosauria > Squamata > Anolidae > Anolis > Anolis apletophallus. The sequence continues at coordinate 102,926,464 of JARBWK010000007.1, read as the reverse complement.
ACAGTACATTTACTCAGAGGATGTCTCACTGAGTTGTGCTCATTCCCAAGGAGACATTTCAGGACTTCAGATTTTCAACCAGTCCACTAGCCATTATGACTAGTGGACAGAGCCTATGCCATTGCTCTATGAGGCTTGAAAGACTTTGTAATCTAAATGAAGCGAGGGGGAAAATAACTTAGCATAAACTTGGCAGGATATTCAATTTCTCTCTATTTTTGGCTTCTGCTTTAAAATATTAAAGATTTCCTTTTAAGGCCAAACAAGAACATAATTTCCACTGGTGCCAGTACTATCAACAGTATGGATAACTACTCCACTGTGCCAACGTGCGTGTGTTTCTAAAAACACAACATAAAACTTAAAATGGGAACTATGCTATAAAACCCCCTTCATTGTTCCACATATGGTGTGAACAGAGAGAATTAGTTTAGATGTTCTGCAGCTAATGTCTGGGAAATGTTATGCTCAAAGCTATATGTGTTGAAGGCCTCTGTGGTTTAAATAAATATTCCATAAATATTATGAAAACCTCTGCTCTTTCCAAAGTATGACATGAAATGTAATGAGATATAGTTTGTTTACATCTTTTATTTCTGGCACATACATGTGTGTGAGTGCATGACTATATTCACATGCACACATGCCTTAAAAGCAGAGGCTGTATTTATGTGCGATGGAGAATTGTTGGGCCTATAAGTCTCAAAGCACGTTCTTTGGAGCATTTTGTTTTTGTACAGTTTCCAAAGGGGCCATGATCAATCTGTTGGATTGTCACATTTTCTGCACTGAGAATCTTATGTTTTCAAAGACTCTGCAACTCAACAGGCTAAACTTTCTTCACCATTTTATCTTTGTACTGGGACCACTGGAACTTCCTCGTACAACCATCAGGAAAATGCAAAGGGAGAAAAGAGAAAGGGAGCAGGAGGTCATGCTGGCTGAAAGATTCTGGGGGTTGTAATAAAAAGTAACTTTAAAAACTTATGCTCAGAATTTCCAATAAATTACAACATCTAGTGTTAATGAAATTAATGCATGATAATACTGTACTGAATTTGTAAGACAAATTGATCCCAAGCTTTGAAAAAAGGCATTGTAGAAGTAAAGGAATAGAAGAAAACAGAATAGGATTGCAGTCACCATGTTGAAATCAAATGATGGCATCCACTTAATTGTCATCTTTGAGGTGATGACTGGTGGATGTAGGTGCAACTTATTTTCATGAAATTTAGAAACATGGTTCCATACTACATTTTGTTCATGTAACAAAACCCACTATAGTAGATAGTCTGAGTAGATAGCCGGTCTGAGTCCCTCTATGGAGGTAAGAAGGTCAGGGTACAAAAGTTTTAAATAAATAATAAATAAATTATATTTCAAAGGAAAATGGCAGAATCACCTTTTATTTTTATTTGACTCAGGACCTCTTCACATGGTCTTTTCAAGCTGTGCCGTTGCACCAGCAATCTCTGACAAAAAGGAATATGCATGGGGCGGCTTGTGGCACCCCACACACCTTCCCTCCCCTTCTCATCAGATAGCAGAAAGGGCGGCAACGCACGGCATCCCGCATTGTCCTGCTTCCCTTTCTTCCATTACATCGGGAAATTAGGATGAAAGTGAGGGTAGTTCCATCAGAGCTACCCAAAATACACTTTCCTCCCTGTAGTCATGGAGGAAGCACCTTTTGGCGCTTCCCCCTGGCTTTGGGAGGAAAGAGAACGGGGCCTGTTGTGCATCGTGCGATGTTGCATGGCAGGCTCCACCTTTGCCACACAGCAAAGCGGCAAAACAGGGCAAAAATGCCTCATGTGAAGAGGTGGGTTCAGTATAAGCTGACAGGTGACTTGAAGGTACATACGCACCCAAACAACAAAACCAATATATCAATTATGGCATATCCTAAGTGCCCACCAAAACAATAAATCTATTAGCCTGAGATTCTGCTTGTTAGCCATGTTGCATGATATTATATTAACTAAGCAGCAACAGTAGGTTTTGGTATTGTGAAAACAATTACACAATGGTTGGTATGGTGCACTTTTTCACTGTGCATCAGTCAGTCCAACCTCCAATGAGTTGTAAAAACAGTACTTACCAGACCTCTTTGTAGCATTTTTAACTTGCACAGTGATTTATATGCCCATACGCCTGACCTGGGGCACATCTAATGTAGGATGAAAGTGGCAGAGGAGGAAGTGATTTGTACATACTATTGACACATCAAGCTCAGGAACCAAGTTGAGACTTTGGTGGTGCTTATATGCACCAGAGAGGTTCCTCAATACACAGTATCCGTGGCTTCATAGTTGTAGAAGATTTTGGATTTTTCTCAATCCCCTCCAAAGCAATGCATTGTGCAGATTGCCAGAGCACCTGTCCCTTAATCGGTATTATCATGTGATGTGTTTTACACCTATGCAAGCTGATGCCAGTCTAAATTCTCTAGGAAGGGGGTTAAGTGCCTGGGAACATCCTCTTTCATGTTCCTACCATGCCTGTGGCGATGGTCTTCTGCAGGTAAGGATTCATATAGGGACATAAGGTCCTCCAGCCAACCTGGACTTGAGCCATATAGGCTTTAAAGATCATAAGCAGCCCTTCCATGCCTGGCAAAAGAACAGTAGCCAATGGTTGCAACAAGAGGGTTGTATGTTCCTTGTAGCCAGATTCGGTTAATAGTCTGGTTGAAGCTCTTTGTCCCAACTCAACTTTTCAAACACTTTAAAGGCAGCTCCACATGGAACGTAGAGTGCTTTACAGTAAACGTAACAGGATACAATTAAAGCACTTTTGAATTACTGTATGTTTTATGACAAACATCATCAGATTATTTTATTCATCCTCATCAGCTTGGATTAGTAATATAGGCACACAACTCATATTACCATTATAAGTAACATAGACACTATATGTGCTTTTCCATGGACAAACTATTCTGAGCAAGACTTACAGCAACATCATATAAAAAGTATTTAATCAAGACCGATACTTTCATTATATCATCATATAATGCAATAAAATTACAGCTCAACAGTCATGTAACTGATTGCATAACTCATAGAAATAAGAAGGCCAAACACCTCGGAGTAAAAAAAATGCTATCCACATTTAAAAATACTAAATAGCTGCAACATAGCCATTGTTGCTATTTTAAGCAGTGTAAAATGAAAGAAAAGACAGTGTGTGAGGACTGATGGGATGGCTGTGATATCATAATAGTGCTTTTCGCTGCATCGAGAATTTTCCTTCCTGCTATTAGCAGCAAATGGGGCAATTATTGGACTCCCAGATAATTACTTGTCTCACTCACCTGCTTTCTAAAGGCACCTCTTCTGCTCATTCAAGCAAAACAGTTCAGGAGAACTTGCACAATTTTGAACCCCATTTTGGCCACTTTGAGTCCCATTTTGTGAGAAAGGCAGCCTTAAACAAAATAAATCATAGACTCATAGAGTTGGAAGAGATCTCATGGGCCATCCAGTCCAACCCCCTGCAAAGAAGCAGGAAAACTGCATTCAAAGCACCCCTGACAGATGGCCATCCAGCCTCTGTTTAAAAGCCTCCAAATAAAGGAGTCTCCACCACACTTTGGGGCAGAGAGTTCCACTGCTGAACAGCTCTCACAGTCAGGAAGTTATTCCTAACGTTCAGATAGAATCTCCTTTCTTGTATTTTGAAGCCATTGTTCCATGTCATAGTAAATGAATGAATAAAACAACTTAAACACATCTGTTTACATTTATGTATTGTAGAAATTGTGGCTGATACAGACTGGATAGATTTCATAACTCCGTTAGTTCAACGCTTGCCTTATTTCATTCCTAAAGTGGGCTGGATCATATTGTCAGGGCTAGAGGGTAACATTTGCCAGCCAAGGTTATTTATTACCTTACATATTACTGTAGAGTTATTGAGGGGAAATGGTCTGGCTAGTATCAGGGATAAATCTATGTCAGATGTGGTGTCAACACGTTCACTTTCCTGTATCCTAGGCAAATTTCTATTAAGTCCTGACAATCTGATTACTACTTGTTACCAAAGATGGAGCATTTCACAAGTCTGGACATTTGAATAATAGAGTGGTAACAAAGCCAAAAGACTGCAACAGCCAATTAAAATGCACTTCCATGTCACTTCTGTATATTTTCAGTTATGTTTATCTAATCTTTATTTGTAATTAATGTCTTTTAAGAGTAATAAAGAGTCAGTTGTTTAGATCAGTGTATATTACCCTTCCCTTCTTAAAAACTGATGTTCAGGTACTGTCTGGAGTACCCCATTGGCTTAATCTTTATATAGGTAAACTGTTGTACCCATTGATCTTTCCCCTATAATCCTGTGCAAGGACACATTGGGAGACAAAGCATGTGCAGCCCTGCCCCCCAACACCAGTGGCGAGAAATTTGTGATTCACCATATACCCTGAATTTGGAGGGAGGAAGGAACAAGCTTGTTTTCTGCTGCCCTGGAAACTAGGATGTGGAACAATGGCTTCAAACTACAAGAAAGGAGATTCCACATGAATATGAGGAAGAACTTCCTGACTGTGAGACCTGTTCAGCAGTGGAACTCTCTGCCCCAAAGTGTGGTGCTTCTTTTCCTGCTTCTTTGCAGGGGGTTGGACTGGATGGCCCATGAGGTCTCTTCCAACTCTATGATTCTATGACTTTCCACCTTCTGAAGTACCACAGGTTGTCAACTGCTGTACTACATCATTTAAATTCTCATATATTCAGAGCAATAGCTGCACAAAACTCCTGTGAGGTAGATCAGGCTGAAAAAGAGTACGTACAATAGTCCTGGTCACCCAGATAGCTCCATGAGAACTTAAATACTGGTCAGATGTGGTAACCAGAACATCCCCACTGGATCATCAGTAGAGAACTACGTACTTATGGTCTTCCAGGTCATGCTAGACGTTTGCTCCTGTCGGCTCTAGCCTGTATGGTCAATGGTTAAGGACAATGGGGATGTTAACATTTGGAGATGCCTGGTTTTCTTCTACTGTTTGAAGCCCAAGTAATGTGTTGGATCAGGTGAAAAATCTCTACATTTGGTATCATCACCCTCATCTTGCTTTCTCCCCAAAATTGGAGTTCAAAGCAGCTCACAATGTAAGAGAACAATACAATTAAAAACATAGAAAACTTATGTTTGGGTTTGATAATTCAGAAAATGCGGCTTCCTTCTTCAAAATATATGTTGCATTTTGTTCATAGAGTTGGAAGAGAAGCAGGAAAATCACATTCAAATCACCTCTGATAGATGGCCATTCACCCTCTGTTTAAAAGCTTCCAAAGAAGGAGCCTCCACCACACTCTGGGGCAGAGAGTTCCACTGCTGAACAACTCTCACAGTCAGGAAGTTCTTTCTAATGTTCAGGTGGAATCTCCTTTCCTGTAGTTTGAAGCCATTATTCCGCATCCTAGTCTCCAGGGCACCAAAAAACAAGCTTGCTCCCTCCTCCCTATGACTTTCTCTTACATATTTGTACATTGCTATCATGTCTCATCTCAGCCTTCTCTTCTGTAGGCCAAATATGCCCAGCTCTTTAAGCCACTTCTCATAGGGCATGTTTTAATTTTTTACCATCCTTGTGGGACATCCGGGCGTCCTCTGGGCAACGTCCTTGCAGACAGCCAATTTTTTCACACCAGAAGCGACTCCACACACACACACACACACACACACACACACACACACACGACTTGTTCTCCAGACCCTTGTTTGTTTCAGTTGCTCTCTTCTGGACACGTTCCAGCTTGTCAACATCTCCCTTCAATTGAGGTGCCCAGAATTCCAGGTGTGATTTGATTAAGGCAGACTAGAGGGGTAGCATGACTTCCCTGGATCTAGACATTATACTCCTATTTATGCAGGTTGGCTTTTTTTTTGCCGCCACATGACATGGTTTGCTCATGTTTAACTTGAACTCCAAGATCTTTTTCACATGTACTGCTGTTAAGCCAGGCGTCCCCCATTCTGCACCTTTGCATTTCATTTTTTTCTGCCTAAATGGATTATCTCGCAATTGTCCCTGTTGAACTTCGTTTTGTTAGTTTTGGCCAATCATCTCTCTAATCTGTTCAGATCGTTTTAAATTCTGCTCCTGTCTTTTGGAGTATTAGCTATTCCTCCCAATTTTCTGTCATCTGCAAACTTGATGATTATGCCTTCTAACCCTTCATCTAAGTCATTAAGAAAGATGTTGAACAAAACAGGGACCAGGATGGAACCCTGCGGCACGCCACTCGTCACTTCTTTCCAGGATGAAGAGGAAGCATTGGTGAGCACCCTTTGCATTCATTCATTTAACTAAATACAGATCCACCTAACAGTAGTTTTGCCTAGCCCACAGTTGACTAGTTTACTTGCCAGAAGGTCATGGGGGACCTTGTCAAAGGCCTTACTAAAATCCAGATACACTCTATCCACAGAGTTACCAGCATCTACCTAGATTGTTGAAAAAAGAGCTCAGATTAGTCTGACATGACTTGTTTTTGATAAATCCATGTTGACTATTAGTGATGACCACATTCCTTTCTAAGTGTTTGCAGACCACTTCTGGAGCAACCAAATACGGCAACTCTGGGGGCCTTTTTTAGACTTTGGAATTTTTCTGGATACATTGATATCACAGTGGTCAGAGGTCCATATCTGAATCCCCCAAGTGTGTAATTTTTGATGTTAAACAGTACAAGGAAGTATTGTTATCTATTCAAAAGGCACATACTTGAGTCTGGAGGCTCACAGAAGTAGTTATTCACCTTTCTTCTTTTAAACATAAAAATGTTGGTCTAAGGATCCACAAAAGCATTATTGATGCCCTTTCTGTGCTCCCAGAACTGCCTTTTGCTTACCCCTTCTTTAAAGATATCTTTAAAGTGATTTACAGATGCGATTTTGTATGTTTCTGAGAATACAACATTGCTTTCATTCATTAGGATGTCACCTGACAAATTCTTCAGTTGGATACACCTGTATTAACACTTGTCAGATAAAGGAATGCTTGTTTTAAAGCAAAACTTGTGGCGGGGGAGTGAAGACAACGTTCAATGGAAGCCCCACTTTATTTGCATAATCTTGAAAGGAAGGACCATTTGCAAAGTGAACATTAGTATCAATACAATCATTGTGTTGTCTCACTTCAAAACCTGAGAATGCTCATGCCCTTTTTATAGGATGGAGCCTTCAGGAAAGTAAATAGGTGAGCATGTGCAAACAAGTTTGTAAGAGGCAAAAGTGAAATGCAGAATCTTTTAAATCTTCTCATCTAGATACAATCAGTTAAATCCTTTAAAAGCAAACAGCACTGAACTATCTATATTTGTGCAAGTTAAGGCCTTCCTGGAAGTTTGCTCACATGGAAGGGTGTGTGTTGGGCCAGAATGCTATAGACTGACAGTTAATGTATAGGAAATATACTTTGAAGTTGACCTGACTGATCCTTATATTTAGTATTCGGTCTTGCTGTGGCTATAAATTAAACTTGAAATATAAGACCAAAGTTGATGAGACTATTAATCATTCTGCCAAGACTGATGCTAACAATGTGTTCTGACTAGCATGGCTTTTCATTCACTTGTATAAATTGTCATCACAGAAGGGACCACCTGTGGAATGCAAACGTCTTTTTAAACGGAATGAACGTATGTAGTTCATTGTTAATTTGCAAGGGAACAGGTTGTTGCTTATACCGTATAATATAACAACCATTTGCTAAATAGCTAATTATTTATTCCCCATTTATTCAAAAATCTGTAATTAAATTTTGTGTCCTTTGCTGCTATGTATCAATAAGACTAGTTAGTGTAAGTCAATGTAAATTAATGTACGGTATATGTCTAATATTCAAGTGATTTGGATGCCCTGAGGCTAATTAGATCAATACAGTAGGTTGTTCTGTCTATTGAAACACAATAGATATGATGCATTCTTCATTTAGAAAAATGTAGAGAGAACAAACAAGACCAGATCACCCCCATGTTCATCAGTTGCACAAAAACATGGAGTTGAAAAGGGTTTTAAATTTTTTTTTTACTCATGTATCTAACTTTTTCACCCAGCTAGCCACTTGTTTGGCCCACCAGTTGTACACGGGGATCTGGGAGGGGCAATTGTTGAAAATTAACTCCGAGGTTGCTCCTTTTATACATGGATCTGTCTAATCCACGACAGGACTGGGTTCCGGCTGTTGTAACTTTTTCACTTTTGATATGAAACCCAACCCTTGAGGGTTTTAATTTTTTTTTACTCATGTATCTATTTGTTTATATGCTGTTGATGAGAATATAGAAATGAAATGAAAGGGTAACTTTAATGTATGTATGTATGTATGTATGTATGTATGTATGTATAACTCACATTCTGGAGGTTTAGGATGACACATGCTGCCTCTGCTCCTGACTGTCACATGTTCATCTTCATATCTGCCTTTGTATATAACTCTTGCCAATCTTTTTAATCTCCTACTATTTGAGTGCATACTTACAAACAAACAAATGTCAGAGTAGAAGATACTGACCTACTATATACATTTGAGCTGTAATTTTATTTCAATAGTTGCAGGAAGTACCTGATTTTGGCACGTTTCATTAAAATAATGGTGTGAAGCGTGAAGTTGTTGCTGCTGTTCAAGTCATTTCTGCTTTATGGTAACTTTAAGCATAGCTATCATGGGATTTTCTTGGCAAAATTTGTTCAGAAGAGGTTTCCCATTGTGTTCCTCTGAATGTGATTTAGTCCAAGATTTCCAAGGGCTTTCCATGGCCAAGTGGGGATTTGGATTCTGGTTTTCAGCATCATAGTCCAGTGCTCAAACCACTAAACCACATAATTCTTTTCAGCTCAGATAACTTGTGTAGAGTTTTAGAATCATAGTTGGAAGGCACACCAAGAGCCATCTCGTCCAAACTCCCTGCTGGTGCAAGAACCCTCAGCTAAAGCATCTCTAACATGCAATTCTCTAGCTGTTTCAAAAATCTTACTCCTGATGCTTATTCAGAAACTCCTACCTTGTCATTTTAATCCACTGAGTCCTTCTATCTGTAGCAATTGGGGGAGTGGGGCAGGGATGGATCTCAATATATCTTCCATGTGATAGTCATATTTGAAGGTAGCTGCCAGTCTTCTCTTCTTTGGAACAGATATTCCGAACCGCCTCATTCTTCGTTGGGATTGGTTTCCAGACCCTTTACTAGTTTGATTATCCTCCTAGGAGACATTCCAACTTGCCAATATGTTTCTTATATGAAGTTGTTCCATCAACATATTTCAATTTCTTAAAAGTCCAGCATTAACAAATAGGGATCACAAAGAAATGTTGTAATTGGGAATGCTCCCATACAAGGTCAGAGTCAGTACCATTTCCTGGGATATCACATTTAATTTCCCCTCTCCCTGGTTTTCTATATCAGCCCCCCACCCCAGATACTAACATGTATGTTGCAAAGCTCAGTCCTCAAAATTTTCTCTAAAAGCTTTTTTAGGAGGTAGGGTTGCCACTTTTTGAGTAAGGGACATTTACCTAAAACAAGGGTGCTCACACTTTTTCAGCATGTGAGCTACTTATAAAAAAATGATCTACCTACCCACTACAAAAATGTGAAACATAGAACACAATATCTGCTTTGAACTGGGTTTTCTGAGTCCACACTGCCATATAATCTGATTCAAACCAGATAACACGGGATTTTATTCAACTGTGTGGAAAGGACCTCAGATAACCCAGGGCCCAAGCCTTCCTCCCGCCCTGCCTGTGATCTACCAGGACGCCCCACGCGATCTACCAGTAGATCACGATCTACCTAATAAGCACCCCTGACCTAAAATATGGGATTTTCCACAAAAATAAGGTACACTTCATAAAAACTTGAAAATTAAATTGATGATTTTCAAGTTTTTAATGAAGTGTCCCTTATTTTTGTGAAAAATCCCATATTTTTAGGTAAATACCCCTTACTCTTATCTCAAAAAGTGGCAACCCTATTAGGAGGGGAGACAGGGAAAAGGTGGATCTCTAAATCCTGACATCTTTTCAACACCTGATACCTTCTTATTGTCCATGGATAGAATCACAGAATCATAGAATCATTGAGTTGGAAGAGGCCTTGTGGGCCATCCAGTCCAACCCCTGCCAAGAAGCAGGAAAATCACATTGTTTTAGCCATCATTCATCAGCAAATAAGGTTTCTAGTAATATACAGGAGATATACTCATGTAACACAAAAACACACCAAAAGGTGTAATTCTGTACTCACTGAACTGGAAGGAAATGCCAATGAATTCAATTCCAAACAAATGTTTAAACAATTATAAGATAGATAAATAACGAGATTCATGCTTCATATATTCACTGAAGATATTGCAACTTTTTTGTAGTATTTCAGGGCACGACTTGATTTTAACTTATTAACCACTTTTGGCCTATATTTTTTCTTAATAGTTTGCTATAAAAGAAACATAAAGCCTTTAAGTAAGATCACACACACTTCAGACCTGTCCCTTTGTTTCCAACAGAGCCGTATAGATTTAATGTATTTTTAACATTATATTTCCCCTCTTCTGAGGATCTTTTGCATTCAATTAGGCCTTTCCAAATGTATTTAAATATTGCCCTTGGCCCAAGATATGGAAGCCTTCCAGTTGGCTTAAGAAGTTCGACTGACTTAAATGAACCCATTGTGTATGTAAAAATACACAGCATTTGTATGTTTGTATTAAATTGTATCAAAACAATGAAGAGCTATTTTTTTAAAAAGTACACTTAAAAACATGCACAGCACTCCATTAAAAGATATTTTAAAACATCAAGGTCTCAATAGCCTTTTGGAAGTAAAAAAGACCTTTGCCTTCCAACAAAAGGAGAGTCAAAAACAGGGACCATTTTAATCACCTTAGGAAATAAGTTCTGGAGCCTAAGAGCAGTCACTGTAAAAGGCTTATCTACAGTGACCATTTAAGCTGTTTTGGAACCTGTTTGGTAGAAACCATTTTCACTGTGCGAATGAATAGTTTGAAATATCTGGAATGGATTTGAGGCTAGGAAGGTGTTTACACATCCATGGAAGCTGGCATTGAACCATTCCAGAATCCGCAGTATCTGCTGCTTGATTGCTACCAATTTCTTCAGGCTCTGACTCAACCTCTATATACCTAATGGGGAAAAATACTGACTTGGCCATGGTGGTCCATGTTCTGGTTACATCCCGAATAGACTACTGCAACACACTATATGTGGGATTGTCTCTGAAGACGGCGGAAGCTTCAGCTAGACCAATGCTCGGCAGCCAGGTTGCTGATGGAAGTGGGGTATAGGGAGCATACAACTCCCTTGCTGTACCAGCACCACCGGCTGCCTATTAAGCTTCTGGGCTCAATTCAAAGTGCTGGTGCTAACCTATAAAGTCCTAAATTTTTCCGTCCCAGTTTATCTGTCAAAACGTATCTCCCCCTACAAACTGCCTAGGATCTTAAAATCATCCAGGGAGGCCCTGCTCTCGGTCCTACCACCATCACAATCGCATTTGGTGGGGACGAGAGACAGGGCCTTCTCCGTGGTGGCCTCTCGGCTGTGGAATTCCCTCCTCAATAAGGTTCGATCTGCCCCCTCCCTCCTGACTTTCTGGAAGAAGCTTAAATCCTGGTTATGGGATCAGGCGTTCACAGAATATTTTGTTTACTGGGAAAGACAAGATTTATTGGACCGGACTTGGGACTGCTTTGGATGACGATTTTAATTCTGGTGATTTTAATCTAGTGAGCGGATTCTTAATGTATATTTAGAATTATTTTAATTTCGTGGATGTATTTGTTATGTGTTTTATATTATGTTTGGCATTGAATTATTGCCTGTTTGGATGCCTTTCTGAGTCATTCCGTGGAGGTCGAGAAGGACGAGGTATAACTATTTTAAATGAAATAAAGAAAGAAACTCTCCTCATTCAGCTTGTTCACCAGACCCTTGATCATTTTAGTCACCCTCCTCTGGACACTTTCTAGCTTGACAACATCTTCCTTAAAGTGCCCAGAATTGGACACAGTATTCTAGGTGTGGTCTGATCAAGGCAGAACAAAGGTGTAGCATGACTTCCCTGGATCATTCTAGACACTAGACTCCTATTTATGCAGGCCAAATTCCCATTGGCTTTTTTAGCTGCCACATGACATTGTTGGCTCATGTTTAATTTGTTGTCCACGAGGACTCCAATATCTTTTTCACATGTACTGCTATCGAGCCAGGCATCATCCCCTATTCTGTATCTTTGCATTTCATTTTTTCCCCCTGCCTAAGTGGAGTATCTTGCATTTGTCTCTGTTGAACTTCGTTTTGTTAGTTTTGGCCCATCTCTGTAATCTGTTCAGATCATTTTGAGTTCTGCTCCTGTCTTCTGGAGTACTGGCTATTCCTCCCAAACGTGGTACTGGCTATTGCTCCCAAACATGGTAATAATGCCTTTTATCATCTAGTCCAACCCCTGCCATGCTGGAATACTTACTAGGGTTATTTCCTGATGAACTGTTGAAACTTATTGCTACTGGCAGGGTCTGCTTAATCTGAACTTTACATGAACTATCCAAAGTGCTGAATCTGATCACCAAAACATGTCTGACAGTTTGGACAGGTCTTTTAAAGTTCAGACTAAAACCCTCCAGGTACCACTTAAGGTGTAGACATTTGTACAGAGAAATCTACACAATATCACCATTTAGAGTTTCCCATGTTTTCTCAGTGCTGCTGCCATAATTCTGACAGTCAAAGCAGTAATAAAACCCACAATTGATATACCAATAACATCATGTTTTGCACCAGAACTGCAGTGCTAATATATAACAGACAAATAAAGATATACATGAATTGTATTCTTGTGTTTTTGCAGCAAATACATGTGCTAACAGGTTGCTATGAGTTTTCCGGACTGTATGGCCATGTTCCAGAAGCATTCTCTCCTGATGTTTCGCCCACATCTATGGCAGGTACTCAGAGGTTGTGAGGTCTGTTGGAAACTAGGCAAGTGACATTTATATACCTGTAGAATATCCAGGTGGGAGAAAGAACTGTTGTCTGTTTGAGGCAAGCATGAATGTTGCAATTGGCCACCTTGATTAGCATTTACTGGTCTTGTAGCTTCAAAGCCTGGTTGATTGCTGCCTGGGGGTCATTTATTGAGAGGTGTTAGCTGGCCCTGATTGATTCTTGTCTGGAATTCCCCTGCTTTTTTAGTGTTATTCTTTATTTACTGTCCTGATTTTAAAGGTTTTTTTAATGCTGGTAGCCAGATTTTATTCATTTGTGTAGTTTTTTACTTTCTGTCACCGGTAGGGCCTCCCATGCCAGACAGGTCACAACCGAAGGGTCTGACAAAGAGCGTCAACGGGTAGGATGGTCTCCCTAGCCTTTTGGCAACCATCTTAAGAGAAGGAAAACTCTAAATTCAAACCCGGCAGATGGTGCTCGTCTAACCCTGTAAGGTCAACCATCTAGAGAAGGAAACTCGAACCAAACCTATGACCTGAAGACCTTGCTGCCACTGTCCTAAGCTTCCTAGGCCCCGGCAGACGAAACTTTGGTTTAAAGGGTGAGGCCAATTCTGTGCACGCTGTGCTCCACCAGAAAAATCCATTGCACAGGCTCGAAGGACACATCCAACCTCCCTGGACTCATCCCACGCTTGTGGAGAGCGTGGGATGAGTCCTTCCTAAGAATCTTTGTTTGCAAAGTAATGCCAGAGACTTTCTGTCAAAATTGTCCACATGCTTGTGGATTTCAGTGGTTTCTCTGTGTAATCTGACATGGTGGTTGTTAGAGCGGTCCAGTGTTCTCAAATAATATGCTGTATCCAGGTTGGTTCATCAGGTGCACTGCTATGGCTGACTTCTCTGCTTGAATTAGTCTGCAGTGCCTCTCATGTCCCTTGATTCCTATGTGGGCAATGCTGCATTGGGTTGTCCCTATGATTCTAGCAACCCAGTGATCCCGGCCATGTAAGTCTTTGACGACACATGTGTTAATATTTCAAAATTTACCAGTTTTTCTCAGTCCATGCTGCAAACATTCTGCTGAGTTAAATTCTGCAAGAGAGCAAAACTAATTCAATTAGTTTACAAAGCTGGTGAGGTGAAACGATGGAGCATTGTACAGCCAGGCCTGAGTTTCTGGAACAGGCCTGGGCAAACTTCGCCTCGCTCTTCGGGTGTTTTGGAGGGTTTGAAGCTGTTAGGAATGGTGGGAGTTGAAGTCCAAAACACCTGGAGGGCCCAAGTTTGCCCATTAAGTGGCTGGGGGGGGGGGGAGGGGAGAAGAAGGGGCCTGAGGCTGTCAGGAATGGTGGGAGTTGAAGTCCAAACCCCCTGGAAGGACCAAGTTTGCCTATGCCTCTTCTAGAAAGAAAGGGACGAAGAGAGATGCTGGGGCGCCTCAACCTGTCGGGAAAGGTCCCCTTGGCCTCTCACACCTCTTGAGGTGCCGCAGGATGGCGCGTCCCCCGAAGCCTCCTTTCTCTCGCCTTCCCTGGGAAGCTTCCTTCCGATGGGGCGCCTTGAAAGGACCCTCCATGCAAGTCAGGGGAGAGCGAGCTGTGCAGCGCAGCAGAGCCCTTCCCCGCCTTTGCCTGGGGCTGCCCCTCCTTTCCCGGGGAGGTTGTGGGGAAGGCGGGCGGGCGGACGGAGCATCCCTCGCCCGCTCCCTCCGCCCCCCGCCCCTTCTCCCTTCCTCCTCCAGCCCTTGGGGACTCCACTGGGGAGAGTCCGGTAGCCTGGCCTATTTGCCTCGCTGGGAAGGGTCCAGGTGAGGCGTGGCCCGAGGGTGGACCCCCCCCCCCCATCCCGCCTTCCGCATCTCCTCGGGTTTCCCCGGCCACTTGTTGTCCCAAAGGCCGGGCGATGGGCTCCGAGGCCGGCTCGGGCCGCCTGGCTCTGGTGGCGGCGGCGTTGGCATTGGTGGTGGCGTGCCTGAGCGGGGGCGCGAGGGCGGGTTGCGCCGAGGAAGGGCTCTGCTGCCCCGGCCGGGATGCCAGCTGCACCAGCGCCGGGTGGCGCCTCGACCGCGCCTATGGCACCTGCTACTGCGACCAGGAGTGCCGCCGCACCGGGGACTGCTGCTACGACTACGAGAGGGACTGCCCAGGTAGGAGAAGGGCAAGCAGAAGGAGGGAGGGAGAGAGAGGGGAAGGGGAGGGAGAGAGAGGAAGAAGGAGGGGGGGAAGGAGGGACGCTGAGGGGGAAAGAAAGGGAGAGAGAAAGAGGAGAGAGGGAGGGAGGGAGAGAGGGAGAAGGGGAGAGGAGGACAGAAGGAGAGGAAAGGTGAGGGAGAAAGAAAGGGGGAGAGAGTCTGAGGGAGAGAAGAGGGGGAGAAAGGGAGGGAGAAAGAGAGAGAGGGCGAGAGAGGATGAAAGAAAGGGAGGGAAGAAGAGGGAGAAAGGGGGAGAGAAGGAGAGGTAGGAGAGGAAGAGAGAGGAAGAAGGAGAGAGAAGGTGGGAAGATGGAGAAAGAGAGAGGGAGAGAGAGGGAGGGTGAGAGAAGGAGGGTGAGAGAGGGAGGATGAAAGAAAGGGAGGGAAGAAGAGGGAGAAAGGGGGAGAGAAGGAGAGGGAGGTGTGGAAGAGGGAGGAAGAAGGAGAGAGAAGGAGGAAAGGTGAGGGAGAGAGAGAGGGAGATAGAAGGAGGGGGAGAGAGGGAGGGAAAAAGAAAGGGAGGGAAGCGGAGGGAGAGAAAGGAGGACAGGGGGATAGGGAGGAGTGGAAGAGAGAGAAAGAAGGAGAGGGAAGGAGGGAAGGTGAGGGAGAAAGAAATGGAGAGAAAGGGTGAGGGAGAATAGAGGGGGAGAGAGGGAGGGAGAAAAGGGGAGAAGGGGAGAGAGGGGAGGAGACAAAGAGTGGGAGGAGCGGAAGAGAGAGGAAGAAGAAGAGAGAAGGTGGGAAGGTGAGGGAGAGAGGGGGAGAGAGAGGGGGAGAGGGGAAGAGAGGGATGAAAGAGAAGGAGGGAAAAAGAGGGAGAAAGGGGAGGAGAAAAGAAGAGGGAGGAGAGAAAGAGGAAGGGGAGGGAGAAAGAGGGGAGGAGAGAGAGGGAGGGAAGGAAAGAAAGAAAGAGAGGGAGAATTAGAAGGGGAAAGAGAGGGAGCGAAGGGAAGGCAGGAGCGAGGGGTGCATCTACATTGTAGAATTAATGCAGTTTGACACCGCTTTAATTGCCATAGGTCACTGCTATGGAATCTGGGATTTGTAATTTGGTTGGCCAACTGTACTTATTGCCAGAGAAATCCTAAGACCTCATAAAACTACACCTCCCATGATCCCATAGCATCGAGCCATGTGGTGCCAAACTACATTCATTGGCACTGCAGATGCACCCAGAGAGAAAGAGAGAGCGAGAGAGAGAGGTGGGGACTGCTGGTCCTTGTAGGAAAGGGCTTCAAATAGCCAACAGGATTGCCTTCTGAAACTCAGGCAGAGCAGCTTTGTTAACCAATTATTTGGGGGGGGGGCTGCATATGCTCAGAGAGAAAGCCAAGTACATTGTCCATCTCTGATCCAAAATGCTTAGCACCAGAAGTGACATATCTTGCAGATGGGAACGAAGCCTACACACAATAACAACTTATGTTTCATAGACACATTATATACACACAGGCTCACAATATTTTTGCCATACAGGTTGAGCATCTCTGATGTGGAAGCTTGGGACCTGATGTGTTTGGAATTTCAGTCCCGCCCCAACTCAGATTTTGATATGATTGCATGTACATAAGGGACCCAAGTCTTAACACAAAGTTCATTTCTGCTGCATATACACATAGTCTAGAGGTATATGAGGAAGCAAAGATGTCATTTTCTCAATCATTCATGTGGACAGTCTTGGATTTTGGAGGACTTTGGATTTCCGGATAAGAGATACTCAACCTGTAAGGTGTTTCTTGGGAGTGTAGTGGAATTTTCTTTATTGGAGGTTTGTAAACAGAAGCTAGATGGTCATCTGTTAGGGATGCTTTGATTGTGTGCTCCTGCATGGCAGAATGGAGTTGGACTGGATAGCACTTGGGTTATCTTCCAACTTTATGATTTTATGATCTGTGAACTTGTCTTTGCTTTCATGACAGCGTACACAGTCCAGGACTGAGTTTTGCCAGTTAGCAATGTGTGTGTGTGTGGGTGAGTGGGTGTGGGTGTGTGTTTGTGTGTAGTAGGATATTGGTGAGGGTGCAGCAGATATTATTAACTGTGTTTTTCTGGAGTTAACTCCTCCTAATAAACTGCAATTGGTATAAATGCCAAATAGATACTCACTGTCAACTTCTCTGCTACTAAAACCAAAGCCCAGCATTTGGTTCCTTGCCATCCTTTGCTTTTACCATCTCTTTGTCCCCTCCTGATCCCCAGGGACTCAGTATGAGAAACATTATATAAGCCGTGCGAAAATACCTCACTTTCCTAGTTTTGCTTTTATATGGGAAATCCAACTGAGTAAAAGAATGCAAGGAAGTGACTCAGGGAATTGTTTATTTCTAGGCTTTGAAACTCAAAAGATCAGGATATTGAATTATTTTGCAAATTGTATCCGCCATAAAGAGGTTGAGTGCAAGAACTTTTTTCTGGATTCTTGTTATGTAAAAAACATTCTTTATCAATGTTTGCTTTTGTTTTTCTCTGGTTAGAGAATAAGGTATTGAATTATTAGGCTTGAATTATTAGGTGAGCGGTAGGGAGATCACAATGAAATATAAAAATCTCGTGCCGTGACACAACTTTAGGTTTATTAAAGGCGGAGACATTTTCAGTTTATTTATTTATTTACCACACTTCTATCCCACCCTCTTGACCCCGAAGGAGACTCAGGGTGGCCTTACAAAGGCTGCAAGTAGATGCCATGTGTACACATATCATCTATCAATAAACAATAACATTAAAACCTTAAAACCAACCAGTTAAAACATCACACTAAAACAACAATTTAAAACCACATAATCTAGGTCCAGCCTGAGTCATTAATGCTAATTTATAATCTCTCATTGCACTGTTCCCATTACTGACCAAAGGCCTGATCTGAGAGCCATGTTTTAGTTTTCCCCCCTGAAGGCCAGGACGAAGGGGGGAGGGCTGATCTAATTTCACTGGGGAGGAAGTTCCATAGATGTGGGGCCACCACTGAGAAGGCCCTGTCTTTGTCCCCACTAGTCAGTATGTGAGGGGGCTGGGACCAAGAACAGGGCCTCCCCTGACAATCTTAGCCTCTGAGGTGGATCATGGAGGGAGATATGTTTGGACAGGTAAGCTGGGCCAGAACCATTTAGGGTAGGCATCCTCAAACTGCAGCCCTCCAGCCCTAATGAGCTTGTTCAATTGTCAGGAATTCTGGGAGTTGAAGGCCCAAACAGCTGGAGGGCCACAGTTTGAGGATGCCTGATTTAGGGCTTTATAGGCTAAAGCCAGCACTTTGAACTGTGCTCGATAGCAAACTGGCAGCCAGTGGAGCTGACGTAACAGGAGAGTTGTATGCTCCCTGTACGCTGCTCCAGAGATCAATCTGGCAGCTGCCCGTTGAACCATTTGAAGCTTCTGAATAGTCTTCAAAGGCAACTCCACATAGAGCACGTTGCAGTAATCTATTCTCAATGTAACAAGAGCCTGGACCACTGTGGCCAGTAAATTGGTCAATGCAAGAGTGCTACTTCCCGGTAATAGAAGGACTTCTGTGACATACTTCTCAGTAAATATTAGAATCCTGCCCTGACCTATTTTAGGGTTTTCATATTACATACACACACATGCAGATCCTTGTAGTACAATCAAAGCCAAGATTTTTAATTTAACACAAGTGTTTGTGGATTACGTACTGCTCCACTTCAGATGCCAATCTGTTGGACTTTTCATGGACTGTAGAGTTACAGTCCATGAAACCTTATTTGAATTGCCACAATTTTTGTTGTGATCCTTGCAACAGGCTAAAATACGAGGGCGGGTCAATAAGTCAGTGACTTTTTGAATTCCCCACCTCTTAACTGAGATGCCAACACTGCTCCTGTCAACAGGCATCTGTCAGTTGACTCCTGTCAAAATTTGAACAAGCTGGTCATTTAGTTTGTGTTTGACAGCCATTGATAGCAGACTACCACGTGATTTAAGGAGAAAATGGAAAAAAGTGAATTTTGTGTGATCATTAAGCATTATTTTTTGCGGGAAAAAACATCACTCAAACCAAGGTTAGGCTTGATAAATACTATGGGGACTATGCACCATCAATTTCAATGGTAAAAAAGAAGTTTACTGAATTTCGTTGTGGCCGTACAAGCACGGAAGATGCTGAACGTTCTGGACGCCCAGTTGAGGTCTCTACACCCGAAACAATTGAAAAAATTCACAATATGGTGTTGGCCGATCAGAGATTGAAAGGGCGAGAGATTGTGGAAGCCATAGTCATCTCACATGGCTCAGTGGTTTCAATTTTAAATGATCACTTGGGTATGAGAAAGCTTTCCACAAGATGTGTGCTGCGTTTGCTCACAATCGACCACAATGCAAGGGTGCACACATGTGCAGTTTCCATGCCAACAATCCATAAATTGGGATACGAATTGCTCCCTCATCTGCCCTATTCTCCGGATTTAGCCCCGAGTGACTATTTCTTGTTTCCAAACCTGAAGAAATGGCTCGGCGGAAAGAGATTTGACTCCCAACGATGAAATCATCTCACAAGCAAATACCTATTTTGAGGACCTCAACAAATATTATTTTTTGGAAGGGATATAAAATTTGGAGAAACATTGGACAAAGTGTATAGAGCTCAAAGGAGACTATATTGAAAAATAAAGTGATTTTTTATCCAAAAACCTGTGTTTCATTCAAAAAGTCACAGATTTATTGACCCGCCCTCATAGTTATCCCTTTGCAAATGTTCGATCTAGCAGCAGGACCCCAACTCTAAAAGCCAGGCGGCTGTGCCTTCCCATTAACCAGAACCCCCCTTTTGAGAGATTACATACACTTTTATTCCTTTTTTGAATGCTTTTTAGCCCAGTTAGTTAAAAAGGAACAGGTGTCGGAGGGTGGCTATCAAATTTGAACCTTGAAAGCACGCGGCCTGAAAAGACAAATAGAAAGACCACTTATTTCTGTGTAAAGCAATCTTCATTTCTGACTTCTCCCTTGTGATGTGAAAGCTTAACTCATTTGCTTGAATCGCTTGGAGCTGTCTGCTCTGCAGGCATCTTGGACGGGTGCGCTGAGTTTCTTTCTGCTCTGTTTAATGCATTGTGGGGTGAATTATGTGGATTAATTTGTGGAGGATGGAGGGAGGCTGCAGTGGGAAAAGTCCTGCCTCGGGGTGGAGAGATGGATTGGATGATCGGCTGCTTATGGAATCATACAAGCAGGAAATGTTGTATACCAGAAAGGGCATTTAAAAGGCATATTCCAAGGTGAATATGGGATTTGTAGCCCTATGCTTACTTCATAATGCTAATGCAGGAGCATTTGCAAATGAGAATAGTTTAACTAGAGATGATGCTTAATGCTTTGATTCACAAGTCCTTCCCAAACTCTTCTTCAAGACCTTTTAATTAATTATCCTGTCCATCTCTGAAACTAGAAAGGATAGCGTGAGTCAAGTATAGACAGGAGAAACAGCTATATGCTGATGGAAAAGTTTGAAGTAATTCTTTTCACTTTCCCCTTGCCATAAAGAAATAAAGAAAGAAAAGAAACTTTTGTGTTGTATCCCTAGTTTGTTGTAATTTTTGTAAACAAACAAAACCAAAACAAAATCCTGCATATTTTTCCTAATACATCTCCAGAAATACTTTAGTCACTTGGGAGATTGAGAAACTATAGTTCTAAAAAGTTCTATTTCATGTTCTGATTTTTAAAAAAATTATTATGTCAGAAGCGGTACAGTTACAATGTATTTAAAAAGACTCAAACAAAGTTTAATATTTGGCATTATTCTAGATTTCCTTTGACTAGAAACTGGCCACTTGGAGTGCCTTTGGTGTCGCTGTGAGAAGGTCCTCCATTGTGCATGTGGCAGGGCACAGGCCGCATTGTAGTAGGTGCTCTGTGGTTTGTTCTTCTCCACATTCACATGTTGTGGAATCCACTTTGTAGCCCCATTTCTTAAGGTTGGCTCTGCATTTCGTGGTGCCAGAGCGCAGTCTGTTCAGTGCCTTCCAAGTCACCCAGTCTTCTGCATGCTCAGGAGGGAGTTTCTCATTCAGAATCAGCTGCTGATTGAGGTCTCCGGTTTTAGCCTGCCACTTTTGGACTCTCGCTTGCTGAGGTGTTCCTGCGATGTATTATACTGTGAATGCAACAGTTTGATTGTGATTTGTAACTGGTTATCTGGAATTTAGATTCATTTATTGTACATAATAGAATGTTTAATTATATTTAATACCACATTATTATTCCGGAGATGTAAATGCCTTGGCCCTTTTGTTACTGGCTGCTTCCCGATGGATGTCAGCTAAACAGTATAAGTTCTCCAGTTGTGTAGGGCCTAGACATTGTGTGATAATGCGGCATGTCTCATTAAGAGTACATTAATTGTTTTAACATGGTGAGATGTGTTCCACACCTGGCATGCGTGTTCAGCAGCAGAGTAGCAAAGCACATTAGCTGTGAGTGGGCTCACTGGCTTTGGCCCTGCTGTTGGAGAATTTTTGGTTTTGTAGTTTTAAAAAATCCACATGTGTGTACTCTGATGAGGTCTGTTTTGAAGTGGAAGGTAACACAATTATTTTAATATTTAAAATATTATATTTTAATATTTAGTTTTTGTATGTTTTTTAACTTTTTTTTTTTAAAAAAGTGGGAGATGGTTTATGTCCTGATGTTGGAAGTAAAATTGGGAAATAAATAAATAACAATGTCTGAGCAGAGTCAGAACGCTTTCCTTCCTATTTGTGTTTAATATAGATGTTACCTCTCTTTGCTGATCATCCTCCAGAGTTTCCTCCACTGGCCATGGCTTCAAATGCCTGAATGTTGGCATGCTTTAAACCTTGGCTAGACCTCAACTGGCATCTGAAGAATGGAGAGACTATATTAGTGGAGCGGGCAATTTGTGTCTGTGGAAGCTTTAGTAGACTACAAACAACAATTTGATTTCTCAGGTAGCAAAGACAGGTTTATGAAGTTTGGTTTTCTTGTGTAATATTCTTAATATATGTACGATGTTAGACAATCAGTATAGGATGTCATGCATATGTAACACATATACATTATGTAATATTTTTATCTTAAGCACAAAGTAATACATTCTCAAATGCATATTCTATCTGACAGCTGAATATATAATGCCCAGACTCGCGTGCCTCTGGTAATGATCCGTCCTTACTGCTCACTATTGATTCCCCTCTATTTCTTGGTGAACTGCAGAATGCGGACAACTCATGGGAAACACTAGTTTTTCACACTAACATCTTAGTCAAAAGGCTGGGTAGCTACCTGCTGTGGCATTTTAGCTGTAGATCCTGCATTGAGAGGAGGTCAGACTCAAAGACTCAATAGGACATAATAATATCTTTCTATGATTCAGGAAAGCAGTATAATGAGACATTACCCAGATAAACTCCTTCCCTGAATTTTCTAAAACAGGTGTCTTCAGGTGTTTTGGGCTTCAGCTCCTAGAATTCATGACCACCAAACAAGCTGTCTAGAGCTTCTCAGAGTTGTAGGCTCAAAAACCTGGAGGTTGAAGAGGCCTGCTCTAGAACATCTATTTTAAAAAGAAATGGCCAGTGATAATTTACTAAATATTTATTTAGAGCTCGGTTACACTTCTTTTCAACATAACTTTTTCTTCTTTTAGTCTTGGAGTGCAGGATGGAATAAAGAGAGAGAGAGAGAGAGAGAGAGAGAGAGAGAGAGAGAGAGAGAGAGAGCTTGAGAAAGATACTCTTTGAGGCTATAGACTAAACAAACAACCTGTTACATCAGTTCCACTGGCTGCCAATCTGCTATTGAGCATAATTCAAAGTACTGGTTTTAGCCTATAAAGCCCTAAACCAGTGGTTCTCAACCTGTGGGTCCCCAGATGTTTTGGCTCTCAACTCCCAGAAATCGTAACAGCTGGTAAACTGGATGGGATCTCTGATAGTTATCGGTTAAAACATCTGGTTGAGAACCACTGCCCTAAGCAGTTCTGGCCCAGATTACATGTCCAAATGTATCTCCCTCTATGAGCCACTTCTGAGGCTAAGATTTTCTGGGGAGGTCCTGCTCTCGGTCACATCTCCCTTGCCGATGCGGTTGGTGGAGACATGAGACAGGGCCTTCTCAGAGTGGCCCCTCACCTATGGAACTCCCTCCCCAACTAAATTAGAACAGCCCCCTCCCCCCATGACTTTTAGGAAGAAAGTAAAAATGTGGTTATAGGACCAAGCTTTGGCTAGCAAGCTAGTGCAATATGAAAATATGGAATAGTGAAATGACTAATGAAACAGCCTTGGATTTGATTTTGGACATTATTTTAATAACTGGTTTTAATACTGATGTTTCTTGGTTTTAATGTATGTGTTAATTTTACTGTATGTATGTGTATGGCACTGAATTATTGCCTTCCTGTAAGGCTGCCCCAAGTCCCCTTCAAGGTGAGAAGAGCGGGATATAAATGTAAATAAATAAATAAATGAGGGTGGTGTCTTTGTTTTAGCATTTATAGTTTGGATGACATTTGGCTTTTGATAAAACTTAGTGTTTGTCATAATATTTTAATTCCTTTCTCTTTGTTTTGGTTATTGCTTTCTGTAATGCCTTAGAACGAGTGTATTTGTTTAATTTCAGTACATTTCTTTCTAATGTTTAGTCTAACATATTGTATTCGTTACTGAGCAATCTGAAAACTCTAGTTGTATTTACTCATGTATATTTTTTATGTTACTTCAAGATATATTGAGCATGGTTTTTCTGTAGAAAAACACATACAGATGAACTAGTTATGAGGATAATGTCACGGATCAGGCCACGGAGAGCTCTTCCTTAGAGGCGTCCACTCCCATCAGCTGGACAGCCTAGGCGGTCTTCCTTCTGGGTGGTCCAGGGTGCTAGCAATGGGTTGCCACTTTGAAGGAGCTGCATATTCGCAATGGATTGCAGATTGAAAAGGCTCATCATCATGCATGAAGCAATAATCTTTTAATGACAATTATTAAGATTATGATGAAAGTGTTTGTAATAGGATTTTAAAGGGCGATTATACACTATGGGTATGTATTATTTTTGGAATGAGAGAGGAGGGGCACGGCTTTCAAATATGAAATAGGTGGAGCATTAAGGAACATGCAAGCCACGATCGCAAAAAAATAATAGAGGATTTAAATAGCTTCCATTTGTCAACACTTTTCTTTATGAATCTTAAAAATAGCAATGGACCGAGTAAAATCCTTTTAAATGCAGTATTATATTATTCCTGAGTGTTAAATGAATTATCCTGATGTCATTCTGAATCCTATTGATTTGGTAGTTGAATGGTAAATCAAGAGTTATGTAAATTTGATAAATGAAAAGTTTTTACTTTAATTATAACCCTGAATCTTACAAGGCGGTGTTTCCCAAACTTCATCTCCACTTTATAAACAAACAAAAGTTACATGGATAATCTAGTTCATGAGTTATGGGGCTTTTTAAAGGAGGGCAGATTAAAAAATGTTGAAGAATAGAGTGTTTAATTGGTGGTACATATGGTTTTATTGATTCAGTACTTTCAAATTGCTTGAAGACGGATTCATGAATATAAGTAGATTCTTCTTTGTGTTGGCTGGGTGGAAACTATTGATCTTTTCTCCCAGAGAAGCGTGTTAACTATTTTCCCAGAACACAAGTGGGATTTTAATGTTCATATATTTGAAGAAAAGGGGAACAATGGAAACACAAGGATGATGTAGGGTGAGTGGGAAAATGAGAGCGTATATTTATGCTTCTTTCCAGGGCAGAGTTAAATATTACATGGCGCCCAAGGACTATGAAAATGGCAGTTCAGTCTTGAATGCTCTACTTCCTCTTGTCCTCATAATGTTTGTCATATCTGGCCATATGGTTTTTCCTTTTCTTTGCTAATAGGAGCTTCAATTGTGGGGTGAGTAAGTGGTTAAGTTTAACACAGTGGATCCCAACCTTTTTTTGACCAAGGACCATTTGACCAGGGACCAATTTTACTAGGGACCACTCTCCAACATTAGTACCAAAACGGTTACGAATTTGGTTTGGTTATTTGGAGTGCTGATTGAGAAAATTGCATTGGATAGACCAATGCTCTAGTTTCTGATACAGAACACATGCCATCCAGTAGTTTCCCATCTGCTCACCCACAGAAAACCATATTTAATAATATTTAACCATATTTAATAATCTAGAGCTGATGTGGTAGTAGGAATATTTCGTGGGTAGTCAGCCTCTCCTCTCCCATCATCCCCATTGCCTTGGCACCATAAGAGGGATTTGCAAAGCCAGTCACTCTCGTTGCCACGTGGTTTCTAAGCAACAGTGTTGTAATGGTGAGGCCGTGGACCACATTTTTCTTCTTGGGGACCACTGGTGGTCCACAGATCACAGGTTGGGAATCACTGGTTTAACACCAATAAGAAGTCTTCTAAGTGGGCAGGTATTGCTAAATAGTAACAGAGGAAAGGAGAAGAAGAAGAATAAATAATAAAACTTTATTTGTATTCCACCTTATCTCCCCGAGGGACTCAGAGCAGACTCCAACATAACAATGGCAAACATTCGGTGCCTATATAAAACACATGATACTGACATAAAATCCCAGAAAACCCCCACATATAAAGTAGCATTAAAACCTAACATCAAATTAAAAACCTAGTATCGGTAAATTAAACTTGATAAAAATAAATTAAACTACACATAATCAAACAAAATTTTATAATAACATAAATCTAAACAAAACATCCACACAGAACTAATTACCAGGGATCGGTTTTCTGATTAAGTGTATTTGCATATTTCTTTTTAGCTGTTCCATGCATTGTTGGGGAATGGAGCCATTGGAGTGGATGTGCAGAGCAGTGCCAACCAAACTTCCGTATGCGCACACGCAGTGTACAGCAGGAACCCCAAAATGGTGGGGAGCCTTGTCCTCCACTAGAAGAGAAAGCTGGCTGCCTGTCATATACTACCTATGAAGGGGAAGAGTGTGCAAATGAACATGGTACATAAATCTACTATTTCTCTTTGAATCCTTAATCATAGGCTTAGCATCCCTAAGCACTGTTTTGTAAAAACTAATGAACTTAAAATTGACTGTGGTAAATTCCATGTAGAATAACATACTTTCCAAAAGGCCCAGAGAACATTTTATCACTGTTAATTCTCATTGTTCATTTATTCAAGAGTGAAATAAGAACATACTAGAACTTCTTTCAAGACATAACCATGGTTCTATAATCCAACACATAACACATATTTTGGGACTAGTACAGCTTTGCTGGCTCTAAACAGAAAAAAAGGGTTGCTGTGAGTTTTCCAGTATGGCTATGTTCCAGAAGCATTCTCTCCTGACGTTTCACCCACTTCTATGGCAGGCATCCTTTGATCTAACACAACTCTTCTAATGTTATATTTATCTGAGTGCATCCTACTAGATCAGTGTTTCTCAATTTTTCTAATGCCATGACCCCTTAATACATTTCCACATGTTGTCATGACCCCCAACAATTAAATTATTTTTGTTGCTACTTAATAACTGTAATTTTGCTACTCTTATAAATCGTAATGTAAATAACTGAAGAATATATTTTCATTCACTGGACCAAATTTGACACAATACCTGATATGCCCAAATTTGAATACTGGTTGGGTTGGGGGGATTGGTTTTGTCATTTGGGAGTTGCAGTTGCTGCAATTTAACCTATAATCAAAGCACATTCTAAACTCCACCAATGATGGAATTGAACCGAACTTAGCACACAGAACTCCCTTGACCAACAGAAAATACTGGAAGGGTTTGGTGGGCATTGACATTGAGTTCTGGAGTTGTAGTTCACCTACATCCGGAGAGCACTGTGGACTCAAACAATAATGGATCTGGACTACACTTGACACAAATACTCAATATGCCCAAATGCGAACATTGGTGGCATTTGTAGAAAATAGACATTGACATTAGAGAGTTGTAGTTGCTGTGATTTATAGTTCACCTATAATCAAAGAGCATTCTGAGCCCCATCAATGATAGAATTGGGCCAAATTTCCTACACAGAACCCCCACGACCAACAGAAAATACTGTGTTTTCTGGTGGTCTTCGGTAACCCCTCTGACACCCCCCTTGTGACTCCTCCAAGGGTCCCAACCCCAGGTTGAGAAACACTGTATTAGATTAATGATTTGATGCCAAATGTGGTTTCCAGGTATCATAGAATCTTCACACCATCTCCCTCATTGCAGTTAAGCAGCAATGGCACCTTCTTTCATCAGCTTTATTTATTCTTGCTTTCATAATGGTTTCTTTTCTTCCTAGTTCCTGCTTTCATAACTAGTTTTGAATATAACAAAGAAAGAACAAAGAGAGCTGTGAACCCAAGATGGTCTTCTGAAACAGAAGAGTTTAGGTAATTAAGGCTGCCATTCTATCTGCTATCTTGGGCAAAAGTTCTGTTTGTATTCAGTAGAATTTTCTCCTGCCTGCTCATCTATAAGAGTGTGATATACGTTTATTTTCTTATATGAGTGGGTCATTCAGCTAAATGGGAAAGTATTTCATATATGAATGGAAGGGCTAATCAAACAGAAAAAAATCCATTTTATTATTCATTTTTAGACTCTTGATTATATTTATACTGTGCATGGACATAGCAGAATTCTGATCTCCAGAAAGATCATCATAATTCACTAACAGGATTCTTCCCTTAATTTTATTAGTTACTAGTTTGGGGACTATTTACTATTTGATTATGTTTCTCTGTCTGCATTGTTCAATTTCACGAGCTCATAGATTCAGACTCTGAACTTTCATACGTCTCATCTAGAAACCATTATGTTTAAGAAAGCCTGCCCTTTGTAATAATTGTCAGCTTACTGTCTGACACATAATTGTAGCAAATATAATGTTATAATGCATTGCTGTAGCATCAGTTAAAAGTGAGTTTCATTCAGTTACCATATACATTTCAGATGGGCTCATTCTTTTTATAACTGACATTTTGATGGCCTGTTTGCATAATGTTTCTCCATTGTAGACTACAACCATGCTATAATTACACCCTAGATCTTCCGAATGGATAATTTAAGTTGTTAACATTAAAAAGTATTTATTTCTTCCCTGAAGGAGCTACTGTGTGGAATTTAAAACTGAATCGTTGTCACCTTATTGCTCTTTGGAGACGCGTCCATATGCTCGATGGATGCAGTATCTACGAGAAGGATATACTGTGTGTGTAACTTGCCAGCCTCCAGCAATGCATACGGGTAGCCATCGCTGTTATGGAGATGGAGTTGATACCGATGGGTAAGGAAATGAATACTGTATTCAAAGTTGTAGCAATAACAGAAAACTTATAGGTTATATGTCATACTGAACAAATGTAAAACGGGTTAGAAATATGGTAAATAAATAAATAAATAGAACAAAACGCTAAGAAAATGTTAGCATAATCTAAATTCCTTAAAACCACTTCTAGAACAGTACCATCCTTCTGTGTTCTAACTACTATAGTACCGCACAGGAATGTTTTTCAGTTTTTCAGTTGTTTGACCATATAAGTATGACCTTCATATATGTGGGGAATATGTTCCTGAATTTACATAGAAACAGGAAACTGGATAATAGTGACCCCTATTGACACAAACAACTTAGGCCAGAAGTTACCAAAGTGTTGCCATTGGACGACCTGGAATTTGCTCTAATGGGATAATATGGTAGTTGCTCAGGTGAAGATATTTTGCAGGTGTTGCGCTGATAATTGCAAGAAGTTTACCTATTATAATTATTCAAAATTAAAGTACTGTAGTTCTTAAAAAGGATGCTATTTCAAATAGGACATTAGGATGCTGTGCAGGAATAGCCACCTCATAAGAATAAGAAATATCTGTTCTGTTTTAGGAATAAAGTCCTTCATTGGCAAGCAGTCGGCAATCCAGCCTGCCATGGCACATGGAAGAAAGTCCAGCAATTGGAAGAATGCTCATGTCCTCTAGTACACAGCTTTATTTTTACGTAGCAGCTTAAACACATACTGTCGATGAAATCAAGGAAGCTACTCATGTAATTGGACTTGTGTGGAAGACATTACTTTTAAACAAGTGAAAAGCCAGACTTCTGAAATCACTCTTAGCCTTTCCTCCAGTGAGGAATAGTAAGGTAACAAATATCAAGGTATATTATGGCACTATGAAGACAGCATTCGGTATTATGGTGTGAATTCGACTTTGCACGATCCCTGTTTGCATGATATGAAGTGGTTGAAGGCTGGTCCAGAGCCAATTGCATCAGTGTATCTTAACAGGTGATTCCAGAAGTGCAATGTTTGCTTGGTCTACATGAGAGAAACTGCTTGAAAAACCCGCTCTAATTTAGGAATTCTGGCTATATTGTCTACAATTTGATCACATCCTTAAAAGTCAAATAAAAAGTTGTTAGGGGCCTCCCCGAGAAATGGTAGGAGGGCTCCAGAAAAAAGGTTAGGAAGGCTATTTAACAGTATAGAAGTATGTGTTGTTAGCTGCATTCAATTTGACTGACTTTTGAGGAATCTATGAAACAGAAATCTCTAGCTCAGCCTCTCCTCAGTAGCCCTGCTCTGATCTTGCTGACTCATGGCCGTGAGTAAATCAGAGGTTAAACCCTTTATAACAGATGTGGACAATATGTAAATTGTAATAATAAAATGTATGGGAACAGAACACATCTCATGGAACCCTTTCATTGATTTTTTTTTAAAAAAATATAGGATTTATTGCTTATTTCACATATGACCTCTTCACATAGTCCTATTGGACCATGCCATTGTGCCACAAAAGAGAAAGTGCATCCACTTACTGGGAAATGATTTATGGAGAAATCCAGAAAATCCTCAAAGTAAAATTACCCAGGAAACCAGAATACTACTTATTAGGGATGTACGAGAAAGAACTTCTGCCAGAAATCAACAAAGACAAACTTTTTACTTTTCTTATCACAGTGGGAAGGATAGTTTATGCGAGGTACTGGAAAACTGAATTAATACCAACTAAAGACGAATGGATAGATAAGATACTTGAGATAAAGGATATGGACAACTTAACTTTTTTGCTTAAGAGAAATACTGGTAGAACAATTAAACAAACAGATTGGTTATGTTTACTGACTTATTTAAGAGAGGAAAATTGAATGAATTAATCCTTTCTTCTTATTATTAAAGAGATTGGATTTTACGGCGGAAAAGACTTTTTTCAAGAACTTGATGAAGGACATAGCGAAAGGATAAAATTGGAAGTCACCAATTTTTCTTTTATACACATATATATATATACAGTATATATATACACAGTATATATATATACTAGCTTAACCCGGCACGCGTTGCTGTGCCCTATTTAGGAGATGTGTGTTTGTATGTGTGTGTGTATGGGTGTGGATGTGTGTGTGTCTGTCTATAGATATGTGTGTGTATGTATGTGTATGTATGTAGTTGTATGTGTGTGTATGTAGTGTGTGTATGTGT
This sequence comes from Anolis apletophallus, assembly GCA_030556195.1. Taxonomy (NCBI): domain Eukaryota; kingdom Metazoa; phylum Chordata; class Lepidosauria; order Squamata; family Anolidae; genus Anolis; species Anolis apletophallus. Next base: position 102,895,818 of record JARBWK010000007.1, on the reverse strand, counting down.
ATGGTTGTGTGTGTATGTTTGTGTCTGTATGTGTGTGAGTATGTATGTGTCTGTGTGTCTGTATGTATGTGTCTGTATGTGTTTCTGTATGTATGTGTGTATGTACATTCCCCCCTCTCTCTGTCTGTTTCCCCCGTTGTCTGTTCCCTCCCGCTCTCTGTTTCACTTTCCCATCTCTCTCCCCCTCCTCTCTCTTGCTGGCTGATTTCCCCTCCCCCTCTTTCTTTCTGTGTTACTTTCCCCTTCTCTCTGGCCTGCCCCGTCTCTCTCTGTGTCATTCCCCCCTGTCTTCCCCCCCTCTTCTGTCTCAGGCCTCCCTCTCTGTCTTTTTACCTCCTTCGTGTTCCCGCGGTTTGGCGGGGGGCGCCTGAAGCAAGGTAAGGCCGGAGCTTACCTTGTTTAAGGCGCGGCTGCGCGAACCACGGGGGCAGGTTGAGGGCGGAAGGCAGGGCCGGAGATTGGGTCTCCGCCCTCCGGCGTTTCCCTCGCTGTTGCGGCGGCCGCGCCTGAAAGAAGGTTAGAGCCGGAGCGTACCTTCTTTAAGGCGTGGCCGCTCGGAATCGTGGGGACACGGGCGGAGGGCGGAGCGCGATCTCCGGCCCTGCCTTCCGCCCTCCCCCACGGGCCAGGCGGCGGCGCCAGAAGCAAGGTAAGGCCGGGAGCTTACCTTGTTTCAGGCGCGGCCGCAACCGCGGGGGGCAGGCCGGAGGGCGGAAGGCAGGGCCGGAGATTGGGTCTCCGCCCTCCGCCGGTTCCCTCGCGGTTCCGGCGGCGCCTGTAAGAAGGTAAGCGCAGGAGCGTACCTTCGTTCAGGCGTGGCCGTCGGAATCGTGGGGACACGGGCGGAGGGCGGAGCGGGCGATCTCCGGCCCTGCCTTCCGCCCTGGCGCGCATGGGCAGCGTCGCACGCGGCCCGCCCCTTGTTTTGTGTGCTGGGTGTGTTTTTGTACTACAGTTCCCAGAAACCCGGCATGGCCACTTCCGTTTATGTGGAGGTTTCTGGAATTGTAGTTCGGCGGGCTAGAGCTGTTATTGGACCGGGGAGGTGTGGTGAAGAGCGAGGATGGCGAGGATGTGGTTTTTTCGTCGCCGGTGTGGCGGCGAAGGTCCCGGTGAGTGGGGAGAGAGGTTGATGTGGTGGGTTGGTGTGTTTTGGGGGGGGGGTTGTGCGCATGCGCGGTTTTTCTCCCTCTGCTGCGCTCGCGGGCAGCGCAGAACGGGAGTCAATGGGCGGTTTTTGGGGGCTGTTTTGGGGGGTTGCAAGTTAGTGAGGTAGGTTTTTTGGTGTTATGTCTGTACCTCGTGGTCTGGGGAATGTGTGTCGTGGGATTTGTGCCTGGGGGGGTTATAGTTTGGCCGTGCATATACGACATCATTTCCCCCCACTCTTTCTTGGTTTCTTGGTTTTTTTGACTCACCTTTTTTCGGTCTATCTATAACCTTTCCTACTTTACTATGTTAAATTGTTCCTCCACTTTCATTGTATTCACTTGGTTTTTTTGCTTTGTTTTATTTAGATGATAATCAATAAAATTATGTTAAAAAAGAAAGTGCGCGGGGCTGCTCTTGGTGCCCCACGTGCCCTCCCTCCTTCCTCCATCACACGGTGGAGACTGGACAGGGCGTGTTGGCACCCTGTCTCCATCAGATGGCAGAAAGGGCAACAACACGCATTGCCTCTCAATCGTGTGGCATAAAGGGGAGGAAAATGTGGGTAGTTACCCAAACTACACTTTCCTCCCCGTAGTGGTGGAGAAAGCACCTCTTGGCGTTTCCCATCCACTTCGGGAGGAATGTGGTCAGGGCCTGTCCTGCGTCATATGATGGCGCACTGCAGGCCTTGACCTTTTTATTCCATTTTTAATTAATAATTTTTTATTTGAGAATAAATACAGTTATATAGACATGTCCTATACATTTCCCTCTCTTTTATTTACATTCACCCGTGCTCCCCTTCTCCAGGGCTGTCTTTTCTTCTAAAGTCCCACCAAAAGTTCAATTCTTCACCTGGAGGTAAATTCCCATCTTCTTTTCCCAATGCTTTTTCTAGAAATTTTCTCCAAATACTTTAAGTCATTTTTTACACAATCCTTTCTTTACTTTTAAATTTGATGTTAGCTCATCGTTCAGTGCCACTTTCGACTTCTTTATATCATTCATAAATCTGTATTTTCATTTCCCCTTTCCAATATTTTGCAATTAATAATATAGCAGCTGTTAATAGCATGTAAGAACATAAGAACATAAGAAGAGCCATGCTGAATCGGGCCTCAGCCCATCTAGTCCAGCATTCTGTGTCACACAGTGGCCCACTAGTTGTACACGGGGATCTCTAGCAGAAAGGAGAGCAAAACCCTCACCTGCTCCCCGACCCCCACAACCAGTACCGGGGAAAATCCTGCCTGCCTCCATCAACACAGAGGTGGCACTTGGATGTCCATTTCAGTAACTACTGATTCCCTTGGTATCCATGAATCTGTCTAATCCTGCCTTGAAGCTGTCCAGGCTGACAGCTGTCACAACCTCCTCTGGAAGTGAGTTCCATAACCCAATGACCCTCTGGGTGAAGAAATATTTCCCTTTATTAGTCCTAACTTTCCTACCTTGGAGCTTTAGGGAGTGCCCCTAGTCCTAGTGTTGTGTGACAGAGAAAATATTTTTCTCTATTCACCTTTTCTATCCCATGCATGATTTTATACACTTCGATCAAGTCCTCTTAAACGCCGTCTTTCAAGGCTGAAAAGACCAAGGCGTTGCAACCTGATTTCGTAAGGGAGCCGCTCCATCCCTTGGATCATTTTTGTTGCCCTTCTTTGTACCTTTTCCAGTTCCGATATATATCCTTCTTGAGGTGTGGTGACCAGAATTGTACACAGTACTCCAAATGTGGCCTCACCATAGATTTGTAGAGAGGCAATACAACATTTGCCGACCTATTTTCGATTCCCTTCCTGATCATGCCAAGCATAGAATTTGCTTTTTTCACTGCTGCAGAGCACTGGGTTGACATCTTCATTGAGCTGTCCACCAAAACCCCAAGATCCCTTTCCTGGTTTGTCTCAGAAAGCTTTGATCCCATCAGTTGATAAGTGTATTTGGGGTTCTTTGCCCGATGTGCATGACTTTACACTTGTTTAGGTTAAAATGCATTTGCCACTTTGTTGCCCATTCACTCAATTTCGAGAGATCTTTCTGGAGCTCTTTACAGTCAGTTTCATTTTTAACTACCCTGAACAGTTTAGTGTCATCTGCAAACTTTGCTACCTCACAATTTACTTCTACATCCAGATCATTTATGAATAAATTAAAAAGTAACGGTCCTAAAACTGAACCTTGGGGTACACCACTTCTCACCTCTTTCCATCCAGAGAAGTGTCCATTTATTACCACCCTTTGTTTCCTACAGTTTAGCCAGGTTCCAATCCAGGACAAGACCTGTCCCCTGATTCCATGGCTGAAGAGCTTATTTAGGAGCCTTTGGTGAGGGACTTTGTCAAAAGCCTTTTGAAAGTCAAGGTAAACAATATCAATTGGGTCCCCTTTATCTATGTGTTTATTTACACCCTCAAAGAATTCTATCAAGTTAGTAAGACATGATTTGCCTTTGCAGAAACCATGTTGATTTTCCTTCAGCAATGCCTGTTCTTCTATGTGCTTAGTAATTTTTCTTTAATAATGGTTTCCATCACTTTGCCTGGAACTGAGGTTAGACTAACTGGCCTATAATTTCCTGGATCACCCCTGGATCCTTTCTTGAAGATCGGAGTTACATTTGCCTCCCTCCAGTCCCTCGGGTACAGTGCCTGATCTTAGAGAAAGGTTATATATTTTGGCTAGAATTTCAGCAATTTTACACTTGAGTTCCTTAAGAACTCTGGGGTGGATGCCATCTGGCCCTGGTGATTTGTTGACATTTAGTTTAGTAAGGCATGTGAGAACATCTTCCTTGTTTATCTCTATCTGGTTTAATTCATTTAATTCCCTCCCTGAAAAAACTGACTCAGCTGCAGGCATATGTTGTCTGTCCTCCTGTGTGAAAACAGAGGCAAAGAAGTCATTTAGCCGCTCAGCAATCTCCTTGTCTTCACTTATTGTCCCTTTCTTACCATTTTCGTCAAGTGGCCCAACTGCTTTTCTAGTTGGGTTTCTGCTTCTGATGTACTTAAAGAAGTTTTTGCAATTTTTTAAAATGTTCTTAGCTATATGTGCCTCAAAATCTCTCTTGGCTTTCCTGACGGTTGCTTTGCATTTAGTTTGCCAGAGTTTGTGTTCCTTTCTGTTCTCCTCAGTAGGAAGAGCCTTCCATTTCTTAAATGAGTTTTCTTCTTTCCAATCACATTTTACTTCATTTGTAAGACATACCGATGTCCTCTAGGACTTTCCCGGCCTCTTTCTTATTTTAGGAATGCATTTTAGTTCAGCTTGTTTAAAAGTATTTTTAAACAGTTTCCAAGCATTTTGGAGGGATTTGATTTTTTTTTTACTGTTCCTTTTAGTTTGTTCTTTACTATTTTTCTCATTTTGGTGAAATTCCCTTTGTGAAAATTTAAGGTCTCTGTGTTAGTTTTCACGGTCTATTAGTTCCCCCCCTCTTATCTTTCCCATCCTCTTTTTAAATTAAAAGTAATATTTCTACTGGATTCCTCCTAATTTTTATATCTATAGTATTTTCTATTTCCATAATAACAAATTTCCAAACATCTTTTACATATTTGCAGTCCCACCACATATGCATGTAGGTTCCCATTTCTTGGCACCCTCGCCAACATTTTTCATTATTGTTCTTATTTATAATGTTTAACCTTCTCGGTGTTAAATACCATTTCCAAATTAATTCATAATAATTTTTTGTTCTAATTGACATGTTTTTAAATTGTCTTGCTTTCCATATCTCTTCCCTTTCTTTTTCAGTTATCTTTGTTCCTACTTCCTCCCCCCATAATTCTCTTAATGTTAGTCTTTTCTTTTTTCTTGTGTCTTTAATTAGTATTTTATATATTTTACTTGTTCCTTTTAATTGCTCGCTATTTTCTTTTTTAATCCTTTTATTATTAATTCCTCTAATTGTTATTTGTTTTCCAGTTTTATTTTAGACCCACCAATTTTTATTCCATTTTTCTAATTGAATCCAATGCAGTCAGGAAATATTTATTCCTTTCAATTCTTCTTTCATTTTTACCTTTTCCATTTTTTGTTCTATCCAATTTCCTACCCCTAATTCTTTATCTAAAATTCCTTTTTAGTTCCTTTGGAAAATCTTTTCCCATTATTATTGGTGTTACGACCAAATTCTTATTAATTGTCCTTTGTATTTGCTCCATATTTCCATTATATTTCTTAATAATATATTTCCAATCAGTTTTATCTTTTTCTTTGAAATTTCCTTAAAAATGTTGTCCTTTCTCCGCTCAATCGCCTTATCCCCTGCTTCCATCCATTCCAAACCTTTTCCATCCATCATCTTTTCTACTACATATCTTAATTGGCTTGCTTCATAATATTTTTGTATATTCACTAAGCCTAATCCTCCTCCTTTTTGGGTCTTGTACCAAAGTTGTTTGTTTAATCTGTTCTTTTTCCCATTGTTGCAATATTTGTTTATCATTTGTTGCCATTTATTTATTTCCTTTTCTGAAATCTTTAATGGAATCATTCTGAACAAGAAATTTATTTTAGGTAAGACTTTCATTTTAACTAAGGCTATTCTGCCAAACCATGATAACTGTAAATTATTATATTCCTTTAATCTCCCTTCTACGTCTTTTCTTAATTCTTCTTGGGTTTTTTCTTTCTATAGCTTATAGATCTTTGGTTATAGTTATTCCTAGATATTTCATATTCTCTTTTATACATATTTTCATATCTTTTATGTCCATTAGTTTTTTAAACTCTTCCTCCTCCTGCTTAGTATAATTAAATAGCATTGCTTCTGATTTATTCCAATTTATCTTCAATCCAGTCACCCATTCAAATTCTGTTAAATGTTTCTTAATTATCTCCATTTTCTTCATTATATCCTTGTTATCAATGTGTCATCTGCAAATAAGCTAATTTTTCCTAACTTTGTTCCTATGCCTTCTAATTCATTGTCATTTATTGCATTGGCCAATAATTCCATTACCATTGCAAATAATATGGGAGACATTGGACACCCTTGCCTTGTGCCTCGTGTTATTTTTATCTCTCCAGTGTTCTCCCTCCCCCGAGTGCTCATATAAATATTATTTCCTCTTTAACTTGATTTATGGATTCGTCTGTGTATTCTACTTCATTTCTTCTCCTTTCCTGTCCCCTGCCTCATCCTCAAGTAGTTTCTCTTTTTACTCTTCCTGTACACCTTCTGATGTTTATTTTCCTCCTTGAGATGTCTAGTTGCTAAGTCCGTTTTCTTCTTTTCTATCTTTGTAGATTTCTAGTTCCCTTAGTAGTTGGAGGCCTAGTTCAACTAAGTTGAGCTTGTATCTCCTTCCAGCCCACTGAAATCTCAAACTGAATATCCCCAGGAATACCTAATTCTTTTCTTTTGAAGAGGATCAGTGCATACTTTCATTGTTGGCATCCATACCTTTGTTTGGGTGCATAATTCATTAGATACTTGCAGTTTGATGCCTTTATATTCCAGGCCCTGTCCTTGCTGTGAATACAAGTGGCAAAATGGGGCAAAAATGCCCCGTGTCAAGAGGTCAATAGACTCGTTACAACAATCTGTAACACATTACAGTCGACACACAAATGTGTCAGGACACAGAGTTTGGAAAGCTCTGCTCTAAGCAGTTTCCTAGAAAACGGACTAGATTTGGGAGAACTTGAAGGACTAGGGCTGTTGGCAGGAAAAGAGATGAAGAGGTGGAAGAGCAAATGAAACACTGCCGGGCTGGACCTACCGTGGTTGCTGTAAAAATCTGTGTTGTCATTATTTTCTTCCTGGGAAGGATAATGACGCTGAACAAGATTTTTGCAGCAGTCTGTAGTATTCATATTTCTCCTCATCAAAATTCCATTAGAAATGAAGTCCTTGAAACAGGGTAGATCCCTTCTGAAAAAATGAACAAACTTTATTCTTGAAAATGGGAGAATACCACTGAACACCAGGTGCTACAGGCTATATTTTAGGGGACAGAGCTGGCCCAAGAAAAAAACCTATCAAATTCATGAGGTTATCATAAATTAAGATGACTTGAAGACACACAACACATGGTCTTATTAAATGTGAGGGTGATCTGTGCTATTAATAATGAATAAAGTTGAATGACAAAGCTCTAAATACATAAAAAATGAACCACTTTGCAAATGCAATATATGAAAGTTGTAGAGATGAACACTCACAGATTATATAACAAAAATAGTATTTATTTTGTTGGTATGTTACTACCATATTTTCAAATCCAGAATAAAGGAAGACATCGCATAAAATTTAACTAGTTAATCTAGTCCAGACACAAATAATTACATTGTTTTAGAACCCAAACTCTGGAATAAGAGCTACATACAACAATCTATATACAGCCAACCTTCCTTACTTTAATACAATTCTCTTCCAAATACTGTACAGTTGAGTGGTTAATTTTGGATATGTCATTAAGTGAAAGAAAATTAAAAGCAGAGTATGAGGCAGAGCTCTTATAACTAGTTATCAGAATAACCAATCCTTGTACTTTATTTTCATACAGCCCAATAAATGCACATAAAATATACACAAAGAGCTTAGAAGTACAAGAAAGTATAAGAAAAAAGACAGGCATGATAGTCATACTGGTGTAGTACATAGTATGTGACAGTTGTTTGGGACACAGAAGTTAGCACCTTTCCCAGAAAAACAACTGTTATGATACTTGGCCCCAACAATCAATTACCCATATTCTTCTTGTTGAGAACTCTGTGAAAGGCAATTATTAAAGCATATAACTGCACAGTTCTTAAACATGGAAGTTCAAATACTCAGTTAAGTTCTATCTATTCTTTTATTGTTTTTAGTCTTCAAACAGTTTTGATGTAGTATTTTATGCAGTGATACAGGAGATAGGAATGAAACATTCTGATGCTACATGACTTCACCAATTCTGTTCAGTAATGAGATAGAAACCGTCCTATTATCCCTTTGCCAGTTTTGATGAAATACATCGAGAGGCATAAAAGGTAATTACGATGTTATAGAACGATATTAGCAATTTAGAACACACCTCATACATTATTGTATTATAATTTACATATAAAGATAGCAACTAATGTCATGTTTAAATCATGATAGTACCATAAAATGATGTATTTGGGAAAGCAGTTTAAACCATGCTTAAACGGACCATAGTTCTCCACCTGTCTTTCAGCATTACATTAGTTCGCTCTTTGAAGTCATAATGTTGAAGAATTTTAGTCCAGTTTCCTACTCCAAACTTCTGCACACCATCTTTAAGTTTCTCATCTTCTTCGCAACTCCATCGCTTTTAGGCAAAGGAAAAAGATAGTGTTCAAATACAGACACTTTAAAATGTTTTAACATTTCAATAATATGCTGAAAAAACCTTTAGTTCCTGGCAGCTTGAATTATTAGAGTAAAAAGACTACAGATGTGTATTATTTCAAGGATTTGCTCTCCAGACCATGCTAAAGTAATCAATGTTTGTATAAGTAAATTTGCTTTCTTTACTGTTTTGGTGGAAATTTCTACAAATTTCATACTTTACACAGAGAGTCTCAAACCTGATGGAGAAATGTATAAGAATAATCACATACACCAGGGATGGCAAATCCTTTTCATCAAGGGCCATCTATAATTTTTTTACATAGTGGTTGGTGCTCTTACACAATTGGGGTTCCCACATGTTATTGAGTGACAACTTCCTTCACTTTTGATTATCTGCCATGTGGACTGGAGATAATGGGAACTGTAACCCAACAGCCTTTGTGGCTCTGAGGTTGGGAAAAAAGTTGAAGGACACCTTGAACTTAAACCTATAAAGCCCTAAACTGTTTGGGCCTAGACTACTTGAAAAACTGCATCCCCACATCTACAGAGAGGCCATAATCTCAGTACCACCCCCGTCTCAGGTGCGGTTGGTGGGAACAAGAGAAGGGGCCTTCTCCGTGATTGCTCCCTGCCTTTGGAACTCCCTCTCTAAAGAATAAAAAATGCCCCCTCCCTCCTCTCCTTCAAAAAGCTTTTAAAAACCTACCTATATGCTTTAGCTCATGGAGAGGAAGAGTATTAGGACATTTTTGTATATACCCTCGCCTAGTTGCTGACACCTACCTTCACCTGTAAGATGGTACATGCCACTTGAATCTAATTTTTAAGAGTTTAGAGCTTATTATGTTGTATATGTGTGTGTGCTATTATGTTATGTTTATTTAAGTTTGCTGTTTTATAATCTTTATTAAGTTTGTTTATCCATTGTTTGACTTGTTATTTCTTGTCTTGGCACTGAATGTTTACTGCTATGTTATTTCTTCTAGAAACTGCCCTGAGTCTCCTCGGGGAGCTAGGACGGGTTATAAATAAAGTATTATTATTATTATTACTAATACTATTATTATCATTATAGTCAGGCATCATACGACAAGCCTTGCATCTAAATTCAAACCCCATTATCCTGATTAAACATAACAAACTGCAGCCTTCTAGATGTTATTGTATCACAACTTCCATCAGCTCTAGATAAGATGTGGAATGAGGAGGAATGCAAGATATGTAGTCCAACATTTGGAGGACCACATAAAATGACATAGTGGTTCACATTCAGTCCGTGGGCCCTGAATTTGACATGTGACATACACGTTATATTATGGCATGACTTCTTTTTAAGCCGGAGCAACCACGAAACGCCAATGACTTCATTTCTGTATCTATTATAATATATACAGGCAGTCCTTGAGTTACAAACATCTGACGTGCAACTCAAGAACGGGGGTGAGACAATAGGAAATCTATTCATAGGAAGAAGAATTCACTCCTTAAAGAGTTATAATGGGGAAAGGAGTTGTTAAGCCTTCCCTATGCTACCCAAAACTAAAACAAAACTTGTTTTGGCTGGAGTTACACTTAAAAAAATACCTGTTCTGACTTGCATACGAATTCAACTTAAGAACAAACCAAAAGAACCTATCTTGTTCATAACCTGGGGACTGCCTGTGCTGTGTGATCAATGATGTAGGACATGACTGTGGACTGACCTTCTGAATTATATTTTGGACTCCAGAACTATACGGTCAAGATACGGATCCATATATCATATGTTAACTAACCATAATAGTAACTAAGTGGGAAGCAGAGGATTGATATATTATAAACCATTGCTATGACATGAGCAAGTTCAATTCACTTGGAAAATCAGAAGAGCTAATATCTGGTTCAGTTTTCAATAATAAAGAATGTGGATGAATAAAAAAAGTCATAAGCCTGTTTATTGTAGGAGAAACTTGGGATTGTTGAGGAAAGAGACAGATGTAAGCCAAGGGCTGCCAGCTTCCCAAGCTCAATGAGCCAAGAGCCTCTCCTGCCAGGCTTTGATGTCTTTGCCAGGCTTGAGCACAGAGGAGAATTATGCGAGGGCAGGAGCTTTTTGCCTTCCTTTGGCTAAGCACTTTCAGCAAAGGTGCCAAATGGAGTGACACAGGTAACTATGGGACAAAGGGCCTTTTCAGAGGTGGCGCCCTGATTGAAAAATGCTCCCTTCAGTGACAGTTTCACCTGGTCTCTATGCTCTTTTTGGTGTAGGACGAACACTTTATTGTTCCAGGGCTTCTGTTCTGCGCTTTCTGGATCTTTTGAAATCCTGTCACTGGTTTTAATTCTGTTCCAAAGTGTGTTTTGCTTTGTATATGCTATGATTTTAACTTTTAATGTAAAGTGCCCAGATTATTCTTGTTACTGGGCAGAATATAAATATTGTAAATAAATACATGACAATACCTCTTTGTATTTCCTACTAATTTGAGACATAGAAATTCCCTTGTATGCTGTCTCACTGTTTAAAATAGAAATAGCAGCTAATTACCTTTATCTCACATTTACCTTACATTCTCCCTATTTATACATTTGCAAAGTCTTGAAGAATTAGGCTAATATTGTAAACAAAAGCTTGTAGGATGGTCACATGCAGCAAGCTTATGTAACATCACCTTAATGTGATGTTATAAAATGAATATGATTTTAGAACCTTTCCCATTCATACCTGTTTTTTTTGACCTGCTGACGGCCATTTTTTTGGACTAATTTCAATATTCTGCAAATCTTCATTTTCTAATAAGGTAAAGAAAAATAAGCATTTCATATTTTATAAACTAACTATATTATTAGTAACATGATGCTGAGACATGGATGAGTATTAGTTTAGTACAGGCTGTTTGAATGCAGATTGACTGTAGTATCATAAAAACAGTAACAAAAATAAACTTTTATGTAAATACAATGGACATTTCTTGCAATATTTTTAACAAGGACTAGTGTTTTGACAGAATTAAAAATGCGAAAGAAGTGCAATGAAATTAGTCCCAGGTAAAGACACATCCATGGCCATAATTACAGACCTATTACTGAACAAGTACCATTTGATTCTTTTAGTTCACATATGTTTTCTGTATAAAGTATTTGTAGGGACACAAGGCAACTCATAACCCAATACATTTAAAAATGAAAAATACAAATATTTTAATCAGCTGCCATTTGTACTTGAGTATAAGTTGAGTTTTTCAGCACATTTTTGCTGAAAAAGCTTCCCTCGGCTTATATTTGGGTCGGCTTATACTCGAGTATAAATGTATCTATTTTTTATTTTTATTTTTGAAATTTACCAGTAGTTGCTGCATTTCCCACCCTTGTCTGATACTCGAGTCAATATGTTTTCCCAGTTTTCAGTGGTAAACTTAGGTGCCTCTGCTTATATTCGGGTCAGCTTATACTTGCATATATACATAAATACTGTGCCATGGACATAGGGTAAAACACAGTTACGATACAATAAAAATACTTGTATAATAAAGCCCCCCAGAGCTTGTTCCCACCAAATGTGCTTTAGAGGGTGGTGGGACAGAGAGAAGCCGGGGGGGGGGGGGGAATTTTAGATTTCTAACAGGTCCATAGAGAGATATATGGTCCTTCAAATAACCTGGACCCAAGTTGTAAAGTACAAATACTGTTTCTTCCATAACTGATTCTATTGCCTATTATACATAGAATAAACATAAATTCTATAGCCAACACCTGATAGCCTAGCACTTCTAATGCTATGCATACTCCTGCAGGTTCGATGCGAGGCTACAACTGCATCTGATAAGGGAGAAAATTGGTGAGGCTAAGGGCCTTTCCACACAGCCATATAACCCAGAATATCAAGGCAGATAATCCACAATATCTGCTTTGAACTGGGGGCCCTTACACACATCTGAATTAAATCCCACATTAACTGCTTTAAACTGGAATATATGGCATGCCATATAATCCAGTTCAAAGCAGATAGTGTGGGGTTTTATACAGCTAAGTGAAAGGGGCCTAAGTAACTCCTAGCATTTTGGAATTGTTGGGCTGCACTTGGCTTATGTAGCACCAATTGAACGTGACAGCATCAATCTAAAATTAAATGTAGGGATAGTCCCATCTGCACATCATGCTATATGTGTAATATAATGAGCACAGATTTGCTGAACTTTCACTTGGTAGGATATTCCATAGAAGAGTTGGAAGGCTAGGTTTCTACTAATTCTCTCTATAACAAATCAGGACATACAGTTCAAGTATTAATAGGCTAAATATACTTCAAAATGTCAATTGCTTCAGTTTTAAATAGTCATGCTGATATACTATTCTTCACTATCTAAAAAGATCACAAGAAATTGTTAAGTAAAAGGCTCATCGTCACCATCAACATTTTGCTTAATTTATATTCTGCATTTCCCTCCAACAGTGGGACTCAAGGTGACTTATAAATTAAAAGTACAATTAAAACATATAAAAGTCTAGGATCTAGAACACTTACTTTGAATAACATTTCGTTTCCTGGTTCTTGGTTTCAGGGAAGGTTTTACCTGATCTTGATTAAAAAATGATGTTTCGTCACCCAATGAATGAGACTGCTGATCAGATCTGTAATGGAATGAGAAATACTGGTACTTCAAACTGTGAACCTTAACTAGCATTGGATATATGTATTGGCAGATTAATGTAAAGACTGTATAATGTAAGAATTAATGGAAACATAACACTTTTTAATGTGCCTCCTTTTGCTGTTTGCTAGAAAATGTAATAGTGATCTCAAAGTATAAGTAGTATGAGAACTCATGCCAAAAGTTCTAGGCATTACTATATGCAGAACTATAATATCTTTCTTAGCCTTTATTTAGAAAATCTACCATTATATCCTCCCATAGAATCTTCTTAGCAAACAAGAAAACACATGTATTTCAATCTAATTCAGTACAAGTTAGAGAGCATATGCATAATTCAACTAAATAATATGGTAACAAGAGAAATGAAAACCTAATTATTTCCTGTTCTGTGCCAATAACAAACAATTCCAAAGGGAAATTTTTTTCAGATCTAGGCAGGATACTCAAAGACAGCAATGCAGAAAGTGATGGCAGATCTACTTGGATAGTTACTTTAGGGACAGAAAATACATTGGGCGACTTCTCCAAGTTTGAGTTATGCTACAAATTGGTAGGAATTTTGTTTTATAGCTTCTTGTTTTTAGTGGCCATAACATGTATTTTTTAGATATCTATTCCAAAGTTCCCTTGAATCACTGAGTTGTTTCTATGTTTTTCATCCCAAATAGGCCTGCATTTTCTGTCACTTAGCAATGTGTGCCTGTGGGACTGTACACCTTTGTGTGTGCTCACATCAATCTGCCTACCAGTGTATCCTGGCTTTGTGCATATAACTCACTAGGCAGCTAGTGAGATTTTCTCCATTTGTCCAGAACTCCTGCATAGTAGTTTTTAAATTATTATTTAGAGAATTTTTACCCTGCTCTTTGCCCACAAAGGCACTTAAGCAGCTTACAAAATATTAATTTGCCCACAAGATTACAGTCTACATAAAATATACAATTACAAAACACAGCCCAGGGCTTTAAAGAAAAAAACAAAATATGTGGGGTTTTTTACTGCAGTAAAATGGTAAAGCATAGATCTTTAGGAATATCAGCCTAAAATCTACATAGGCTTCTGTACTGTCTACATTTTAATGAAACTTTGGCAACAACAACTATACTTCAATAGCAAGCCATTATGGTACTAACCTCCGTGTCATTTCAAAGTACTTTTCTTTCTTTTCTTCAATTAATTTATCAAATTCTATAGGTACCATGATTTTTCCTGCACACCTACTTTCTACCTCCTTTGTAGCTTCCTGTAAAAAGACAACAGTCTTATTTAAAGCCTTTTATACTAATTTTCAAATTGTTGTTATGTGCCTTCAGACATATGACAGTGTCAAGGCACACTGTGGGCAAGATTCATTCAGAGGGAGTTTTAAAAATAAAGCCATAAATACAATTGTTAGTCCCAGTTTCAGTACTTATGTATGTTTTACATAAGATCCTCCGGAGAGGCCCTGCTCTCGGTCCCACCATCTGCGCAAGCATGTCTGGTGGGAACGAGACACAGGGCCTTCTCTGTGGTGGTCCCTCAGCTATGGAACTCTCTCCCAAGTGAAGTTAGATCTGCTCCCTCCCTCTTGTCCTTCAGGAGGCTAGTGAAGACCTGGCTTTGGAACTAAGCTTTTCCAGAAGAAGGCTGAGATGGGTTATTGACCAAAGCGAATGAACACATTCACAGACTGAGTTGATCTGTTTTAGTCAGCGATTGGCTGTTATGTATTTTATTCTGTTATATTTTAATCTTTTATTGTTGTTAGATGTTTTAAATTTCTATGTAGCATCGAATATTAGCTGTGAGCCGGTCTGAGGCCCTCTGCGGAGGTAAGAAGATCGGGGCACAAAAGTTTTAAATAAATAAATAAATTTTAACTGAATCCATGTTGACACTAGTGTGTTTAGGCCAGAGGTCTTCTGGAGCAGTTTACCAGCACAGATTTTACACTAAGAATAGCACAGTTAAACTATATTTGACCCAGGCAAATAATGTGCATAAAAACTCTTTAAGAAGTAGTAAATCAATATAATTTTTATCATGTCTACTGTTCCTCTGGAGGGATGGAAGCCATTCTGGGATTCTGGAAGGGTGGCTTCTGAGAGGGGTAGGAGGTGGTTTGCAAGAATTCTTGCGAGTATTTTCCCAGTGGAGGTTAGAAGGGAGATACCTCGATAGTTTCCTCAGTCTGTTCTTTCCCCCTTTTTGAAAAGGGTGATGATGGTGGCATCCTTGAAGTCTGCTGGGCTTTTTTCGGTCACCCACACTTTTTCAATAAGCAAGTGGAGCTGTTGTGTTAGCTCAAGTCCATCCAGTTTAAAGACTTTAAAGCAGGGATTCCATCAGGCCCACTGGCTTTGTTTTTTTGTTGAGTGATGGTGTTGCTGACTTCTTCCAGACTAGGCAGTGCTGCAAGCTCATCCCTGGTTTGTTGTTGCAGGATTTGCGGGAGAACATCTTTCGCCACGTTGGAGCTGCAGTTCAGAATGCTATAGTACTTCTCTCTCTCCAATGTAGTGCAAATGATTTTCTGTCCTTCAGAAGTTTGGTTCCATCTGATGAGCGTAGGGGGTGTATGCCATGATTTATTGGTGTGTAGATGATCTTTGTGGCTTTAAAAAATTCCTGAGCATCATGGACATCTGCAAAGTGTTAGATGTCTTCAGTCTACACCAGGGGTGCCCACACTTTTTCAGCATGCGAGCTACTTATAAAACAATCAAGTCACAA
This sequence comes from Anolis apletophallus, assembly GCA_030556195.1. NCBI lineage: Eukaryota > Metazoa > Chordata > Lepidosauria > Squamata > Anolidae > Anolis > Anolis apletophallus. The sequence continues at coordinate 102,880,005 of JARBWK010000007.1, read as the reverse complement.
AGATCTACCTACACAGAAATGTAAAACGTATAACTATTTTCTAATTCAAGCACACAGACCTTGAAGCTGCAAGGCCATTCAATGCTGATCAATGTGGTCAGTGGTACTGTACATTCAAACCTGCACCCAACATACAATAGTTCCTTCTCCCACCCTGGACATTACTCCACAGATATATAAACATGCAGAAAGAAGCCAGACCTTTCAACTGCAAAGCCATTAAATGCTGATCAATGTGGCCAAGCAGATGAACTCCTCGCAGTCGCAGATGACTTTGGCAGAAAATGGCTTCCAAAGCCTCCTTCTGGTTGTCCTCCCTCGTGGCTTGTCTTCGCACCGCCGCATGCTCCAAAAACACATGCGCGGGCCTGGCGCCCACCCCCTCCTTTGCTCTGCTGCCCTCCTTCTTTCTCCCTCCTCACGCCACGCTGCGACGGCACTGAGGGGAGTCGCAGCATCGAGAAGGGAAAAATGCAGCATGACGAGTGGCGCGGAAGGAAGGGAAGATTTGACACTGCGATCGATCGAGACTTTCTGGGCGGCCCTGGTCTACACCATCTGTACAAGTCACACTCAACTCCTGGAATGATACCATCAGTGTTGCCCCCCAAAAATCCTGCAGATCTCTTGGGAAGACAGTCAATGTGCTGGAAGAAGTAAAGACCACTAGCACTGAAGCGATGCTTCTACACCATCAACTCAGCTGGACTGGCCACATTGTCCGAATGTCCAATCACCATCTCCCAAAGCAATTACTATATTCCCAACTCAAGAATGGAAAACAGAATGTTGCTGGACAGGAAAAGAGATTTAAAGATGGGCTTAAAAGCTAACTTTAAAGACTGTGGCATAGACACTGAGAACTGGGAAGCCCTAGTCCTTGAGTGCTTTAATTGGAGGTCAGCTGGAACCAGAATTTGAAGAGGCACAAATGGAGGGTGAAAGGGAGAAACATGCCAAGAGGAAAGTGCATCAAGCCAACCCTGACCAGGACTGCCTTTAACCTGGAAACTGATGTCCTTGCTGTGGAAGAACATGCAGATCAAGAATAGGGCTCCACAGTCACCTATGGACCCACCACCAAGACACAACCGTTGGAGGGCCATCATCTTCAGACAACGAGGAATTGCCTAAGTTAAAGTAATATTTTTTTTATATAGTAGAACATCGCCACTAAGAAGGCCTGCCCCTCAGAACTTAGCTGGACTTCCTGGTAAGCAGACAAGCAGGTAGTGGTTTGGGGATTGACTATGACTCTAGAGACCAGAGTCTGAATCCTTGCTTATAACTTCTCAACCTCAAAAAGAGGCAAAGGTAACCCATTGTAATGCATTGGTTCTCAGGATTTTTTTTGGCTATTCCTTTTGCACACATGTTGATAAGAATATTTCAATACACCTCATGAATTCATTTACCATTTAAATGCTAAATAAACATTAACACGATTTTTCAGTTTAAAGTCAAGAGGATTTTGCTTTGCCTTTGAAGCCATATTATCCAATGTTATTCTGTTTTGAGCATTTGTTTCTCTTGTTTTCAACATACCTTAATTAGGAAATTATTAGATTCTTCATTTAAGAAAATAGTGATGTAGGACTTGATTTTTTCAAGCAGAAGTTTGAAATTGAAATGCCGAAGAAACGGGTGGTATGGATCTTTCTGTTTTGTTATGGTACACAACTTCATTCGCAATGGCTAAAATCAAAAAATTCAAAACACATAGTCAGTGTTACTACAGTTATCTATTGCAGTGTTTCCCAACCTTTTTTGAGCTGCGGCACACTTTTTACATTTACAAAATCCTGGGGCACATCACCAACCAAAATGACACAAAATGACACTCTAACACAGTAATACATATAGTTAATATGTCTTTAAATGTATTTATACACTCAGTGTGAAACCTGGGCCTGTTTCGATGAACACAACATAGATATCCTGGCAGGAATGGCAGAAAGACACACACTTCCCACACAGAATTCCCTTAACCAAGAGAAAATACTATAAGAGTTTGGTGGGCATTGACCTTGAGCTTTGGAGTTGTGGTTCACTTATATCCAGAGAGCACTGTGGACTCAAACAATGTTGGATCAGGACCAAACTTGGCATGAATACTCAATATGCCCAAATGTGAGCTCAGATGGAGTTTGGGGAAAATAGACCTTGACATTTGGGAGTTACAGTTTCTGGGATTTATAGTTAACACACAATCAAAGAGCATCCTGAACTCTTGCAACAATGGCATTGAACCAAACTTGGCATATTGAACTCTCATTACCAACAGAAAGTACTGAAAGGGTTTGCTTGGGAATTGACCTTGAGTTTGGAAGTTGTAGTTCACCTACATCCAGGGAGCACTGTGGACTCAAATAATGATGGATCTGGACCACACTTGGCATGAATACTCAATATGCCCAACTATGAACACACATGGAGTGCCTTTATTGAGGTAGGTTTCTTAGGGTTTTTATACTTCAACACACTAGACTCTCCCCCCTCCCCTCCTGGAGGTTCCAATTTCCCACGGCACATCTGATGATGACTAGTGTGCCCTGGCATACTGGTTGGGAAACACTGATCTACTGCATCCTTATGACGGATATAAATTAACATTTTAAACCCAAAGAGAATAGACCTAATCAACCAGTATAACTTAAATAGGTATATTTAACTGGGTGTTTCAGAATGCCCTTTTAATTGGGAGTACTATACTTTTATTCTCATGGTTATGCTTTACATCAGGGGTCTCCAAACCAAGCCCTGTGGGCTAGATGTGGCCCTCCAAGGTAATTTACCTGACCCCCGCCCGAAACTTTAGACTTATGGTCATCCAAAGCCTGAAACAACTTGAAGGCACACAAACACAACAATCATAATTAACTTGACTATCTCATCACACTTCCCACTGAAATACCGGTAAATTTATGCCAGTCAAAATTGTTCTTCATTTTAAATATTGTTCTTTTATGGGGGTTTAGCACCACAAATAAAACAGATTCAAATTATTATTATTATGTTCCTTCAGGCCATTTCTGACATATAGCAATACTAAGGCAAAGATATAATGGGATTTCTTCCTTCCCTTTCTTCCTTCTCTTTTTCCTTCCTCCTGGGGGATGTTTAGTTGGGAGAAGAGAAGGTAGTTTCAAGATTTAAAAGGGTGTCCCATTGAGGAGGAGCAGGGAAAAACTGACTTTCTGCTGCTCTAGAGACCTGGGCACAAAGGAGCAATGGGTTCAAATAGCAGGGAAAGAGATTCAACTGAAAAGATTAGGAAGAACTTACTGGAGTGTGGCATAGTCTGCCTAGGAGTGTGGTGGAGTCAGCTTCTCTGGAGGCTTTTCTGTAGAGGCTGTCTTATTGGGAATGCTTTGATTGTGCCTCCTTGCATGGCAGGGAGTTGGATTGGATGGCCCTTTGGGGTCTCTACCAACTCTAGGATTCTATATCAGAAGTAGTCAATGCGGGGTCTAATGGATACACTTTTTCTCTCCCTTTCACCATTTCATCCTGATCCCTTTAGGATCCAAACATTTCCTGTCTTTCCTTCACTTTCTGCCTCTGAAAGAGCAGAGGAAAGGAAGGAAAGAGCAGCCAATGGACTTGGAGAGAACCCCCTTCCTCCTGGCCTGCTCTGGCTTGCCATGCGGCTCCCAAGTTAGAAAGTTTGTCCATGCTTGTTTTAGATAGTTTCACCTATTTCTATTTGAGAGAGTTTCAGGATACACTATTTCACTTATCAAGTATTACCTCATTTGAGTGTGATTCCGGAAACAACCGTTCCACCACCTCTGTAGCCTTATTAAAATATCCCTTCTCCATGTGTACTGCTACAGCCTGTAAAAGAAAAAGAAAAACTGAACATATTAATTTCTGTCCAATAAAACTAGGCTGGCAAGTAGTGGCCATTGCCAAACTGGTATCTCTCAGAAGTTTTGGCCTGCAATTAATATGCTCAATGTTAGGGTAATGAAAGGTAGCCCAACACAGATGGTAAGTGCCAGGTTGAAGAGGACGGTTCCATTCTTTCTAAGGAATTTGAGATCACTGTTATATATGCAGCTTAATATTATGACAAATCTAGTGCTCCAATAATCAGATACTTTAAAAAAAATCTTAGTCTTAATAGTGACTTATTTTTTGCTTCATCTAGCTAACAAGTGTCCACGAAGTAAGTAAAGAAAAGGTGGTACAGACAAACAAACCTGAATCTGAATCAAGCGCTTGATATCTTCATGTAGTTTCTCTTGTTTGCGTTGCACTTTTAGAAATGAAGTCCAAACCAAATAAGCATTTTCTAGTGGTGAAAGTCTTTGGTCACTGTTGGTATGAGAATCTCATGAGGATATAAATTGTGAAAGGTTAATAAGAATCATATCATATGTCATATATTAAAAACATTCAAACACCAGCTTATCAGTTTTACAAGACAGGCCTCTCTTGCTGTTTGTACACTGATTTGGTTAAACTAGTGTAACCAGATAGATTTGTGTTACTGTTTCAAGCTAGGAATTCTTAAATATCCCATTTGCAATATTAAGAAATGATCTGTACAATAATACACTGTAACAGCTTAGACTTGGTAGTAATCAATCAGAGTTTCTTCTACAGACAGAAACTCTAATATACTACTCAAATCTAGTCTTTCCCATTGGGTCTTTCATTCCTCTCCAGCAAAGGATTGCTGGAGCTTGAGCACCTCAATGATGCCACAAGCGAAACTGTGAAGGGACACCCAAGATGGGACGGTTGTGGCAGAGAAGTCAGACCAAGTGTGATCCCTGGGGAAGGTAATGGCAACCCACCCCAGTATTGTTGCCAAGAAAACTAAATGGACCAGTACAAACAGAGATATGTCGATATGCCATCAGAAGATGGGACTCCCGGATTGGATGGTGGTCAAAATACTATTGGGGAGGAGTGGAGGATAAGTTCAACTAGCCTCAGATGTAATGACGCAGCTAGCTCAAAGCCGAAAGGAAGGCTAGCGGCCAACAGTGCTGGAGGTGAATGACGACTCCAATTCTCTAAAGATCAACACACCATATAAACCTGGAATGTAAGATCTATTAGCCAGGGCAAACTCGATATTGTTATTGGTGAGATGTCAAGACTAAAGATAAGACATTTTGGGGGTCAGCGAACTGAAATGGGCCACTTCACATCAGATGACCACCAGATCCACTACTGCGGACATTTGAGTGCAAGGCAAGCTTTTTAACATCCCAGTGATCCAAATATACACCTCAACCACAGCTGATGAAGAAGCAAAAGTAGATCAGTTCTATAAGGATCTGCAGCACCTACTGGATAATACACCAGAAAGAGACATTGTTTTCATTACAGGAAACTGGAAACAAGAAAGACTCCAGCAATACATGGAGTGAGAATTGCCAGATGTACAAGCTGGCTTTAGAAAAAGGAGAGGAATGAGAGACCAAATTGCTAATATCAGCTAGATCATGGAAAAAGGCAGGGAGTTTCAGAAAAACATCTATTTCTGTTTTATTGACTATTCTAATCCTTTGATTGTGTGGATCATAATAAATTGTGTCAAGTTCTTGGTGGTATGGGCACACCAAATCACCTTGTCTCTCTCCTGAGGAATCTGTATAAGGACAAAGTAGCAATAGTAAGAACTGACCATGCAATGAATGCTTGATGAATGCAAGGCTAGGGTTAAAATTGCTGGAAGAAACATTAACAACCTTAGATATGTAGATGATACCACTTTGATGTCTGAAAGCGAAGAGGAGCTGAGGAGCCTTCTAATTAAGGTGACAGAAGAAAGTGCAAAAGCTGGGTTGCAGTTAAACATTAAAAAAACACCAAGATTATGGCAACCATACTGATTGATAACTGCAAATACCGCGAGAAAACGTGGAGGCAGTGACAGACTTTGTATTTTTTTAGGTGCAAAAATTACTGCAGGCGCAGACTGCAGCCAGGAAATCAGAAGACGTTTACTTCTTGGGAGGAGAGCAATGACCAATCTCGAGAAAATAGTGAAGAGTAGAGACATCACACTTTCAACGAAGGTCCACATAATTAAAGCAATGCATTCCCTGTAGTAACCTATGGATGCAAGAGCTGGAGCATAACAAAGGCTGAGCAAAGGAAGATAGATGCTTTTGAACTGTGGTGTTGGAGGAAAGTTCTGAGAGTGCCTTCGACTGTGAGAAGATCCAACCAGTCCATACTTCAGGAAATAAAGCGCGACTGCTCATTGGAGGGAAGGATATTAGAGGCAAAGATGAAGTACTTTGGCCACATAATGAGAAGGCAGGAAAACTTAGAGAAGACAATGATGCTTGGGGAAAAGGAAGGAAAAAGGAAGGGAGGCTGACCAAGGGCAAGATGGATGGATGGTATCCTTGAAGTGACTAGTTTAACCTTGAAGGAGCTGGGGGTAGTGACGGCCGACAGGCATGGGCTGGTCCATGAGTTCACAAAGTGTCAGAAGCAACTGAATGAATGAACAACAACCTTCATTACTTATAGGGAAAGGCTGAACAAAGGAATCAGTAGGGTATGAACATCTTAGTATGAACAATATTGTTGCTAGAAGACATCCAGACAGAGAACTTAGGTGCCATATAACATATCCTTAAAAATCCATAAAACCATCAACACTACAACAACAAACTGGGAACAAATAACCAAAATTTAGGAACACGTATGGAAAGAAGAAACATCACGCTCTAATTCTAGAAAGTATAAACACAAGATTATTTAATGTTTTGTGACTCAAAATCCTAGAAGAGAGGACAAAAACACCTTTTAGAGCAATTATTTTTAGAACTGCAGCACTGTGTTCCATCACTTATTGCTGGGGTTAGGTTCCAGGACCACCCACAATAAGTGAAAAACCGCAATGTAGGGATACTTTATTTATTTTCATATTTATACATTATTTTAGTAGTTATATACTATTTTAAGTCTTTATAAACTTAGAATAAAGTGAAGGAAAGGCCCTTCAAGGCTGGAGGGAGGGAAGACCGAGGAGGGAAAACGCCTTGGAGAGCGGTTGCGGCAAAACCCCACAAAACAGCAAAAATACCATGATATATATTTTAAATTAATTTTTTTTAAATCCGCGAGTCTGCAATAAGTGAACTGCGAAGTAGCGTGGGAACACTGTATACACTATGAACAACAGTCACCCACTAAGTCTATACTCCCATCCCATTAAAAACAGTAGCAACCCCAATGTTACTATATTAGCTCCTTTAGTCTTTTGCTACTCAGTATCAGCCTTTGTTATTTAAGAATAGTTTTTGCGTGTCTACCACTCACTGCTCCACTAATATCCACTGCATATTAGAAGAAAGTATTTTATACACTGTTTATTGCTCTTGAATTTATTCCATGTTGATGAAACATTTAGATTTTTACTGCTAAACAAGGGCTATTTTTATGTACTACACAGATTAAGAATTTCGCCACTAAAAGTACAAGTTTAGGCTTCAAAAAAGTAAGATAATGGCTGGAGGTATCCCTCACATATTTTCATTGCTTAAGGAAGTAAAAACCTTTTTTTTCAGGGGTGGGTGGGTCAGAATTTATACAGACTTTTCAGAACCTCAAATTAATTCTTACTGCTCTAATGTATTTGTGGACAGCCATGATGCTGCTTGTGACTTTCCTTGCCACTGAGCTATAATGATATGTGAGTCATCTGGCACAGGATTTGGAAATAGGTCCATCACAATTTGCCAGGTAGCCCCTTTGAGGCAGTAACATACACTTGCTGACTACGAACATCTCTCATTGTTTAGACAAGAAGTGTCTGACAATTAGCCATTTAAAAATTTTATTCCACTGTTTGAGATGGTCTAAGGCAGTGTTTTCCAACCTTTTTTGAGCCGCGGCACACTTTTTACATTTACAAAATCCGGGGGCACACCACCAACCAAAATGACACAAAATGACACTGTAACACAGTAAAGAACGGCTGGGGGACGGTGGCCTGCTGGGAGCAGCTGCTGGGAGTGCCGAAGCCGGGGGAGGAGCCAGGCCATGCCATGCCCCACCCCCTCCCCCGGCTTCAGTTCTCCCATAGCCGCCAGCTTTGAGGGCAGTGCCAAGCCAGCATTGTGCTGGCTCTGCCACCACTGGCTTGGCACTGCCCCTCAAGGCTGGCAAAGCTGTGGGAGTGCTGAAGCCGGGAGGGGCGGAGCCAGGCTGCATAATGCCCCTTCCCGGCTTCAGTTCTCCCACAGCTTCACCAGCTTTGAGGGGGCAGTGCCAAGCCAGCATTGTGCTGGCTCTGCCACCACTGGCTTGGCACTGCCCCCTCAAGGCTGGCAAAGCTGTGGGAGTGCTGAAGCCGGGGGAAGGGGCGGAGCCAGGCTGTGTCATGCCTCCCCTCCCCCTGGCTTCAGCTCTCCCACAGAGGAGGATCATGAGCGGTGGATGGGTTTCAGTAGGCGGGGTTCCTCCTCCACGCGGCTTCAACAAGCAAGGGGCGAGAGTCATGGCGGATTGGAGGCTGGCTGGGGAAACGGCCGAAGGAGGCAGTGCCCCGGTCCTTTCTTCTTTTTCTTCGCCGCCGCCCGGCCCTTCCTCCTCCTCTCCCAAGCAGCAGAAGTTCGGCAGGAGGAGGGGGGAAGGAAGGGGGGCAGAGAGCTTTTATCGCGGCACACCTGATGATCACTCACGGCACACTAGTGTGCCACGGCACACTGGTTGAGAAACACTGGTCTAAGGCACCAATGCTTGGCGCAGAAGAATCTCACAATAACTATCATAAGCAGACAGTATTTTAGACCCTAGTCATATTTGCCTTTTCTTTCCTTTCCTGAGAATGTTGTCGGACAGACTGTTAAAGTCAAGGAACACTTCTCTCAAGAGAAGGACTTCATGTTGCTTCATGCTCTGCCACTCTGAAGCACCATGCGAATGGATGGCACTGAATAAACATAGCAGCCTCATCCGATTAATTTGTCTGCAAATTACGAGATACTGTAGAATGTGAGAGATAATAGAAACATTTTTACCGATTGATTTTCCTTCTCCAATATATGCCAACAGCTGACAAAGGCACACTGTTTTCATCCGATGAGTTTCTACTTCGTGTAACCCTTTAATAATAGCTGAAAGAAAGAAATGATTAGTTGAATTTTGTTCCTGCAGTGCCACTGTGTGGTTAACACTATCAGCAACCTTGACTGTAATCCAAAGTTATTATTTGAAACCATTGTGCCAAAATGATGGAATTTCCTTGCAATTGAGCACTGAGGGGCAATTTATATTTAGTAATTGCCACTAAGGCACTTTCACTAAAATAAATGTGACTGGCCAGACGTCCAAAGAAATTCTCTGTATTTACATTTATTCCTCTTTACAATATATTTCATGGTTGTTCAAAACTGCAGAGGGAGACAAAGTTCAGGAGATTCAGGCCAATCTTTGGAGTACTGAATACTGGCATAGTTTGGAAGTAATCTTTGGTGGTAACAAAGAAAGCAATGAGGTTTTTCTTTTGTAAAATAACGGAAAGAGTGACCACATTGTTACTTTAAACATTGCTCACTTTAAGCTCTTTTGGATCATATTTGGTTCTGCCAATTTCCTAAAACAATATTTAGAAAGTAACATATTGGTAACCTGCTACCGGTACTTGTAAAATAACATTGTGACGAATGTGTTGAAACACATTGGTTTTAAAAACTACCTTCCAAATCTTTCAGTGTTGGTTATAGGAGTAACCAGTCTCTACTCCGTTCCCCAAGTGCAGCAGTTTTCAAATGTCCTATTTGACCTTTCCCCCACAACATAGTGGCCATTCTGAATTCTCAAAGACTTGGCTTTACTAGATTAGAAAGCTTTGAGTATGGACTGGAAGGTAGAAAGGGTGTGCTTGATTTAAGAACTAGCCTAACTAAACTACAGAGGGGATCATCACCAGAAGAGTGTTGAACTGCCTCAGTAGCCAAGCATGAAGAATTGTGCTTTGCATTCCTGGAGGAGCTTGGGGCACCAAAGGCATCAATTTTCAAGGCATTCAAGATGGTACTATGGACTGGTTGTATTATGTCATGCTTCTGGAAGCAATTCATGCATATGAGACAACAAAATATAACTGTATTGTCAAAGGCTTTCACACCCAAAATCACTGGGTGCTGTGTGGTTTCTGGGCTGTATGGCTGTGTTCTAGCAGCAGCATCTGAAGATGCCAGCCACAGATGCAGGTGAAACATCAGGAGAAAATGCTGCGAGAATACAGCCATACAGCCAGGAAGCCACAAAACACTCCAAAATATAACTGCATAGGTATATGGAAAGTTAGATGACATGTCTTTGTGTCTTCAGTGACCCAACTGTGCCATCTCAGATAAAACTATGACATTTGGAAGATGATATGAAGCGTTGGATGGCTGTGAGTTTTCTGGGCTGCATGGCCATGTGCCAGAAGCATCATCTCCTGACGTTTTGCCCACATCTATGGCAGGCATCCTCAGAGGTTGTAAGGTCTGTTGGAAACTAGGCAAGTGGGGTTAATATATCTATGGAATGTCCAGGGTGGAAGAAAGGACTACTGTCTGTTTGAGGCAAGTGTGATGTTGCAATTTGTCACCTTGATTAGCACTGAATATCCTCGCAGCTTCAAAACCTGGCTGCTTCCTACCTTTGCTTGGAGGTGTTAGCTGGCCCTGATTTCCTGTGTTCTGAGTGTTGTTCTATGTTTACTGTTCTGCTTCTAGAGTTTTTTTTATTAAAAAAATACTGGTAGCCAGATTTTGTTCATTTTATGGTTTCCTCCTTTCTGATGGAATTGTCCACATGGTTGTTAAGAGTGGTCCAGCATTTCTGTGTTCTCAAATAATATGCTCTGTCCAGGTTGGATCATCAAGTGCTCTGCTATGAGCACAATTCAAAGTACTGGCTTTAGCCTATAAATCCCTAAATGGTTCCGGTCCAGCTAACCTATCCTAACATATCTCCCTTTATGAGCCAGCTGGAACATTACGATTGGCTCAGGAGGTCCTGCTCTAAGACCCACTTTCCTCGCAGGCGCAAGTGTTGGGGACAAGAGACAGGGCCTTCTCGGTCAGCGTGCATTGAGGACCTCTTTTGGGCAAAACCTAGGTTTTGGCAGTGTTGCCACATTCATGGCCTTCATTGGGAGGGTTTGATCCCTTTGTTGTTGGATAAAAGGAGCGAGCCCCCTCCTGATGTTTTGGTCCTCCATTTGGGAGGGAACGATGTTGGCTTACTGCAAGGATCCGATCAGCCCCCTCGCTATTGGATGTTTAGAAAACTACTCAAAATGTGGCTTTTAAAGCAAGCATTTGGAGAATGAGATGAAGCAGACATGTTAACTTCGGGATTGGTGCAATGTCGAATGTATTTTGTTTTATATTGCCTATGTTTGATGTTTTATAGTTTACTGGTTTTAATCTGTTATTGTATGCTATTTGAGTTATGTGTTATAGTTTATATTTTGTGAGGTATTGAATTTTGCCATTTACTTTGTTGTAAACTGTTTTGAGTTCCCTCTGAGGTCTCTCACTGCCACTGTCTTGTCACCGAGATATGAAGTGTTTCTCACAAAACAGTGGAAATATCCTAAAATTCTCAGGATGAGATTTTCAGTGATGGATGCAGCCAGGGCCATGAGTAGACAGGAGTCCACACAATGTTTGACTAGATTTGTTTTATTTCAAAGGCGCCATTGGGATTCCTTTGTATGTTTTTATGACTGTGGGGCATTTGCTGTTTCACAGCTTAGCTTTTCATACAGCTGCTACAAGTGCACATGTAATGGGAATAACCAAAATAACAAGGGATGAAGCCATGTATGATTCTATGAGAGCCATAGGAAGGAATGGAGTGGAATTGAATTGTTTTAATGGCAATTTGGCTTTATGTCTTGGGCTTTTTATGTATTTTAATATGTTGTTGTAGATGTTTTAAACTGTATAGCATTGAATCTTGCTGTAAGCCGGTCTGAGTCCTTCTATGGAGGTGAGAAGGTTGGGGTACAAAAGTTTTAAATAAATAATAAAATGCTGTTACTATTGAACACAGAATCATAGTTGGAAGAGACCTCATGGGCCATGCAGTCCAACCTCCTGCCAAGAAGCAGGAAAATTGCATTCAAAGCACCCTCAACAGATGGCCATCCAGCCTCTGTTTAAAAGCTTCCAAAGAAGGAGCCTCCACCACACTCTGGGGCAGAGAGTTCCACTGCTGAACAGCTCTCACAGTCAGGAAGTTCTTCCTAATGTTCAAATGCAATCTCCTTTCTTGTAGTTTGAAACCATTGCTCCGCGTCCTAGTCTCCAGGAGAGCAGAAAACAAGCTTGCTCCCTCCTCCCTATGACCTCCTCTCACGTATTTATACATGGCTATCGTGTCTCCTCTCAGCCTTCTCTTCTTCAGGCTAAACATGCCCAGCTCTTTAAGCCGCTCCTCATAGGGCTTGTTCTCCAGACCCTTGATCATTTTAGTCGCCCTCCTCTGGACACATTCCAGCTTGTCAATATCTCTCTTCAATTGTGGTGCCCAGAATGGGACACAATATTCCAGGTGTGGTCTAACCCAGGCAGAATAGAGGGGGTAGCCTGACATCCCATAGTGTCTAGATCGGGCCTGGGCAAACTTGGGCCCTCCAGGTGTTTTGGACTTCAACTCCCACAATTCCTCACAGCCTCAGGCTGTGAGGAATTGTGGGAGTTGAAGTCCAAAACACCTGAGGGCCCAAGTTTGCCCAGGCCTGATCTAGACACTATACTCCTACTGATACAGGCCAAAATCCCATTGGCTTTTTTTTTGGCCGCTGGCAAAAAATCCACCGGATGAGCTTGGGAGTCACAGCCTCTCAGCCTCGGAGGGACGCAAAGGCAGGCCCAGCCTGAACTAAAGTGACTAGCAAACGTATAGAGCAGGCATGGGCCAACTTGGGTGTTTTGGCCTCCAACTCCCACCATTCCTAACAGCCTCAGGCCTTTCCCTTAAGCGGCTGAGGGGGAGAAGGAAAAGGCCTGGGGCTGTTAGGAATGGTGGGAGTTGGAGGCCAAAACACCTGGAGGGAGGGCCCCAGTTGGCCCATGCCTGTTTGGACTGTAACTCCCAGAATCCCCAGTCAGGCTGAGGGGGGAAAGGAAAGAGCCTGGGGCTGTTAGGAATGGTGGGAGTTGGAGTCCAAAACACCTGGAGGGAGGGCCCAAGTTGGCCCATGCCTGTTTGGACTGTAACTCCCAGAATCCCCAGTCAGGCTGAGGGGGGAAAGGAAAGAGCCTGGGGCTGTTAGGAATGGTGGGAGTTGGAGTCCAAAACACCTGGAGGGAGGGCCCAAGTTGGCCCATGCCTGTTTGGACTGTAACTCCCAGAATCCCCAGTCAGGCTGAGGGGGGAAAGGAAAGAGCCTGGGGCTGTTAGGAATGGTGGGAGTTGGAGTCCAAAACACCTGGAGGGAGGGCCCCAGTTGGCCCATGCCTGCTTTCGACTGTAACTCCCAGAATCCCCAGTCAGGCTGAGGGGGGAAAGGAAAGAGCCTGGGGCTGTTAGGAATGGTGGGAGTTGGAGTCCAAAACACCTGGAGGGAGGGCCCCAGTTGGCCCATGCCTGTTTAGACTGTAACTCCCAGAATCCCCAGTCAGGCTGAGGGTGGAAAGGAAAGAGCCTGGGGCTGTTAGGAATGGTGGGAGTTGGAGTCCAAAACACCTGGAGGGAGGGCCCAAGTTGGCCCATGCCTGTTTGGACTGTAACTCCCAGAATCCCCAGTCAGGCTGAGGGGGGAAAGGAAAGAGCCTGGGGCTGTTAGGAATGGTGGGAGTTGGAGTCCAAAACACCTGGAGGGAGGGCCCCAGTTGGCCCATGCCTGTTTGGACTGTAACTCCCAGAATCCCCAGTCAGGCTGAGGGGGGAAAGGAAAGAGCCTGGGGCTATTAGGAATTGTGGGAGTTGGAGTCCAAAACACCTGGAGGGAGGGCCCAAGTTGGCCCATGCCTGCTTTGGACTGTAACTCCCAGAATCCCCAGTCAGGCTGAGGGGGGAAAGGAAAGAGCCTGGGGCTGTTAGGAATGGTGGGAGTTGGAGTCCAAAACACCTGGAGGGAGGGCCCAAGTAGGCCCAGGCCCAAACGAGTAGGTTCTCCAGAAGTGGCAAACTCGCGGAGTCTCGCGAGAGCGGCCGGCCAACCGCCCCCTCCCTCCCTCCCTCACTCACGCACTCAAGGCCAGGTCGCGGCTCCGCTCGAATTCCGCCCAGTTCTCCTCACAGAAATGGCGGCAGAGGCAGCGGCAGGCGAAATCCAGCACCCAGCCAGCGGCGACCGCCTCCGCCTCAGCCTCCACGGCGGAGAAGGGCGGCAAGCGGGGCCTGGGCTTCTTTTCCCCTCCGGGAGACGCGCTCGTCTCCGCCTCCTCCATTTTTCATATTTCGCGCAGCCAGCCCCTCGCGAGGCCCCGCCCCTTTCGCTGACGTCACGGCTGCCTCTGGTTGTTGGCCACGCCCCCAGAACGATTGCGCCGATAAGCCTCTCCACAGCGCCGCCTGGTTCCGGTCATGGAACATCCGGTTCGGCAGCGCTTCCGGTTTATGCTTGACTCTCCTCAGGCCTTGTTGACGACACGTGTCCCCCAGAGCTCTTTTTCTTCTTCACTTTTGGTCCCCTCCCTTCTTTTCTCCTCCCTTCTTTTCGTCCTCTTTCCCCTTCAGCATCTTTCCTTCTCTCCGCTTCTATTCCTTTCTTTTGTTCCTTTCTATCAGGCAGGGGCAAGCTTGATGCTGGGAGTTGAAGTCCAAAACCCCTGGAGGGCCCAAGTTTGCCCACTAAGCAGCTGAGGGGGGAAAGGAAGGGCCTGAGGCTGTTAGGGATGATGGGAGTTGAAGTCCAAGACCCCTGGAGGGCCCACTAAGCAGCTGAGGGGGGGAAGGAAAGGGCCTGAGGCTGTTAGGGATGATGGGAGTTGAAGTCCAAACACCCTGGGGGCCAAGTTCGCTCCTACAAGCCCAGCAGCTGAGGGGGGAAAGGAAAGGGCCTGAGGCGGTTAAGGATGATGGGAGTTGAAGTCCAAGACCCCTGGGGGGCCCACTAAGCAGCTGAGGGGGGAAAGGAAAGGGCCTGAGGCTGTTAAGGATGATGGGAGTTGAAGTCCAAGACCCCTGGAGGGGCCCACTAAGCAGCTGAGCAGGGGGGAAGGAAAAGGGCCTGAGGCTCTTAAGGGATGATGGGAGTTGGAGTCCAAAACACCTGCAGGGCCCACTCCTACAAGCCCTTTAAGCAGCTGAGGGGGAAAGGAAAGGGCCTGAGGCTCTTAGGGATGATGGGAGTTGGAGTCCAAAACACCTGGAGGGCCCAAGTTCGCTCCTACAAGCCCTTTAAGCAGCTGAGGGGGAAAGGAAGGGGCCTGAGGCTCTTAGGGATGATGGGAGTTGAAGTCCAAAACACCTGGAGGGGTTCGCTCCTACAAGCCCTTAAGCAGCTGAGGGGAAAAGGAAGGGGCCTGAGGCTGTTGTGGGAGTTGAGTGGGAGTTGAGGGTCCAAGATGTCTGGAGGGCCCTTTAAGCAGCTGAGGGGGAAGGAAGGGGCCTGAGGCTAGGGATTAGGGATGATCCAAAACACCTGAAGTCCAAGACCCCTGAGGGCCCACTAAGCAGCTGAGGGGGAAAGGAAGGGGCCTGAGGCTCTTAGGGATTGTGGGAGTTGGAGTCCAAAACACCTGGAGGTAAGGCCCAAGCTTAAGCAGCTGAGGGGGAAAAGGAAGGGGCCTGAGGCTGTGAGGGAATGGTGGGAGTTGGAGTCCAAAACACATGGAGGGCCCCTCCTACAAGCCCCTTTAAGCAGCTGAGGGGAAAAAGGAAAGGGCCTGAGGCTCTTAGGGATTCTGGGAGTTGGAGTCCAAAACACCTGCAGTGACCAAGTTCTCTCCTACAAGCCCTTTAAGCAGCTGAGGGGGAAAAGGAAGGGGCCTGAGGCTCTTAGGGATCGTGGGAGTTGGAGTCCAAAACACCTGGAGGGCCCAAGTTCGCTCCTACAAGCCCTTAAGCAGCTGAGGGGGAAAAGGAAGGGGCCTGAGGCTCTTAGGGATTGTGGGAGTTGGAGTCCAAAACACCTGCAGGGCCCAAGTTCGCTCCTACAAGCCCTTTAAGCAGCTGAGGGGAAAAGGAAGGGGCCTGAGGCTCTTGGGGATTGTGGGAGTTGGAGTCCAAAACACCAGCAGGGCCCAAGTTCGCTCCAACAAGCCATTTAAGCAGCAGAGGGGGAAAGGAAGGGGCCTGAGGCTCTTAGGGATTGTGGGAGTTGAAGTCCAAAACACCTGGAGGGCCCAAGCCCACTACAAGCCCTTTGCAGCTGAGGGGGAAAGGAAGGGGCCTGAGGCTCTTAGGGATTGTGGGAGTTGAAGTCCAAAACACCTGGAGGGCCCAAGTTCGTCCTCCTACAAGCCCTTTAAGCAGCTGAGGGGGAAAGGAAGGGGCCTGAGGCTTTAGGGAGCTGGGAGTTGGGTCCAAAAAGGGCCCAAAGGGGCAGCTGAGGGGGGAAAGGAAGGGGCCTGAGGCTCTTAGGGATTGTGGGAGTTGGAGTCCAAAACACCTGGAGGGCCCAAGTTCGCTCCTACAAGCCCTTTAAGCAGCTGAGGGGGAAAAGGAAGGGGCCTGAGGCTCTTAGGGATTGTGGGAGTTGGAGTCCAAAACACCTGCAGGGCCCAAGTTGGCCTACAAGCCCCTTTAAGCTGCTGGGGGAAAAGGAAGGGGCCTGAGGCTGGTAGGGATGGTGGGAGTTGAAGTCCAAAACCCCTGGAGGGCCCAAGTTTGCCCACTAAGCAGCTGAGGGGGGAAAGGAAGGGGCCTGAGGCTGGTAGGGATGGTGGGAGTTGAAGTCCCCTTTAGGGCCCAGCTGAGGGGAAAAGGAGGGGGCCTGAAGGGGCTCTTAGGGATTGTGGGAGTTGGAGTCCAAAACACCTGGAGGGCCCAAGTTGCTGAGGGGAAAAGGAAGGGCCCAAGCCCTTTAAGCAGCTGAGGGGGAAAAGGAAGGGGCCTGAGGCTCTTAGGGATTGTGGGAGTTGGAGTCCAAAACACCTGGAGGGCCCAAGTTTGCCTACAAGCCCTTTAAGCAGCTGAGGGGGAAAGGAAGGGGCCTGAGGCTCTTAGGGATTGTGGGAGTTGGAGTCCAAAACACCTGGAGGGCCCAAGTTCGCTCCTACAAGCCCTTTAAGCAGCTGAGGGGGGAAAGGAAGGGGCCTGAGGCTCTTAGGGATTGTGGGAGTTGGAGTCCAAAACACCTGGAGGGCCCAAGTTCGCTCCTACAAGCCCTTTAAGCAGCTGAGGGGGAAAAGGAAGGGGCCTGAGGCTCTTAGGATTGTGGGAGTTGGAGTCCAAAACACCTGGAGGGCGCAAGTTCGCTCCTACAAGCCCTTTAAGCAGCTGGGGGAAAAGGAAGGGGCCTGAGGCTCTTAGGGATTGTGGGAGTTGGAGTCCAAAACACCTGGAGGGCCCAAGTTCGCTCCTACAAGCCCTTTAAGCAGCTGAGGGGAAAAAGGAAGGGGCCTGAGGCTCTTAGGGATGGTGGGAGTTGGAGTCCAAAACACCTGGAGGGCCCAAGTTTGCCTACAACCCTTTAAGCAGCTGAGGGGGAAAGGAAGGGGCCTGAGGCTCTTAGGGATTGTGGGAGTTGGAGTCCAAAACACCTGCAGGGCCCAAGTTCGCTCCTACAAGCCCTTTAAGCAGCTGAGGGGGAAAAGGAAGGGGCCTGAGGCTCTTAGGGATTGTGGGAGTTGGAGTCCAAAACACCTGGAGGGCCCAAGTTCGCTCCTACAAGCCCTTTAAGCAGCTGAGGGGGGAAAAGGAAGGGGCCTGAGGCTCTTAGGGATTGTGGGAGTTGGAGTCCAAAACACCTGCAGGGCCCAAGTTCGCTCCTACAAGCCCTTTAAGCAGCTGAGGGGGGAAAGGAAGGGGCCTGAGGCTCTTAGGGATTGTGGGAGTTGGAGTCCAAAACACCTGGAGGGCCCAAGTTTGCCTACAAGCCCTTTAAGCAGCTGAGGGGGAAAGGAAGGGGCCTGAGGCTCTTAGGGATTGTGGGAGTTGGAGTCCAAAAACACCTGGAGGGCCTGAGGCAAGTGGGAGTTCCTACAAGCCCTTTAAGCAGCTGCTGGGGGAAAAGGAAGGGGCCTGAGGCTGGTAGGGATTGTGGGAGTTGGAGTCCAAAACACCTGGAGGGCCCAAGTTCGCTCCTACAAGCCCTTTAAGCAGCTGAGGGGAAAAAGGAAGGGGCCTGAGGCTCTTAGGGATTGTGGGAGTTGGAGTCCAAAACACCTGCAGGGCGCAAGTTCGCTCCTACAAGCCCTTTAAGCAGCTGAGGGGAAAAAGGAAGGGGCCTGAGGCTGTTAGGGATTGTGGGAGTTGAAGTCCAAAACACCTGGAGGGCCCAAGTTTCACAATCCTATTTACTATTTTTTATTTATTTACTATATTTCTACCCTGCCCTTCTCATACCCCCCCCCCCCGGGGACGACGACACTCAGTCATGCAATGGGTTAAACCCCTTCCACACAGTCAAATAACCCAGAATTTCAAGGCAGAAAATCCTCCAATATCTGCTTTGACCTGGGTTATCTTGAGTCCACACTGCCATATATCCCAGTTCAAAGCAGGAATTGTGGAAGGGGCCCAAGAAATCACATTTTATGAAAGCTGGTTTTCATAACCATATGGATTTATTAATTAATTACCCAGCTAATAGTAGGAGTTTTTCACTTTTAAGGAGGTGCTGTGCACCTAACCCCCGCAAATATGACGGGTTGATTTTCTACTTTTGTTTTTCTCACTCCCTTCTTTTTCACAGTTGGGACTGAAAGCAACTCGCAATCTAAAATAATTTAAAACATATAAAAAGTAAATATCAAAATAAAATTAAGCTACCGTTATTACACTATAAACATAATTGAAATCTGAAAGGAGGAAATGCAATTACAAAAAGTAATCGCAGTTGCGATCAGTTGGAAATGATAAGCTCTACTACTGCATAAACATGCACGGGGGGCTCTCTGCTCATTCAAAATCGAGTTCCTTCCCTGAATAAAGTAAATAGTGCCCTGCTGTGTTCAATTCCTCGCAAGATGTCGTCAGAAGCACTTTAATTACCTGTTGGGTTGTCTGCCCCACATTATTATTAAAAACCTTCCTGTTACACACATTCTACCTCTATTCGCATCCAGTGTTATTTTAAAATTTTAATATTTCACATTTGGCCTGGCCAGAATGATTTTAAATTGTCTGTTATTGCCTATGTGTAAGTTATACTGATTGTATTGTTTTATTATTTGCTGTTGTGTTGTTTTATTTTTTATCATTGGGCTTGGCCTCAGGTAAGCCGCCCTGAGTCCCCTCGGGGAGATAGTGGCGGGGTATAAAGTATTATTATTATTGTTCCTCCCAATCCTAGTTGGACGCTAGCTTGATTGGATTTTAACACCCCCCCCCCAAATCTTAAAGCATATTTTCTTTATGGTATATTTTCATAAACTATATCCTACTTTATCAGAGACAGTACTGCCCTTAAACAAAAATGTATTATATGCTACATTCTTGGGAGTGGGTTGTGAGGAATTACAATACAGGCCATCCCCGATTTGCAAACATTCAACTTACAAATGACTCATAGTTAAGAACAGGTGAGACAACAGGAAATGAGAGCAATCTATCCCTAGGAAGGAAAATTCACTCCTGTAAGAATTATCATGGGGGAAAGAGGTCTCAATGGAAGCTTTCTCACCAACCCTTGTTTCCACAATAAGTGAGGTGAAATCCTCTGAATGGGGGCACAGACTGCAAAACAAACGCCACAGGGGTGTGAATCCTTCCCTACACTATCCAATGTTGGAAAAAAATATTTGGCTGGAGTTACACTTAAAATATGTACCTGTTCTGATTTTTAAACAAATGCAACTTAAGAACAAACCTACAGAACTGATGTGGTTTGTAACTTGGGGACTGCACAGTTACTTATTAGTTTTAATAGTGGGGAGTTGGGTAGTAACAAAGCCATAAGAACATAAGAAGAGCCATGCTGAATCGGACCTCAGCCCATCTAGTCCAGCATTCTGTATCACACAGTGGCCCACCAGTTGTACACAGGGATCTCGAGCAGAAGGGAGGGCAAAACCCTGACCTGCTCCCGACCCCCCACAACCAGTACCCAGGGAAATCCTGCCTACCTCAACCAACTCCGAGGTGGCACTTGAATGTCCTTTTCAGTAACTACCGATACACTTGGTATCCATGAATCTGTCTAATCCTGCCTTGAAGTTGTCCAGGCTGACAGCTGTCACAACCTCTTCTGGAAGTGAGTTCCATAACCCAATGACCCTCTGGGTGAAGAAATATTTCCCTTTATTAGTCCTAATTTTCCTACCTTGGAGCTTCAGGAGTGCCCTCTAGTCCTAGTGTTTTGTGACAAAGAAAACAGTTTTTCTTTATTCACCTTTTCTATCCCATGCATGATTTTATACACTTCGATCAAGTCACCTCTTAAACGCCGTCTTTCAAGGCTGAAAAGACCAAGGCGTTGCAACCTGGTTTCATAAGGGAGCCGCTCCATCCCTTGGATCATTCTTGTTGCCCTTTTCTGTACCTTTTCCAGTTCCGTTATATCCTTCTTAAGGTGCGGAGACCAGAATTGTACACAGTACTCCAAATGTGGCCTTACCATCGATTTGTAGAGAGGTAATACAACATTTGCTGACCTATTTTCGATTCCCTTTCTGATCATGCCAAGCATAGAATTTGCTTTTTTCACTGCTGCTGCGCACTGGGTTGACATCTTCATTGAGCTGTCCACCAAAACCCCAAGATCCCTTTCCTGGTTTGTCTCGGAAAGCTTTGACCCCATCAATTTGTAGGTGTATTTGGGGTTCTTTGCCCCGATGTGCATGACTTTACACTTGTTTAGGTTAAAATGCATTTGCCACTTTGTTGCCCATTCACTCAATTTCGAGAGATCTTTCTGCATAGCATGATGGGTACAATTATGGAGTTTGTTTCCAAAAAGTATCAAATACCCTTCCTCTCCCAAAATTGAAAAACATATTAAAGGTGGCAGCACATTGTTGGCTTGGAGTAGAATATTATGTACATATCAAAACTGCATTTAATCACTTCACTATGGAGCTTGGAAAAATGCATTTTGTAGCAAAAATATGCAAATCCTCCACATTTTTTTATTTCTGTGTTCAGATTGATTTGGTACCTTTTTGAAATAAGCTCCACGATTGTAAACACTTGCAATGTGATAAAGAAGTTTGGTACTGTTCCCTTATTTAGGCGGAGGCTAAAATGGGGTACCAAACAGAAAAGGGTGGTACATTTTTTGGGGAGGGGGAGTTGAAGGAGGAAAATCTTTCCCCCATTTTTGCTGGTTATTCCCCCTCCCCACTTCCCATTTCATAAGCGAGGGTTGTTTCCACAATGGTGACATGGGTGGGGGGAATGACAGGAAAGCAGGGAAAATGGTTGTATTCCTTCAAACCCCCTCCCCTCTGTAAAATGAGCGATTCTCTGTGTAGTGCCCTCTTTTGGCCTCCGCCTATATAATAGAACAGTACCAGTACGGAAAGCTTTTGTCCGTTTTGAAAACATGATGTATAGAGCTGACCTCTTGATGAATTCTGCTTTGCTTGTTCTACTGGAATCTGGATTTGAAGTCTTTGTTTTTGTTGTGATGCTTCTCTGTGGTGCCCCCCCCCAAGCTCTGGAATACCCTCGCAAAAGAGATTAGATTAGCCCCCACCCTTCAATCCTTCCGTTCCAACCTGAAAGCATGGATGTTCAGACAGGCCTTTGACCTAGAGTATGCTGAATGGGCCCATATGAAGCTGACACTTGGCACCTTGTGAATTGATGGCAGTTAGTTTTATCAATTGTTTTAAAATTGTATTATTTTGATTTTATGCTACATGTGTTGACGGGGCTTGCTGTTATAATTTTTTGTGACTTGTTTTCTATTTTGTACTGTTTTAACCTGTTTTATGTTATATGTGCACCCTGGAGTGCCTTGTAAGACGCCCCGAGTCCCTTTAGGGAGATGTTGGCAGGATATAAATAAAGTTTATTATTATCTATTTTTATTGTATAAGATGTTTGATATTTGACTAAATACTGTAGCACCAAATGTGAGGTTTTTTAAAATTGCTCAGAGATCTGTATCATCAAGTAGAACTGGATAATTTTCCTAGCAAGTGAGCATAGGATTAGAGCATGAATTTCAATATCCTTATTTCTTAATGTGAATAAGCTACACTAAGAGACCGCAACTTAGCACAGTGACTTAAATAGTAATGGGCTAGCATTTTTGTAAAAATTCTTATTCTATACTTTGCAGACCGATTAAGCAATTTTACAACACCAATTGCTGTCTCATGCTCTGTTTGTTATATGTCAGATGAGTAAATTCATATATTGCTAATACTCTTGTGAGAATATGGCTTGATGAAACACAATTTCTCTTTCCTCCCATTCTTTCTATAAAGAGATCCCTTAGGAGCAGTAGAATTTAATAAGGCCTTTTGCTTTCACCAGTTGAAGAATTCCCAAGACTATTACCCAGCACGCTGGGATCTTAGTTGTGTTTGTTTTAAAACTGTTGGAAAGAACTGCTCTCTTTGTAGCAATTTACTTACTTGGGAAATGAGTATGGCAAGTTGCCTAGTTGTTGAGTGCAGATTCTTAGCATTTGGAATAATAGTAGGATGTTACAAAGTTCCAGCACCCTGATGTCAAACAGAAATGTATTTTGCATGGAGAATTACTCTGGACTACTGGACTTCAGCCAAATTATTTTAATTTTGTAGTCCGAGAGATTTTCAGCTTTCTTGGATTTTTTTAAATTATGGAAAGTATTAGTTCTGAATTATTACAGTTGTGTAAAGTGGAGGTAGGCATCTCTGGCACCATGGTTGTTTTTGGACCATGGCTCCCCAAATCCCTCACTATAGGTTGTGCCAAATAGGATTTCTTGGAGAAGTAGGGCAAACTAACGCAATCCAAATATGAGGGGTATTCATTAAAGATTTCCCCGGACCTACTTTCTGTGGTCTGAGAGCAATGAAACTTGACACAGTTATTAGTCCTTCTCTGCATAGGTGCCACCTAGGGACACACACTTCTCCCATCTTTTTATGCAACTGTAAACACCTTGCTTGTAGAAGTTGACAGGTTGCTCCAAAAACCACATTGTGGCTTCAGAAATCAGAATCTCATCATTTGAAAAATGTTTGCCCTTCAAAAATAACTTCATTGTTGGAAAGAGATGGAAGTCCGATTGTGTGAGGTCGGGTGAATAAGTGGGAAATGTTAGAGTTTCAAAGCCACAGGAGCATGCTTGGGCAACATATGAGTTGTGAACTGGTGCACAACTTGCAGAAGGTGAATACATTTGGTGAGCATGCCATGACTCTTGGTTTTGATGGTTTCCTGCAATTTCCACAGTAGTGAAGCATAGTATGCCCCAGTGATCATGGTACCCTTTGCTAGGAAATCCATCATTACAACACTGCTGGTGCAAAAATACTGTGAGCATGACCTTGCCTGTCGAGAGTTGGGCACATGCCTTCTTTGAAGGTGGTGAGTCATAATGCTTCCATTGCATCGACTGGACTTTAGTCTCAGGATCATAGTGATGGGTCCAGCTTTCATTCTGTGTGATCAGTTTGTTGAAAAAGTCCTGGTTTCCATGGCACATTGTCAATAGAGCCTGAGAGCATTCAACTTGTTCCTGCTTCTGGAAAGGTGTGAGCACTCGGGGGACCCAGCGAGCAAATATCTTATGCATGTGAAGGTGGTCTTGGATGATTTTTTCCATGAATCCCACACTAATCTTGACATTTTGGGCAGTTCTTGACTACATCATATGACGGGGAATCATCACCATAAGCCTCTTTCATTTTGTCGAGCGTCTCCTTTGGTGTGCGGCTTTTCAAATAAAGGAACTTGACGACTGTCTGTATTCCACTGGGTCCATTATCAAACTTCACACCACTTTAGCACCTGTAAAATCAAGATTGTTATCAATTCTGAGTTGTAAATTGGCACATAACCTATCGAGACTTATATCATTACACATATGCAGTTTCAGCATCCTGTGATACATAGAAGTGGGGCAGGGGAAATCTTTAATGAACGCCCCTCGTATCTGAAAGGTCAGAATAATAGAATCCTAGAGTTGGAAGAGACCCCAAAGTCATCCAGGTCAATCCCTCCTTAGCAGGAAAAGCACAGTCAAAGCACTGTTGACAAATGGCCAGAAGGCGTCAGCCTATCCCAGTATCGTGTCCGTGTCCTCATCTCCAGAGCAGCAGGCATGGAACAATAGATTCAAACTGTAGGAAAAGAGATTCCACCCTTCAAATAATCCATTATTTGATCATATATTTTTTGTGATAATTACAACTCTTTCTACATTTTGAAATGTCTTGTCAGGGCAATTATTTGAAGTGAGATGATGCTGTTGCTCCAACACCATTTTCTCTGGGTGATTATTTGAAATTAATGTACATAACTGTGTAAACGATACTTAATTTTAAAGATAAATCCAAGTTGAAAGTATTTTTAAAGTAATTATACATTGTACAGTTCTGCATATTACAGGTAGCAGCTACATAGCATTTACACTTACAAACATTGAAAATCTATAAGGTAGATATGTAATAGAAATATCAATAGAAAATACCATTTCCATATTGATTTACTTAAGAAATTCTTCAACCTTTTCATTTTCAGACTTTTGAAAATCATGTATTTTCTAACAAATAGCAGTACTTTAACTGGAATGGACTGGATTGATGACAGAGATGAGGACACGGTTTTACTTTTTTAGCATTTGGATGTGTGGATTGAACATTGTTTTAATTGTTATTTTAATTGTTGGATTTGTTTTTAATTAATTGCTCTGTGTCAATTTGTATGTTTTATGGCGATTTTATGTACTAGGCATCGAATTGCTGCCTTGTTGAGAAGGGCGGGGTAAAAATACTGTAAATAAATAATAATAAATAATAACAAATAAATAAATAACAAATTTAGATTTTCTCTCTTACATTTAACGACTGGTTTACTTTTAGATACATGGTAAGGAGTTTGTGCTGATTGCATCTTGTATTCCTTTGTGTGATATGCATCAATTGAGTGAGTGAATCTTTCCCACTTTGCATAATTTAATCCGCTATTTCTTTTTGTTGAAGCCCTCAGTTATAGAATTTTTACTATCAACATATAGTGTAGCAAACATAGTTTGTGCCAGATGTTTTTGTGTTTTCTTTCAATAATAGTGTGATCATAGAATCCAAAGTTACCAGTCTCCTGATAATTTGTCAGTTGTATACACAATCTGCATTCAGAAAAGTCTGATCATCAGGCATCCCACCAGAATAGCCCTAACGAATTGGCACTATTACATAGAATAAAGCTTAGTTCCAAATAAATGTGCATAAGATTCCAGACTAGGACAAATAAGTAATAGTAATAGACTTGTGGATATTTCTTCTGCTTTTTATATTTTTCCCCTTTTTCCTGTACTTTTGCCTCTGTTAGACATGCAGTGTCAGTGGGAATAGGGAGAAAAGGGAGCTTTTTAGATCAATAAATCAATAAAACATGCCAAAGCTTAAATGTCTGCTACATCTAAGCTAAATTACAACCATGAACAAAAATGAGGGAATTAATGTTTACAATGAAAGCTGATAACAAAAGCAGTAGTCAGGAACCAGAATGTACTTTCCCCCTCTTATCACAGTAATTTCAGAAGCGGTCTTCTGGGCCAGGAATTCCTAGTTCATTTAGAACTTGGTGGATGGCCTTATGTAAACCCTTTTGCTTTTAGCCAGTTACTTACAGTATAGGTGCTGCAGTAAGAGGTTGAAAAGCTTGTTAATCCCCTTGTAGAATTTGTTTCAAACACGTAGCACTCTTGTCACCAGAATTGTCGACAAAGCATTCTGATGGCATTCTGTTCTAGCAAACTGAATTAAATATAATAGTGCAAACATGACCATCAAGCAGATCATTATTAGAATTATGTAAATTGTGTTATGTGTTAGTAAATTAGGATATTTGATCAAAATAAAAGCAATACCTAGGTTTACTTTGAACAAAAAGCAAAAATATATTTAGGAGCAGATGAACAAATAATATCCAAGATTTATTTAAAAATAATTATGACCTGCTTTTGAAAAAGCGAGAAAGCTGGCAGGTGTATTATTATGCAGTTTACTTATCTTGGAAGAGATATATTGTTCAATAATGTCAACTGTTTAAATTGTAGACAAATAACTGCAGAAATAACTGATTATAGTGGAATGGTAGATGACCAAATTATTATTTCCTTGTAGTGACTAAGAGACAAATATATGACATTACTAGCTGTCTCCTGCCATGCATTGCTGTGGCCTAGTCTGGTGATCTGATAAATAAAGGAATTAGAAAGTGTTGGTTTCTAATATATGTAATTTCTTTATGTTTGTGGGTAAACAGTATTCCTTGCTGTTTCTTTGTCAATGTTGATATGGAGATTGTCTGGTTTGTCTACTCTGGAACATGTAACATAATTGTCCTTCTTTAGATGTCCCTTTCAAATCTATGATACTATATATCTCTCTCTCTGTGAATCATATATATCTATCTATATCTATGGCTGGATGGCTCTTTCTCAGGAGGGCTTTGATTAAGTTTTCTTGCCCTGGTAAAGGGAGTTGGACTGGATGGCGTTAAATATTTTCTATTGGTTATGTGTGGGAAGTTTGACCCAATTCTGTTTGGTCCAGATCCATCATTTTTTGAGTCCACAGTGTTCTCTGGATGTAGGTGAACTACAACTCCCAAACTCAAGGTCAATGCCCACCAAACCCTTCTGGTGTTTTCTGTTGGTCATGGGAGTTCTGTGTGCCAAGTTTGGTTCAATTCCATCATTGGTGGAGTTCTGAATGCTCTTTGATTGTAGGTGAACTATAAATCCCAGCAACTACAACTCCCAAATGGCAAAAGGAATTTTTTTGAATGATGGTCACTCCTTTGGGTTAGTAGGTGTTTTGTGGTCAAATTTGGCGGCAATTCGTCCAGTGGTTTTTGAGTTATGTTAATCCCACAAACAAACATTACATTTTTATTTATATAGATGATGATAATAAGGTGTTGCATATAGCACAATTTTTGTTACTTTTGAGGACTGGAATGCAAAGAGTCACTTGGTAAAAATGCAGCAATATATCTAAAATGCTGAGCTTGGAAATATCACAGTAACTAATTACTATTTAAAAGCAGCTGTAGAAGCTCTGCTGAAATCTAGTGCAGGCATTTAAGCTGTGATTCATTCTCCCATCTTCACTAATTAATATAATTTTGCATCTCTTAAAACTTCTGATTTATTTTCATTTCATGTATTTGTTCCACTTTCTCACAAAGAGCCTGAAGCCTATATGATACATAATACAACACATGCATATAATTTAAGTTGCCACTCTTTTCTCTGCTTTCAAACTGCACACTCCTTCTACTGAGTAGACAGTATGCAATACAAAGGAGGTTATTCTACACGAAGTTCCAGTTCCAGAAATGATAACGAGGAAGAATTCATTATTTAATGTTTCTAATTCAATGAGAGGGCTCAGTGGGTTAAACCGCTGAGCTGCTAAACTTACCAAAAGGTCACAGATTTGAATCCGGGGAGCGGCGTGAGCTCCCAGTTAGCCCCAGCTTCTGCCAACCTAGCAGTTTGAAATCATGCAAATATGAGATCAATAGGTACCTGCAGTCATTCCGGCCACATGACCTTGTAGGTGTCTATGGAAAACGCCGGCTCTTCGGCTTAGAAATGGAGATGAGCACCAACCCCCAGAGTTGGACACGATTGGACTTAATGTCAGGGGAAAATCTTTACCTTAATTCAATGAGATGCAAACTAGCCCCCCTTTTCTCTTGGTCGTTATCTTCCAAATCTGCAACATGCTCACTTTAACATAAGGTTGTCAATGGAATGATAGCTTCCCATTTCTTTCTCCTTTGTGCTTTCTTGAATGCAAATGAGACCATTAGAAGGCTTGCTGGGGATGGAGATAATTACCCTGAACCATTCTGTGATCCTGAGATGACGAGCATGTCTTTTCATCTCAGCTCGCCCTCAGAATTTCCTTAAAAGTTTTTATTTATCATATTTATAACAGCCAGTAGGCTGTTAGGAATTGTGAGATCTGAAGTCCAAAATACTTGGAGGGCCAAAGTTTACCCACACCTTTGTTAGGCTGTAAGAAATCCAAGTATATATTAGAATGAGTAAAAGCAGTGGGTGTTTGAAGTACAGTATCTTTGTTTAATAAAGTGAGTTGTGAACATGTTTCTTTTGTTGCACAAGCAACCACGCTGCTGAAAGGGGAACCAGAAATCCTAGTATTATAATTTCCTGTTTTGTGTAAACTAGAAAAATATAGCTAGCTTCAAATGAAGTTTTCCAACTACAGCATCATCCTCTGGTCTTATTCTGGAGCCAATGCACAGTTACCTACTTCTTCCGAAATGAGAAACCATAATGGAAGATTGCTTACCTTTGTGTGTTGAATGGCAAAAATGCATATCCCTATTTCAGTTTAGCATGTTGGGATAGGACTGTTCAAATTCCATTGAAGACTTTGTACATTTCCCTTTTTTGGTAGCTCAAAAAAAGCTAAAGTGAAAACGTGTGTGCATTTTGCTAGTTTTCTTCTTAAGATGCTGAGTTTGCAATAAGTTTACAATGATTTTTACGGTGAGCAGACAGTGAACGAGACCAACACTTAAGGACAGAAAATGTCTTGTTAAGATTACATTTTCAACTTCATGTATCCAAATGTTGATGAGAAAGAAGACAAACTCTTTAAAAAGTTTTTTTATATTCTTCACAGTATTATCTTTTCAAAATAGTGGGATACAGCAGCCCCTATCAAAGTTTTGCAGGTTTATTTTGTTTCATAATGGGGTATGTATTGTGAGAGATACTATGTAGCAGCTCGATTGGGTTCAAGTGATAGTGTATTGGTCAGTACTATATATGTAATTATTATGAAACTCGATCTTTGCTAGTAGTGAATACCTGCATTTATATCTGTCCTGAAATGAACAGAGATTAAAATAATTGTGTTCCACAGTTATGTATGCAAATATTCATAGCAAATGTGTGATGAGCTTTATGTTATTGCTCATGCAAATGAGTGATGGATGCATGCAGATGGCTCAGATAAATCAGTAGTATTCTATTGTAAATATGCATGAATTAAATCACACTTGCCCAGTTGATTTTACCATCTCTTTTCTAAATACTTCTAGGGGTGGATCCAATTGTAGTGTGTAATTTCTTACTTGCCTACCCAATATATAATCTGAACTACTTTCCCATATTTCCTTTCTTTGCATTTACAGTATATTGTTAAAAACAGCTTTAAAACCCAACAATCTACCATAAAGAGAATGCCCTTTAAGGAAAGCCTTAATTATGCACTGCCATACTAAATCTAAATCCTCAACATGAAATTAGCTTTATTTCTTGCTTTATAGATCCTCAAGGATTAATTATCTTGCATTAAAATGTGATGGACATGATGCTAAATCATATCTTCCACTATTTCCCCATCAGAATCATCCTTTGCTAACTTTTTTTTCTGGGTTTCTTGCTTCTCAGCATTTGATTTGGTTCAGATTTGTATTTTATCTAGAGTTCAATTGTTCTTATTCTTAGAGGCTTAATTCTCTTAAATGTTTTCAGAAATCCTATCCCTTCCCCTGCCCCCAAGTCAAATATTTAATATGAAGTGCAATAAATATAAATTAACACAAGGCTGTTTATAAGTTATGCCCTGTGTGTCCTGCATTTAAAACCCATTGAATTTCTTGCATAGAAATAGGAAGTAATGTAGAAACTATTTAATTGAAGTAATGAAGGAAATTAGAGAGAGGGGGCAATTTTAAGTATGGTTCACAAAGTTGCTGCAGACCATTTGTTGGGCCTCTTGGGGTCCACAGACCAACCACAGGTATAGAGAAGGAGACTCCATCACACTCCATGGCAGTATATCTCACTGCTTTATGTGTATGCTTTCCTGCTTTTCCTTCCAGAAGGGCTTTTTAACAATGTTGCCTGGGCTGCTCTGCATGGATATGCAAGCCCTGCAAGGTGGACACTTTTCCTTTTCTTTTATTATTCTGTATACACCTTCCAAGAAGTACTCCTCCCTCCCGCAAGCAAAGGTCATTGAAACCAAAAGTTACTATGGATTGGCATTTTAGTATGTATGCAATGTTTAATGCAAAGTGACTTCATGCAGAGAACTGAAATGAGACAAAGATGATTCATTTACACATTTATTTACTATTCTGCTTATTCTGGCAGATTGAAATGGAGAACAATGCCATTAATTTTACAGACATTTGACAGAAAATAAACAAGTATTTTGATGTTGAACAACTGTACAATACAGACTACCACATGCATATTTATATGCTGATTGGTGCAGAAATAGTTAGCTGATCAGCAAAATCTAGCATAACCAAAAATAAATAACCACGTTTCCTTTTCATGGTATTAAAATGCAGCTGATATGGAAGTATTGATATGAATACTGTTGCATGTGAAATTCTATTAATGGTATACAATGGACAGAAGAGGGCAGGAAACTTAAAAGTGCCATTCTCTACAGAAACAAGGTGAAACCAACACATTTCTAGTAAATACAGTAATGCAACAAAGCATGTCTGATGCTGTTACCATTGCAAAATGCCCTACAAGAACACTGTAATGTTTAGTCCTCCCCCATTCTTAAAAGACAAATCATACAAACAACAAAAGCAGCATACTCTCCCATTTTAGATGGGGCATTTTGTAAAGGCAGATGAATGAGATTAGACGAGACTTATCATATATGCATGTATTTCTACTGAAAGTATGTTCTTTCCATTAAAAAAATATATGAGGATATGTTGTTAGTATAGCAGTTTACAATGAAATGCTGCCATTCCATTAATATTGAACAATAGTCAAGACACAACTATTGTGCCAAGATAAAAATTTAAAAAATAAATACTGTTGTGCTTTTTCTTCAGCAGCATTGGTAGCATACATAGAAGGAGAAGTTGAAGAAGAGTTAAAGTTACTTAAACTGAGTTCATCCTACTGTAGATTTGAAACAAATGCATGATAACACAGAAAATATAAAGGTGAAATTATACATATTTAATGGTATTTACAATTATCCCACTGCAATAGGCTAAGTGCTGAGCTCTGTTCTGTATGGAAAATCGATCTTAATGTTATCTGCATGACGGGTGCTTACTTGCGTATTATGTGTGTGGGTAAAGCTCTGCATAATTTCATGAGAATATATATAGAAGTATAATGCTACAACTCTGCCCTACTCTCAGTGATATAGGATGGGAGTGTTTTTCATTTAAATTGTCAGAACTGACAGAGAAATTGCTTTGTTTGAATTCATTAAAGGATGTTCTTGTTACATTTTGTTACATTTTAAATAATGTTTTGGCCTGGAGATTGACTGGAGATTTGCCTTCTGTTTTCTGAGGTTTGCAAGGAAGAGGCCTTTCCTTCTACAAATATGTGTGTGTGATGATCTCTTGATTTTTCAGCTACCTGTGGCTTTTCTGAGAAGGAACTTCCTCTTGCGTAATGGGTAATGTGTAGTGAGACCCTCTACAGCTGATGGACAAAAGTACTTTCAGTTTGCAGTTGTGGATCTTTGGATCTAAGGCTTTATCTCTGTCATGGCAAAGAACCTCATTGTGAAATGAACACAATAGAACAGTGTTAAGATAAATAAGTGGAAATGCAGAAAGGAATGGTCCTTTCACAGAACAGCCAGTATCATGAAAAGCTCTTCCATGCTCCTTGCAGAATACATGGGTGATACATTGGTATGAAGGAGATTCCCCATGAATGGATTTAATCTGGCAGCCATTTACATTCAACAAGTGGGCAGAAAATATCATGTATCGTCATTTATTGTAAAAGCATCTCCACCTGAAAAGAACAGCACCCAATTTCTTGTTACAACTAGTTTAATTTTTGTTGGATTTGACCTTGATTCCAAATCAAGGGCAGCTGGGTTGACAGAAGAATTGCCGTTCTCAGCCTAACTTTGCTTGATCTTTCAATAGCCTTTGATTTCTTAATGAACAATCCTTTGAATGTCATGATGACCTTTCAGATGGATCACTTATATCCCCGTGTATCATAGTTTGCAAATCCCCCATTACCAGAGTGCTAAGATGTTGTGTTGGTCAGTGTCTAGAAATCCATTCACTGGATGGTTGGGAGCTACCATTCATGCCTCATTAAAACTCTCCTGGAGTATCTTTTGGGGATTGGGTGCATTTTGAAGGATTGTTTAAAGGGGAAAATGCAACATTTGTGAATCTCTGTTGTGATTTTCTGCTAGAAGAGAACCACCAAAGCTGTGCAAACATGTTTTTTTGGAACAGAAACATTAACACTGTTAACCAGCCTCCAGCTAAGACTGACAGCATGATAACTATATAGATATAATAGAGGAATGGAAAAGACAAGGCAAACTGATTCAGTAGAACTATCTCAACCACGTATATATAGAGTACAGGGAATAGTTATGCAATGTTTGATGTAATTGTTTAGAATTGAGTAAAAAACCAAACCATTAAAACGTAAAATAGATGCATAGTCCTGTTGCTTGCATGCCATGTTGTGCTGTTTGTTTACATGGCTTACCTTAACATGCTTCTTTCTTGCATTGACATGAGGTTTGACTTGATGACTTGAGATCCCTTCCCAGCTCTACAGTTCTGTGAGTTTCAGTTATAATATTAGAAAAAGGGCATAGTGCAGTCAGTGGAGAGGTATTTATAATTCTACAGTTCCTGTAAGTTGATGGCTTTTCATTCTGCAGTGTATGCTCTACAATCAACATTCTCATCTTTTTGTAGTTCCAAAAATATATGTTCGTGGTTCTCATATCAGCACATACATTTCCTTTTCTATATGGTCAGCCCTCCATGTTTGCTGGGGTTAGGGGCACAGAGACCCCACAAAAGTGAAATAACATGAATAGAAATTGACTGTTATTATTTTCCTGAGAGAATACCTCTCTAGAAATATCTAGAGATATCTCTACAGTCAACATCTGCCAGAAGCTGACCACAGAATTGTACTTGAAGATCTAGTGATTCCTGGAATGGTGTTTTCTCTAGGAATCACTAGGTCCTCTAGCATGATTCTGTGGTCAATGGAGGACCTGGGGGCTTCTAGAGAAAACATTTAAATCAAATCTGTTAATAACTAGATCTACAAAAAATAAACCTGCAAATGTGGAGGACTGATTGTATTCCTAAACCATCTTCTGGAGATATTTTAGTGACACCAGTTGATTTTATAATTTATAAGATCAAGACCAGAAAGGCTTAAATACACTCTTGGTATTTTCATGACTTAAAATGGCAGAACATATGTGGCTTGTGAGATGGGAACTACAATCCATGGACTGAAATAAGTCAGGAGCTCTTTAAAATAAAACGCCTGTGAATGAGAATATCAACAATCTATCTGACATGGTACACCAACAGAAAAATATTATTTCTAGAGGTTTTTGGACTGCAACTCCCCAAATTCCCTAGGTAATATTTTAAAAAATCACTCTTTGCAAACTCTGAATTATACCACATAAAAAGAGTGTATTTTAGCTTTGGTGGCCTTAAAAACTTTAGTTCTAGAGGAATCGTGATGGTCAGTGGAGTTGTACTGTGTAAAGATTCTGATTTAACTAATAATTTCATTGAAATCATTTATCAAACTCTCATATGCAACCTAAGGCCAAGGTTTCGTTTCACCTTTTGTGTGTGTGGTCATTATACATTTGTCGTAATAAAGGCAAAATAAATAGGACCGCGTGATGTTTAAAAATCTACAGAAATTACAGAGCAAAGTTATTTAAAAAGCTTGCTTGCCTTAAAACTAGTCAATGTGGATATCTATAATTGAAATAATATAAATAAACAAGATTTGTGAAAGTCACTGAACAGTTTAAACAAAGTGCCACATAATTAAGTTATATAAAAATAGAATTAGTTGGACAGCCATGAAGAACAAATGCAGAGACTTAATGACCAGGTATTGCTTTCTTGTTTTTAGAAATGATACTTAACTCCCAAGAATGATATTTCTCAGAAAAAGACCTGAAGATGCTTTATTTAAAAGTAAAAAGAGGTACTAAAAGAGATTTAAACAGTTCTTTTTATTTAAAAAATGTGTTTCTCTTTTGGTCCAAATAGATAAATATAAATTTGATGTTCTTTCATGTGATTGTAACAGAAGTATCATTACCTAAAATCAGGACTAAGATCAGGCCCGTGGTTTCTGATGAAAGCTGCTATATAGTAACGTAAAAATAAGAATGTGATTTATAAAAACCAAATTCATAAGAAAATTTGGGTGATTCTCTGCTGCAATAAAACTCTTCTTTTGAGGCAAATTCTGGAGAAACTACACTCAATAAAAAAGTGAAAGGTTTTATGTTGATGGCAAATAAAACAATTAAAATATTTTGGGTGTTTTTTTAACCAGAAAAGATGAATCAGGGTAAAGTGCGGTACTGCATTTTGTGATTTCAAATAGAAAATAGGCCACATCTTAAATCTGTAGAAGATAATCAATAAATTGGTAAAATAAAATACAGACTTGGAAAGCTCCAGTCATATATTGAGATTTTCAAAGGAGAGTTTTTCTTCTTTGTTGCAATACTGAACACATTGTGACAGAAGAGATCATGGAGAAAATTTCAAATGATTTACATTTAGATCTGCTAATTGCAAAAAATTAAACATAGGCTTTGATAGAAATGAATTCTTCCAAAGCAATTCTTTAATAGAAATCTTCAGTTCAACTTGACTTGAATCCTAATGAATAGTCAAATTATGGGTAAATCTACTGATTGAATGGCTCTACACTAGTTGGAACTAAAGTTAAAATGCACACCATTGACAAGTGTCTGATCTCTGCCAAAGTTTTGTGAGAGTGGTACTATTCCTGGGCATGTGTTTTCTGACTCTTTCTCAGGAAAGGGTCATCACACTGGTATTGTGAAATGGAGAATATCTATAATTGGAGTGCCTAAATATGGAAGATGATGAGCAAATGACAGTGCTCTCAAAGAAGTGAATGTCCATTATTCATTAACAAAATCTGTCTTCCAAAAATAGTACGATTTTAACAATAGTACATTCAGTTATTTCAATAGTAATATAAAATGTTTTAATTAAAAAACCATCACTTTTCATGGCTGTTTGGCACATTTCATTGCCATAAAAATAGTTTTATTACATAACATAATGGGAACTTGTCTGTCTTGATATTTGGCAGTTGTTATTATACTGAAATTTCAATTTCTGGTCATTAAATCTTGCAGAGTTTTAACAGAATTTTATTCAAAGCTTGCAAGTGCATCTGTGAAAACTATACAAATAAAAAAATTGTCAGAACTAACAGATTAATGAGGAACAGTGTCATCTACTGAAAGAAACAGCTTATAGTTGATGAGCTTTTGAACAGAAAGCAAGATAGGTGAGATGCATTTAGAAGAAGTTGCAATTTTGCAACATAAGTCTGTACAAATCCTCCAGGCAGCAGACTGCGAAGGAAATATCTGTGTCACAGGAAACCTGTTTCCCACAGATCCTTGAAAACCTTAGGTCTCCCCCACCAACCGAACTATTTACAAACATATGCATTTTGCAGGCTCAAAGCACCTTGTTTCACATAATTATAAACACATGCATCAACATTTCATCTTTCATGTGCAAATTCCAGAATTTGAGAGGGAAAAAAAGTTAAGATTTCTTTAAAAAAAACTTATCTACAACCATAAGCGAAAGATGGGCTCCAAAAAGAGCTCTTTATTTTACTCACTGTTCTTGCATTGTTTTTTTCCTGATTTTCTTTTTTTGTTACAAAAAAGCATTTTTCACTTTTAGATTAAACAGTATTTAAACTAAACAACTCCTCATGCCATGCAAAAATAACATTTTAGGTACTTTTGAGGCTTCCTGTCTTTTAGTTCATAGGCATTACTAACTGCGGTTTTAAGAAATGAGTTTTGCAATTTATTGCTCTCTTAACTAGTCACATGCTGGTTTCCCGTGTGGGACAAAAATCAGTTTCATCGGGATTTGTATGGATTTCTTGGGGAAACAAATGGTTTTCCATTTTGTGACCTCCTTGGCTATTGTCCCCTTGTACTTCCTCACCAACATGATAAATGTCTTGAGTACAATTGTGACCCAAGCTTTTGGGTGAAGAAGAACTGACTTGAGACTCTTCGGTTAAATGGTTCCCATCTTTGTGTTTATCCCCAAAGTACTTTTCATTGGTATCCTCCTGCGTGTCATGTCTTATACCAGGTATCTCCATGAAGTCTTCTTCTTCTCCAGTATCCATTTCAGTGAAGCTTCTTCTTTCCTTTGAAGGGAAAGTAAAAAGTCGTTGCTTTGGAAAAAGTGGGGATGATTTCTTTGAAGTTCCTTGGCTAACTACTGGTGCATCGGCACCTAACAAGGGTCTGTCCCCATGTGGTGAATTTTCTTCTAAAAGAATAGTGCTGATATGTTGTGGGATTGATTGCATAAAGTCACCTGCTGCCATAACTGGCAATGGCCTTGCAGTGCTTGGAGGTGTTTGTGGAGCATTTCCTCTGCTTTCCTTAAAATTAACCTTGAGAGACCTTGACTTTAATGGGTTGCTTCCCTTTAGAGAACTTTTGGGACTCTCCATAGAACTGTCAAAGTGCATATGACCATGGAGCAAGAACTGAGAGCCGGTGCTATCCATGGTTGTATCAACTGGGCTGTAGTCAAAGGTCACGTCTCTAGGTGCAAACATTTTATCTCTTGTGAATGATAAAAGCTGTGAACTCCTTGCTCTTTGGTCTTCTAAATGGGCAGGTTCCATTGGGAACCTTAGCTGCAAGTGAGAACTGGAGTATGGAGGAAGGGGGGATCGGTCTGTCTCAGTGAAATCTGTTGCACAGCTGGCAAAACTGTCAATGCTGGAAGTGCTTCTCATGTCAGTTACTACATCTCTGGGTCCTGATACTAATGGGTCATCTTGTCCAATAACTTCTTCCATTTCTATTTCTTCCTCATATAGGGGTTGTGCTGATGGGTCCTGGTAGGGTGAATTAAGATTGGGCTGAGACTGAGTTTTAGTAATTTCATTATATAACATTTCAAGTTTCTGAGCACTCAAGTGCTGGGGACTGGAGGTTGCTGCAGCATTGTTTAGTTGTTCTTGGGAATCTCTCTGGCTTATTTCTTGGTATTTATTGTCCAAGGACTTATTAGAACTTGCTTCAGACAAAGCGCCCCTGGCCCACTTCCAACGACTTGGGGATAAGTGGTTATCATCAGGAGTTTCCTTTGAATTGGCTGCTTCCTCAGTTTTGCCAGAATCTACAGCTACATCAATCAGTTCCATGCTGCGAGCAAAGGCATCTTTTAGATTCATTGAAACAATGCTTCCATTTCTTTTTGCTCGCTCAAGTGCCTCCCTTCTTTTGATGGCTTTCTCCTGCCGTTTTTGCTCTTTGTAAAACTCTGAGAAATTGTTCACTATGATAGGAATTGGAAGGGCTATTACAAGCACTCCAGCAATACAACACAGTCCTCCAACTATTTTACCTAGCAAGGTTTTGGGATAAATATCCCCATAACCCACCGTAGTCATCGTGATGGTAGCCCACCAAAATGATGCAGGGATACTTGTAAACTTTGTAGCATCTTCATCTTTCTCAGCAAAAAACACAAGACTGGAAAAGATCATAATTCCCATTGCTAAAAATAATATGAGTAAGCCCAGTTCATTATAACTCCTTCTGAGGGTAAATCCTAAAGACTGAAGTCCTGTTGAATGTCTGGCAAGTTTAAGGATCCTTAATATTCTCATAATACGGAATATCTGAACAACACGACGGACATTTTGGAACTGCAGCACACTTTTGTTGGACTCTGTGAGAAAAATTGTGACATAATAGGGCAAAATGGCCAGCAAGTCAATCACATTTAATGGACCTTTGAAGAACTTCCACTTGTTTGGAGATGACAGGAAACGCAAAAGGTATTCCATAGTGAACCAAGCTATACACACAGCTTCTACATGTGCTAGCTGTGGATTGTCATTTAGCTGGCCAAATTCATCAATTACTTGAAGTTCAGGTAGCGTGTTGAGTGACAAAGCAATGGTGGACAGTACAATGAATAAGATGGAGACAATGGCCAAAACCTGAAAAACAGAAAAAGCAAAACAGGTGTTAGCAAATCATAATGAGTGTTTGAAATTTAACAAAAAGATTGCAGATCATCATATTCAGTATGCTACCTTATATAGCATGCTATCTTATATAGTACCTCTGACTGGCTTATATAAAGGCTTTATGTGAATTGCTACAACATAATCCTTAATTTAGACACTGGTGCTATGCAAACTTACTTGAGCATAAGCCTCACTGATGACAACTGGAATTGTTTCAGAAACATGGGGTTGCACTGCTTAGTTACTGCCTCTTCTGATCTCATAAATACCATCTCTATAATGGAAAATGTAATCAAACTCAAACATACATTGGCTTTAATTGGTTATGATTTTGGCATATGCCCCCAACAGCAGACTTTCTCTTCTGGTTGTGGAACCCCTTTCTGATGGCTGATTTTGGAGATCTGCCCACACAGCAGTCCAAACCTCCTACAGTCCATAATGCTGACACAAAGTAGGTCAGGGTAAAGTTAGTCCTAAGTAATCTCTAACATCCTGAGAATTGCCAATTTAGCTAGCTATGATTATGTTCCAAGACAAATCATGGTCCTGAGTTTTCCACTTCTTAATTTATGTGTGTATGTGAGGAATCTATGTAATGAGATTAAATCACAAACATTTTAGTGGCAACTTATGTTTAAGACCTTGCTTTCCTGAAGGTTTGATTGCCTTTGCAGTGAAAAACCACCTAGTTTCAAATTAATATTCAAATTATCACTACTCCCATATTGCTATTTAAAGCAATATATGAGTAGCGATAATTTGAATATTCTGTTAATATTATTTGGCACACACTGTTTAAGTTACATTCTGTAGTAGCAGCAGTTGCAAGTGTAACAGCAACAATAGCAACAATAACCCTTTTATTATTTGACACTTTTAATTCATAAGATGTTATCTTCCATGAAGTTCTGGAAAAGAGTAAGACATTACTCCAAATAAACAAGTCATTAATAGATTTCAAGAAACCACAACAGAGTTATCTCTAGACCAGGTAAATAATTTAGTTAGCGTCAGAAAGAGTTATATGCATCATTTGATAAAATGACATATTTGTGTGAGTGTAGAAATATGGCAATGGATACAACAGTAAAAGAAGAAACGAATGCCACAACTTGTGTACATTTACGCTGTCTTTTTTGTCCAAATGAATCAACTAGTCCACATTTCTAAGATGAAAAGTTAACATCTTCTATCAAACTAGGAGAGGAGAAAGGTCACTGTATTTTCTGACAGTCTGACTAGATGCACACAGGATTGTTAAAACAACTGCTTATGTCTGCAGTGTGTCCCACCAGTGGAGTCCATGTTGTGGCCAATAACTGCAAATACCGCCCTGAGTCCCCAAGGGAAGATAGGATGGGATAATAATAAGAATCCATTATGTAAATTACAAAATTTCAGGTTCTACCTACTATGCACAGTAATCATTGGGAGACATGTTCCAAGCATTGTTCAA
Organism: Anolis apletophallus; assembly: GCA_030556195.1. Taxonomy (NCBI): domain Eukaryota; kingdom Metazoa; phylum Chordata; class Lepidosauria; order Squamata; family Anolidae; genus Anolis; species Anolis apletophallus. The sequence goes on along the minus strand of JARBWK010000007.1, from coordinate 102,840,247 downwards.
CTATCTGACATTGTCTTCAAATCATTCCCAATTATTATCTCCATCACACAAGAAGGAAGAAGTTCAACATACTTTAATATTTCACATTTTAGTAATTAGTTCAATTATTTATAAGTAAAGAGAGAATGGTGAGGCTTGACAGAATGCAATATTCCCCCTCATGGAAATTCCTTAAGTAATTTTTTGCTTTTTATTAATAGTGTTACAGAAAACTATATTCTGTTTTCATATTCAATTTAGATTTAGTGAAATGATAGGCAGATAATATGAGCAAAAAAGGTAAGAGAGATAGCAAAACTCTTATACATATTTCTCGGAAACCGTTTATTTTAAATAATCCTATGTTCAAATTATGTAAAGGTGTAAAAGTACCCCAAATCTATCTTATTTCCCTATTAGCAAAGTATTTTCAAACATCCTTAGCCTGTGCATGCCACTAATAGGATGCTAGCCATGGCCAAATATGTCAGAGTCTGCACTTTGTTCTTTAAGTCCCATACATTCAAAAAGCTGCCTGGATGTTAAGTGTGAGAGCTTCTCTAAGGGAAAATCTTCAGGGGGGGAATGATAATAAAAGGCACATATTCTATTTTTTCCACAACAAGCAGATTTTTACTAAATTAAAAATAAAACCCTGTGTTTTATTTTAAAGCACCAGGATCTTTGTACTTGTTCTTGGATGAGAAACTAACACATACTAGGTGATACCGACTATATTTCAGAGGAACTGCCAAAACCACCCTTGAGTCTACACTCTTTGTATGTACCCTGTTTTATCCTTTCACCAATGCCAGAAATAAAGTATCTGTGGATTTGCTATGACTTTTTCTGAAAATACTGCAAGCAGATGACATGTCTCTTGTTTTGCTGGTATTATTGCAAAATAAGAGTTGTATAACATTTCTTGATAAAATTTTGATTTTGTGAAGCAGTTTTTGAATTTGAAGAATAATCCTTGTTGTTTTATAATTAAATATTTAGTATTTTTCTGGTGCTATAACTTCAGATTTTGTTCCCTTTCATTAAAAGATGGCTTTGTTGTATGCTGGTTCTGCACCCTCCCCATCATTAAAACAGAATAGTTGGAACATTGTTATAGAAAGTAACGGGAACAGAGAAAATGCTGTAGAACAATATGATTAACTTTAATCCAATTCAATAATTTGCTATAGACAAAATAAACATGTCACTACTATTTAAATATCATTACTGAAATAAGGCTGAAAAGGAGCAAATAAGGTTCACTGACAGTTCAAATGGTCTATATCAGGACTGTCCAACTGGCGGCCCTGGGACCGGATCCGGCCCCCCAGCCTGTTGGACATGGCCCCCGCTACCCCCGCTACCCCAAGCAAGATTTTTTTTCAAAAAAAAATTTCAATTTTTTTTTAAAAAAATGGCGGCCGGGGGGGGGGGAGGAGGAGGCGGGACAGGGAGGAGGAAGAGAGCTGGCTCCTCCTCCCTGCCTGTATCACCCTCTCCGTCCCTCTCGGCGGCGCCGATGCAATGCAGTTTGCATTGGCGCCGCCGAGAGGGAGAGAAGGGGCGGTACAGGGAGGAGGAGCCAGCTTTCTTCCTCCTCCCTACACTGCCCCCCCTCTCTCTCTCTCGGCGCCGCCGCTGCAAACTGCCTCGCAACGGCGCCGCCGAGAGAGGGAGAAAGAGGCGATCAGGCAGGAGGAAGACAGCTGGCTCCTCCTCCCTGCCTGGATCGCCCCTCCGCCCTCTCTCGGCGCCGCCGTTGTGAGGCAGTTGCAGCGGCACCGCCGAGAAAGGGACAAGGTGGCGGTACAGGGAGGAGGGGCCAGCTATCTTCCTCCTGCCTGGATCGCCCCTTCTCCCTCTCTCGGTGGCGCCGCTGCAAACTGCCTCGCAACGGCGCCCCCGAGAGAGGAAAAAGGGGGCGATAGAGGCAGGAGGAAGACAGCTGGCTCCTCCTTCGCCCCTCCTTCCCCGCACCGCGGCTCGCGATCGGAGCCACGGCACGTCCGCGGGGGAGGAGGAGGGGCGAAGGAGGAGGAAGTCAGCTGGCCGCGCCCCCCGCCCGCCCCCGCTCACTGATCACCTGCGGCCCCCCAGGTGTTCAGTGATACTTCTTCCGGCCCTTGGGCCAGAAGAAGTTGGACAGCACTGGTCTATATACTGGCAACTTGTCTGAAGTACAGAATTATTTTTGGTGAACTTCAACTATAGCACACAAGTGTGAAACTCCCTTTGAGGGGTCTATTTGACTCCTTTCTGTAAAGCTTTAGATGAGCTGATTTTATTATACTAGGCTTTCATTTTTGTTTTGTGCTTTCAAGTAAGTTGTGACTGATGACAACCCCAAGGCAAACCTGTATTGGGCTTTGTTGGAAGAATTTGTTCAGAGGTGGTTTGCTATTGCCTTTCTCTGAGGCTTAGAGAGTACCTGAGGTCACCCAGTAGGTTTCCATTAGATTTGAACTTTGGTCTCCCAGTGTCCTAGTCCAACAGTGGAAACTCTATACCACATTGGCTCTCTGCTAAGATTTTAGTGTGGGTTTATCTTCTGTTTGTCAGTTTGTATACATTTGTTTAAAAATATTTTACTTGATTTTCATAAATCTTTAATTATGTATTTTTGGAGCCTGAACCTGTTTTAACTACCTCAATCTGAACTGACCTCATTGTAAATAGAGTTGTTTTTACAGTGTTCAATAGTCTTATTTTTTATAGTAAGTAGTATGCAATGTTAAAATGAAGCAATGTGAGTATTTGCCAGTTTTGAAGCCATTTGTTTATTTTTTGTTTTGCTACATGCTTTCATGTGTTACTCGCATTGTTGCTATTATTATTAGTCATATAGATCAGGACCAGGACTCACACAGTCTTTTTGATGCAGTTAGCTGTCAACTTCTTCCTGCTTTCTTCACTAGTGGCTATCATAGCCAGGACTGATGGGACTTGCAACTCAACAATATCCAGAGGGCTGCATGCTTTTCACACAGGTCTAAATACTGTGGATGTAGCAGGAATTTCTTCCCTTCTTCTTGCCAAAGCAGTCCAACAAGAAAACCAGCTCCATATAACTTCCTAGATCCCAGAAGTATCAAAAAGGTAAGCTGCTGAAGTTGGATCCACCCAATGGTGCAATGCATATTTTTTTTAAACTAATTAGCATCACAGACTGGGTAATTTGTGACACTTCGGTTTCTGTTGCTCTGCAACATTATCCTTCAGTTTTGACGAAGGCTAATGGGAACAGGAGTTTAACTAGATCAGGATGACCACTCTGGGTCTAAAGTGACTGGCTCTCCAGTGAGCACATCTGAATTCAGTGAGAGGGATCATCCCATGTTCTGCTAGGCGGCATTTTTCTCCTTCCTTTTCTTTGTCCAGAGAGGCACAGTGCACATCACAACTTGACAACTTTAATTCATAACATCTTTACCCTGAGCTCCTTTCAGAATTGTATATGCAAGAGATAATGATCTTCCTTGTCCCCCCCCCCCCCCAGCAATCTATTGTTTCAGCAATAAATCATATAGTTTATCATGCTATTTTCCTATGGCATTACAGTTATGAGTATCGTAAACATCCCTAATCAATACTACAGTGGAATACCAAGTCAGCTAAGGTTTTATAAAAGTTGGAATGGAGAGGAATGGGAGGTTATCCAGACACAACATCAATGGCTCTGTGATGGATGATAGATGAACAGTAAGTACTAGATGTACAAGACACGTCATCTCATTTGGACAAGAGAGTGTGGGGCTCAAGCCAATTAAGTTCATCATGAATTTCTCCATTGACTTAAATTGGCTTTGTTAGGAATTGATGCTAAATACCACATTAGGAACAGGGAAATTAGCAAAGGATATGCTTTGAAGTATCACACTAATAACTGAAAGTAGGTGACATAGCACAGGATGCAATCTAAGAAAGAGAATATACATTTTATATACAATCACAAGTAAACACCTTGTGCATTGTATAAAAAGATCACTTACTGTTATAGGTAATAATGCTTCGTAGATGTATGAAAAACAAACATTTATAAATAATGATCTGTGGCACAAATATGTACATAAACAACTTTTTAGTGAGCAAGTGGTTCATATGGTTCCAGTCAATTTCAAATGGACTGAAATAACAACCTCCCCCCCCCCCCCCCTTTTTTAACTTAAGGAACCATTAAATTTAGTAATGTTTGGACCCAGGTAAGCCACTAAAGGCTGCAAACGGACGTTTGGAGAATGTATTGAACACAAATTTGTGTCAGATATGATTATGCAGTGAATATCCACTGGCTTTTTACAGAATTATGAAAGACTGCAAAATTCAGTCAGTACTCTGATTAATAAGAAGCAGACACCAGCACTTTATTTAGCTGTCCACAAGTGTGGTTCTGAATAAATTATCATAGACAATGGGTACAAGATAATTAACATTTACATGAATCTATATAATTTAAATGGCTTTTTGAGGTCATATATTTATATCAAAGAAGTAGCCAAAATGTAAAATGGTACGTTATTTAGCCCAAATAATTAGATGCATGGAAATAGGTAGATCAGGTAAAATAGCCCAAAGAGCTTAAAAGTGCATTTTGCTGTGGGTTGAAATACAACTGTTGCCTGGACAGCATACATAGCATTCTGCTTTTTAAAACACATGCTGAGAAATAAATGAACTACGACAAAACTAGAATACTGGGTTATTTTTTGGTAACAATCTTATCTCACAGACATTACTTTTATCCCACCTTTCCTCCATGGAGCTAAGACTGGGTGTTCTAGCTTTACAGAAACACAGTGAGATATATTAGGCTAAAAAGACAGTGCCTTGCCCAAGGTTACTGGGTAAACTTTACAGCTCAGCAAGGATTTGAACTTGGATTTCTCAGATCTGAAAAGACTTTGGGAATTAATGGAACCTGGCTGCTGGCAGAAGAAAGCTTTATGCATGGATTGAATAGAAACTTAACATCACACCGAAAGTGGTACACGGTGACCTAGATTAGGGGTAGCAAGAAGGTAGACTAAGATAGTTAGATGGCTAATAGAGGTCTAGATGTTTTTTTTATATCAACATGGGGCTCCAGCTTGCAGTTATTTATCAAGAGCAATTTCCAGATTAAATAAGGCTCTGAGAATCTCTGATTGTTTGAAATGTTATTTATGGGACTATAATTTCCTGAATTCCCAGCTGGCATAGTCACCATACTAGCTGGGGGAGTATGGAAGTAACATTTCAAAGTTCTGCTCTGATGAGATTTGCACTTGTATCATTCTAGGGAATAGCTTGCTCATGGGGTGTGGCACACCCTTAAGGCTCTTTATAAAGTTTATAGACCTTGAGATTCTGCTTGGGGGGAAAATGGCTTCAAGTCTGTTCTTCCTTGGTCTAGCTGCCACTGTGCCATCACAAGGTTTCTCAGTCTACACATCTACTTGGTTCTCTAGCATTCTGTCCATCTATGTAAACTGCCCCGAGCCTAAGGGAATGGAGCGGTATATAAATTTGAATAATAAATAAATAAATAAGGGTCTGTAGTGCAGGTATTAATTCTCATGTTTCAGTTTCTGATTGTAATCAGGATTTGAATGTTATCTTGCATTCAGATTCCCTTTTAGTTTAAGACATCATAAATCAACATCCATTTTTGTCATCTCTGCCAGTTGTAAACCTTGACTGTAGCATAATAAAATAACATGCACACTGAGGTTGAACTTCTTCCAAATGAATATCTATCATTATCTGTCAGACAGGCTTCCTTATTCAACTACATTTTGAAAAGTATGCTAGCTACAAAACTCCATCGTTATTTTTTGATTTACACTTGGCTGATTCCTCTAATTTGGCTGCCTGACAGTCCTTGGGTTGGTTTCAAAGCCCTAGTTCCATATTAAAAGGCTTTAGTCTTTAATGCATATTTATGCAGAAGAAAGCCCTCCTAAATGAAGGATGATTTATGCCATTAGTAAATACGCATAGATTTATACAGAAGAACAGCACAGATATGAGCCAATGGATCTGCAGTGACATGCAGTTAGCAATTATCAGTTAGCTAGGATGGCAGTTTTCATGGCAAATACGTATGGACCATGCAAAAGTAGTTGGGAAGATGCCATTGGATTGACATTATTTATATTATGCTATCAGTAACCTTGGTGCTACACACACATATACCCTAAGATAAGGCCAAAAACCTGTCACTATCAACAGGTTTGTGGCTTTATAACAGTTAAGGTGGAAGAGGGAGAGAGCAAGAAAGACCAACAGATAATGCTGGGGGTTTTTTTTTGGGGGGGGGGACTTCCAGAACCTTCTAGCCAGCACAGCGTGGGTTTCTAATCCAAGCAAGTGAAGGTTAAAACACAAATGTGAATAAGGTTGGAAGGGTCAATAAAGAATTGAAGCCCCATCCTGTCTTTTGTCTCATGGCTGAAGATACCCCTGTGCTGCAGCTCTTCATGAAATATAATCCAGTATGGAAATGTACTCCTTACATATAGAAAACTAATATCTTAGCAATAAAGAATTAAGTTAGCATTAAACAGTCTTTATATGGAGGAATATGAAGTCCATGCTTCAGGAAATAAAGCCTGGCTGCTCATTGGAGGGAAGGATATTAGAGGCAAAGAGGAAGTACTTTGTCCACATAATGAGAAGACAGGAAAGCTTAGAGAAGACAATGATGCTGGGGGAAAAGGAAGGAAAAAGGAAGGAAAAGGGAAGGAAAAGGGAAGGAAAGGGGAAGGAAAAAGGAAGAGAGGCTGACCAAGGCCAAGATGGATGGATGGTATCCTTGAAGTGACTGGCTTGACCTTGAAGGAGCTGAGGGTGGCCATGGCCGACAGGAAGCTCTGGTGTGGGATGGTCCATGAGGTCACGAAGAGTCGGAAGTGATTGAACGAATGAACAGCATATGGAGGAACATTTCACAACTGTTGATCTAGTCTCCTTGTGGAGAGAAAAAGTGAGGTCTAAAAATGTACTACTACTACTACTGCTACTAATAGATTCAGTACAACTCAAACAGATCCAATGATCTTGCAGTCCATACAGTTTAGTGCTTAGTGTTTTGCCTTTGTTTGAGATATTACTCAAGTAAAATTTCACATAATTAGCAGATATATGTAGTAGATATTTAGCAGATATATATATATATATATATAGAAAATATATTTGTTGCCTTTATTAAAGATATTACTCAAGTAAAATTTCACATAATTAGCAGATATTCATAGTACCTTTCAAAAGAACACAAGGCAGTCTCCAAGTTACGAACAAGATAGGTTCTGTGGGTTTGTTTTTAAGTTACATTTATATGTAATTTGGAACAGGGACATTTTAAAGTGTACCTCCAGCAAAAGATACCTAACTTTAGTTTTGGATAGCATAAGGAAGGGTGAACATCCAATGCAGCAGTTGCTTTGCTGCCTGTGCTCCTGTTCAGAAGATTTCGTCTCACTTTCTGTCCCTGTGATTATTGGATTTTGAAAAATGTGTTTGCTCTAACTGCACAGATATCTAAGTACAAAGTAAATACACAAATGTCCTGTTGCTATAAAATTCAGCAAAACCATCCATTCAATAATCATGGGAATACTTAATTAATTCGTATAGTACACAAGCATAAGGAATAAATGGAATGGGACTAGTTACAATGGTGTAAGAAACATAATATTCATGTTTTCCAAATAATTAGTTGGATCTTCCAAAAGTTGTGTGGACAAACTTCAACATATCCAAAATTGTCCCAAGATGAGATAAAAAGTCTTGGGAATACTACAAGGATTTCCGGGTGTTTATCATCCTTGTTTCAGGAGGAGTATCCCTTCTTCAGGTTTCTTTCAAGGTTTCTTCAATTGTTTGAAACAATATTTCTGAGGTTTTATAAATTCCACTTGTGGAATGAAAGGCTCTGCGGCGAGGTTTCAAAAGGGTAGTTGTACTACTCGCTTTCATTGGCTCGCTATGAAAAGCCCTTTTGATATAGTCCCATTGCATTTGTTCCTTATGCTTGTGTACTATACGAATTAATTAAGTATTCCCATGATTAATTGAATTGATACTTTTGCTGACAGGACATTTGTGTATTTATTTTGCAAAATTTGGCCTGTTGTGGAAACAAAGGTTGGTGAGAAAGCTTCAGTGGAGACACCTTTTCTACATGATAACTCTTTCAGGAGAGGATTTCCCTTCTTAAGGGTATATTTCTCTCACTTCCTGTTGTCTCATCCCTGTTCTTAACTATGAGTTGTTTGTAAGTCGGATGTTAGTAACTGTCTGTATTTGGCACATTAAGGATGTACATTTCTGTACCATAACCTAACAGTTTGGAAATAAATTTAGTTACACAGTCTAGCTACAAAATCATTTTGTAAATACTTGCAAACTTGTTTTGACATATGAATAAATGAAACAGTTCATGCTATCTAATCTTGGTAAACTTTTAGACTGCCTAATTAATGCTTGCCATCCTGCCATACCACTACCATTCTCCATGTACCAGCTATGTCTGGCTATGATTTTATGTGACTGTTTTAAGATGTAATTTTATGTGTTTTTAACCATGTGTTTTATATGCTGTTTTATATGCTGTTTTTATATGTTGTAAACCGCCCTGAGCCTCGGGAAGGGCGGTTTATCAAATTGAAATAAATAATAATAATATTTGATATAGGCAGAAGAATCTTGTTGGTGTGTGATACCTGTGTAACTATGGTGGTTTAGAGCAAAATAATATTCATAATAATAATAATAATGACTATGGTGCAGTAGCCTCGACAGAAATTAGGCAATGGAAAAATTGCATGTTCCAAACTGGCAGATTTTGTTTGTGTTTCTTCGATAGGGATCTGTAACCTTGTAAAAAGTACATAGTAAACCAGCAGGATCATGGGTTCTATAATTATATTTTTAGAGATGCCGATTTGCATCCCTTTGAAAAGAATTAGATGTTTTTTGTGAAACTGAGCAAGCCATAGGGTTTCTACAGGGCTCTTCCATTGTCCTACTGTATTTAAACCTGACACTGGCATTTTCACCTTACAAGGAGTTTGGAATTAATTTTTTGATTATGGCTTCCAGGTTCACCCAATTTGCATAGCCAATGGCGGCTATGTTGTCTTTCAAATCCTGGGAGCCACAGTCCAAAAAGTAACTTACAAGTTTCAACTGTACTAAAAATTCTCTCACAAGTACATCCTTGGCTATTTCCACAGATGGCTTTCAGGACATTTCTTCATTATAACCAGTAGATGTCCCTACAATACTATTCCTAAGCCACCCCCCCCCTCTCTGTAAGTGTAAGAGATGGCGAAAGAATGAAAGAAAGCAAGAGCAGTATTTCCTACTTCATAAACCAAGTGTAGCATATTTTCCTGTATACAGAAATCATTACTGATAGAATAAGTAACATAAGAAAGTTGATAAACTTCATTTTTTTCTTCTGACCATTGACATTCTGCAGGGTTACTTGACTATAAGACATTATCTACATACCTCTTTTTTTGTGGAATAGTTGCCTTTTCTTCTATGTGCTAATAGGTTTATCTATGCTCAGATGATTTTGAAATCTTGCAGACAATTCTTTCCTGGCCTTCTCTTAGGGTCATAGAATACTTCTCCAGAAATTTCCAAATGCCTTGTTCAAAGACCTTTGCATCATTTTCTAAGACGAACACACCAGCTATTTCAGGTATATGCACTCAAACATAATGTGCACCTGTATGGCAGGTGCACGAGAAGGTGCAGTCCCAGTGATGGGGCATAGGCTGTGGAATTTCCTCCCTAGGGTGACCAGAATTATCTGCTCCTTGCCCCTCCAGCAGGTAAAAACATTGTTGTTCTGATAGGATTTTAGAGCAGAAGATTTTAATTAAATCTCTTTAGAAAACAATACATTACGCTGTTTTCGTTGAACTACAGTATCCTTGGATTCTGTATCCATGGATTTAATCACCTATAGCTTGAAAATCTTTTCATACATAAATAAGTCCAAAACATTTCTGTCTTGTCCTGCAGGAAATGTGCTTCAACTCATCCCTGGATCAGGGATGGGGCAAACTCAACTGTATTAAGTATAATTGCATTATAAATGTTTGTAAGGATATTATGATACTGGATTTTTAAACCTTTGTACTTATGAGATTTGCATATTTGTCACTTATTGCATATAGAACTGCAATTTTCATTGTGCATTACTGTAAATAAGACATTATGAGAATTAGAGTTGCTACTCTCCCTGCTATCTGTTTTCCCTTACTTCACCCTCACTCCCAGTACCAGAAGTGAACCTGGCTAGAAGAAGAGGCTGGGAAGAAGGAGCATGACACAAACGGAGCTAAGCAATAACCATAAGCTAGTTTGGTTCTGTTATGCTTGGAGAGGTAAATGGTTTTATTTAAAGATCAGCTGCTACTTGCACATCATTTAAGTAGACTGAACACGACTCACCCTTGCCAACCAGCAGTCAGGCACAGGTGAGCTGTACTTTGCCTTACTTCTGGGGAGCCCAGTCCTGGCCCCGGCCCCAAGGGCATTGACTGCCACTTCAAGCATGGGGCACCATGAATTTAGAAGAATGATTCTGCCTTGTACGTTTAGTTTGGCATTAATGAACTCAAGATGGAGGTCACTTTACAAATCATGGGGTCTACAGATGTGATTGTAGTTCTAACTGCAGCTTACTGAATGGTTGTTCACTGAGGCTCATCATACCAATGTATAACCACATTGCTGTAGTTCATGGGCTTAACTGGGATGTATAAAATCTGGTACTGTACCATTATCCAGATGGAGGCCACAAGGGGGCATGGCAGAGAGAACGACAGTCCATTTTTATGTGGGGGTGGAGGGTGGGTTAAACCGTTTTTGCCTATTTTCCTGTTATTCCCCTCACCCATGTCCCCATCCTTGAAATAACCATTGTTTATAGTATGGGAAAAGGGGGGAATACTCAGCAAAAATGAGGAAAATGGTTTTCCTCCTTCAACTCTCCCTCCATAAAATGGACTATCTTTCTCTGTCTAGGCCCTCTTTTGGAGTTTGCCCGGATAATGGAACAGTACCCAAAATCTCAGTCTGATGGGTTGTTTCAGATAAGTTGTTCAGTGCCCAGAAAAAGATGTCACAAAGAAGCATTTAAAGTAGCCTCAGGATTGAGCTCACTTACACATAATGCAGGGAAGAAACACTGCAAAGACAAAACGCTCCTGTGCCAGGTATAGTTCTGTGTAGACGATGTAATGTTATTTCTGTAAATCTGGATTCCTGGAGGTCTAACAGACCCTATACAAAATGTAAGACACAGCTCCTCCAAAGAGAGACAGTAAAATATTACATGTGATAAACAATTCTCATCTTTTCCAGGCCAACCAATGACAATTAATTTGACTAGTCTAAAAACCAATGTACTGGCATCTCTTCTCCCTGTCTGTGCGATACTGTAGTTTCTATTCCTGATTGGTGTTGACAAGACTGGAAACCAATGTATCTATTCTTTATCCCAGAGATCTTAAAGGGTCATTTGGCTTTACTCATTCTCTTTGATCTTTTAGGCCTTGGATAGGAGCCAAATATTAATGCTGCTGGCAAAGGTTCCTTCTTTTCCTCCTTGATTATCATTGAGACTCAAATCTATCATTTGTAATTGGGACTGCTTGTTGTCATACAATTTTAATACTTCTCACATAAAGTTATATCATTGCTGCTTGTGGCAAATGGTAGCATGTGCTAATGGATTTCTAATGCAGGACTTGGGAACATGTGGCCCTTCAGATATTGTCAGCCTGTAGTTCCTACTAGCTGTTCCCATTGCCTAAGCTAGCTTGGGCTGAGGCAGTTGTAGTCCATCAACATTTGGCAAGCAATATATTTCTCAGCCTTGTCCTAGTGGTGCTCACTCTTTGTGAACTAACCAACGTCAAGATTTTTCAGAAAACACATGCTTGTAGGAGCAAGATCAATGCAGTTGATCAACCCCTTCCCCCTGCTATCTCAACTAAAGCAAATGTATTCTAACATACAGAGAATGCCTTTTCCACTCCTTTTTCAGAAATCTTCAAAAGACTGTTCTTTGTCACCAGGAACCCGGATAAACTGATGGTCTGGTTACATAGAGAAAGCCCTATACACAGGGTGTTTTTTCTGGTGAGAACTCTTTACATGTCCAAATGAACACATTTGGTTTGGGGTGAAAATTTACATCCTAATTTTCTTTATTTAAGGCAAAGATTTTTGCCATCACTAAAGAACATTCTGGGAACCATAACTGGCAAACCACTTCTCAGATCTAGTAACGTTTCAGTCCACAGTGAAGTAATGCCTGTCTCCTGAAATGTTTGCATTACAAGCTATTCATAGAATCATAGATTTGGAAGAGACCTCGTGGGCCATCCAGTACAATCCCCTGCCAAGAAGCAGGAAAATTGCATCGGAAAACAAGCTTGCTCCCTCCTCCCTATGACTTCCTCTCACATATTTATACATGGCTATCATGTCTCATCTCAGCCTTCTCTTCTTCAGGCTAAACATGCCCAGCCCTTTAAGCCGCTCCTCATAGGGCTTGTTCTCCAGACCCTTGATCATTTTAGTCGCCCTTCTCTTGACACACTCGCTTGTCAATATATCTCTTCAATTGTGGTGCCCAGAATTGGACACAATATTCCAGGTATGGTCTAACCACGGCAGAATAGAGGGGTAGCATGACTTCCTTGGACCTAGACACTATACAATGGCCAAAATCCCATTGGCTTTTTTTTGCTGCCGCATCACTTTGTTGGCTCATGTTTAACTTGTTGTCCACAAGGACCACAAGATCTTTTTCACATGTATTGCTCTCAAGCCATGCGTCCCCTATTCTATATCTTTGCATTTCATTTTTTTTCTGTCTAAGTGGAGTATTTTGCATTTGTCACTGTTGAACTTCATTTTGTTAGTTTTGGCCCATCTCTCTAATCTGTCAAGATCATTTTGAATCCTAAGAACTTACAATGACATACCAGTTATCATCGATGTCTTTTTGTAATGTCTATGATGAAAGACTCCCAAGTTCACCACCAATTAATGATTTTAAAAGAAAACAGAAACTGCCATATCCCAAAGACAACTTGACTTTTAATTTATAGCATTTATCTATTCCTATAGATACTCCAGTTCAAGACTTTTGTAGGCCTGACAAAGATATTCCTATTGAATCAAAATTAACAATGAGAGACGTCAATACTGATTCAATGAGTCTGCTCTAGTTGGAACTAACAATAGCATTCAAGCCCAAGCTAGATGCTTGCATGCAGTCCAATACCTGGAAGTATGCTGAACAGTAATATTTCAACTGGACTCCTGCTACTCCACTGTGAGCAACACTCTGTCATGGCAGCACAGCTTGCTTGTTTAGTGCAGCACAGGCTATTTTGGAAGACAGCCTTCGATCTGTGCTTTTAGATCTGAAGGGGCCCAACCATCCACCCCAGAAAGCCAACAATTGACTCAACTGGCAACTGCTATACATGGACAAACACACACGGAGAGAACTTTAACTTTCTCTGCAGGTGCTGTGTCTGCATAATTGTTATTTTGCCGCTGGTGCAGCTAGATCTCAGCCATGTATTCCTCTTTGCAGGGCAATCACATTTCCTACAGACAAAGATCTGATTTATCTAAACTATTTATCCAATTCTTGATGCAGGTGAGTGATAGGATGCCTTAAGATGGCAGCAGGTTCCACTGAGAAAGATGCCAGAGCTCTGTTCAATCTTAACGTTGTCCTGCCCTTGGATGGCCTTGGGTGAGACCCTTTACTGGTCAATCTGTGAAGTACAGAACATTATGAATCTCCCCTAGAGTAATTTGTAGTGAAAATAGAAAAGGATTATAAAATATATAAATTATAAGAATACACAGAATACCCTTGTAGTTTTAGCCAGTGTTGAAAATATCTCAGTATCTTGTTTTAAAGCATTGTATTGGTTTTATGGTATGATTCACCCCATGAATATTTATATTACAGGGTGACATAGAAATAAACAGTACCAGGAAAGCAAGGTACATAGAGAACAAGCATACAATGCTAAGGTACATCCTTTATGAATGCTTTGGGGTGGACAAATACATTAAATGTTATTTTACAGGGCATGAAACAGCTTTTGTGGGTATACAAAAAGTGGTTGCTATATATTCTAGTAAGAAGTTCCTCTGCATGAATAGAACCCCATAGTGAATAATAATACAGTTTTGAACTCGTTCTTAGTGGCAAGCCTCATTCCATAGAATAAGATGTACTGAAAAGGTGAATATGTGATCCAAGTTTTGAATTTCTACCATTCACATTCAGTTACTGAACAGAACAGATTGGATACTCATGTCATTCACATGAGATGAAAGTGAAACCAAACTCCTCAGGAGACCTACGAAGTGATAGCCTACTGATAATTGGTTCTACCAGCAGCATTTTGATGGGAAAACTCCCCATGGTCCCTCCATGTACCATGTATCCTGAAACTTGCTCTAGGGGGCTAGAAAGCTCTTCAGCACAGAGTTTCATGTAGCTGGAAGGCTACATGGGCTGGAGAAGAGGGAAAAAGACCTGCATTATCCATTGTCCAGTATTTGTAACATTTGGATTTTGATCACACAGCAGGGTGCATGACAACATAGGGGCTACTTTCTGTTCCATATCATAATGAAGATCCTAATGAATTTATTTTCAAATGAAGCACTCTGTGCAAATAGATTACCCTTTTTCTTCCATTCCATTTATTTTTCAAACATAGATCAGTACATACACATTTACTCCTGTTTAGTTTTCTCCTGCATAACATTTATATATTTTGAATCTAAGAAATTACTCAAATTATTTCTTAACCAGCCATACTAGAAATGGCATGTATTTCTCCCCTTTTCTTACACACATGAATAAATCACTTTTGGACCATCTATAATTGGGCAAGTTATACTTTTCCAGTCTTAGAGAAGGTGATAATAACTCACTCTGAACGAATTCTGCCAAGCAAACCCTGTGGTAGGTTCATCCTAGGGTCATCATAAAGCAGAAACAACTTGAACACACACAACACAACATTCCCAATTTCCTCAAATAAAACAAAACTGAAATTATGTTTTTTTTCTGATCCTGAGTTTAGGGTTAGAGTATTAGCAGCTAAATATGAGTACTGATCTGGAAGACTTTTTGGAGTAAACTGTTGCACATTTGTAGCTCTTATACCTTTGATCAGGGTGATGTTTCCACCCAAATGTTGCCCAAGAGAGGGGTGATCAGTGTTGCATCACATAAAGTACATTTCAAGTTATAGTACTTGACTACTTCATCACACTAGAGAATGAATCCATTTTAAATCCGGTGTCTACCTCTTGCATAATTTTGTGGTTTGTAGTTTAGTGAGGCTGTTAAAGGCCCCTCCCTAAACTACAAGCCCCAGAATTCTGCAGGAGGCAGCAACCGGATTTGAAGTGGATTCCTTCTCTAATGAATCATCTGGTCCATGGAGAACATTTCAGTGAGATGGAAGAAATGAATTAGTTAAAACAATTGAATCCTTCATGTGGAAGCAGCAGTGGGAAGGCTTTACATTGAAAAAAATGTAATAGATCAGGCCAAGAAAGTTAAAAGGAAAGATAGAAAGATATGTTATTTGGCACACTAATATTCTGGTAGATTATACTTAAGAAAGTGAACTGAGATTTGATTAAAATGAATGACTTTGGCTTTCAAAGCCCTGTCTCGCTAGAGTTGATAGTGCTTTAATGGCCACGAGACTGAACTGTCTGGCTAGATCAGCTGCTTGTGAACATCAACAGAGCTCTATTTAAATCTATGTAGTTAGGTGTGAAGCTGAGATGCTGCCTCAAAAATAGAATCTGATTTTCTGGTGCACACCAGACATTGATGAGAAGAGTTGAAAAGCAGAGGAGTGGGGTTTATTATTGCAAAAGCATAATGTAGAGCAGGGGTGCTTTTCCCAATCGAGTGGCCATAACCAATAGGAAAAGGCAATTGGGGGACTCCCAATTGCTGAGTGGGCAGAACTAGGGCATCATCCCTTTGACTACCTCTTTTGCTAGTGCTCCTTGTTTCTTGTTCTCCTTCTCTGTCTTGATACACCCCCCCCCCGCTATCTTTATCTGCTGCTGCTCTTTCTCTCCTCCACAACCAGCCCAATCATAGTTGCCACCAAGAAAATCATAGAATCATAAAACCATAGAGTTGGAGGAGACCTTGTAGGCCATCCAGTCCTACCCCGGCCAGATAGCAGGAAAATCGCATTCAAAGCACCCCCAATAGATGGCTATCCAGCCTCTGTTTAAAAGCCTGCAAAGAAGGAGCCTCCACCACACCCTGGGGCAGAGAGTTCCACTGCTGAACACCTCTCACAGTTAGGAAGTTCTTCCTCATGTTCATGTGGAATCTCCTTTCCTGTAGTTTGAACCCACTGTTCAGTGTCCCAGTCTCCAGGGCAACAGAAAGCAAGCTTGCTCCATCCTTCCTATGGCTTCCCCTCACATATTTATACATGGCCATCATGCCTCCTCTCAGCCTGCAATTCTGTCATTTCCCTTCCTGAAACATGGGGGGTTTCAAAGCATTCTGCCAGTACCATTCCCACCAATTGCCTGAGTGTGAAAAAGAGAGAGAAGAACTCTACTTACATCCTGATTTATATAACCATATTGCAGAGCTATTTTAAAAGCACTTTACAACCAATACATACCACATATGTGCACATAATGATATGTAATCATAAAATAATGAGTGTATTATCTTGTTGTGGTAAGTTCCAACAACAGGTACAAAACTGAAGATTACTTTCAAGGAATATATCCTTTACTAAAAAGTGAACAAAAAATATTGAGAGTAAAGTGGAGCCAAAATGAAGCTGGTTCTTTAAAAAATATTTTTAAGTGAATGGAGTCAAGAGTCATTTACATTTTAAAATACAAACTTCATATACCTGGCATGCAGTTCATGGCTGGGACCCACCTAGAATTACTACAGAACAACAAAACTATCATAGGCATTTGAGATCATGCTATACTTTCCTATACAATGACATAGAAAGGGAACACATCTCAAATCCATACTACTTATTGTTGCAAACATGTTGTTTGGTCTTCCCTTGCTCCAACCACCTTGATCTCTGCTACTGGCTACTTTCCCCAGGTTTTCCTTCTGCCTGTGCTGTGTTCACACTGTACACTTCACATATCACCTCACCTCCTGACCTGCACCTGTTACTGTGTCTGGAATTAGTCTTTGCCATTAATCTCCTTGCTACATTGCCTAATCAGTCTCTGCCCAGTCTTCCAACAGGAACTCCCTGGTATAACAAATTTCATAAATCCTTTAGTCAGAACAGGAAATCTAAATTACAAGACAGAAACTGATGAGAGCGATCACATGGAATGAGAAATATAGGCAAATGTGCAAAACACTTCGTAAGCACAAAATAGTAATTTCTTCAAGCTCTGTAGTAAATCATGATATAGTCCTACACAAGTAGGAAAGAGCCCAAATAAAGCCTTCGGTTCACACATGATTCTTCCTATCTAATTCTTCAAAAAGAAGGGAGAAAAAACTGAAATTTCATTTTCCCTTGTCTTTTTACTATTACCGTATATGAAGCAATAATCATGATTTAAAACTAACTCTAATCAATGACATCCTTAAAAGTACCTATCCCAATGGTAGGAAATCCCATCCAGAGCATTAATCAATTTATAAATGTCTAACTCATTTGGGGGGAAGCGACCTGCAAATCAGCAAAAAGAGAGAGAGAGAAGATTTATGTGTTGCACTAGGAAACCAGGAGACCAGGCTTCATATTTCCATTTAGACATGGAAATGCACTGGGTGAACATGAGTAAATCACATTCTTCATTCTTAGACCCTTCCTACACTGCCATATACAGTAAAATCCAGATTATTGGCTTTGAACTGGATTATTTGGCAGTATAGCAGGGGCCTCATTGGAAGTCAACAGAAAACCATGGAAAAATCTTGCCAAGAAACCTCTAATATGTTTGCTATAGGGTTATCATAAACTGGAAACAATTTGGAAGGCACACAACAAGAGCAAAAGGTCACGAAAATAGGCCCAACACGGCTTTCCTTAATACAGAGGTAAGAAGCCAGTGAACAGCTACTGCGAATGTCTTCTCTGAAATCTTTGCCAATGAGTTTCTAATCATGATTGGACAGAGATTACTGATTTCATTACAGTTGTTAAAAAGTTCATCAAGTTTGGATGGACAGTATGCTCCTATAGATATCAGACAGACTATCCATGTAAACAATAAATGCAGCCCCCCTTTTCGCAATAAGTACATTTATTTGGTGAACAGATTTGTACACACCTGTTGCCTCCCTTTTTAAATTTCATAGAGATATATTTGAAGATGAAATGTGGGATATGGTCTTAAGACAATTTTGTTTTACATATATTGGTAAGTAAGATTGACGGGCATCCTTAGGGATGCATTGAAGTTTTTACTAAATCAATAAGGAATTTAGAGTTTCTACGGAACTGGGAACAACATAATGCAACAGGCAGCATATGCTTTGTGACATAAGAAAAGAAAGGAGGCTATGTATGGGGGGCAAAAAGAATAATAAGAGTGTTTCAGCTGTATGGCAAGAAACACAAATCACAATGACAACTGATTCTGTGGTTAACTATTGAACTTCCTTCCACCACATGTCCAAAACCAGATTCATATGTGGTGAGACCCTGCTTAGTCCAAGCTTCACAATGATTCACACAAGTGTTATCCAAATGTTTTGACATTAATTCAACCATGAATGAAGATTGGAGATTCAGGTTACTAAATGCAACATGGCTAGACCCCTTCCAGTCCGGCTTCCGTTCGGGGCACGGGACGGAGATGGTTCTGGTCTCCATCACAGACCAACTCCGCTGCCAGCTCGACCAAGGCGGGTCTGCGCTGCTCGTGTTATTGGACCTCACGGCAGCGTTTGACACGGTCGACCACAATCTATTGATCCACCGCCTGGCCGTGGCTGGAGTGAGGGGGACAGCCCTTAAATGGCTGACCTCCTTCCTCCACCAGCAGTCTCAGCGTGTGAGGAGGGGCGAGGTGGTCTCTGAGGGCTCCCCACTACTCTGTGGGGTCCCCCAGGGGGCCATTCTCTCCCCTCTGTTATTTAACATCTACATGCAGCCGCTTGCACAGCTGGTGCGGAGTTATGGGCTGGAGTGTCACCAGTACGCTGACGACACCCAGCTCATTCTGAGGATGGAGGGCAGGCCAGGTTCTGTCCCCGATAATTTCCAACACTGCCTCGAAGCCGTTACTGGATAGCTGCGAGCCAGTAGGTTGAGGGTGAATCCGGCGAAGACGGAGATCTTGTGGCTGGGTCGCCCGGGTGATGTTAATGTCCAGCTTCCGAGCCTGGACGGTGCGGTGTTATGCCCATCGCCTTCCATAAAGAGCCTGGGGGTCCATTTGGACTCCCAGCTGACCATGGAGGCCCAGGTCTCTGCGGTCAGCAAGATCGCTTTTTTTCATCTGCGACAGACTGATTCCCTTGGATACCAAGGGAATCAGTAGCTACTGAAATGGACATCCAAGTGCCACCTCTGTGTTGATGGAGGCAGGCAGGATTTTCCCCGGGTACTGGTTGTGGGGGGTCGGGAGCAGGTGAGGGTTTTGCCCTCCTTTCTGCTAGAGATCCCCGTGTACAACTAGTGGGCCACTGTGTGACACAGAATGCTGGACTAGATGGGCTGAGGCCCGATTCAGCATGGCTCTTCTTATGTTCTTATGTTCTTATGACAGGCAAGGAGGCTGGCCCCCTATCTCTCCCGGAACGATCTGGCCACGGTGATCCAAGCCACAGTCATCTCAAGGCTGGATTACTGCAACGCGCTCTACGTTGGCCTTCCTCTGTCGGTGACCCGGAAGCTCAGGCTAGTGCAGAACACTGCCTCCCGGCTCCTGTCTGGCACGCCAGCTGGCGCCCACATAACACCTGTTTTGCAGGATCTGCACTGGCTGCCAATTGAGCACCGGATCACCTTCAAAGTGTTGGTCCTCACCTTTAAGGCCTTACACGGCCTGGGGCCAGCGTATTTGAGGGACCGTCTCACCCCATATTGCCCTCCGAGATCACTTCGGTCTGAGGACTCCAATCTCCTGGAGATACCTTCAGCTAAACTCGCAAGGCTGACTGCTACCCGCCGGAGGGCGTTCTCTGTCATAGCACCTACGCTGTGGAACGCCCTCCCGGCCGGAACTCGGGCTATGAAGGACTTGCTCCCGTTTAGACAGGCCTGTAAAACATACCTGTTTAAGCAGGCCTTTGGGGAGTAAGTCCTGCCCATGCCCCGCCATCTATTTGTTCTTCTGAGGATGATGTGCTGTTCATTGTTTTAACTGTGTTATTAATTACTGTACTGCTGTTGTTTTTAATTGTTTTTAACTGCTTATTGCCTGTATTTTACTGTGCCCTTCGGCTCCTGTAAGCCGCCGCGAGCCTCAGGGAGTCGGCGGCATAGAAGCCCGAATAATAAATAAAATAAATAATAAATAAATCTTTATTATAGCACATGATAAGCAAAGAAAGTAGAGGAATATTTTATTTCCCATGGCCAGAGAAATGCTTTCACAATCATGACATGAATTTGAATATTCTACATCCAACTCCTCTTATAAGAAAGTGCATAGATCTGGCACCAAATTGCACTTTTACAGAGTTTGACATTATACATCTCATGTTTCATGGGTCTGGAGCTGAAAATGTTATATATATAATCTAGCTGATATTGAAGGACTTCATGAGAGGCTTCTGCTTCTGAAGCACAAGCCATACTTGTCTTCTGAAGTTCTCATTATTGTCTACCAGTCTCAAGAGTTCATGTTGCCATTCTGTGTCCTGGAATCTATTCATCTCTAAATATAAATATATATATAATCTTAGACCTGCTTATTCATGACCTCCAGAAATAATTGTAACTTCAGGTGTTTTCAATTAGTATTTTGTAGTACAAGTCCTTTGCATTTTCAAAAAACGGGACTCTAATGGATCATTTTAACCAGCCACAAAGAAGAAATATATAATAGACTTTATACTGCATTGATCTCGTGAATTAACTTTTTCAGTTGCCAGAGCTTTGATGATTTATGCCTTCTCTGGATTTTTCTCTGTATAATATGAACAAAAATGATTGGGTTTGACCTAACCAATTCCCTTTCAGTGTTAGTATTCTGTCTGATCATCAGGCTTTAAAGCTCTTTGCAAATAACAATGTACTGGAAAGCCCTTGAGTGTGAAACACAAGCACACAGGCACACATTCCTAGCTTTCATTGAACACACACTGCAAGATATATCAGCTATGTCCAGTTGTTCTTAACTATTGATAAGTGCTTGTCATTGGGTTGGTATAATTTCCAGATGGGTTCTGCAGAGGAAGGACGGAGAGCTAAGGGAAACTCAGAAGCTCTCTTCTTGCCTTTATCTCTGCTACCACTACCAAGATCTTTCTCTTGGTTTCCCCAGCATTTGGTTTTCTCCCAAAACATTACCACAATGTCTCATTTGGTACCGCAAAAGGGACAGCAAAACAAAGAGTCAATTTTAGCTTGTCCCTGCATCCAACTAAGATATTTTTGTGACTAGCAGTCTATAGGTTTATTTCACACTTTTCCTCAGCTTGTTGCTTGTGTTAACCTAATATAGCTATTCCCTAAGATATCACAAGTTGATGAAAATCAGTAGTAGCATATTAGCACTCTCTCCAAAATGCAGCATTTTGTTTGGTTCACTTGCTATATGGCAGTTGACAGAGTACATTCTGTTATGACTTCAAAGCATATTATGAGTATCTGCTTTGTGTCATAAAGTTTCTCTGTGAAAACATGTAAGCAAAAATGTTTGGGTAAAAGATTCTATGTTGAATGCCAAGAGATACCTGCCTGAAGCAATGCAGTCAAGTAAATTATTCACCCTGCAACACCTCTGCAACTCAAAATATGTTAGCTGTTCATTTCCTCTAAACTTTCTAGAGTTGATGTGAGGAAAATAGCTTTTATATAGTAAGCACAGCCATGGCTGAGTCCAGTGGGATTAATTTCCAGGTAAGTGAGCCTAGAATTGCACTAACCACATATTGATTTAGTTAACTGAAATCTGTGTAAAAGGCCAATGGAACATACATAAGAGTTGACTTACCAAGCTACCATTAAATCAAAGAATATACTCTACCTGAAACTTACAACTGGAACAAGCCTTTCTGTAATACTGGCATGTCAAAAAACCAGACATAATGTTTTCCCCCTAGTACAGTTTCTGTCTTGTTGTACTTCTATTCTAATTTCCTTTTCTTACTGTTCTTTGCAATATCCTTAATGGGACAAATTTGAATGGAGGACAAGAACATGATGTTTCCAACTTACAAAGCTCTCAGACAGTGGCTGTTTAAAACAGAAAGTGGGGTATTATTGCAGTGCTTAGAACGGAATTGAAGAGCCATCATTTTAAAATATCCTTCTGTCTAAATTAATAAATTGCAAAAGAATTGTCTCTATTCTATCTCCTATGAATTTTTAACATGGGGAAATATACAAACAGGTAACCTTTGTTTGCAAAATTGAAAATGAGTGTGCGGAAATCATAAGAAATGTTAAGACTTGCTTCGTATTCACATTGATGCGAACTTCAGTTGTCTATGATTAAACAAATGCCTCCTGATTATGTGATAATCTAATAGAGATAAAATTGATTCTGTTCTAAAATGTACTTGAAGGTGCATAAGATGGCTTGTCAACTTGCCCAAGGAAAGAATAAAATGCTAAGAATGGATACACAGCCTTACTATATATAGAAATCCTATTACAATTACCCTTAACTGTCCTCTGCCTTTTTATACAGCAGCTTCCCCCCAGCAGTGTCCTCTGTTATCTCTCTCTATAGGTAAATAATATGCCATGTTCCCTATTTAAACAAAAAGCAAGTCAAATATTTCTTTTTTGTGTGCTAAGAATAGACTTCTATGCTGTATTTATATAATATATGTACTTTACTAAGTAAGATATTTACTTTGACAGAAGATGTTAAAGAAACACATCACATCTCTTCGTCAGATTACCCTTGTGTTGGACCAGAGAGCTGGCTACAAACATGACACAGAACTGATTATCTTGTGAACTGATTTGCTTCGAAACTAAAGGACAAACGGCATGATGTTTCATAAATATTTTTTAACCTATGTGTTTAGAAGTGGCAACATCTCTTTCCTTTTTAAATCCACAAATCAGGTTTATGGGAAGGACTAAGCTTATCTGTCCTTTCCAATTTAGCTACTATTTGCACCTTTGCAGATAGCACATGGCTTTGCTTGCAATTTTCAATAGGATCTAAACCAGGCATAGCCAAACTTTGGCCCTTCAGCCTGTTAGGAATTGTGGAAGTTGAAGTCCAAAACACCCAAAGAGCTGAAGTTTGCCCATGCCTGAACTAGACTAAAGCTTTCTCGCCACTCTTTTCCGCAAAGAAACACTGTGCATATACTGGGTGAAACCACTCAAACTACAAAATAACACTCCACAGACTTATCAATGGAACAATAAAAGGCCACAGCTTTATTGGTTAACGATGTAAATGGAGTTGGCCCTTTACATGGGTCCTGGATATCAGCATCAACCCATGGGGATCCAGTCTATGTTGGCTGGCTTCCCATTGCCATAAGGGAGTGTTTTGAAGATGTCTGACCCCAGAAACGGTTGTCCTTTGTTTTGTTTTTTTAATCATTCAGTCTTCCTTCTAACCTCCACTCACTTTTAATCATAGTGTTAAGGCAGATGGGTGCAGAGAAGAATGGGCTTGAAACCTACCTGATCCAGGACTACTAATAGTGTAACATTACAGTAACTTAAAAGAGAAACTATTGCACCCTTTTCAATAACATTTAATATTTGTGCTAATATTTTAGGATAACAGCTGTGCTTAATAATTTTCTTATACACAATATTTTTGATAACTGTAAGTAATTGACACTAGTGTTTTATTGTCTGTTTAACCAAAGTCCTTGGTGGTTGCTTATACATCTCTGCAGCTACCTCTTACTGTTCTTCCTTCACAGAGTTAAGGAAAAATGGAGCTGACTATGAAGAACACAGCATTTAAGTAAGATTATATCTGATGATTTCTTATTCAAGGGAGTTACTCATAGATATAAATCACTCTCTTCAAAATTAACTGATGTATCTCAGTATGAACATATTTTACAAATAACTAATATAATACTTTAAATTTACTTTAGCAGCAGTGGTAACGTTTATAAACCAAAACATTATTAAGTACTAGCATGTAAAGGACAGGGTATACTATTGCCAGAAGTATACTAGTTGTGAAAACATCACCTGATTTTCAGATATTTCTGATGAAATCATTATTTGTGGGAATACATGTTACCAATAAAGAAAAAAAAACCAATTTCTTTAATATGGGCAATACAGTACATTTGAAATCTGCACTATTTCTGGTGAATATTCTTGCATATGTTAGATTCAATAAGTAGCATATGCATATCTCTTCTGCTTTCATACTTTCTTGAGTTTCCTCCTATGCATATTTATTTAGGAGTAAATCTCACCGCACTTTGCAGTGCAAAGGATTGGTCACATAAGACAAGTACTCTTGTTACCACAGAAACAAATATATGTAGCTACAGAATTGGGAAAATACTGCTTGGTTGTTGTGGTTTCCAGGTCACTCCTTGAAGTGACATAATGGTTTCACTGTGAGGAGGAAAGTACGAGAAAATCCTATTATGTGTGACGTCTGTTTTCACTGCATTTTGCTCACAGGCAAATTTATTGGGAAGCAACCAAGTCCCACTATCACAAGAAAAAAAGACCATCCTGATATTTCTTGACATAGGTAGACTTCTTGCAGAGTATATCATGTTGAAATATAAATCATTATTCTACAATATGAAAGCAGTTAATAGGGAAGGATTTGTTTCCATTATGCTAATGATACAGTTTCACAAAAGTGTATACTACATTTCCCCAAGAGCTAATGATTATAGGATGGCAGCTGCATTTTCTGGACTACTAAACACCAGATATTCTAGAGAAAAGTCAGAAGAGAAGCTAAGGGAGTGCTATCATTTCTGTAGGCATATATTATGTTTTTCATATGTTAAACATGATTGTATTAGAAAAATAGTTTTTTTTAACTGATGGGGGTAGTCGTTATTTCATTAATTTCTCCCACTTTGGAAGTATGCAAGTCACTTTTCTTGTCCTGAATGTTTTTTTTGTCTTTCCCTGTTGAAGAAGCCAGCGAAGCTTTAAAAGCTTGCAAGATGTATTTTCTACGTTTTGATAAGCCATCTCTGGGTATGTTTCCATTAAAGCTATCCCTGGAGGAGGAGGAAGAGGAGGAAGAGGCAGAAGCAACAGTGGTGGTGGCCACTCAGAAGTTATCGAGCCCAAACCTCCACCATCTTCCTTGTCATCTCGGCTCTCAACCCTAGCCATAGTGGGGGGTTGTGAGGGAGAGGAGGAGGAAAATGAGGCTGAGTAAGGGCTCAGGGAGGGCCCTGTGGTGAGAATAGAGAGGAAGAATTAGAAGAGATCATTTTAATGGCTATGACTCAATGCTGTTGAATCCAGAACTTTTAGTTAGTTTTTTTTGGTGTCAGGAGCAACTAGAGAAACTGTAAATCGCTTCTGGTGTGAGAGAATTGGCCATCTGCAAGGACATTGCCAAGGGAATGCCCGGATGTTTTACCATCTTGTGTGAGGCTTCTCTCATGCCTCTGCATGAGAAGCTGGAGCTGAAAGATGAGAGCTCACCCCTCTCCCCAAATTTGAACTGCTGGCCCTTTGATCAGCAGTCCTGCCAGCACAAGGGTTATTTAACCCATTATGCCACTGGGGGCTCCCATTGCACCATGAGGAACCAACACTTTTTGGCAGCAAAGGCTAAAACTACAACACCCATTATTCCATAATACTGAGTCATAGCGGTAAAAGAGATGTCAAACTATTAATTTTACAGGGTAGATACACCTATAATTTTACCGGGTAGATACACTCAGGGCAGGTTGGATCCAAATTTAGTTGTATTTAGAACTGGCATACTATTTAAGGCTCAAAAATGCAATATGATTTACATTAGGATCCAGTCTATCATTTTGATCCATAACCAAATTCAATTGATGATGATGACAAGAACGACATCTATTATGTATTTGTTTATATTCCAGCTTTTCCCCTAAAATTGGACCTCAAGGTGCATTAAAATTAATTAACTAATTAAAATATTGCCATGACATATTTATTAAAAATTTCTTTAATCAGACTTTGAACTTACTGAAAATATTTCTGTGGGATAACTAGGAGTTATTTCTTTTATAATTCTATGCTACATTTTTATTCTACTTTAGATCACCATAAAAACAAGTCTGAGAACAACCTGCCCATAGTAACTTCTTGAAAAGAGCCGATAATGCATAAAATATCATGTTACAAGTCTCAAAGGGATTTATTAATGTGGATCTAAACTAGTCACGACCATTGAACATTTACATTCAGCCATTAGATTGAAGAAGATGGTATACATTCACTGACAGAGACAGCTCTGTAGTGATCTAATGTAATAGTTAACATTACAAAAAGAATTGATAGAACTAATCTAAACTTTTCACATACAATTAAGGGAACATGAAAATGAGAGCAGGCATACATTATAAATTATCGAATGGTGGGAAGAAGACAGTTTTATGCCCAGGGTAATAAAGCATTAAAAGACCCAGTAAGACTTCTGAAAGATTTACTTACTCTCTTTCTAGCATAGGAACATTAATGAATTAAGAACATTAAACTCAAAGGAGCAAACGAAGAATAGATACCTAATTCCAATTATGGAATTTCTACATAATATTGATAATTATGGCTAGGCAGAAAGTGGTTCTGATTATGATCAGAACTGTGCAGGCTTTTTTAAAAGGGAAAACTTTGATAGGATCTTGCAGAAATGTCTGAAAGCCCATGTGGAGGGTAGGAATGATACAAATTAGCATGTATTGGTACATTTTTGGGTTGCATGCAAGATGTGCATATAGAGATGGAACATCATTTTTTAAATTATAAACATTGGCATATGGGATAGTCTAAAAACACAATGTCCCAGTTCCAGATAGACAAGAATTTCTATATCCAGAAATAAGCTACAGTAACCAAGAAATATATATGTGTTGTTACTGGTTTTGTGCCACTTACCTATTTTACAAATATAGTCTTAAACTGAATGCAACATTAGTAAGGGAGGTCAGTGTATTTGCAGAGTTCCACTGGTTTTCCAATTGCACTTCTGATTTTGTGTTTCTTGCACTGTCTATGACTTTTTGTTTGGGAAACAATATACTTTGCCTTTGTACTTGCGGAATAACACTCCTGGATACAGTTGCCCTCTGTTTTCCTCTCCAATAACTCATAAATATTGTTTGCTTTGATTCCATAAGTCAGACAAATCAGCACTGCAGTAACCCTATCTTACAAGGCTGTGCGCATCCTGCTGCTGGTTTGCCTCCACCCCCACCTCCCTCGTGATTCTCCCATCCCTAGCTATTGATGGGCAAAAACCAATGCCACAACATTCCTGTCGTCTACCTTGGTCTATTGGGTCCCCTATGTTTCTGTGTTGGCATGAGAGCAGCAAAGTCATGTTAGGGGGCATAATTTTTCTCAGTCCCGCTGTCAATTTTTCTTTTCTTTTATATGTTATTGCTATATTTCACTTTTTTGTTTTTCAAAGATGAAACTAAAGTTTCTGAAAAGAAAGGAACATTGGTAGTGGGAAGAGGTAGGTTACAAACATACTGTACATAGAAAAACAATGGCAGAACCATGAATTGGCAAATCAGCACAACCACATAATCAAAGAATGATGCAATGTTAAATGTCCTCAAACCAATATGTATCTGGTATCAATGATAGTGCAACTGTGGTGGAATAACAGAATCTTGCAACAAAGTCCTAAGTTATTGAACAGTTCCAATTTTGTGTTAAATTTTCAGATTAATTACAATTAAGGCATAGTTTTGTATTTACATTGGCATGTTATAGTTGGAGTGTTCATGAAGAAGCCCATCTCACGAACCAACATTTGTGCCTGGATCTCGGTAGACTTGACTGGTGGATTCCATGTCAACCGGGACTGTGGCGCAAGCTGGCTGGGTGTCAGCTGCATTAAGATCACTACTGACCGAAAGGTCATGAGTTCGAACCCAGCCCAGGTCTGAGTGAGCTTCCGGCCAATTTTGTGTAGCTTGTTATTGACATTTGCAACCCGAAAGACAGTTGCATCTGTCAAGTAGGAAATTTAGGTACCACCTATGTGTGGGGAGGCTAACTTAACAAATTTATGAGGCCATAAAAAATCTCCAGCAAAAAGCATGCGGGGAATGTGGAAAGTACGTCATCAGTGTCGCAGATGGATGGTGAAGCGACAGCTCCCATGGTGGCTAGAAAAAAGTTAAATAGCCTCTGACTGTCTGTCTATATGTGTTGTGTGTCTATGACATTGAATGTTTGCCATGTATGTGTACATTGTAATCTGCTCTGAGTTCCCTGCGGGGTGAGAAGGGCGGAATATCAATACTGTAAATAAATAAATAAGTTAAGAGTTTACAGGAGGTAGCCAAGGCACTGAACCAATCAGCTCCTATAAAATTCAGATAAAACATGTAGTGGATTCACCATGCCACTGATATAGAAAACATTATCACCTTCTGGGTGATGTATCGTGGTTTGAATTTTATCAGGTTTTCCTGAATCAATGGAATTTAAATAATTACTGAATCTCAATTCAACATTCTGTAAGTGTTCACTTAAACCAGTGGTTCCCAACCTTTTTTTGACCAGTGACCACTTGACCAGGGAACACTTTGACCAGGGAACACTTTCCAACATTAGTACGAAAAGGGTTACAAATAAGTTTTAGTCAACTTTAGATTTGCTTTGGTTATTTAGGGTGCTGATTCAGAAAATTGCATTGGATAGGCCACATCAGCTTTAGTTTCTGATACAGAACATATGCCATCCAGTAGTCGCCATCTGCTCGCCCACAGATAACCATATTTAATAATCTAGAGACATTATTTTAGGTCTCGTGGCCCACCAGTGGGCCATGGCCCACAGGTTGGGAACCATTGACTTAAATACGTGAGTCCCTGAGTAACACTATTATGTCATGATTACTTATACTAATGTATTTTTCAGATTCTTATGAAGGTAAAATGGGATGAAGGTCTATACAGACTAAGTTCTTAGGAAAAGTTTGGTATGCAATCATAACAGATAGATTTGGTTCCCAACAAAATCATTTAAGGATTTATCATTTATATATTAGCATTATATTAAACATGGAGGATATGTTAAATGTAAACTACCAAAGCAAAATCTTACTTCAGTCATGACCACTCTTTAAAAAAAAAAGGATTATGTGGATACAGGAATGAAGCAGTTATGATTCTGCCAATGACAGATCTGACTTCTAAATATTTATATAGCATATCTGCCTACAATATTGGCAAAAACATTATGGTTTTGTCAATGCTTTACTATATTTTAGGATATATAAAGGTTTACTGGTTCAGTGGCAGAGGTTTTACATAAAGCAAATAGAAGTTATAAGCTTTCTAGTTTGTTTTAGAAGGAACAAGTACCAAAGGTTAAAAATGGCCCTATTTCAAGATTAACACTGAACAAAACACTTATGAGAAGAATGATACACAGAAAAAACATTATTTTGACTTCTTCAGTACTACAATATCTCTAAATCAAAATAAGTGATTCATTCCGGACTCAAAGTTATGTTTTGTCACTTGTTATTTAAAGAGATTTATCCAAGCTTGACGCCGGATCTACTCTATACTCTTCAATTTCCAGCATAATAAATCTCTCAGTTCCTTTTAGAAAACAGATCATTAGAAAGGGCAGACAGATGGAAGTCAATGTGCTGTTTTGTAATATGTCCAGCATTACTTAAATTAGATAAATACTGAAGCCCTGCAGCCTTAAATCTCTCCTTTCTTTCATGAAATCCACAGAGATTAGGAGAGATG
This sequence comes from Anolis apletophallus, assembly GCA_030556195.1. Taxonomy (NCBI): domain Eukaryota; kingdom Metazoa; phylum Chordata; class Lepidosauria; order Squamata; family Anolidae; genus Anolis; species Anolis apletophallus. The sequence continues at coordinate 102,810,162 of JARBWK010000007.1, read as the reverse complement.
CATGAAGCAAATTCCAATGCTGAAAAAGCATCTCCCAGGGCCACTCACACTGCTGGGACACGTGAAAGATGAATGAATTACTTGTAAGCCTACAAAGGTGAACTTTAACCTGCTTCTCAATGACTAAAATGATTACTGAAATCCCATTGAGAAGTGTCAGGGATAGTAGAAGAGTTGAGTGCAGGCAGTCTGCTGTGAACTGGAATGATGGATGGGGCTTGTTAGGGTGATTCTGAAATACTCCATCAAATATGTAAATGGAAGGGTTTTTTTGTTTATAACAAAATGCATTGCTAAACTGTGAAACCTATTTCTTCAACTGAATTTTAATAGTTGACCTAATTGCATTAACAGTCTCCTCTAACTGCATAAATGGATGAAGGGGAAGAATATGTAACACACTCTTGCTCAGGTGAGCATCAAATAGTAATTGGTAACTTTACTAGCTGATCTTGCTGGATGGCATCCCAGTTGCTGAAAGGTAATTAAAACTTATCTGAAAGTGTTACGCAGTCAGTGTGTGTCTTTACATTAGAGTTGCAACCTTCCTTTGCTAGCTGTTTGGTGTACAGGTGAGCAAAGTCATGCCAGCTTGGGCTTGGGAAACATACTGATGTACCATAACTTTGTACTGCATACCATTCTGTGCTCCCAAGCAGACAGGGCTTGATGGGGCGGGGGGTCAATTGAATATCGGGCAGGCTATTTGATACCTATTCAGCTAACCTGCCTGACAATTCAGCTGTGTGGTAAGAAAATTGTGACACTTGTTTTTAAAAAAATACATAGCAACAATTTCATATATTTTGGGAGGCGGTTTCCTTTGCCTGAGGCAATACCTTCCTGCTGGATAGGCAAACAGTTTCCTCCATTGGGTTGCTGTGAGTTTTCCGGACTGTATGGCCATGTTCCAGAAGCATTCTCTCCTGACATTTCACCTGGATCTATGACAGGTATCCTCAGAGATTGTGAGGCCTCACAACCTCTGAAGATTCCTGCCATAGATGCAGGTAAAACATCAGGAGATAATGCTTTTGGAACATGTCCATACAGCCCAGAAAACTCACAGCAACCCAGTGATTCTGGCCATTCCTCCACTTCTCATATATACTGCTACATGTGGAATCCAATGTAACTTACTCCTTATATACACCTTATAAGAAGTGACATCCATAAGTGGGGTGATGAATTTTCTCCCGATTTTTAGTTCATACTCAAAAAGAACCACCTGAAGTATTGAACCCTGTTCTGCAAACAGACAGCTGGCTGCAATATTCTAGGAGCTGTCGGAAAAAGAAACTTCTCACTGAGTACATCCTTTTTGTACTACATATTTATTCTTTGGTCTCTTTTCCCTTTGTTCACATGAACTATTTCAATTCCTACATATTTTTCATCTCACTTTAAGTTTCCTTCTGCTGCTTCCTCCTCTCTCCTTTCATCATGCACACATAACACTTTTTATCCTCTTCAGCTCCTCTACTTTAAGCTTTTTTGCCCTTTGTACACAAACCTTTCCTTGTTTGCTGACATATTTTTTTCTTGGAAGGAAGACTTGATTGAAAATTGGGTTTCTGCAAGCACATGGATAAAATTCTGTATACCTGGTATGGCCAATGTGCATGGCAAAGTGTGCCCCCTCCCAGATGTTGCTGATTGCAACTGCCACCAGCATTTGCCAACCAGCCCAACAGTGAGAAGTGATGGGAGCTAGATTCGAAGAACATCTGTAGGGCCATGCTTGCCAAGCCATAATACAAGTCTGCACAACCTACAGCCACCTCCCAAAACCCCCAATCAGCTTGTTCAGTGGTGAGGAATTCTGGGAGCTAAAGCTCAAAACACCTGGAAGGCCACAGGTTGTGCAGACCTGCCCTTTAGAAATATTGCTTTTCACTAAAGGAGGTTTTGAGGCAATTTTCATTGGAAAATGATTTGAAAGTTTATAGTAGCTCTATCTACCAATCTGAATTGTGGGCTTCCTTCTAGCTGCTTTTTCCTCAAAAATCTTAATGACACGGAGATGCATTCATGCATCTTTGTTGCAATGCACCATTTGGCTCTAATGCAAAAGAACTACTGTACAATGCAAGCTTAGAGGATTGAGGAAGCACAAAATCTAAGCAGCCTTAAGCCACACCATTTTTCATTAAAGTAAAATGAAGGGTTTCAGGATGGGATTTATATACATTTGAGGCAAAATATATCCTGCTGACGTTACCAACAAGAAGGGAGAAAAATGTTGGGGGAGGTCAATGGATGAGCAGATAGAACCTTCTCCTCAACTACTTATCCACCAAATAGTATCTGAAATTTCCCATTTTAGTAATCTTCCATCCACCCCTGCCTTTCCTTCACTGCACAATTTATAATCCTGCTAATATATTTGCAACCCTAGATAAGCACAGCCTTCTTATGTGAGCGCCATAGTAGTGATGGGATGTGGTTGAGCTTTTGGAGATTGACCTTACTTGTTCAATCTCCAAAATTTCCATGTTGAGGAAGGTTTGAAGGGGGCTGCTATGTACCCTTTGAACTGAATTATGCCTTTTATTTTTTAATGAAAGCCAGGCATTCAGAAAGGAAGCTTGAGAGATTTCTAAAGAGAAAGCAGAAAGGAATCATTTCTGAATTACAACTCCCAGAATTCCCATGGCCAGTTTTTTGTGCATGAAAGTAACCGTTTCAAGTTCCTCTATCCAGACGAGAGACTCTTCTGCCCAAAGGGCATAAAGCTTCTTCTATTATTATTTTATTATTCTGTCTTCGAAGCAAATGATCTTACATGTCACAGTTCTTGGGTGAAGTATAGTAACAAAGCCGCTGCTATTCTTCTCATCTTTGTTCTGGAAACATTTTAAAATACGTTTTCTCACAGGTTTCAGGTAGATAAGAAGTATTTTGAAATAACAATCTTCTGTTGGGCCAACTTCCCATGAGCCTTGGCACTACATTCAGCTTGCATAAATTAAGTAGCACATCATTCTGTTTTTGTTCAAATGTTTGAATTCTTTTGACACATACCTCATTATCTGTTCAGGCAAGCCACTGTCTATCTGTCTGTTGCCTTTCTTTCTTTTTTCAGACTTGAGAAACTTTGATAAAAACAACATGAACAATGGCATTGGTGCTGTGTAAGAAATTGGATACTAAAACCATTTTACAGTGGAAACACTTTTATGTGAAGACATGATTTGAGGTTTTCTTTAAAATGCTTGTAAAAGTGCCTACAAATGGTTCTGGAGCAACTATATTCTTGTAGTGTCATCTACTTTAGCAGAAAGTATTTGTTTGTTTTTTCTTTTCCAGATAGGAAACTATTTGAACATAAGATTACCTATCTGTGATCTGTTCAGCTATTTAGGACCTTGTCACATTACGAAATATCGTTTCTATCAATATACATCTCGTAGTTTTTTCTGATTGACTGTATACTGCAGTGTTTCTCAACCAGTGTGCCGTGGCACACTAGTGTGCCGTGAGCGATCATCAGGTGTGCCGTGAGAAAAGCTCTCTGCCCCCCTTCCTTCCCCCCTCCTCCTCCTGCCGAACTCCTGCTGCTTGGGAGAGAAGGAGGAAGGGCCGAGCGGCGACGAAGGAAAAGAAGGGACGGGCGCCGCCTTCTCCTTCGGCCGTTTCCCCAGCCAGCCTCAATCCGCCATGACTCCTGCCATGACTCTCACCCTCGCTCGCTGAAGCCGCGCGGAGGAGCCCCGCCTACTGAAGCCTGTCCACCGCTCATGCTTCTCCTCTGTGGGAGAACTGAAGCTGGGGGAGGGTCGGGGCTCCGCCCCTCCCCAGCTTCAGCGCTCCTACAGCTTTCGCCAGCCTTGAGGGGCAGTGCCAAGCCAGCATTGTGCTGGCTCTGCCACCGCTGGCTTGGCACTGCCCCTCAAGGCTGGCAAAGCTGTGGGGGAACTGAAGCCGCATGGAGGGGCGGGGCATGGCGCGGTCTGGCTCCTCCCCAGCCGGCACTCCCAGAAGCTGCTCTCAGCAGGTCACCATCCCCCAGCCGTTCTTTACTGTGTTAGAGTGTCATTTTGGTTGGTGGTGTGCCCCCGGATTTTTTTAATGTTAAAAGTGTGCCGCGGTTCAAAAAAGGTTGGGAAACACTGGTATACTGAATGTAGACGGGATGCATAGTGACCCCATCACACCCAAATACTACAATTCTTACTTTCGGAAATTGCTGTGCTTTCTCCCATAACATCTCCCAATCTGTTTGAAAGGCTCTCTATGTCACTTTGTGAGTTTTTTTTAAAAAAAAATCTAAATCTGCGCAGTGTCATAGTCTCCAAGTTCCAAACTACCACATTTGCGAGATTTCAAAATGTACCCACGTTTGTGCAGTAAATCCATTTGCCTGATTGCTATCTTTTGGTGTAAAATATGGAATTCCGAGGAATCTAATCTTATTGGATTTCTAAGCGATAGGTTATTGATTCATTAGATATGGCTCCTTTGTTGCAGCTACTGATGCTGCTGTGGTTACTACTTCTGTTTTATGAGGCTGAACCCGAGGCGATACAGGGACAGCAGCAGCTTCTAACAACACTGCTTCTTCTGAGGAGATGCAATAGTTAAAAGTAAAAGTTTGTTGCTTCAATACAAATACAACAGAAGAAGATATTGTGCATATTTTGCTTTAAATGTTATATATAGAGAGGGGGGATATAAAGCAGCAAGTCTTGATTTCTGTAAACCCTTAGATCTTTCCACTTTGGTGTTCCAAAGAGAAATGGCGGCCGCTTACATCATGAAAATTCTGAGGTCAAAATACTTCAACCACCAGACATGGCCCTGATGACAAGTTGTATAATTGCTGATGGGATGCATACTGATTTTCTGATCACACGCAAATTCTTTGTTCCTGTGACAGTTTGCAGATGATTTCAACAGATTACCAATGGGGTGGGGTAAATGTTATGTGATGTGACCCATTGGAAATCATTCTCAAACAGTCTCAGAAACAGAGTCTTTCTAATGTGATGAGGTCCCTAGTCTCCTTCTATCACATTCTGCTGGATTTCTAGTCAGCCTAAGTTACTTCAAACTGCTGAATGGAGGTTAGTTCAAACAACCCCCTAAGAATCACTCAAATGACAATACAAGAGTTCGGGTGGAAAGAAACTTTTACAGAGTTGAGATGGCTGCACTAATTGGGGTTTTCTAGGAGTTGTAGTGCAAAAGATTACGTGGTGATCTGTATTTCATAGCCCAGAGGTGGCAAACTGGCTCAGAAATAAGGACAGTCAGCTTTGGTGACTGTTCCTAATGTAAAATGTTATGTGTAACATATTGCCTGTGGATCACCTCATCATGACATGCCTATCCCCTGCCATTGATGGGAAAAACTAATCAATGGTCCCTGATCATGCCATGGTGCTGCAACTTACCCATGCCATGTTCCGCAGCATGCCAGTACAAAAGTGACGTCTGAGGGAGGAATTGTTCTCTCCCACACACCCCATGCAACAATGAAATATTTAGAGTTCAATGTTATTTTACAAAATATCTCTGAACTTGCAAAGTTGCTTTATGAAACAAGTAAACAAAATACAGGAGTGGCAGAATAGTAGGGGTGATGAAGTTATGCACGTAACTGGAAGTGCAGCCGTGGGATGATGGACCACAGTTATGTAATGCTTCAAAGTGCCATGGGGTAGTCACCATGCTGGTAAATTGCTGCTATCCCTGATCATGTGAATAATGTGGAATAGTGACATCATGTGATAAAGCCCTCAATCTGAATATGTTAATACGTAGGTACCAATGGTAGAAACACTCACAGGATTACTTGGTGAATGCAATCAGCACATAAAGCATGTTATTTCATGGATCGATGGACTGAACAATACATTATAAGCATGTATTAAAACTGTAATTAAATCACCCACCTCTCTCCCAAAGGCTTCTGTAATCCCCACATTCTTAAAGCCTTTACCTTTTACAGTAATTTGGAGAGAGGGACTGCAGGTGCCTGCATGGAAAAGGAGGAGATAGGAAACTTTCTTTAAGGAAACATTTCTAAATTTCTAGGATCCAGGGTTATGCCTGAAGTTCTTCATCTTGCTGCTGCAACTATCTCTTATGATTACACTTCTGGAATCAGACATCTTGATTTTCCCAAAGTAGTTAATGTTAAGCATTCTAAAGTAATAATAGAGACAGTGTGTATTCTGTGGAGTTTTATTTATGATAACTTAGTAGAGTAGTATCATTTTTAGAGTGTTCTGCTTAGTCACTGAAGCAGCTGCTACAATAACTATAGATAAGAAAAAATGGATCAAAGTGTTAGGGAATTCCTTTACTTTCAATAAGTAGAAATATCTTGAGAGAATGGAAGGCATGAACAAGTGCAGTGCTGATTATGTAACTGGAAAACCTTATTGAACTCCACCAATATGCTGTTTTCATCTGTTTCAATTGCAATGAATTTAGGTGCATGTAAATAAATAAAAATCTCTATCCCAATTGAAGCCTTTCAACCTCCATTGATTACCAGCCACTTAGATGACTGCACCAGAAAAATACAGCACTTTGCTCAAGTCACAGACACTTCAGACAAACTACATGCAACTGTGCCTCTGCTCTCGACTCCAAAGTATTTTCTTCCTGTTTTTATATATTAAGAATACAAGTAATGTTGTGTTGGATCAGACCAAAGTCATATTTAGTCCAACATTCTGTTCCTACAAGAACCAACCATCTACCCATGTAGAGACAATGAAATGAATGGGACAATTTTAACAATGAAAATTAATGGCACAGGTTTTCTCAGTCTAGATTAGAATTTCTCAGGCTTCTTATGAATCCTAGAAGTTGTCACGATGCAAGGACTCGGCCGGCCCCTTAATCACACACACAGAGACGGTAATCAGCTAACTATTTATTGAATAATAAAGAACAAATGAAAAGGCAAATTGTCCATCAAAATATAGTAAAGTTCAATCCAAAAGTAAAAGTCCGTAGTAAATTCCAAAGGCAAAGGTCTTGGCAAAAAGCTAGGCAAGGGCTCCGCAAACAAAGCGGATCAAGGAACAATGCAAAGTTCATACAGGGTCCAAGAAACTTCTTGGCAAGGCACGAGCCGGCAACTTGGCTCCGTGGTCCTTCGCTCGCTTCACTTCGCTAGGTTAGAAGTGGCCGAGCTACTGGGGATCCTTTCCCACGGGTCCTATACTTAAACCCCGGGGCGAGGCCCCCGACGCTCTAGGCTCCTGCGGTAGTCTGTGCTACGGGATCTAGCGGTTCTCTGGCGCTCTAGGCTACGGTGCCAATCCCGCCTGCTGGACTCGATGCTCCGTCTCCTATCAAAGCTCCGACCTTGCCTCCCAGCACCTGGCTCACTATCTTCATGAGAGTCAAACTCCTTTTCAGCTTCCATGGCCTCATCGCCCATGTTTTCCCAAATTCTTTCTTGTGATCCGTACCCCCCTGGTTTCTCATAACAATCATCACTGTCAGCACTTTCTGGATCAATCTGACCTTCCCAGTTATCGTATCCGTCGGGCCATCCCTCATCCCAAGCCAGGCTCTCTGTGGGAGAGGAAGGCCCAGCTAACTCGTTAACCCCTTCCTCCATTTCCTCCTCAGCTGCAGCTGGCTCTAATGCAAGTGGGACCCCCGGTGCTGCCCCCTGCCCCCCAGGCACGAAAGAGAACTGGGGTGCTACGGAAGTCAGTGAAAAGTTGTTATGGATTCTGTGAAAGATAATGATTGGAAAAAAATAAACATTTTTTTTAGCTATAGATGTACAGCTCAAAAAACATTTCAAGTTATACTCCAGATGATTTTAGTGGATGGAAAAGGGTTAAAGATTCACCCCACATAACCTGGAGAAAGACAGAGATTAGCAACATCTAAACCTTTTCTGACATGTAAGGACAAAACCATGACCGAAGCATCACCTTTAGCTTGGCCTCAAGATTTTCATCTTAAAATAGTTCTGTTCCTGGACAGAGGATAGATCTCTATATGGAATCATGTGTATCACCTGTATAAAATTTTCATCCCAAGATTTTTGCCTGAGGACAGAACTATGTGATACCAGAAATGTAGTAGTGGTGAAAGATTACAGCCTGACATACCACCTCATGAGATGGGCAAAACTGTCTGTCATGCAATGCTTGCACCTCTCTTCAGGCATGGAGCCCACCAGATCCCATCACATGATGCTGATCTAGTTCCGGAGGGGCTCTGTTCCCGAAGTGAGGTGCAATTGTCTCAGGAGGCAGTGTTGGCAACACGGGAGATTTCCTGTGTTGCATTGAAAACAACTGGAGGATGGGTAGGGGGGAAGCCGGGATAAGTCAGTTCTCCTATGTGATGAGGTGAGGGAGGTCCGGGGCATGCCAGATTTGCCACGATCCATGGCAAATCCCCCCACTATCGCCTATATTGAGGACCTCATGTGACGAGGTCCTTAAACTAACCACCTTCTCCTTTGTAGGGTAAAGCCATGGGTCACATCTCACAAAGGATGTAAATAACTCAAGGCCAAAGTGGAAAGACTGTAGATGTCCCGGGAAGTGGTATCTGTAACAGGCTACTTTAATTACACAGAAGTACAACATAAAGAAGCATGAGTATTTTGCTCTATTTCTATTGTTCTGCTGTAATAAGTGAAAAGAGAATCACTGGTCAAATTCATAGTGAATCTAGTGAGTTCTGAATGTTCTTAGCATAAAAAGGTTTGGGGTCTGTTTAAAACATTTTTAAAGGTTTTTATTAAATGGATTCCTGAATCAAGTTTTTCATGATCCTTACTTTCCTTGACGTCTGCATTGCAGTGCTCAAATTCTTTTTAAAGAGGTTTTTATTCAGCTGAATCCTTTCTCCTTCTTATCAAATTGAGATCTTCAAAGAATGTGAATATCTATAGTGAGCAGTGTGTGTTTGAATTGGACTAAGATTTTAGGAGATGAAAATCTGAATCCACACTTCGCTATGAAAACCCACTGGGTGACTCTGGACAAGTCATAGTGAGTCAGCCTGAGAAAGAAAAAGGCAAATCCACTTTGAACATGTTTTGCCAAGAAACCCCACAATAGGTTTGACTCAGAGTCAACAGAAATTATAGAAGGTACAAACCGACAACAGAGATAGAAAATGAACCCAAAACATAAATAAGGTGGAAGGAAAATAGATGAACGACATTTAAACTGATTGCAAGGGCTTCTGACGCTGTGCTATTGATTTTTATCTTTTGTCTTCTTAATAAATTTGTTTTAAGTAATTTTAATTCTGCAGTTTAATTACATTCTAACAACAACTGCTATGCTTTTATTCCTTTATTTGAATGTTTATTTTAACCTCTATAAACAAACTTGGGGCTCCATTATTTTATTTATTTATTTAAATTATTTATAACCCACCCTTTTCCACCTCCGAAGGGGGACTCAGGGTGGCTAACAACAGGTAGTGATACATATACAATCATTAAAACAACCAACTGCACCATAAAAATACATTAAACAGATTAAAAACCAATTACAAATACATATAGTTCAAATCCACAAATCCACAAAGTCCGAGTTCCGTAGTCTCAAATTTGTCCAAAGCCAGTCACAGTCCGTTTTCAACACTGTCATTGTTTTACTGTCCGTCTGCTCCCAATATCTAACCAAATGCCTGGTCCCATAGCCACGTCTTCAACTTTTTCCTAATGGAAAGGAGGGAAGAGGTTGGCCTAATTTCGCTGGGGAGCGAGTTTCACAGGCGAGGGGCCACCACCAAGAAAGCCCTGTCCCTCGTCCCCACCAAACGTGTTTGCGACGAAGGTGGGATCGAGAGCAGGACCTCCCCGGAGGATTGTAAATTTTGAGGTGGGACATAAGGGGAGATACGTTCAGACAAGTAAGCTGGCCCAGAACCGTTTAGGAAAATATCAGATCTAAGTGAATTCATCACCATTCTCTATTATTCCCTAAATATTTTGGAAAAAGAAAACAAATGTGATTCTAGTAACAATAGGTGGTCTAAAAGCAATTTCATATGGACCGATAACATCTCTAAAGTAAGTCACCATCAGACAGATGAAATTACAAAAAGCAAAATATGCTCTCACAAATTGCTAGACTCTTGGAACAGAATCTAAGGACTTTATTGCATAGCCCTGTTATTTCTCTACAGTCATTTTGTTGTTGATAGTGGATACATACTGCATTGAGCACCCTAAATATTGCACCTCACTTCTTGGTCCTGCAATTGTACTTCTGCACACCCCCATAATAAAAGGAAAACATTCTCACACTACTGCTATTTCTTAATTTGTTTATTTGTAACACAATTGTACAAACAAAGCAAGGCAAATATAAATATGAAATAAAAAGAAACCAGGTGGTTTGGGAGTAGTGAGGGGAGAGGGGGAGATGAGGAGAACCCTGTCGCTGACATAATTTCATTTCCAGGATGCCAGCACAGAAGTGGAAAGGACGCAACACATCAAGGTAGTGCTGTTTTAATTTTTTATTTTACTGTTTATTATTATTGTTATGCGGTGTTTTATCCTGTTTTATGTGTGATTTGGCTGTTGTGAGTTGCCCCGAGCCGAACGGGAGTGGCAACTGATAAGTCCAAATAAATAATAAAAGTTAGGCAATGGGATTTGTATTGTCGAAGGCTTTCATGGCCAGAATCACTAGTTTGTTGTGAGTTTTTTGGGCTGTATGGCCATGTTCTAGAAGCATTCTCTCCTGACATTTCACCTGCATCCATGGCATGCACACTTTGAGGTTGTGAGATCTGACTTCATAATCTCTGAGGATGACCTCACAACCTCTGAGGCAAAATATTGGAGAGAATGCTTCTGGAACATGGCCATACAGCTCGGACAATGACAATGAAACTCAAAAGTGATCCACATGTCAAGCTATTCACTAGAGGTCCTTCCACAAAGCCATATAACCCAGAATATCAAGGCAGATAGGCCACAATATCTGCTTTGAATTTGATTATTTGAGTCCATACTGCCACATAATCCATTTCAATGTGGATTTTAAACAGCTGTGTGGAAGGGACCTAGGACAAGGCTGCTATGTGGGATAAAATGTGATTACCTGGAAATCTACCTATCTTCCATATATCACCTCTGACTTCACTTAAAGTTCAGTTTCTAGTAATTATTTATTTTTCTATTTATTGGGAAAATTGAGGGGGAGGAGAGATGTAATTCCTAGTTACAGGGGAAATGTGTGTTACAGTCCCAAAAAGTAACTGTTCCAAGCTCCGAAAAAATTAATAATACTTTGCATTTTCAGAACAAAGTATTGTATATAGCTGAACATGTGTTGCTTGCATTGAGAACTACATATGGAGAAAAAAGTAAATATGAAAGTATCTGGTCTACTAAATTGCTTTATGTTTTCTTTTAAATAGTCTCAAGGAGTACACTACGTGGCTCTGGAGGGGATAAAAACTGTATGTTGATAAATGTCTTCCAAATTACTTTTAGTTTTCAATGATTATATAATCATAACACCAATACAATTTTGGAAGGACTCAGTTATATGAATATGCCCATTGATTTAGTATATTTACTTAGTATACATTACTTTGTCCAGCTACTTGCTTCTAAATTATTTAAATGGGAATCTGGAGGAGATGCTTAGTGGGGGTTAGTGCAGTGAAACTGGGGAAGTATATTTGGGGCAGGCTCCTTGGTCCTTCTCTGCTAGCTGTTTAACTGACAAAAAGGCAAGAGGGTACAAATGCAATCAACCTTCACTACTCGAAACTTATGTACCCCCCAAAAAATTCACAGTATTAACAATAGTATCTATTGACACACGAACAGTATATTGTCATCAATAACACATAATCAGAATACATGGTATAAATCCACACAGGCAATCCATATCCAAAGTATAAACACACGAGATAGTCTTTAGATGAGGTAATTACCAGACAGATGGCCAGTGTCCATTCAGCCTGAGGGAACACAAACTGAGCAAATGCCCCAAAAAGTCTGGATTGTAGAGATGGTAGGCTCAAAAACCGGGTAATCCGAGCTCGGATTATATGTGTTGATGTTTGGAGACCCTATTCACATTCTCCACGTCCTTTGCATACACTAGAACTTTTGCCTCATCTTCTCCATAACCTGGTGGCTTCACTACGGATTAATCTTCAGTCTTCTCCTTAACAGATTACCCGGTGGATGACAATATACTGTTTGTGTGTCAATAGATACTATTGTTAATACTATGAATTTTTTTGGGAGTACATAGGTTTTGAGTAGTGAAGGTTGATTGCATTTGTACCCTCTTGTCTTTTTGTCTTTAAGTCATATAGCCTGCTCACTAGTTTTTGCATAGCTGTTTAACTGACCCAAACAAGAGATAAGCAATGACCTTGACCTGTATTACATATAAAAAACCATAATCAACACACAGTTTCCAATCACTCAGTGGATCTGTTTCAAAACCACTCAGAGGACCTGTTTAATTCCCTCTACTGGGATTCAAATGAATGCTAATGGAATCTAAAACATAATGCTCTAGTATAGAATACTCCTGCTTAAGATTCTCGCCAGACACTCATGTTCTCTTTCGGGACATTCTACCTCATTTCTCTTTTCCATCTGGTTTTCATTTCCATGGCCCAACAGCCATGTGCTCAATAGATGTAAATGGTTTTTACCATGCAGTTTTCATGTTTTCATGCTCACATTCTGAATATTTTTCAGCAGAGTGTGTTGTTTATTTATATACCACATGGCTGTATATAAATATAACAATAACAATGATATATAACAAGGCAGCAGGAGATGACGGGATCCCAGCTGAACTGTTAAAAATCTTGAAAGGTGATGCTGTCAAGGTGTTGCATGCTGTAAGGACTCACCCATTCTAGGTAGGCCGGGGCCTGTTTTGCAGTTTGGCTCCCTGGTGGAAATAGCTGGCATCCATCTTGGGAAGGGAGTTCAGCAGAGCAAACATTAGAGTGAGGGAGTTGCCAGAGAAAGGGGGAGTGGTCTAGCTGCTCTTCTGGATGGATACAGACTCTCCCAAGTAATTGGCTGAGAGCCATGGGGGGAGGAGTCTAGCTTTGTAGGAGGGAGGATTCCTGACAGGAATAGTTTAGTCTTGTGAGAGGCTTCAGATGAGAAGCATCTGAGCCTCGTGTGTCTTGTGCTAGGCTGTGATTGAGAAACATCTCAGCCTTAGCAGTCTTGAAGAGGCTTTTGGATAAGCAACATCCTAGCCTCTGAGGTGAATCTGAAACAGTCTATTCTTTAGTGGATCACCTAGGAATTAGTCTGTACTAAGGGGTCAGCTAAGCTGACAGGTCTTAGGGACAGCATAGGATTCAGGGGGCCACTTAGAAGGGTAGAGCCGGTATACACCTTGGAGTCTCTTGTTACAGAGAAAGGCGGGCTCTTAGACTGGGGGGAAGCTAGCACGAGTCTGTTAGCCCCATTTAGAAGCAAGACTCAGGGAACTGTCTTGGAGGAAGTTCCTGGTTGAAACAAGCTGTTCACACTAGTTGCATTTAGTGGAACAGGGCTATTTCAGTCACGACTCAGCACTGACTGGAATTGCTGGTTTTAAGATCTAAGATTGAAAGAAACCTCTGTTGTAACCGTATGCTCCAGCACACTTAGATCTTTTAGAAACCATACGCTTTTGCCATTAATTGTTTAACCATACGCTCGTTATCTCAAAGTGAATAACCGTACGCTCGTTGCCTCGTTAGTAGTTAACCATCAAGCCCTGTGCCTCGTTTGTTTGTAAAAGTTAATAAATACTTTCTAGTTTAACTTTTACCCCAGTCTTCATCGTGTTTCCTCACAATTTCCTCATAGCTGTTTATTTAATTAGGAGCCTAACTGAACATCTTAGTTAATTTTTAAAATCCGAATTTAGTTAATTAGGTTGGTGGCAGTGATTAGATCATTGGGTGCATCCGAAGTCCTCACACATGCCATATGCCTGCAAATATGGAAAACACAAGAATGGCCATCAGATTGGGGGGGAAAAACAACGTACAGTATATCCCCATACCAAAAAAGGGAAACGCTAAAGAATGCTCAAACTTTTGTACAGTGGCTCTTATTTCTTATGCCAGTAAGGTAATGCTCAAGATCCTGCAAGGAAGACTCCAGCAATACTTGGAGAGAGAGTTGCCAGATGTACAAGCTGGGTTTAGAAAAGGCAGAGGAACGAGAGACCAAATTGCCAATATCCACAGGATAATGGAGAAAGGCAGGGAGTTTCAGAAAAACCTCTATTTCTGCTTTATTGACTATTCTAAAGCCTTTGACTATGTCGATCATAATAAATTGTGGCAAGTTCTTTGTGGTAAGGGGATACTAAGGCACCCTGTCTGTCTCCTGAGGAATCTGTGTAACGACCAAGTAGCAACAGTAAGAACAGACCACAGAACAACAGACTAGCTCAAGATTGGGAAAAGGGTTTGGCAGGGCTGTATACTCTCACCCAACCTATTCAACTTGTATGGAGAACACATCATGCGACATGCAGGGCTTGACAAATCCAAGGCTGGAATTAAAATTGCTGGAAGAATTTATTTATTTGTCATTTATTTGTCACGTTTCTATACCGCCCCTCTCAGCCCGAAGGCGACTTGGGACGTTTCACACAGGCAGTCTCTGCCCTCAATACAACACAGCAACAAGTCCCCCCCCCCAAAAAAACATATAATAACAATTTAACAATTAAAAACATACAATTGCAGCCTCAGCGTCATGTTGAAATCAGTTTCCATCACATCGTCGTCATTCCTTATATCCAATTAAGCCTTATATTTCATCAACAGATGCCTGCTCAAATAACCAGGTCTTGACTTTCTTGCGAAACGTCAGGAGGGAGGGGGCTGATCTGATGTCTTTAGGGAGGGCATTCCAAAGCCAAGGAGCCACCACTGAAAAGGCCCTGTCTCTCGTCCCCGCCAGTCGCACCTGCGAAGAAGGCGGGACCAAGAGCAGGGCCTCTCCAGATTATCTTAAACATCTCGATGGTTCATAGGGAGAGATGCGTTCAGACAGGTAAGTTGGACCTGGTAAGGTAAGAAACATTAACAACCTTAGATATGCAGATGATATCAATTTGATGGCCGAAAGCAGGGAGGAGCTGTGGAGCCTTATAACCAAGGTGAAAGAAGAAAGTGCAAAAGTTGAGTTGCAGTTAAACATTAAAAAAAACCTCCAAGATTATGGCAACCAGACTGATTGATAATGGCAAAGCATGGAGGCAGTGACAGATTTTGTATTTCTAGGCACAAAGATTACTGCAAATGCAGACTGCAGCCAGGAAATCACATTTACTTCTTGGGAGGAGAGGAATGACCAATCTCGATAAAATAGTGGAGAGTAGAGACATCACACTCCAACAAATATCCGCATAGTTAAAGCAATGGTATTCCCCGTAGCAACCTATGGATGGGAGAGCTAGACCATAAGGAAGGCTGGGCGAAGAGAGATAGATGCTTTTGAACTGTGGTGTTGGAGGAAAGTTCCAAGAGTGCCTTGGACCGCAAGAAGATCAAATCAGTCAATTCTTAAGGAAATAAAGTCTAACTGCTCACTGGAGGGAATGATATTAGAGGTAAAGATGAAGTACTTTGGCCACATAATTAGAAGACAGGAAAGCTTGGAGAAGACGATGCTGGGGGAAAAGGAAGGACAAAGGAAGAGGGTCAGACCAAGGGCAAAATGGATGGTATCCTTGAAGTGATTGGCTTGACTTTGAAGGAACTGGGGGTGACCACGGCCAACAGGGAACTCTGATGTGGGCTGGTCCATGAGGTCATGAAGAGTCGGAAGCGACGGAACAAATAAACAACAAAAATGGTTGAATGATGTTCTCTCTCCCACATGAATGTAGCCATTTGTTTGGCTATAGAAGAAGTAGCACTCCAATTCATCCTTTGGCTATACTATACAAATGAGGCCTGCAACAAAGTTCAAAGTGTGGTGTGTCCCTGTTTCACCCTTTCCATCAGTCACCTCTTGCCTCTTTCCAAAGCTGTTCATTCTGTCCCAATGACTTTCCTGCCCTTCTCCCATCCAAACAAGTTTTGCAGCCACTGAGCGTTTTCAATTCTCATGGAACTCCTTTTTAATTTCCACCTTGTTTTCTTCATAATATCTGCTTCACTGAATGTATGCTTCTGAGTATATATAGAACCCACTGCTTTCACATATGAACAATTACTGCCAAGACCCTGTCCTCACCTCTTCCCAACATCTAGTGTTGCAAGCTAAAAGATTAAATGAGGAATATGGGCCAGATTGTATAAACACTGAAAAATACAAAAGATAAAACAGAGCAGCCCTTAATTGTGTTGAAGGATTGAAAAATGTAACCTTCAGGCAATCCCACCTGCCACTCCCCCACTTTCATTACAGAAAAAGATAGGACGTGAATTTGAAATAAATTTGAGCCAAGTCCTAATTCTCTAGGTGCGTTTCATAGATTTATCTGAGAGTAAGCTCTACTGAACATAGAAGGACATTTGTGAATGATAGCGGTATGTTTCTCCCCCATCAAGTTAGCTTTAACTATGATTGAGCATAATATGCATTTAATTTTAATTTTTAACTTAAGTGTTTTCTAACTGTTTGTTGTCCAAAGGCATTGAATAGTTGCCATATGTAAAGCCGCCTGGAGTCTCCTTCGGGGTAGAGGAAGGCGGGATACAAATAGAGCACATAAATAAATAATAAATAATGTCAATTTTTTCAAATATCTAAAATGGTTGAAATGTATTTAAATACTTATTTAATCTGCACACAGGCAGTTAACCCTCCAAATCCATGGATTACACCAACAATTGCTTGAAAATATTTGGCAGAAAAATCCCAATAGCAAACTTTGATTTTGTCAAGTGTTGAGCACATGATAGGAGGCTGAACATATGGGCTGAGCCTCCTGACAGTTCACAGATCCTCAGGCTCTGTTAAGCCCTTTTTTGAGCTCACAGTTTTACAGAAATGACATCATTTTATTATGCCATAGTATATAATGGGTGTGGAGCATTCAAGGATTTTGGTATTAGCATGGATACTGACCCTCCTCCTCACATGCAACATAGACCCTCAGTACATGTATGTCAGCAATCCTTTTCTAATAATCAGGAAATCTTAGATTATATGTCAGCAAATAAGGAGTTGAAAAACACATTAGTATACACAAGCGTTGATACCAGATGGATTGTGTTTACTTCAGGTCTTCATTAGCATTAAGTAAATAATAGTCTTGAGATATGAAATACTATTATACTGCTGATATAACTCTAGGAGAAATATAGCTTGGTCTCTGGCATTTTTCCTGAATTAGACAGGATGGATTTTATTACTGAGGAATTGAGAGCCTCATATTCTTCACAGTCCCCCTATTATAACATTTGCTAAATAATGACTATGGAAAATGTTTTTCATGTTTGTTCCAAATTGTGCTCTGGCAGGCAAATACAATGTAACCACCTGTAGCTTCATTAACCTACCAGAGTTCCCACCGTTTTATTAAAGGGTGAGACTTGATTGCAGAACTTCGTACACATATCAACACTGAGGCTGCATCATTTAATGCAGCCTTCCAGATGTTTATGACCACAGATCATCAGAACATATAACAGTGGCTCCCGAATTAAGGTCCTTCAGTGATTTTGGACATCTACTCTCAGAAGCCTCAGCCAGTATGGCCAACAGCACGGAATTCTGGAAGATGAAGTCCAAAACACCTCAAGGAGTTTGGGAATCACTGATTTATAAAACCCTCATCTAATAAGACATCAACAGTGTTGGCTAGAGGTGACATAAATTGTTGTCCAACACAGCTGGAAGATATTGGTTGGAGAATGCTGAGGAAGAACAATGGTGATTGCTGGCTTCTATGCTAGTGAAGTGTAGTATCCACAGTGGGTGTTGTTGTGAACTTTAAAAGAGCTATCCAAATTGCTAACCTCCAGTCCTCAGACAGATTCATAACCTTAGATAGCTTTATTAAAGATCAGATTACAATTAAGAGTGTGTTTGCCATTCAACTTTCCTGGAAGCCACCAGCTGAAAGCAATAAAGTGAGTTTTCCAATCCTTGTTGGTGACCCATAATAATATGGAGCAAATGACTAGGTAAGTATGAGAAAAACTGTATGAGGATCAGGAAAACTGCATATGTGTTTGTGAGAGTGTGACTTGTTTCTCCGCAGGGTTATGACAAAAACACCCAGGCACCACCAGAAGACAAGCTCCTACTGGTGCCAATGGAGATAAAGTGGGATTTACACATTAAAAGCATAAGATACAAGCAAAACAACCCCCCCCAAAAACCCAGCCTGAAGACTGTATCTACCCTTATAGCAAATTGTACCACTGCAACTGTCACAGTTACATCTGAGGAACCTTGTAATTTGGAAGGGCACTTAAACTTCCTTGCTAAAGAAGCCATAGTATTCCTCTGAACAGGAGACTAGGTTGACCTGGTGGCAAAGCGACAGCTTTAATGGGCTTGATGGACTGCTTTTAGGATGATGATTTAAATAGGTGACTGTTTGAATGTTTTTATACTGTTTTTAGTTAAATTTGATATTTATGCTTTTGGTTGCAGGCACCATGGTGTGCCGGTTGTTAGCTGCCCTGAGTCCCTCTGTAGAGGTCGGGATAGGACGGGATACAAATGCCCGAAATAAATAAATAAATAATAAACAGCATCACTAGAACAGATAATTCTCTGTATCTCACCAAATGACAAATCTCAGGATTCCATAGGATCAAACCATGGCAGTACCAGTGGTATCAAACTGCTATACTGTGTGATATAAACCATTAATTGTCTACTTCATAATTCCTGGGAGTATACTCTGCTCAATGGACGGGGCCAATTTTTTAAAAACTAAATATTGAAAATACTGCTCTGTAACTCAAAACAACACAACCATCAGATTGCAGAATCTCATATGACATTAGGAAACTAAACTTCCCATTCCTAAACAGCCCAGTGAAAACAGAAGATGCACAATGAGTATGGAATGCTGGCTCACAGCGGGTGTCACAGTCAGATCAAAAATAGGAGACTGGCAGGATGAAATACAGCATCACAGCATTTTAACGCTGATCCTACTTGTGGATTACTAGACACCAGACTGTAGAGAAATTACTTCTCTGGATTATAATTCCTTGAATCCTCCAGCTCATGCTGGTTGGACAATTCTGAGATTTGTAGTCCAAGAACAAGTTTTCCAAGCTTAGCTAGAAATGTACCCTTTGGAATTGTATCCATGCGCACATGTGCCATGGATGTCTAAAAAAGAATGCTCAACATTCATGCCAAATTAAATGTTTTCAGGATGACTAGGAAAGAAAGCCATGATATTTTTACTATTATAAAGCCAAAGTAAATGTAAATGTAGACATTCTGCTTAGTAGAGTCACAGTATATGTCAAAGAAAGAAAACTGAAGAAATCTGGGAAAAACTTCAGAGGATAGCATAACTGCACTGCAAAATCATTTCCAAAGATTTTTTATATGCTCTAATCATAGGCTTAACTTTTGTTCCTTTGGAAACTCACTGAGATATTCATGATTACATCAATTGTTCAGGTTTAAACTCTTTGCTTTTGGGAACAGTGATTCCCCCCCCCCCCTGTATTTCAAGTTTTGGAGCTTTTGAGATTATGCTGTGATGCCTGATGAGTAGAGCAGGTCATTTCCAAAGAACAGTTTGTTCTAACTAGCAATTGTTGTCAAATTACTAATGGATTTCTGGTGTAATTCATTAGCAATATAAGCCTCAAATATAGCTAGGAGAATGGCAGCATGCGTTATATTCTAGTCTGTAACAGGAACACAGACTTCTTACAGCAGTGGTTCTCAACCTTCCTAATGCCACAACTCTTTAATACAGTTCCTCATGTTGTGGTGACCCCCAACCATAAAATTATATTTGTTGCTACTCCATCACTGTAATTTTGCTACTGTTATGAATAGTAATGTAAATATCTGATATGCAGGATATATTTTCATTCAATGGACCAAATTTGGCACAAATACCTGATACACCCAAATTTGAAAACTGGTGGGGTTATGTTAGGGATTTCTCATCTTCAGAAGAGGAAGGGTAGCTGGAAAATGTTTAGGAATTGGAGGGGGAAGAGGAATCAGATGAAGAGGTTTTTTTTGCAAGTGCTCACATTTCTGGAGAGGTGAAAGGAAACAGAGCACAGACAGCGTTCAGCTAGAATAGATACTAGAAACGCCGAGGTAACTGTGAGCCACCCTAGCACCTCCTGCGTGGGGAATTCAGGACTATAAATCAGTTAGTTTTTGCTGGTAACAATGACTCTGATGCTGATGTTTTCGCTCCAATTGAACCTGCTTTGAATCTGCTTCTAAAGATTTAGTGATTATTGCCCTTTGTCTGATGTAAGACAGCTGATTCTTTTGAACTTTATTAGAGACTTTAGTTTTGTGTCTGCATTAAGACTTTCTTGTTTTCTTTTGCATTTTTCAACTACATTTGCTGTTCTTTTGTGTTTGCTGAAGTAAAGCATTTTTCTTTTACTTTCAATGTATTAAGGCTGTTCTTGAAGGGCAAATCACGACAGGTTAGGAGGATTGATTTTGTCATTTGGAAGTTGTAGTTGCTGGGATTTATAGTTCACCTACTATCAAAGAGCCCCTTGAACCCCACCAATGATAGAATTGGGCTAAACTTCCCACACAAACCCCCCATGACCAACAATCAGTCTCACATAACGTGGGTGCTTTCTCCCCTGCCTAGAAAGGACACACTGCCGTGAGCCTCCCTCCAGGCTCGCACTCTCTCCCTCGTTCACACATGCACACCACGCTGTCATGTGCCAAACACGCCTGCTCTCTCCTCCTCACTTGAGTCTCAGAAACAGCCCTCCTCTTGGATGAGAGGCCAGCAGAGGGACCGGCCAATCACAGCAGGAGGAGGACTTTCGGTGGGAGGATTTGCTGGATAGGTGGAGAGATCTTCAGCCTTCTCTGCCAAATGCGGTTCCTAAGATCATCAGAAATATGTTTTTTCTGAGGGTCTTCGGTGACCCCTCTGAAGCCCCCTCATGACCCCCAAGACTTGTTCCGGGTTTGCATTTGCCTTTCTCTGAGGCTGAGACACTGTGACTTCCCCAAGGCCACCCAATGGGTTTCTTTTGCTGAGAGGAAGTTCAAACCTTGGTCTCCAGAAGTTGTGGAGATAGAAGTAAATCCATAGTGGCTCTCATTAGTCTCTTATGTTTCTAAAGCTAATAATGGAGCAATATTGCATGCTACTGGTTTTACTTATTATGATTAAATGGTGAACTACAGTTAGCTGAACCACATTTAAACTAATAAATGTTATTTTTGTAATCTGACTGGGTTTAGTATGCTTGCTTAGCTCAGAAGATAAGATTATTTCCTACCTGATTATTATGTTCACTCTGTTGAGTTGATGAAAGAGAGAAGAGCTATCCACTGAAAGATTGTATGAATGTTGGCTCTGTATTGAAGATAAATTATGTACTATGGTTGGCACCAATGACTACAATCCACTTACCTTCCATGTGAATAGGATCATAGAGACGCACACAACAAAGTCAGATCTCTTTCCCTTTTTCTTTTTTGTTCATGATGAATTTCCATGTACTTTTCCCTATATCAAGCTGGGGAACCAGTAGAATAATATACACATTTTTTGCAGCATTTCCTCTGAACTCTTCATAATGATCCCTTGTAAATATCATGACTGAAAAAATGCAAGCAGCTCTAAATATCCAAGCTTTCCTTACAAATCCAGGCTAAAC
Source organism: Anolis apletophallus (assembly GCA_030556195.1). Lineage (NCBI taxonomy): Eukaryota > Metazoa > Chordata > Lepidosauria > Squamata > Anolidae > Anolis > Anolis apletophallus. The sequence continues at coordinate 102,788,388 of JARBWK010000007.1, read as the reverse complement.
CTCCTTCCCAGGAAAGTGGAGTATCAAAAATAGATTTCTCTCTAATATCACATAGAGGCAGAAATCCTGTATAGCACATATGTAGAACTATGCCACAGCTGTCAACTTAACACATCCAACTTATCTTTGTGCCACTGCAGCTTCATAGCCTTCACAAGCAAGGAGGGATGTATTCAGAAAAGCATCCATGCCCCCTATCCAGATGTTAAATGATTACACCATCTGGTGTGATTTTCTAGAAGTTTCAGAATAGGGTGTAATCACATAGGGCTATAGTAAGATATTTCTCCAATTTCTGTATTCTCCACCAGCCATAAAATAAACACAGGGGCTGCAGCATTGGAGGGGGCTTTGTTCAAGCTGCTGTAAACCCCCATGTCTGGAATGTCTGTGTTTTGATTGTTGTGCAAGGAAGAAGACAATGCCAATTTCTGCAACACCAAAAAAAGAGATACATAGGCTAAACATGTATGTCTATGTACTGTATATCCCAGGCCTGGAACAACTTGGGCCCTCCCTACAGGTGTTTTGGACTTCATCTCCCATACATAGGCTAAACAGGAGCCCGGGTGCAGCAATGGATTAAACCCTTGTGCCAACAGAACTAAATGCCAACAGGTTGGAGGTTCAAATCTGGGTAGAGCATGAATGAGCTCGCTTTGTCAGCTCCAGCTCCCCATGTGGGGACATGAGAAGCCTCCCACAAGCATGGTAAAACATCCATCTACAAGGACATTGTCCCCCTGGGCAATGTCCTTGCAGAAGACAGCCAATTCTCTCACACCAGAAGCAACTTGCAGTTTCTCAAGTCACTCCTGGCACAAAAAAAAAAGGCTAAACGGGACTTCTGTATGTCATCAATAGGACACCAGCCAAAATTTGATATGGAGAATCATTTTCCTAGTCCATGCATGGGCAAACTTTGGCCCAGGTCTTTTGGACTTCAACTCTCACAATTCCTAACAGTCTACAGGCTGTTAGTAATTGTGGGAGTTGAAGTATAAAACACCTAGAGAGCCGAAGTTTGCCCATGCCTGCCCTATTCTTTATCAAGCACAGATGCAGTTTCTTTGATCACTGTGATATTTACATTATAGCTTTACTGAAGCTGAAGATTGAAAAAGTAACTTTTTGGACAAAGTAACTCCCAGAATCCCCAGACAGCATGGATACCTACCATAAGGCAGCAGGCTTAAGATGTGGCACTAGGTGCTGCAATTTGGGATGGAGCTGGTAAAGGTACCTTTTTAAATGATGACTCTCAAGGTTCCGCAGACATCATATCCCTTTGGCAAAACTGAGAGGGCGTTCTGTGAACTATAACTCCCAAAGTTCCAAGCTCTTAATAATGACACTTCCTTTTACATGCATATATAAAGTGGATTATCTCCTAGATTCTTCTATGATGGAATAAACATTTTGAGATTTGAATCTACTCCAATAAATTTTAGGAAGAAAATGCCAGCCGGTTTGATTGATCAAGAGATACAAAGACCTTTCATTGAGAGAGAGAGAGAGAGAGAGAGAGAGAGAGAGAGAGAGAGAGAGAGAGAGAGAGAGAGAGAGCTGTCTGAATGCAAGTTAACTATGACTGTTCCACCGTCCTTGGAACATCTGGCCATATGGGCTGTAAGCAGATTAATCCACTCTCCTCCTTTAAACAGCTTAAAGGTTGCTATTTAAATAGCACAGCATGCAATATACTGCTTTCTTTTTATTTCTTTTTATTTTAAAAGAAGACCAACAGATTTTTTTTACAAACACTAGTATTATATGAAGTGCCGGGGGTTGTTTTGAGAAGCTTTACGAAGAGTTATAATTTCAGCCGTAACAAGCTCTGGGTCAGATCTTTTGTTTCTTATTTCATGGATCTAAATGTAATCTTTCCCAAAGCTGTCGCATCTTATCTACCTTATCATCATCATCATCATCATCATCATCATCATCTCACTTGTTAATTGCCCTCCATTAAAATGCTCCAGGCGACTTACATAAAACAATAGCATTAAAATACACAATACCAAATAGACTGCATTAGACATTAAAAGCTCTGCTAAAAAGCCAGGTCTTGAGTGCCTGAGCAAAGGGTCGCAGGTCACGTATGGCACACAAGTGGGGAGGTACTTGAACTATGATTGAACTAGACACATAACGTCTACTCTTACTGCCTCCTAGTAATGTAGAGTTTAGTGGGAAAGGGAAATCATACTGGTAATAGAGGTGCAATATAATGTACCATAATGTGTAAGTAATGTGCAAGTAAAAGCTAATGTGTAAGAATTTGTGGTGGCCCAAAGGTTGTCTATTTTACATGCATATGCCCTTTTGCTTACATTTTCGTGGGCAGAAAGATAGAGGTGAAGCATTTAATACTTTTTTTTGGAGTTTTCAGGTTCCTAATCAAGTGATTCATTTTAATTTACATTTAGCCTGAAAATCTTAAGGACCAGAAAAATTGGTGTATAATCAAGCTGGAGAATTCATTTTGTCCCCACTCCTTTTCTTCATTTTCTCTGTGAACAAAACTGGTCATTGTAGAGATCTCATGAACTCCCCTTTTAAAATAATGGATGAAATGCTTTCTAGGGCAGAGTTTTAAGACATTTGATTTACTAAAGGTTATGCCCTCAATTTTTTTGCAGCAACAACCATGCAAGGCAGGAATTTCAGAAAAAAACCCTCCAAAAGGTATAGTAAACAATGACTACTACAACAAATCTTTTCATTAGCTATTGGCTATTCATGAAAGTAGCATAAAAATCCAGTCTAGCAACATGAAATGTCAAGGATGGAAAGTCTGACTAAATGGAATTGTTCTCCCTCAGGGCAAAACTCCTTCAATTGGAGAAAATTGTGTTAATGCATGCGTTTTCATCGTGATTTCATTTTAGCCATTATTTCACTAACTTCTTTAGATTAGTATTGAAGGTAGGCAAAAATAAGTCAGCGGCAGGCATTTTATCTTATAATGCATTCCTTTATTCTTCCTTCCTTTCGTTGTCCTTTAAATAACATTTACTGTTCTAGACCCAATCCTATTTCTGTTCACTGCAGTAATGTGGAAGATTAAACACTACATTTTAGAGTGGCATAGTAACTGAATATGTGAACCAAATACACTTACAGTATCCCCAGTTGAGTATTACTATGAATCTAGAACCCCTGGTGGCACAGCGGGTTAAACCTGCTTAACTTGCTGGCCAAAAAATTGGAAGTTTGAATCTGGGCAGCGAGGTGAGCTCCTGCTGTTAAACCCAGCTTCTGCCAACCTAACAGTTTGAAAACATGCAAATCAATAGGTACTGCTTCTACAGGAAGGTCATGCTGTCATGCTAGCCACATGACCTTGGAGGTGTCTACGGACAACACCAGCTCTTTGGCTTAGAAATTGAGATGAGAACCACAATCCAGAGTCATACATGACTAGACTTAATGTCAGGGGAAACCTTTACCTTTTATGAATCTAGAGGATGGGGTTTGGATTCCTTGCTTGGTCATGGTCACTGAAAGTTTAACTTGGGCAGGTTGAACTTTCTTAGACTCAAAGATAAACCTGCTCTGAAAAAATCTTGTCAGGAAATCCTCACCTTACTGTAGGCAACAGTTGGGAAAAAAACTTGAAAACAGGTATCAAACAACTATTACCACAGAAAAACACCAGAACAAAAATAAGTAACACAGTTAAAACATAGTAATGAATAGTTCAAAGTCATTAATTAAAACTAGTTAAAGATAAGGTTTCACTTGATGAAAAATGCTAGGTGGGAGAAATCATGCAGTTTGACTGTCTTCAGTCCTAAAGTTACACACATTCAACTTACGACTCATAGTTAAAAACAGGGGCGAGACAACAGGAAGTGAGAGGAATCTACTGACAGGAAGGGAAATTCACTCTTGAAAGAGTTACCACGAGGGAAATGTGTCTCCAATGAAGTTTTCTTGCCAAACCTTGTTTCCACAACAAGCCACATCTTTCAAAATCCAACTGTCTGAACAGGGCCACAGACAGCAAAACAAACACCATACGGTGTTAACACTTCCATATGCTATCCAAAGATACACACACATATATGGATGGTTGGAGTTACACTGAAAAATGTACCTTACATTCAACTAACATACAAATTCAACTTAAGAACAAACCTATATAACCTATTTTGTCCACAAACCTGGGACTGCCTGTAATGCTGCATGATTCTTGTGAGTTACAAATGTATTGCTTAACTGGTAGAATATCCAATTCCACCAAGTAAAGAAAACCCTAAGCTTCCCTCTTTCATCCTAGTACTTTTCTTATCCTCTGTTTTTCCTCTTCTCTCCATTCTTTCTCTCCTTCTGTCCTATGCTCACTTAGCTTTTCATTCTGCTCTTGTTGACTCTCATCTTAAAAAACCCCCCAAAACCCCAAAACTATTCTAATATTTTTGGATCTGGAGATGGCTAGAGACCCTGAGGAGAAACTAATATTTTCATGCCTGACTGCAGTTTCATTTATTTTTGTTAGGGAGAGTTAGGTGAACAAAAGTGGTACTGCAGGCTACAAGTGTGTTTTTAATAAATGGAAAAGAAGTAAATCAATTTAAAATTCAAAATAACCCCAAAGTACGTATCTGTCATTCGTCATGAGTCATACACAGGACTAATTCACAGCTGAAATGACAGCTAATGTGATCAGCTGGTGAAGAAATATGAGACAGTTACTAATACATTGGTATCAAAAAACAGTCTGAGAATGCAATCAGGGGCTGGAACTACACTGCCATATAAGGCAGTATAGAGTGATATATGGTCACTGTAGACTCATTTAATGTAGTTCAATGCAGTTAAACTGCATTATATGAGTCTACACTGACCATATAATGCAGTTGCAAACTGCATCATTTGACAGAGTAGATAGGGCCAAAGTCACAAGGAAAGAGCATTAGCTTGCCACCCTTTGCTACACCTTTTGAAATATCAACTTTATTTAGGCCTTCAAGAAAAGGAGAAAATAAGTATGTGGATAAAGGGAGCCAGATATCCTTTCCCCCTTCATTGCCAAACTCCTCATGTGAAGAACTTCCACATTCTCCATATAATGACTGAAACTTTGGGGGCAGGTGGGGAGGGATGACTACTGACTAGTTTGCTGCCTTTGCTCAGGCCTTCAGGTTAACCCACTTTTGAATACCTGAACAGGTCTGTAGTGAGCATATTGCACAATGCAGCAATGACATATCAAGATCTTGAACCCTTCAGTCGTCTCATGTTTTACTGGTATTATCTGTATTCTTTATTTGATAGGCAATAGGAAGGTACTGTACCCTCTGGGAAATTGAGGACCATTGGCAAGGTTTAATGGAAATGGACATTCAGATAAGCAACAAATCAGCTGCATATGGAAAACTGTGTGTGTGTGTGGGGGGGTCGCTCTCTCCTTGAATGCTATTGCACTAACCTTTATTAGTCTTTTCTACATCACTGATAGCAGAGCAATTCAATTCTTTGTGACAAAAATAAATATAAAACACATACACCAAAGCCTATCTTTTGGACAGTTTGCCAATCTATATAAATAATCTATGATAACATTCCCCAAGAGGTTAACTGGAAAAACCATACATTCCTGTAAATAGAACTGAGTATTGTCAGCTTCTCCTTCTCCATCTGTCCATTAGTCCTTTAGAGAAGCCGATTTTAGATACTTTGTTACAAAAAATAATTGTTTTTCAACCTTGCAATGCATCTCCAAACTGTCTTTGTAAATCTCCCTTAAATACTGGCAAGTGTTATAATGTTATATTACAGATAGCTGAAGAAAAATACATTCAGAACAATAAACAGTTCTAGGACACGTTAGGACAAAAATATGAATAACCAAGGTTTGAGGTTACAGCATCCTTGTAAAAAAAACAGTGATGAGATAGCATGCAATTGCTTTTGAAAAATTATAAAGTAATTATGTGGAGAAGAAATAAAATACAAACCTTAGGGTGGTACATAGAATACTGTCTTGTTAAAGAGACATTTTCCATTTAGTATCATATATCATGCTCCATAGAGGTTAGCATTTGTAATAAGAGGAAGGATATCTTCTAAACAAAGGATAGCATAGTTTCATGTACCATTCTCTATAGAGTCCAGCACTGGTAAGAGAGGAAGGATATCTTCCAAACTAAAAATTGCTAGTATCGTAAATGCTAAAGGCAAGTTTATTTTTCAGAAGGACTCAAAGGCAAAATCTTAAATGTGAGAACCTGATGCCCAAGTAAACATGCATTTAGGAGGAATCATGCAAGTGTAATGTACTCATGGTTGGACAATTATCACACCACATGTGCTAAACTTTAACCTGGAATCAATGTATATGAGAAGCATGCTTTAATTTAATGAATATTTTCTCTTTTATTAGAACCTTGAGGAACTTTTGACACAGTCCACTAAACTTATAGCTGAATAGGAAAAGTGACAATTTGGACTCTAATTTGAGTTTTCTTCTTTTCTCTTTCTATCATTCTCTTTTTGTCTACCACCCATTCACTTCCCATCCCCTCATCATTCTTCCTCTTCAAGAGACCCAAACTGATGAGTTGGAGAACACTTTTGAAACTAGATCAAGGACCATGAAATCTGGTACACACAGCCCACTCTGCCTTGAATCACAGTGAAGACTAACCATGATTGTATGGGTTGCATAAAACAATCAGAAAATGAAAACAAATGCTTCTGATATCTTGCTTGCATTCAGACCAAAGACCGGAAGAGAGGGAAAACACCATCAATACAAAGCTTACACATATAACATGAAATTGCTATTTATTTGTTACACCTAAAATTGCAGGTTTGTGAGAATTTCTAGCTTGCATTTTGGACCATGGTTTTTAGAAACTTGAATGAGGAAATGAAAAACTTAAACAAACATTTCACACAGTGATGATCAGTTTCTTAGGAAACTATAGAATGCTTGGTTTCCATGGAGATAAGTCCAATATATACCCTGTCTTGTAAAACAGATGTCTGTGTTATTACCAGGGATGCTGGCCAGATATCTTAGTATCTGCCCTTGTCTAGAAACAAATGCGGAATTTTAAATGTTGAACACTATTTTTGGAGAGATAAAACTTATCCTAAGAAGACCTAATTCTCAAATAATCAAGATTCCTTCCTACTAAGATGCTCTTTTCTTTCCCCTCGGAACACTTCTGTTGAGGCTCCTTAACCTTGTTGGTAGCAAACTATGTATTTGCCATATCTGTGAAGCAGATAGCTATAATATAATACAATACAATATAAGGAGCCCCCAGTGGCGCTGCGGGTTAAACATCAGAGCTGCTGAACTTATTGACTGAAAGGCCAACAGTTTGAATCCAGGGAGCAGGGTGAGTGACTGCTGTTAGCCCCAGCTTGTGCCAACCTAGCAGTTCAAAACATGCAAATATGAGTAGATCAGTGAGTACCGATCTGACGGGAAGGTAACACACACTCCATGCAGTCATGCTGGCCACATGACCTTGGAGGCAACTATGGACAACCCTTGGAGACATCTGGGGGGGGGGGGGGGTGCTCTTCAGCACCACCCCCCAGAGTTGGACTCGACTAGACTTAATGTCAAGGTGAAACTTTCAGCGCTCTCTCTCTCTCTCTCCTCTCTCTCTCTCCACACACACATACACAGAGAGTGCCACTTCTTTCCTTGAAGCAAAACAAGTTTTTCAGTCAACTGTTTAGATATGTATGTTCAATTTTTACATATTAAAAGTGCTGTACAAAATGAAATTAACACTACAAAGAAGGATACATAAGAAGCCGTACTCTACTGAATGTAAGGGTGCATCTACACAGTAGAACAAATGCATTTTGACACCCCTTTAATTGCCAAGGATCAATGCTATGGAACAAGAGGACATTTTACCAAGTCTTTAGCTGTCACTGTCAAATAGTGCTGGTGACATACCAAAATATAACAACAATAGCTTTATATCATTTAGCCATGACAATTAAAGTGGTATCAAACTGCATTAGTTCTACAGTATAGATACAAGCTTCATTGGCTCTTTGCTTTCAAAGGCTAAAATCCCATTTCATGCTGATAAATCAAAAGGCCCCACTAGAATACTTAACATTAATTTTCAAGTTCAGGGAGAAAAATGGAGACACTCACCAGAACTTCTCTTTCGCTTCTTAAGGCTGTAAACCAGCTAGTAGCAGCTCCCTTCTTGGGAGGGACAATGCCCCTTGGCCTCTTTCTGTAGGGTGCGCCCCAATGCAGTTAAGCCTGGACTCAAGTCCAGAGAAGAGTATCAATACCAGGGAAATGGGTGGCAGCTAAGCACACTGGTGACATGCCCCCACACATGTACTGTAAGTAATTTGAGAAGGATTCAGCATGAACCAAGAACAAAAAACCTCTTACTTGCACAAGAAAATAGATGCGTCCCTGTGTGAGATTCGAAAAGACACTTATTCACACAATTGCAGTTACTCTATTGTTCCTACTGCATATGGTACTGTGACTATTCAACCCCAGGCAAAAAGCTACCCATTTTATAATAATTCCAACCATTAAGGTCCCTTCCACACAGCCATATAACTCAGAATATCAAGGCAGAAAATCCCACAATATCTGCTTTGAACTGGGTTATCTGAGTCCACACTGCCATATATTCCAGTTCAAAGCAGATAATGTGGGGTTTTATTCTGATGTGTGGAAGGAGCCTAAGATTTACTTCAACAACCTTAATTCTTTTTTTATGTAAGCAAGATACCGTTGATGTTTATATTTATCCTTCATTCTCTATATTTATCCTTCATTCCTGCTCAGTGCTTCTGATTATACCGTAGATTGTTTGTGTAGTCATTATCTTTTCAGTTCTGCATTTTAATTATCAATTAAGATTATAATCCTCTCCCTATTTTTTTCTTTTGGGAAACAAGACCATATTAATTCCTTGGTTTTCCTAATGACACATGACAATGACATCCAAAAGATATGTGGAGCGTTTCTCTTCTGAAATGTGTGGTATTACAAAGGTAGTATGTGTCTTGAGAAAGAGGACAAGAGGATCTTCAAGCGTTCCTGAGGTTTTGGAGAGGTTCAAAAAAGGACAAAGAAGCAAGCCAAAAGTATCACAGCCTGGTTCCAATACACTTTAGGTTGTCCAGGTACACTACGGGACTAATGCTAGGGATTCCTTTCCTTAGAAGGAAGAAAATGATAAGAAAAGGAGGAAGGAAGATAAGGAAGCTAAGCAGGAAGGTGTGATGCTCCCTAATAAGTGACCTATTCTGCCAAAGGTGAAGAAGATTTTCTGCTGTTTTTCATACATTGGTTTAATTTATCCAGCATTCTATTATTGAAAATGGCATAACCCCCTAGAAGTACAATATGACCCAACTATCCACGGGCTTGAAATCCATGGTTTGACTTGCCCATGCTTAAAAAGCGTAACTTCCTCAGAAATGGGTTGCTGTGAGTTTTCCGGGTTGTATGGCCATGTTCCAGAAGCATTCTCTCCTGATGTTTTGCCCACATCTGTGGCAGGCATCCTCAGAGGTTGTGAGTTCTGTTGAAAATTAGGCAAATGAGGTTTATATATCTGTGGAATGTTCAGGGCGGAAGAAAGAATTCTTGCTTGCTCGAGGCAATTGTGAATGTTCCAATTGGCCACCTTGATTAGCATTTAATGGCAGCAACCCCAAGTAGCAACCAGACAGGCTTTGAAGCTTTTTTATTTATTTATCATTTCAGGAGCAAACCAAACAGTTGTATTGCATTAAAACAAACAAACGAAACACAAAGTTTGCAAACTTGGTATTCAGTTAAATGTCCTTTGACCAGTAGCTGGCCACTTGGAGTGCCTCTGGTGTTGCTATAAGAAGGTCCTCCATTGTGCATGTAGCAGGGCTCAGGTTGCATTGCAGTAGGTGGTCTTTGCTCTTCTCCACACTCGCATGTTGTGGATTCCACTTTGTGGCCCATTTCTTAAGGTTGGCTCTGCATCCTGTGGTGCCAGAGCGCAGTCTGTTCAGCACCTTCCAAGTTGCCCAGTTTTCTGTGTGCCCAGGAGGGAGTCTCTAATTTGGTATCAGCCATTCATTGAGGTTCTGGGTTTTAGCCTGCCACTTTTGGACTCTTGCTTGCTAAGGTGTCAAATGGAAGTATTTGTGGATGTCTAGGTCTTCCAGTGCTATTCTATGGTATGTTTCCATTCCAAATATTGTCACACTATAGAGTTTTGTTATTTTTGCAGCTAGTAAGTTTAGATATTAAATAATGATTCCAGTTGATGCAACCACCGGTCTTTAAGTTGGAAAACCGAGCTCTCTCTGAGCTTACTCTCTGCTTGTAACTGGGAGAAAGGAGTCTTAAAACGCTGTCTGTAGATGTGGAATTCCCTTTGGTAGTTCTTCTATAAATTTCCACAGTTCAAAGCTGATAAGCATGAAGCCTCCAGTCCTCCCACGTTTCAAACAATGATAAGCAATGAAAAAGAGTCCGAAAGAGTCCAGCAAAAGGGAGAACTTGAGCCAAATATAGTAATAATGTGGGAGCTTTCTCACCATGCGTCCACTCCCGTCGAGCTCCTCCTCCGACACTATAGAGTTTGCTATTCATCCACTGTTTCAGATATCTATGGGGTCTTGGAAGATGTCCCCTGCAGATACATGGGTCACTATGCTATCTGATAGATCAACTTGCAATTAGATCACTTCCAAATTGTTTACAGTTATATAAATTTCTTAATTATTGGCATATATCATGTAATTCTTCTAAAAGCAATATAAAATATAGTATCAATTTTTAAAATTTTTAACACAACTAATTATACTCTGTCTGCCAGCCATCTATTGTTTATATTTGTTGCTTCAAAAACAAACCATGTGCTTATTTTTCATTACCCAATTGTGGATTCTCAGGACAAAATCACTCATTTATTCTATGAACTTCTGTTTGTATTTGCCAGAGTTACGCAGTAGGATAATAGCCTTCACTCAATTTCCAGGGCAGCTATAATTATTTTGAAATTGAATGTAATTATATTTTTTTCAGTTGAATACAAATTCTGCTAATCCCATGCAATTTGTTCTCCCCATCCAAACCCAAGACATTATGATGAAGTCTTCATTATATTATATCATGACAGGAAATCTTAGTAATTTTTCATCTAATAATGTGGAGGATTTTCCCCATCAGGTATGATAATTCTCCAGATCCAATACAAACCTTCCTGTTGGGGTGGGGAGACAACAACCACTCAGATCTCATTAGGATTTTGGGCCAAACTAAGGAGTAAAAATCAATTCTTTTCAAAACAGTTAAAAAGATAAAGAACCAATTTGGGATATGTATAATCACAAAGGTTGTATGGCAGGATACTGGTCAATACAAGGTGAGTAAATTTTTTGTAAATAGGACCTAGGTCTTTAGAAGGTGTTCGCAGATGCATTCATGGATTGTAACGTGCACTGTAACACAAAAAAGTGTTTCTAGATTGCTAGACTGATTTTATGGATTTTAAAAACAACTATATTAATACTTGTTCAATTTTTATTTATTGCCAGTCCTCCTTACCTGTTGTACTGGAAAAGTAAAACATTTATTTCATTTGCTGTCCCCTACAGTGCAGTTTAAACCTATTATAAATCAAGTATTTTATTTTAGTAAAGATAAAGGTTTCCCCTTGACATGAAGTCTAGTCGTGTCTGACTCTGGAAGGTGGTGCTAATCTCCATTTCTAAGAGCTGGTGTTGTCTGTAGACGCCTTCAAGGTCATGTGACCAGCATGAATGCATGGAGCACCACTGCCTTCCCGCCGAACTGGTACCGAATGATCTACTCATATTTGCATGTTTTCAAACTGCTAGGTTGGCAGAAGCTGGGGCTAACAATGGGAGATCACCCCATCCCATGGATTCGAACCGCTGACCTTCCACTCTGCAAGTTCTGCAGCTTAGTAGTTTAACCAGCTACCCCACCATGGTCTCCTTTTAAAAATATATTTTAGCTGTACAATATTAATAACTGTATAAGAATTAAAATACCAACCATACATTACCAATTTTGTTTTGCATTATTCATCACAAGTTTTATACATATTTTAGAATCATTTATTCCTCAATGTTTTAAGTGTCTTCAGATGTTTAGCCTTAAGGAATATTTAAATAGCGTAATCCCATGGATATGGAACATTACTATTTCATGTTCTCTAAATCCTGTGGAGAATCTATTCATAGAATCACAGAATCATAGAGGTGGAAGAGACCATCGTGAGCCATCCAGTCCAACCAGATACACTACATCTATGGTGTTCCCTGCATCTACCCAGCTTGTAACTCTATCAAAAAAAAGGAGAGCAGATTAGTTTGGCATTATTTGTTTTTGATAAATCGGTGTTGACTATTACCGATGACCGCATTTGTTTCTAAGTGTTTGCAGACCACTTCCTTGACAATCTTTTCCAGAATCTTGTCGTGAGGCTGACCAGACAGTAATTGTTTGGGTTGTCCTTTTTTCCCTTCTTGAAGATTGGGACCACATTGGCCCTCCTCCAATCTGCTGGGACTTCTCCCGTTCTCCAAGAACTCTCAACGATGATTGCCAGTGTTTCTGAAATGACTTCCGCTAGTTCCTTCAATACTCTTGGGTGTACTTGATCTGGCCCTGGGAACTTGATTAGTTTAGAGCAGCCAGGTATTCCTGGACAACTTGTTTTCCAATTTGGGGTTGGATTTCCCCTAATCCATCGTGCTGAGGTTAAGGATGACTTTCTTTCTGTGAGAAGACTGAAGCAAAGAAGGCATTAAGTAGTTCTGCCTTTTCCCTTTTCCCTATTCGTATGCAGTTAAATTCATATTTCTATGAAGCAAGAAGGCAGACCAAATATTATCTTGCCATGTACATTCTTGTTTTTTGTTTATGTGTATAGTGGTGTTTGTTTTATGTATCCATTAGTAGGCATCCTAGAACTCCACATTACAATTAAAAATATATTCGCAAGGTAAGGTAAAGGTTTCCCCTGACTCGTGTCCGACTCATCTCAATTTCTAAGCCGAAGAGCCGGCGTTGTCCATAGACAGCACCAAGGTCATGTAGCCAGTATGACTGCATGGAGCAGTTACCTTCCTTCTGGAGCGGTACCTATTGATCTACTCACATTTGTATGTTTTTGAACTGCTAGGTTGGCAGAAGCTGGGGCTAACAGCGGGAGCTCACACTGCTCCCTAGATTTGAACCTGCGACCTTTCGATCAGCAAGTTCAGCAGCTAAGTGTTTTAACCCATTGCGCTACCGGGGGCTCCTTGCACCATCGGGGGCCCCTACATCTTCCTAAAGATATAAATAAAGCAAATTCATTTGTGAGTGTGGGAGAGAAATGATTTGCTCAGAGCGTCATTTAATTCATTTTCTTATAAATTAAGATATAACTACAATACATTTAAATTGTAACTTGTCAAGGAATATATCTAGTTCTTCTTTTGCAGAAAACTGTAACTAGAACAATAAGTGATTATGAAAGTGGGGGCTCTGAAAGTGGGGGCTATAACTTTGACCGATTTATTTTTAAAAGTAACTTGCAAGTATTTTAAATTGCTTATCACTCTGTTCTGGATGGTCCCTTTAGGCAGAACTTTGAAATAAGTAGAGATGTGCGTAATAGGATTTCACAGTGTAGTGCCCTGGAGCAAAAGTATATAGTATCTGCTGAACTGATGCTCTGTTGTCAATGGATTTAATGCATGCAATAGAATATATACATTTCATACATGCTTGTTTGTAGATGGCCATTTGTTGAGGCCCATTTGCTAAATGACAGATTTCCTGCAAAGTCTAATTTGGGAGTATAATTGATTATCTCATTCTATCAGAATGTATCTCCTATCACTTTGGAAAGGAGGAAGAGGATTCCGAAAGGGAATGTTGTAGAAAACATTTATTTTCTAAACATGCCTAAATACAGGAAAGTAGAGTGGCAAAGACAAGGTTGGCAAGTGGGGTTTATATATCCTACTTGTCTAGTTTATATAGATATATAAACCTCACTTGCCTAGTCTCCAACAAACCACACAACCTCTTAGGACACCTGCCATAGATGTGGGTAAAATGTCAGGAGAGAATGCTTCTGGAACATGGCCATACAGCCCAGCAAACTCACAGCAACTCTTAACCTTGTCTTTGCCCACTTTACTTTTCTGTATATAGGCATGTTTAGAAAATAAACGTTTTCTACAACATTCCCTTTCTGAATCTTCTTCTTCCTTTCCAAAGAGATTGGAGATACATTCTGATAGAATGAGATAATCAATTATACTCCCAAATCAGCCTGGAAAACCCAGTGATTCCGGCCATGAAAGCCTTTGCCAACACAAGGTTGAGAATTTATGGTGGAGTGAAAGTTGAAGCTGACAAAAGAAGGGAAAGATCTTAAGGCATACATAGAAACACACATGTATACACCCCTCTCACTTTCTCTAAGTCTAGACAGCCTTTATTTAGTGCAATTAAAAATACATCTTTTAAAATGGAAGAAATTCCATTTGGTGGTCATCTGATGAGCCTGAACTCTCACCTTAGAACTTGCCAGTTATTTCACATTGTGCTTTTCTTTAAGAGGTAGGAAATGCTTATCATAATAGAAAAGAAAGGAATTATTCATTCATTGCCATTTTCCACATCTACTGATGCATATGTATCCATGTTATACACATTTTTATCCAGCAGAGATATGGTGCATGAAATTTATGACATTCAACCTCCAATGATAGTGGTGAGGGAATTTAAGAACAGATAGAACAATTTTTATTTATAACTAGCTTGGGGACCCGGCGGTGCCCGGGTCATTTGAGAAGTGCAGCAGGATGTAGAGTGGGTCATGGGGGCTCTGTGTGGCAAGTTTGGTCTTGATCCATCATTATTGGGAGTTGCAATGGTAACATGAAATTACTGAAGGTAGTGGAAGTCCCATCATCTCTGGTCCACCCTCCCCCAAAGTGTAGTAGGATGTAGATTGGGTCATGGGGGCTCTGAGTGCTAAGTTTGGTCTGTATTGGTGAATGGATGAGGGTTGCATTGTTTTTAGGAAGTGAGTGAAGGTACTTCAAGTCCCATCATCCGTGGTCCATCTCACACAAAACAGCACCAGGATGTAGAGTGGGTCATGAGGGCTCTGTGTGCCAGGTTTGGTGTTGATCAGTCATTGGATTAGGTTTGTAGCAGGCTTGGAAAGTGAGGGAAGGTACTGCAAGTCCCATCATCCATGTTCTGGCCCCCTCCAAAGTTCAGTAGGATGTAGAGTGGGTCACTGGGACTCTGTGTGCCAAGTGTGGTCTTTCTCGGTGTTTGTTGGGGGCCGCAGTTGTCTGTGGGAAGAGAGGGGTGTGAAAGTACTACAAATCCCATCATCCATTGTCAGTCCCCCCGAACCTCACCAGGACGTGAAGGCAGTCATGGGGGTTATGTGTGCCAAGTGTGGTCTCAATCAGTAATTGGATGAGGGTCGCAGCAGACTTGGGAAGTGAGTAGAGGTACTTCAAGTCCCATTATCCATAGTCCACCCTCCTCCGATCTGCACCAGGATGTAGAGTGGGTCATGAGGGCTCTGTGTGGCAGGTTTCGTGTTGATCAGTCATAGGATTAGGTTTGTAGCAGTCTTGGAAAGTGAGGGAAGGTACTGCAAGTCCCATCATCCATGTTCTGGCCCCCTCCAAACTTCAGTAGTATGTAGAGGGGGTCACTGGGGCTCTGTGTGCCAAGTGTGGTCTTTATCAGTGTTTGTTGGGGGCCACAGTGGTCTGTGGGAACAGAGGGGTGTGAATACTACAAATCCCATCATCCATTGTCAGTCCTCCCCCAAACCTCACCAGGACGTGAAGGCAGTCATGGGGGTTATGTATGGCAAGTTTGGTCTCGATCAGTGATTGGATGAGGGTTGCAGCGAACTTGGGAAGTGAGTAGAGGTACTTCAAGTCCCATCATCCATGGTCCACCCTCCTCCAAACTGCACCAGGATGTAGAGTGGGTCATGGGGGCTGTGTGTGCTAAGTGTGGTCTGTATTGGTGCTTTTTGGTGGCCTCAGTGGTCTGTGGGAACCAAAGTGTTTGAAAGTACTACAAATCCCATAATCCGTGGGTCATGTCCCCTGAACTGCACCAGGACATAAAGGGGGTTAGGGGGGTTATGTGTACCAAGTTTGGTGCAGGTCCATCACCCACGCTGGTCGCTGTGGCCTGTGAAAGTGGCTGCCACATATCCGCCCTTCTGCCCTCCCGCCCTTCCACCCTCCGCACACATATATACATACAAACATTCCACTTTATAAAGGTATACAGATACAGATTTGGGGGGAAAAGAACTGGTGGGGATTAGGGACCTCTCAAGGTATGAGTAACATATTAGATAACTCTACAAATTGCTTTTTTTTTGTCAGGATGTAACAAAGTCAAATTAAGTGGATGTAAACTAACTCTATGTACTTAATAAATAATGATTTCCAGTTACTTTCAAAAAGTTACTTTCAAAAAGTTACTTCAGGAGTCTTCATTTGAGGCATTTTTTGCAATTTTATGCAATTCTCTTATAAATCCTAAAGGTTTTTTTCCCTTTCAAAAAGTCATAACAGTAATAAAAACATAGCAGGCAGTAAAACTGGTATTGGAATGAATGACTTTTTCTAATACTATAATACGTAATGATAATAGCCTGTAACAAGTAAGCGAACCAAATTACTATAAAGAAGTTTCCAAGTTTTGCTTTTGGGAAGGATATACAAAGTAAACCAGAAAATCCCTTTTGGTTGAGTAGAAACAATGTTGCACTATTCTGGATTCAACTTGTAGTTTCATCTCTGTTAATAGGGGCCCCCGGTGGTACAATGGGTTAAACCCTTGTGCCAACAGGACTGCAGACTGAAAGGTTGGCAGTTTGAATCTGGGGAGCAGGGTGAGCTCCCATCTATCAGCTCCAGTTTCTCATGCGGTGACATGAGAGAAGCCTCACACAAGATGGTAAAATATCTGGGCATTCCCTGGGCAATGTCCTTGCAGCTGGCCAATTCTCTCACACCAGAAGTGACTTGCAGTTTCTCAAGTTGCTTCTGATACGAAAAAGAAACTCTGTTGATAGGGCTCAGATATATTAATACCAACATTTTGCATTCATACCTAATGCAGCTTCAATGCAGCTCCAGCTTTGTCCTGTTAGCTCTTCAGGAAATAGCATCCCAAGGACACTTTGAAACTTCTAAGGAAATTGCAGGACAATCTAACACTATAAAAAGATGCTAAGAAGTTGTTTCATAAGCATTTCTGCAACGATGGGCTATCAAATGATGCAATCTTATTTTAGAATTAATAAGATACTTGAAAGTGGCTGTGGCAAATCTTCTAACCACAGCTAAGATTATCATTGCAGAAATACAGGGTAAAATATCCTTCACCATTTAGAGAATTATTGGATACTCTTTGGGGAAATGCAGACATAGATACTTATTTGGCTAGGAGAAAGAAGATTTATATAAGAGGCCAATACAGACAAATATTGAGGGAGAATTAAATTGGTGCTCATGGACCACTGGCTGAAATGGGTGTTTCATACATATCCAGAACCAGAACTGATATTCGTGCAATACAGAAATAAAAGGCACCACCTCTAAAAGTGAGGAATGCAACCACTGACAATCCATTCCCAAAGACTAGGTCTGCTCAACCTGTGGCTCTCCGGGAGTTTTGGACTTCCAGAATTCCTGACCACTGGACAAGCTGGCCAGGGCTTCTGGGAGTGTGTACAACTGGTGGGCCACTGTGTGATACAGAATGCTGGACTAGATGGGCTGAGGTCCGATTCAGCATGGCTCTTCTTATGTTCTTATGAGTTAGAATCCCAAACACCTGGAGGGTCACAGGTTATTCAGGCCTGCCATATACTCACAGATTCAGAGACTGGGAAAAATAAGATAAATAAATGTAAAAGGCCTAAGAGCACTTTTGCATGTAAGATTTGCATCTCCTTGAGTCTCTGAATGAGACCAAAACCGTCCTTCCCTGCAGCAAACACCATCCCTTTCACCTTTGACTGCAGGAGCCCCTGGTGGTGCAATGGGTTAAACCCTTGTGTCAGCAGGACTCAAGACCAACAAGTCAGAGGTTCAAACTTGGGGAGAGTGCAAATGAGCTCCCTCTGTCATCTCCAGTTCCCCATGCGGGGACATGAGCAAAGTCTCCCACTAGGATGGTAAAACATCGAAACATCTAGGTGTCCCCTGGACAACATCCTTGTAGACAGCCAATTCTCTCATACCAGAAGCAACTTGCTCTTTCTCAAGTTGCTCCTGACACAAAACCACAAAAACCTTTGATTGCAATTTTGTTGTTTTTCTATCCAAGTAGCAATGGCAGTGAAGACTAAGCAGAGTTTTCTTTAATTTAGGATCTGAAACCATGTTTTGGCTATGGCTTTCAGCTACCTCTTTAATGGAAACCAGCACTGATTAGGTTTCATTTTATTCCAGCAAATGAAAAGGCACTGCAGGAAGTTTGATGAGATAACAGGACAGAAGAAGGTAAAATAAAGATGAAAAATATTTTAATGTATCAATAATAAAATGTTATTGCTTGATCTCCTACTTTGTCTGAGTGGATGTCCATTTCTCTTTCCTCCTTCATCCTGCCCTCCTCCATCTGCTCTGGAGGATGTGCCTTTGGTGATATTGCCCTAAGATGTATCCTTGATCACAGCAATTTTTACATTCCTTTTATGCAACTTTCTTCTGACTGTCTTTGATGATGCCATTTTTCCCTCTGATTTTTTGCTGCATCTGTCCCTGACTTGGCCAATGAAAAGAGAAACGAACAAAGCTATTGATGTGTAAATAAGCTCTTTTGAAAGACAAAGCAGCAGGTCATTTTCAGAAGAGAAAACTGCTTGATCAACACTATTATTCCCATGTGAACATTTCCCAGGCTTAAACTACAAGGTTCCAAAATGCATAACCTTTACTCGTGAAGTGCATATATAAGCACATCTATATCCTTGACACTGGATAGTGGTGATGATTAAAACAATGAAGAGGTGGGGTTTTGTTCAGGTCTTCTGAATTAATATTTAAGTATAGATTACATAATTAATATACAGAATTACACACTGCATAAAATGGGAAACAGTCAAAAACTAGTTGAAGGAGAAAGTCTGAAATTACAATGATCTTTATCATCACAAGATAACCACAGAATGCTTTAGGTGTGATAAAAGTATGTAGGGTGCAAGGATACAAGAAAAGGAGAGTAACTCTACCTACTCCTAATGCCATTTTTATTACCTTCCCCAAACAATACAATGTTTGTCTGCATTAGAGCCCACCACATCTGATTATAAATAAGTGGGGGAGCACTCAAATCAAATCAAATTTTATTGCATTAACCGCAAAGCCATATTAAACAGAACAAACCATGTGGAAAAGGTACATAGGCTATATCAAGCATTAAACAATGGTTCCATAATGTGCAGCAGTACATTAAACAGCCATTCCATGGTGAAGTAGCAAATATTCTCCTATCACCTTTACCTTACTGATACTTTTGGTCAAATATCCTAGCGTGTATAACCTTCTATTTATTCCTCATGTATCCTCATCCCGTATGTGGGGAGCACTCAAGGGAAGAGACATGGGGAGAACCTAAACTTTAATACTACTTCAGTTTCCATGACTCTGCTTGTCCTATGGAACCTTTGTGTTTGTTGCTTGGTATAGCTAGAACAGAGTCACTATGCTGATATAAGTGTAATGCATTAAACTATATCCTTTATCACCAAGGAAAGCTAATATCAAGGAAAGACAGGTTGAAATCCATAAAGATTCAGAGAGTATTTGAGGACCGGGACATCCATAAGGAGACCAAGGTGATTATTTATAAAGCTATTGTTCTCCCTACCCTGCTGTATGCCTGCGAAACGTGGACTGTCTACAGATATCATACTCAACTCCTGGAAAGATTCCATCAGTATTGCCTTGGAAAAATCCTGCAAATTTCTTGGGAAAACAGGTGGAAATGTCAGTGTGCTGGAAGAAGCAAAGACCACCAGAAATGAAGCAATGCTCCTACGCCATCAACTCCACTGGACTATCCATGTTGTCCGAATGCCTGATCACTGCATCCAAAGCAGTTACTAAACACCCAACTCAAGAACGGAAAACGTAACGTAGGTGGACAGGAAAAAGATTTAAGGTTGGCTTAAAGCCAACCTTAAAACTGTGGCATAGGCACAGAGAACTGGGAAGCCCTAGTTCTCAAGCACTCTAACTGAAGGTCAGCTGTGACCACCAGTGCTGTTGAATTCGAAGAGGTATGAATGGAGAGTGAAAGGTGGAAATGTGCCAAGAGGAAGGCACTTCATGCCAACCCTGACTGGGACCGCTTTCCACCTGGAAACCAATGTCCTCACTGTGAGGACCTAACATCAAGAATAGGGCTCCACAGCCATCTACGGACCCACCGCCAAGACCATCATCCTTGGGCTATGGGGGATCGCCTAAGTAAGTAAGTAAGTAAGTAAGTAAGTAAGTAAGTAAGTAATGCATTAAATATAGGGACATGTTTATCACCAAAGAAAGCTAATATCAGGAAAAGATAGCTTGAAATCTGTAAAGTTTCAGCAAGACATGATAATAAGAAATGTCTACCAATCTGAAGCCTAACAAAAAAAATCGAGGTCACTGTAATTGAACACGGAAGTTAAATCACTGTCACTGAACTTTCTGCAGACAATTTAGAGCCCCCACATATGCCCCCCCCCAACAAAACCTGCTCCAATTTACTGTGAAAATGTTGAGTGTCTTCTTTGTGCTGGATGGGATTGCATGGGGGAATGGCCAAAAATCCCACCCTTCGTATGAGCATTGAATTGGATTTACTAGCATTATCATGAATATGAAAATCACTTTTTTGCCTATATGGAAATATGCTTAGTTTTGCTATGCCCTTTGTTGAAAGATGTTTGTCATTCACATTACCACAATCTGTTGTTCCTATTAACTTCCACCTGCTCCCCTCTGAATGAGGATTTATGGCATATCCTTCACTATATCTTGACAGAATATATCTAGGCACAGTCATAACATTTAAGATGTTCTGCTGAATAGCTGGTACAAAGAGATACATTGTAGTACTGCTAGGAAGAACAAAAAGGGATTTGGGAACAGAAACAGTAAAAATATACTGTCATTGTCTTCTTTCTGTACTCTTGCATTTAGTGAACACCTATTAAATAAGCATGTGGTATGGTGAGAGAATATATTCACATTATATGAAGGTGTCAACAATAGTATATATTAAGTGTTTGTTTATATATACCCATGCATATACACATTGATTATTGTGCGCGCACACACAGATGACATAAGAATGCAAATGCAACTTCATAACTGCTTTTAAAACATCCAAAACTGCAATTGTCTTTAATAATATATTTTAATGTAAACAGAGAATAGGCGTGTTGTCATGTGCTACCTTTAACCCTCATGAACAAGATTTTTTAAAATAAAAAAATGGCATTAAATGATTTGGATGGAACTTTTTAAAAGAATTATCCTGTACTAAGTATTCACTTGAGTGAGTAGAGGGGGGCATTGTGGTTACTATTACTTAAGGTTAGGATTAAGAGTTTCATGAATATTTCTTGAATTTCCTGATTTAATTGGGAATTCCAGTATTCTGTGTGAACAGGGGCAACCTATAGAACTTTATCACATTGGGATATAATCCGTTTAAATCAGTATACATCTCATATTTTTTAGAACTGGATGCAAACTGTATTGAGATGGGGTGCATACTCTCCTCAGTACAGATTATTACGTTTCTTATGATGTGAAAATACTGAGTTTGATACTAATCACTCCATGGATGGATGGCCCTTCCCAATCCATTCAAAACACCCCTTATGTCACTCTATGACGTTTAAAAATGTTTTTTCTCTAAAATTCCGCAGTAATATAGCTTCCAAGTCTTAAACTACTACTAATTAAATTTCTTTTAAATATTAATGTTCTGTTACACATACAGATGCAATAGAGGGAAGAATTTCCACAGAATTCGATAAAAAATTAAATGATGTAAAATGGCAGTTAGCAATTTCAGTGATCTTGGAGATCTCTCCCCTTTAATGTCCAAAACAGAAATTGCAGCCACTTCCATCATGAAAAGTGTGTGATCATGAGACTCTGCCCATGGATGGCAAGTTGTATCGTTGTTGTTGGGATGCATACAGATTTTCCTATCACATAAAAACAGAACTTCAGCAATGGAAGAACCAGTATTTCAAAAAATGCGATTAGAATGCCATCTGCAAATAATCTGTTTCTGCAACGCCTTGCAGATGGATTCCGGTGGAATACTTACAGCATGGACAAATGTCAAGTGATGGGACCTGTTCGAAATCATTCTCAAACACTCCTAATTTCCTAATGTGATAAGGTCCATAGAGTATATAACTCTTGCTTCTCTATTTGATGGTTCACTAAAGAATGCTGGGGCATATTTCTTCCAAGACACTTTTTGCACAAAAAAAAAAACACACCTGTCAGAGCCAATAAATTTAGTGGGATAATTTTTGTGCTGGCTATTTTTTAAAATATGTTTCTCAAATAAGCAAACGAACTTCTACATGTGAAGTGGTGAACCTTTTTACAACAGCTTAGGTGGAAATCTTATTTTGTTGCATGAGGGTTAACGATTTTGCTATTTGCTTGTTTTGGATAAGCAACTTGCAGGTAAAGTCAGCCAGATGTGAGCTTTCATGTTCCAGAGGGGATCTGCATCTGAGTCATCCACTGAGGGATATGAGGAATCTCAATGTGCATCACATATAGGAGATACTTGCCAGAACCATCCCTTTGAATTGTTTGATGAGACAAACATGATGCTTTCTTTCTTTCTTTCTTTCTTTCTTTCTATCTTTCTTTGTTTTTTTCTTTCTTTGTTTCTTTCTTTGTTTCTTTCTTTCTTTCCTTTAATGCATTAATAGGAACCTTCTGACCATGTTGGTATTTTCAACCACAGCTCCTACAAGGCATTACCTTTGACTAATTAGTTGGGACCGATGGGAGTTATGGCCAAAAACATCCGGAAGGCCAAAGTCTTCCTACCACCTTTAAGATTTACATGAATAGAATCTAGGATTTCAGTGATTGGCACATTCAATGAATCTAGATTTTACTATGAAAAGAGAAACAAAATGTCAAAAAAACAAACAAAACCAAAACCCTCAACCCCCCAAACAAAAACCAAAAAGACAAAAACCAAAGCACAGAGCAGTCTTGCCCTGAGATTCTCCTCCTCCCTCTAAGGCAGTGGTTCTTAACCTGTGGGACCCCAGGTGTTTTGGCCTACAACTCCCAGAAATCCCAACCAGTTTACCAGCTGATAGGATTTCTGGCAATTGAAGGCCAAAACATCTGGAGACCCACAGGTTGAGAACCATTGTTCTAAGGTCCGGAGAAGATGCCTGGCAACCCTATCTGATGCTTGACAGTATCTTGGGCTGCAGATAGGCAAGCGTGGGAATTTAGTAACCAGAAAGGACCTTGTAATCTGCCTGTCAGCACTTGACCTAAACCACTGTTCCAGAGCAATCACCACACAGGACAGTTTTCATTTATTTAATGTTATTTAAAAGGACAACAAGAAGAGTAAAATACCACAAACCTACCCCATTAAAACCTGTAAATCACTGAATGCCTATTTCAATAAGAAGTTATTTACTTGCCAACAGAAGGGAAAAAAGGTGGACCAGCCTACCTTCATATGGGAGAAACTTCCATAGATTAGAAATGGACACAACAATTTTATTGATTAGCCAGAAGCCATATCAAATACACACAGAACACAGTCACATCGCAATGATTCTAAAAACAATCTGAGGAGAATTCTAGACCATTACATCAATTAAACCCCTGTTTTGCCCAGCAGGAGGGATTCTAAGGGAGGTGGTAACAATTCACAGGTCCTCATCTCCAACACAATTTATTCCAATTGCATCTATGTAATCAGATCTTAGTTTCATAGAAATGGACACAGAAAAAGTCACTTCACAAGTTATTAAATTTTTAAAATTTACATATTTAAATTTATATACCACTCTTCTTCCATATGGGACACAAAGCAAAAACATGATGCATGTTAAAACAAAATAGCTGAATAATATGTAACATAAAAATTAAGAAAAGCACTAAACAGCTATTTACAGTCAAAGCATAATAACATCTCTTAAACATATTAAGGTCTAGCACAGCCATTGCACTACCCTGCCCAGTTTAAAACTGAAGGTCTGTTTAAGTAAGAAGGTATATGCTTGCTGATGAAAACCACCCTTGGAAGAGATTCACAGTCTGGGAGGAGCCACAGAGAAGGCTCTCCGTGACACCCTGAGATGATGGCGAGACCAAGAGTAGTCGTCTCATTAGACCAAGCCTGAGTTGGTTAGTATTGTGAGATAGCTTTCAGAGGAAAACCATCCCCAATGGTTTACTTAGAAGTCATGAAGGGGGAGATGTTCTCAAACAGTCTGAAACAAATGCTATAAGATTTTTATAGATCACAACAGCACTTTGACTTTTGCCCAGAAACAGAATGCAAATTGTGAAAGGTGCACTCTTTGCAGCCAATATAAACCTTTCAACACCACCACAAAATAGCTTAAAATGCAGCCTAGTCCAAACCGTAGTTAGTAAGTAATTTGATTTTTTGAAAAATATATATGCTGGCACAGTAATGAGATGGGATCTAAGAAAATGCATGCATATATTATATGTTTTTTTCAAGCTGAACTAGTGGATGGCAAGAAACGTGAATATACTGCATGCACTTAATGCCAAGAGTGATTACAAACCTAGTTATTAAAATGGCTTCAAGATTTGGACTATGATTCATAGAACCACTCACAAGAATATAGTATCTAAAGACAAATCATTTGATGCCCATTATGAACCAATGAATTGCCTTTAGACAAATACAGATTTCCATCAGTATGTAGATACTAATCAGTTTCTATCCAGTAGTTTCATTTGTTCATGAGCATTAATATGCTTTTTGAATAGCACAAAATATATAATATCTTTACAGCAACCATTGTTATCAACACTTTTCAAGTTGCTGTCCCAACTTTTGCTTTAACTCTTTACAAATACTAAAATCTTTTAATAAAGCAAAATTCACATTTTCCTTTAATGCATTCTGAAGAGATAAATGTGAAAGCACATCAAAAAGCATAGGTCGGTATCCCCTTTCAATACATTCTGTTAATTCTGAGCTTTGTGTGTCCAAGGCCTTTTTGAACAAACAGTGCAGTCTGCGGCTATAATTCACATGCCACATCTCTGCTGCTGTGCCTATTTGTGTAATATTTGTTCATTTCTTTTAATAATGGCACATCAGGTAATGCACTTAATTTACCTACTCAGCCTGAATCTGCAGGATGAAAAGAATATCTATGGATATGGCTCTGTAGAGTAGCAACAGCCGCTTTGGGCTACAAATGCTAAAAATAACTTGCTTTTTATGCAGCAACTCAGGTATGAAAGATTCAAACCATTCATAATAATGGCAATTAAAAGCACCTAATGGGATGGAAATTCTCCTTCCTTCGTGCTGCCAATTTCATTTTATTTGAAAAAGATTCCAGAGTCATTTTTAAGTACACACAATGCGCATTTTTTCTCATTTAGGTCCCAATCATATGAATGGCTAAAAATAGAGACTCAGTTAATTATAGCTAAGCAATGTCTGAATTTGAGTGTATATTTACTTCAATCAATGCAGCCCTTGGACAACTATTCGGTTCTGAAGTGGAATTCTGAAGTCATTATTAACTTGTTATTCTATATGTTACATATAATTTATTCTATCATATATGTTACATATCATTTTTGTAAACCTTGGTTTCATGACAATTGCAAGTCACAGACTGTGTGATAGATGATGTGGAAAGAACTGTCTTGGTTTCAGAGTACATACTTAGCATGCAATTCCCCAGCACTTGGCGTTTCCATTTAAGTAGACTTCAGGTAGTATCACAACTAAATACTGTTCTGTGCTTCAGGTTCAGAGTGCTGTTGTAGTCAGAATAAAAAGTATGGGACTAAGGAAGAATATAAGGAGTAACTCAGTATTAGCTTTTATATGCCCGTATCTAAAGGAAACCCAGTCAAGACACTTGTGAATAATTATACCGTTGTCAGGGGGTAAACTTTTGTTTCACAGTTATATCAGGCCACTGACAACATCAGTAGAGGTTTTCCCAAAAGAGTTGCCAATCAAATTACATTAAATAGACCAAAATAATTACATTAGTTCTTATTCTGATCCAGGAAACCCAGTTTTGATCTATGTCCTCTGAATGTTCACAGCCTAACAAACCTTACAGGTACAGACATTAAATGACATCATTCACACTAGTCACACAATCTAAGTACATATGAAAAACCATATAGAAAAAAATCCTTTGCATTGCCAGAAAATCAAACACGTGTTATAAAAAAATGTAACTTTCACTACAACAGAAGTAGAAATAGTGAGAAGATCCCTTCCAACAATGGATTAATATCTATGAATAAAACCAAACAGCAATTGTCTCTAAAGATCCTAAAGTATCAGAGTGATGTTATCAACAACATATAATATTTCAGAAGGCTAATATGTGGCCTATGTGATTTTCCATATTTTTTGCACATATTCATGGCTTTTACAGCCTACAATATATCCTGGGGCACTAACCTCTCAATGGACTATGTAGTAATCTGAACTCTGATCAACATCAAGCCAACTTCACATCAATTCCTTAGTTTTTGTATATCTATGAAGCAAAACTTCATTTTCTGGCATGTAGTGCTTCTGATGGAAGAACCAAGCCAGCTGGATGATCCTGCACCAGCAATGAAAGTACAAAATTCTGTCCCCAAATGTGAACTTGATCTTAACACTTGAGTTAGGATCTTCAGAGGGAGATCCCAAAAAGAACAATGGCCTTCTTGAAAAGAATCATTTTCTCAAATCCTGCTCACAAAGACATGAAGCAGACTAGGTATTTTCCTCTCAGCTTTAGGGAACCTGAGACATAAACAAAAGCTAATATTGCAGAAATTAAAATCTCCCAGTGACTTATCTATATCCCAGTGTCTGTTTCTATATCAATCTCCACTAACATGGTGTCCCCTGATTCTGGGCTACAATATCCATTAGCCCCAGATGACATAGATAATTGGTCAGGAATTATAGTATATGTAGTCAACTCCAGAGCTTATTGAGCTATCTGATGTGAAGAACTGACAATCTCATCCATCACACCCACCTTTTTGGGCATTGGACAAAGAAGCTTTAAGTACATCCTTCATACAGGACCGATAGCCCTAATTCTCCATGTCATACCTTCTCTATCCAAAATGGGAAGGGCTCCTCCAGAGATGTGAGGCAGCAGAAACATCAGTAAGCAGCAGCCTTGAATCCCATCTTGGGACAAAGGCAGGACATAATTCAACCAGCCAATTAACTAATCAGTGCAAGTAATCCCTTCTTTATATCGCACCTACAAAATGCGAGACTAATAAAAAAATACAAATACATTTACTTTGGAAGAAGCCACAAACAAGCTAAATTCTGACTATTAAAACACCTGAAGATTACTGAAAGCAGGAATATATACTCCACTTGCTTTACTACCACCAGATCCTCTGAAGATGCTAGTCACAGATGCAAATGAAACATCAAGAGAAAATGCTGCTAGAACACATTGGCCCGACAGCCCAGAAACCACACAACAACCCAAGAAAATATTGTTTGTTGAAATGTATAATCTAGTCAAAAAGGATAAATATGACAGAAAAGAAGGGAGAGTATCATTATATGTCAAAGACAAATTTGTCGGCGTTTAGACACTCACACACGCCTACGGTGATCAAAGGACTGACGAATTGCAGCCAATAAAGTCATTAAAGGATTTTATTTACAGCTATATACAGCAACTCATAGCAGACCCGTCTGATCGCTCTAAGTAACATCAGGAGAAGAAAAATAATGGTGATTGCCTCTTCTGTTATCAGTTCACAGTCACGCCTCCAGCATTCCGAAGGTGATGACTCAAATCCGGTCTCAATATGAGGAAGCAGATACATAGAACACCAGTACTTGCTAGGAACACTTAGCACATCAGTGATCCTGTTAACTCCATGAATGCTGGACAGCATTCTGAACACACACATAGCACATAGCCAGTTTTAAAATACACACAATTAAATCTCCCACTACATAGACTCAAAAAAATTCACTTGTGCAGAAATCCATGGGAGTGGATTCGTTGAGAGAGCATCTGGATAACAATAAGTGGAGAAAGACATACATGTGTAGGAGTTTACCACAGGCCACCAACCCAAGAAGAAATGGAGAATGATGCTTATCAGAAACAATGTTCACATTCATCATTTGTGTGGGGCACATTTATTCAAGGGGTGACTATGCAGCTTAGTAGCTGATCCAGCATTGTGTAAAATGAATAAATAAGAGTATTTCAATGCCTACTTGTCAGGATCTGAAAGAAATAAAATGTTGGGATGCACCCTCTAGGTTGGGGGATTAAAAGGTGACCTGCATGGCACATGAAGCACCATCTCCTGCATGTCCTAAATCTCTTTCAAAATTTATAAGGTAAGCGGGAGAAAAATATCCTGAAAACAGCACCAACCAAAAGGTATCATTTGTGATTTGGCATACTTGGTCCTCATTATACTCTTCAAAAGAAAAAAGAGGAAAACTTTAGCTGAAAATTGTGTAAAAATTAAAACTATGATTTCTGGTCACTTCTGAATCAGCTGGAATATATTTGAACAGGAGGTTGCAAATTCTGTAACTGGTGATCCACATGAATTTTATTTTTTCAACAGGGAACAGACTCCCAATTCAGTTGCAGAGCTAAAAGCAAGATAGAGGAGAAAAGCCATACAGCTCATTCAAAGATGAAATGTGTTCTCTCCAGTCATTTGAACACGAGCTATTAAGATTTTAGCAGGCTGCTGGCTACAGCTGTGGGATTTTTTTTTTACATAGAACTGATCTCAAGAGGAAATATTTTTACTCTTGTAATGCCTTCCCATAAGAGAGGGAGAGAGAGGTAAAGAAAGATCCCAACTCTTAATCAACTATTATACATAGCATATTTCCGACTACAGACTGAGCCAAATAAGGCCTATCTTGCAGTGAAATTATCTAAGAGTATGTTTCAGTGAATTAAAGACAGGCAATGTCAGAGGCTCAGATGCTTGAAAGGAGCATTTCTTTTTCCTGTATAATTTACACTCAAAACAACAATATAGTCCATATGTTTTCCCCGAGTAGAGAATGATGTTGGGTGACACTGTAAGCATATTTTATTGCTATCCTGCATTTGCTGCAAAATAACATATTTTGTTACAGCTGCAGCTAGCAGCCTGCTGAAGCCTTAATAGCTCGCATTCAAGTGACAAGACCTGCACCATATGATTCCGTGTTTGAAGGAAGTGCACCACAATAATTCCCACCTTTGATGGTGAATCCTTAGCCCCGTCTGCTATGGTGAAGAGCCTCAGTATCTTGCTGGATTCCCAGTTGACGATGGAAGCTCAGATTTCCACCATCAGTAAGCAGGCCTTGTTGCTTACTGATGGTGGAAGTGAGGCAGCTGGCTTCTTACCTTCCAACAGAGGCCCTTGCAATGGTAATCCACGCCACAATTACCTTGAGGCTGGATTACTGTAATGCATTGTATGCTGGTACTCCTCTTTCAGTGACACGGAAGATCCAAGTGGTTCAAAACGCAGCTGCCAGATTACTTACTTGGACACCAATGAGACATCACATAGCTCCAGTGTTACAACACATTGACTCTCAATTGAACATTGGGCTTCCTATAAGACACTGGTTTTGACTTTCAGGGCCATCCATGGTCAAGGCCCTAAATATCTCAGAGATCGTTTCTCACATACTTGTCATCAGAGACCACCAAGATCAGCTCAAGAAAACCTCTTGTTTGTTCTGTCTGGACTTCACGAGGCACAGGGCCTTCTCGGTTCTTGCCCCAACTTTGTGGAATTCCTTACCTGCATACATTAGAGCTATACCCGATTTGCGGTCTTTCTCTCAAGCTCTCAAAACGTGGCTTTTCGTCAAAGCTTTTAATTTGTGATTTATTGTTGATATGTTTGCTGTTTTATTGCTGTGTAAGTCGCTCAGAGCACTCCGGTGGAGAGCGACTCATCAAATAATAAATTGAAATGAAATGAAATACTTCAAAGTCTGACAGGATCTGATGCCTTTCAGGCTGCTGCAGGAGAGAGGAGAAGGAAAGAAAACCCACTCTGTATGTAGGTCTAAATCTGGATGCAATTTAACAAAAGAAAATAATTAGAAATACTTCTTTGTAATGAAACAATCAGAAACCTCATTGTCAGTACCCTTGTTGCAGTGCAAGTTATGAGTGATACCAAAAAATAGCATACGTATTCATTAATTAATATCAAAATAATAAGAAACTAATTTTTTGTACACAGAACAGCAATTATGTATAAATAATAAACCATCATAATCAGCTTTAAAGTACCTGAATGCACAACTCTCAGTGAAGCCCAGAAACATTTCTTCTTATAAGGTTTTCTATTTTGCTTACAATTAAGCAATAATGAATAGCTACAACATAACTCAGTGTATGGGGGTCAAATCCCTGAGGACATTAAGGATTGTCTGCATACTTAAAGGTTATTAAAATCAAAGCTAGTTATCATTGAACTCAAAGCCACATTGCTGAACATAGTCTTCAAATTGGCTCTATTGTTGCAAATTGATGTTTGATGAGTCCATAGAACAGTCAAAAGGTCTACTACTCCAATCCAATACTGAAATGTGAAATAATACAATTGACACCTGTTTTATGGTCAGTTGGGGATATTTGTGCAAGACAAATCATAAGATACTTCTGGAAATGAGCCAAAATTTTAATTGGAGGACTACTAGAACAAGGACAAGGGTGGGATTCTTACAAACCTATTGGAGAGGGAATGCAGAGCCAATATCCAATGGATACAAAATCATGGTAAATAGTTCCAAACAGGATATTTCTGCATCAACAATGTGATTTTATGAACACAAGGTCCCCTGAAGAGCTCACCAAGGTGTTTCAGCACCCATTATTTCCTCAGCTGGGATCCATTGTAAAATCCTGGCCGACAGAGTGAAAACCATTAAAGCCCATCAACCCCCAGACCTTGCCCACATTCCCTTCCTTAAGCATTCAGAAGAGGTGGATGCAGAAAAAAGCTACAAGCTTCAACTGAGCAATGACAATTTATTAAATTTCCCACCAAACCAGGGAACCAATCAGCAGCAACAGCAGGCATCATGCCTCCACCAGTCAATGCATGGATTGTAACTTGTACCAATCAGCCTCTGGAAAAGTCCATTCTTTCACATTGCTGTGAAGTTTCTATAAATACCTCTGTATGTATCCATTGCCATGAGTTGGGACTTCTCTCCCTGATATTTATTTATTTCATTTATATACCACTTTTTTCAGCCTGGGGGACTCAAAGTGTTTCACAACAAGTAAATGGCAAAATTCAATGCGACACAAAATATAAAACACATCACATAACTAAAATAGCATATAACAATAGATTAAAATTGGTAAATTATAAAAACATGAGACCTAGACAAACCTAAACAATAGAAAGTTCAACATTGCACCAATTTTGAAATTATATCGACTACTTCATCTCACTCTCAAATGCTTCCTTTAAAAGCCATATTTTAAGTTGTTTCCTAAATGCCAGGAGGGAGGGGGAGTGATCTAATCTCATTGGGGAGAGAGTTCCACAGTGAAGGGGCCACCACCAAGAAGGCCCTATCTCTTATCCCCACCAGTCATGCAAGGGCAGCGGGACTGAGAACAGGACCTTCTCAGCTGATCTTAATGCTCTAGATGCATTTGGATTTAAGGAACAAGACAAACAAGAGTTAAAAGAAGAAATTAAGCAATATTTTAGAATTAATAGATCCCCTGACTTAAAGGAGAAGATATTCTGGGACGCTTTTAAAGCAGAACGGAAAACACAACACACTTTTTTTGATGGCTTTGTCCACCATTAGCTTTGGATCCCCGCACCAATGACTATTGCCTCCAATTGACCTTTCCATCTTACCCACCTCTGCTGTATGCCTCAGAAAAATGCCAGTTAGCAGGCAAAACTGAGATTTACTTTGTTGAAACAAGGGATAGGTGAAAGAGTGATTATGGGCCAATCATGCAATGTATACTGTACGTTTCTTTTATGGCAGAAAGAGACACTGTAAATATTAACAGACTTGACGGAGGTCATTTTAAAGTAATCACTGCAAGTATTATGGAGAATCAATATTTCAGAACTGCACACTAGTTGTCATTGATTTAAGAGAATGTCTTACATTAACTTGGATTTGATGTTTTCCTAGTCAAGCTTTAAGAGGCTCCCAAAACACTGCCCAAGCTTTTTAAACAGAAAGATTAACAAGTCTGATGTGAATTATATCATCTGAAATCATTCAAATGTGAAGGTATCAATCTTCCATAGCAATATACACACAGTTTGTGCTATACAGTAACATTGTCAGATTTGGTAATCACCAAGAAAAACAATCTGCAGTGCAGATTCTAGTTAAGTCCTAAGTGTGTTAAGAAGCCAAACTCTGTTATAGCTTTTACTAATAGGCACAACTCCTTCATTTGCTAGGGGCTAGATATATTTTACAAGGAAATTAAAGTGTGAAGAGGTACTTGGTGAGGCTTACATCTGAGCAGACATGTATAGAGTTGTGTTACAAACTAAAGGGCAGAATAACATTGAGGAATTTCTTGTTGCAATAGTTATTAATTCTATTCACCTTCATCTTAAGTAACTATGGAGAAGACTGCAGCTTTGTAACTTCATCTTAGGCTTGTTTTTGAAGAAATAAGTCTGCTGAGTTCAGTGTGATGAATTTTCTACCAAGTAGGTTTACAACTATTCTTATTACTAATGTCAAGAAGAAGGAAAGGTTCAAAAGAAACAATAAAAGTAGGTTAATGCTGCCATCAGAACTACCCACTCATATTTCAGCAAGTACAATGAAATACTACTGTAATCATTGGCTGAAAAACAATGTCAGCACACTTAAATAAGGCAGCAAAGGTGCTGTAGGCTCTTCCCTCCATCTGGTTGCTTCCCTCTGTGCTCAACAACAGCTATGGAAATACTGGGCTCAACTCTGTCTATCTGGTATTTAGTCTTTCTTGGTTATTTTTGTGTGATTCTTGTTTTGTTATCGGAATGTGTGCAGGATGGGTTTAAAAAAGGTTTTCTTTTTGTAGTACAACTGATGGGAGACTATGAGAGCTATAGCTGAACCTTTCTAAAGTCAGATCCAGCAGTTCTCTCTGTTCAGGAGAGCACTCACTGGCCCTGTCCTATTAAAAAACATAAAGTAGACAAATCTAATGAGGCTCTGCTACAAATGGTCAAATAATGTTCTTGGCTCTGATAATAACCTCAGCTGCTAGTAAGTTAATGCTTATCTCCACTATAGTGCAGAAGTGGCTTTTATTGAACAGAGTCATTTAGTTGGCGAAGGCTTTCATAGCCAGAATCACTGGGTTGCTGTGGGTTTTCCAGGCTGTATGGTCATGTTTCAGAAGTATTCTCTCCTGATGTTTCACTTACATCTATGGCAGGCATCCTCAGAGGTTGTGAGGTCTGCTGGAAACTAGGCAGGTGAGATTTATGTATCTGTGGAATGTCCAGGGTGGGAGAAAGAAGTGGCTTTCATTGACAGTAGTCAATTAGTTTGTTATTGTTTTTGCATTCATAAGGCTACATTCATTTTTTTTATTCCCTATTAAAGTATAAACTGAGATCCAGGGTGTTAGTGGGGTTTGTTGGTCTAGGACTCTGGAGACTAAGGTTCGGTCCCCCAACTGAGGTATGAAAATCCACTGGATGACTTGGGGAAGCCACACTCTCACTGCCTCAGAGGAAAGCAACTGCAAATCCCCTCTGGACAAATCTTGCCTAGAAAACCCTGGTAAAAGGTTTGATTTAGAGCAGCCATAAACTGGAAATGATTTGAAGGCACACAAACAGAACATATATAGACCTTATACATAATCTGATTTACCAAGTTCCAACTGACTTCATCAGCATAGTCAGAAGTAAGAACTGGATGTACCATGCAGGAAGAAAGGAGACGAAAACCCTATTTAAACCATAACCGAGAGTAGCGTGGATGCTACTTCAGAAGTAGAAACACCCCATGGAAGTAGCTGAATAGAAACACATGGGATAACAAAAATTCTAAGAATACGGGTCCAGTATAAAAGACAAACACACTACTGTGTTTTCTGGGTTCCACAGTAGAATTCAAGAGGAGGGAAAGAGCAAGACTTGCAGCAAGGTTCAAATACTTTACATGCTTGGATATACCAATGGATATTTGTGAATATATTCCAAGTCTCTTTGTGCAATTCAGCCTC
Source organism: Anolis apletophallus (assembly GCA_030556195.1). Classification (NCBI taxonomy): domain Eukaryota; kingdom Metazoa; phylum Chordata; class Lepidosauria; order Squamata; family Anolidae; genus Anolis; species Anolis apletophallus. The sequence goes on along the minus strand of JARBWK010000007.1, from coordinate 102,753,865 downwards.
AAAATCTTAGATTTATGAGTAGTAATTCTCAATTCAATAAACAAACAAAAATTAAAAGGAAGATTGGAAAGAAAAACAGCTGAACTGGAGTACTCACAAATTCCAGTCTATGAACAGAGATAATTGTTTCTTGACATGCTACATATACCAATACACTACTCTCAGCTGTACTTATAACAAAAGAAGTCCATTCTGACTTTTGGTAAGCATATTTCTTGATTTCACATTTTAGTGCTAACAGACTAGCAGCTGGATAGATCTGTATGAGCTTACAGAACTCTGAAATACTAAGACCATGCTCACCATTTGCATCTTTCTATATCCTATTACATTCTGAACCCATTCCCACAATATTATAATTGTACTTAAACATTTGTTTTAATCTTATCTGAAGAAATAGATATAAATGAAAACTCATTGCAAAATAACTATCAAAAGTGCTACTACAATCCTCCTTTTCCCACCCACACTTTTTTTACATTCCTAGGTAAGTGTGCAAGGTACACTTTTCTTGAACTTCTTCCACTCATGACTAATTTTTTGCTAAACAGGCTGGCTTTCTTTTTTGTAGAATACATGGTGGCTACCAGTCTGGTACTGGGCAGAATTCAAAGTGCTGGTTATGACCTTTAAAGCCCTAGACCATTGGTTCTCAACCTGTTGTTCCCCAGATGTTTTGGCCTGCTTCAACTCCCAGAAATTCTAACAGCTGGTAAACTGGCTGGGATTTCTGGGAGTTGTAGGCCAAAACACCTGGGGACCCACAGGTTGATAACCACTGCCCTACACTGTTCAGGTCCAGGGTATTTGTCTGACCGCATGCCCTTGTACGAACCTGCCCAGACCCTGAGATCTTCTCTTGGTTCCACCTCCATCTCAAGCTGAATTGGTGGGAATGAGAGAGTGGGTCTTCTTGGTGGCTGCCCCTCGATTCTGGAACTTTCCCTCAGGGAAAGGGTCTCTTTTATATTTTTATTCAGGCAGCCTTTTAAAGAAGAAAAGTTTAAAAATTATCAGGTGCTGATATGATTTTATATGTTTTCAATGATGTTAAATACTGTTTTGATGCTTGTATATTTGTATATTTTAAGTTGTATTGCCTGCTTTAGTTGTGAGCCATTTTGAGTCTCCGTATGGAGAGAGAAAGCGGGATATAAATAAATTTGTTGCTAACCGATTCCTGTAAATGTGTGGCACTGAAAAAACATTTAACCTTTGCCAATTTTTTTGTGATCCCAATATTGGCCACTCTGAGTCCTCCCTCGGGGGTTGAGAAGAGCGGGGTAGAAATGTTGGAAATAATAAGATATAAATAATAATATTGAGCCAAGTGGACTCCATTTGGGATCAGAACCCACAGCTTAAGAATCAGTGCATTAAGACATGCCTGAATATAATGGAATTTATTTTTAAAATTATAAACATAGGATTGTGATACGAAACTTATAAACAACCAGAAGATGGCCCTAACAAACAGTCACAACTGAAATAATACATGGGTGTTTTGATGGTGCCAGCAAAGTCTCTCTCATCTTTTCTAAGAAGCATTTCAACAAATAATCTAAGACAAACTGCTAGTCACATAATCTTGGTAAAGTCATAATGGAATTCTTCCATGGAAAGGTTTATTTCTGTTATGATGGGAGTTGATTGTGACATGCAACTTAAGTGTTAATTTGCAGTAGAACATTTATCTAGTGAAGACAACAGGATGAGAAAAATATCTAACCCACCACCATAATGGGAATAATAGTCCTTCTCTGAATAGAAGACATCTTTTGAATAAATATATGCATTTTTAAAACAATCTCTTTCACGTATTGAAATCCCATATTATTTATCCCATGGATATCTATTATGTGTCCAAAGCAACGACAGAAGAAAAGAAGAAGGGCATTAATAATGCACATGTTCAATATGCAAGGTTGAACTGTTTACACAAGATCCTCCTTCTTCCTGCCCTTCGGGCATTTTTGAAGGTGGCACATCCTTAGCATATATCACAATGAAGTAGACTTATGCTAATAAGATTATGAATGACTCTGGAGCAGGGGTCTTGCATGACGCTTCCAATGCTTTAGCCTGGTATAGCCTCTCCCTTTAATCTTTGGCTTGTTAGCTATAGCTTTTTGCTTCTCAGACAGCTTTGTGCTTTTACACAGACAGTCACTTGCCACAGTAATTTCACACACACCCAGAAAGATCTTGAGAAGATAAATGCGGATATAATTGGAGTATCTACACTTCCAGTGCTAGGGCAATGCTTATGATTCTAGGGACAAGCAGCACTTAAAAAACCTCAACTCTCCCTTACCATCTTCTATTCAATTTTTGTGAATCTTGTAACCCGTGAGCCAAACAATGTTCTTTATGCTAAGCATGTTATCTCTAAATGTTGCTCATGTGAGACAGAAGCAGAACTTTAAAAAATAAGTAACTTCCAAAATCCTTGAGCCAGCATGATCTGGGAACTGTAGTAAAAAATATAACTTTCCCAAACTCTGGAAAAAGCAATTGTAATCTGTGTCAAGACTGTGATACTAATATAACAAAGTAATTTAAATTATATTTAGGAAAAACATCACCAATGATTTTGTAAGTCCTCAAATTTCTTATTAAAGAGAGCTCTAAATCCATCTAGGAAATATCTTTGCGTAAATACTCTGGATAGCATCTTCTGGCAACAGTAGAGGGAGACAGAGAGCAATGGTTAGATTCTGTTTAAGGTAGCATGCTAGGCTTCGTTTCCTCTTTACTTCATCCCAAATGAATACATTTCATGTCAGGACAAAATCTCCTTTCTACTATTAAAGGCCCTTTAACCCCACACAATTATAGTGTGATGAGTTCATTTTAATAGTCATGGCTATATCCTATACAATCCTGAAATTAGCAGTTTATGGAGGGATACTCCTAATTCTCAGATAAGGCGTTCTTCAGGCACTTTCCCACACTACAAAATGTAGGATTCCATAGGATGCAACTATGACAATGAAATTGGACTAATAGCACCACTACTATGTAGTGTAAAATGACAATTTATTTTAAAGGCACAATTTAGGTTCCTATTTTCCTGATAGCATCATTCCTTTATTATTCAGAAATAGCCAGATTTTTCCCATTCTTAATAAGCCAATGGGTGTATCCATATCAAACTTTCCCTTTTGAATTATATCAGCCAATGGGACATTTGGTATCAGTAAGTGCATGTTTAGACTAAGGGAGTGAGCTTGAAGCACAAAATGAATCAGGCCAAGATTTTTAACAGCAGCCAGTTGCAACTAAAAAGAGATGGGGTTACTTAATGTAAGAGTTTGTTCAGGTTGCAGTTCATCTCTAGAAATATGTTTTCCCAATATATTTCAATGCATGGGAGAAGACTAACTCCAGAAGAGTGTCTCCTTTTTAAGCTCCCAGTAAAGAAAGAGAAAGTAAAATATGTGAGCCGTCTTAAAGCTATGTACACACACATATATATACATCTAATTTATGTTGACATGCCCCCTAAGAAATGTAATGTATTAAATTATAGTTATAATTACTATCATAGTTATTTCAGACTACTCTAGAATACACAGGAATAATGACTCTGCATTCTTTATACAATAGAGTCTTGCTTATCCAACCTTCACTCATCCAACATTCTGTATTATCCAACGCAGCCTGCCTCCCGCCCTGATCCACAGCTGTTTTAATACATTGTGGTGTTCTGGTGCTAAATTCGTAAATACAGTAATTACCACATAATATTACCATGTATTGAACTGTTTTGTCAACTTGTTGTAAAACATGATGTTTTGGTGCTTAATTTGTAAAATCATAACGTAATTTGAAGTTTGATAGGCTTTTCCTTAATTCGTCCTTATTATCCAACATTTTTGCTTATACAACGTTCTGCTGGCCCGTTTATGTTGGATACGTGAGACTCTACAACAGCGATATTTCCATCTCTGCATAGAAACCAACATGGTGTGCTTCATGTGGTGCAGATTAAAGAGGAATTGACAGATATATTGAGTATTTCTAAGTTTATTATGTCAAGATGTGTGAAGAATGAACCCAGACTGCAAATGTCTTCAAAATCCAGTGTATCTAGATTTATGTCATTCATTTCAGAAGTAGATCTTTTGGCTAAGAACAAGCTTGCAACAGCTACAGACTTGATGATAATGATAAAACTGAGCAGATGAAATATGCTTCCCCTCTGACACACAGAGGCACATGTTTCATGCCCAGGGAAAGGAGCTACAAGCTCTCCAAACTGCCAAAATGGAGTTAAAACCTCATGGGACATGAAGTCAAAATGATGCACGACAAGTTTTGAGGAAGTTTTAAATTGTAACATCTTTGTTGGTTTGCTAATGTTGATATAATATTCTTAAATGTGTTTTTAACATATTAACAATTCTCCTTTTTGCGTGTGATGATATATTATTGAGTTGCTCTCTCTTCTTTTGAAGAGCAGCTTTCGGTACAATTTGGAAATGTAATACTGAAGTACTGGTTAATGTTTTGAAGTTGTTGTTCTTGTCGCAGATATTTTTAGAGGTTTTTGCACAGGCTCAGGAAAACCCACAGCAACAGTAAATTAACCTTTTATCACTAGTGCAGCCCAAGAGGTTTTCCAAACATTCATTTTTCATTCCATGCACTCAGAGGCTTAGTGCTAAGGCTGGTGGCCTGCAGGCAGACTGTATGACAAACAGAGAGGCAGACCGTGAGGGAAGTAAACAAGCAAGGCAAAATCTGCCAGTAGTTCAGCTGACACATAAGCAAGAAGTTGCTCCAACTGTGGTATTAGCAGAGTTTACTAGCTTCCCAATGCACCTGAATGTAGGAAGGATGCTCTTGAGTTGACCATTTGTAGTGGGACAGGGTTCAAGCCTGGAGATATACATTACATATAACTAAAAACTATACAACTACATGTATATACCACTACAGGTCTGCAACAAAGTGGTTATTAAAAATAACAAAACATAAAGATAAATATACAAAAAAGGTAAAGGCAAAAGTTTCCACTGGGGGGTGTATGTGCTCATCTCCATTTCTAAGCAGAAGAGCCAGCATTGTTCATAGACACCTCCAAGGTTCTGTGACTGGTATGACAACATAGAGCACTGTTACCTTCCCACAGAAGTGGTATCTCTTGATCTACTCACATTTGTATGTTTTCAAACTGCTAGGTTGGCAGAAGCTGGGGCTAACAGTGGGAGCTCAGCTTTCGCTCAGCAAGTTCAGCAACTCAGCAGTTTAACCTGCTGTGCCACCAGGGGGCCCTGAACATACAAACATACATACATACACAAAAAAAAGCAAGTGGGGAAAAATTCTACAAACTTTCAATTTTCCATGGTTATTATTATCCCTTATTAGTCTACTTCCTTTAAATGATAGTATATAACCATACTTCTCTTTTTAAGCAAAACTGCTTATTCAAAAATCCTACAGGTGAGAAATCCTTAAGGAGGAATTATTGTCTAATTTTAAGAAAGATTGAGCCTTGTTCATTATCTTTCCACAATAATGATGGAAGCATTTGTCAACTGTAGGGTCATCTCTGATTTCTGATATGCATAGCCCAACATCTTTTTGGTCCTAGCTTATATATTTTTATGCCTGAGAAAATGTCCCTCTCTTTCCCGAGTGGGCAGGAGAAACTTCACAACCACGATCCTTCTGGAAATAAAAATATGGTAATCTAATAAACAAATGGTTTTCTTTTCATTATCAAATTTTCTTCCTGAGTTCCTTCAGATTCTGTGTAACAGGACAAATCCTACATATACACATGTTCTGTCTCTCAATACCTTTACACCCCCATGTGTCTCTATGACTCTACTCCATCAAGACAGAACCTTAATATATTTGTAGCATGATAAAGGTGGTTGTGTTGGAGCATGTAAAAATCAGTTGGTGAGTGTGTTAACTGAACACACCCGTGGCCCAATCAATGAGCATGAGCCGAGAGGCTAGCTGAGCCTGGGAGTTTTAGCAACAGTTACGTGTTTAGGTTTTCTGTGCAGGAGCTTGCCAAGACAGTTTGTATTTTTTGCTTCTGAGCTGCTAGATCTTTCACATGGACACCTAAGGACCATTTGAATCTCTCAAAGGACATTGTGTGAGTCAATGCAACTATTCACATGACTGTATATAGGTTGCTCTGCATAACAAAGAGTAAACACCTTATTCTTTACTGATCATCTGTATGGCATATCATTTCTCTAGCAAGACAGTGTGTGGATTAGGAAAGACATGAACTACACATGATTTTCATTCCACCACAAGTTGCCTTAATAGTGAGTAGAGAATTTGAAGGGAAGAAGATCCATTTTAATGTCATGGTTACTTACATAAACAGACCGGCTCCTTTTTATATAAGCGAAATAATATTCCATATTTGGACCCAGAACGAATGGAGACTCTTTTCTATCCTGCTTGCTAATTCCAAAATAATAATGAAAAGAGAAACGAGGCCAGGTATTGGTTCTGTTTATTTTCTGAATTGTAAGTACATGGATACACCAGCCCAGATTGATCAAAGCTTGGAGAATACCCCACTTTTCATCACTCTTCATGGGCTCCACTCCTGACTGCTTTCCATATTTCTTTTCGAATATGTTATAACAGTGTCATGTCAGGATCCATCCTGCAGAACCCTGTAATAATTTGTGAAACTCCTTAGAATGTTCTACTAGTGAACTCTAATTCCTATCAACAGAGAATTTTAAATTTCTCACCAAATCATAAATAGTGTGATTCCTCAGAATGGCACAGAGATAGTTAAAAACGGTATGCCAGAGTCCAGATACATCCAGCTGTTTCAAAACATTTTTTATCGACAATATACAGTTGGTTCCCTTTACAACTTTACTGCTGAGCAAGCATGTCATACAGATATTCCAAGGGGGAGCCATGCTGGGAGATGCCCTTATTTCACAGGGGAAAGCAATGCTCTTGCTCACACAGCTTTCTCCCTGTCCTTGTAGGAAATGGATGATCAAGCTTCAAAGGGTAAAGAACTTAGTGTTGGGTGAAGAATTTATCTTTTAAAATGTGTGGGTGATCTCCTTTTCAACTATTGCAATAGTTGGTGTTGACAGCAGTGTAACAACTAAAAATTAAATCCTCCATGTTTTGTGTGTGTGAGGAGCGACTTGAGAAACTACACATCACTTCTGGTGTGAGAGAATTGGTCATCTGCAAGAATGTTGCCCAGAGGATACCCGAATGTTTTGATGTTTTATCATCCTAGTGGGAGGCTTCTCTCATGTCCCCACAATGGGGAACTGGAGCTGATAGAGGGAGCTCATCCGTGCTTTCCCCGGATTTGAACCTGTGACCTGTCAGTCTTCAGTCCTGCTGGCACAAGGGCTTAACCCATTGCACCACCGGGGGCTCCATCCCCTATGGTAGCAAGTAGCAAGCAAGGCTGGAAGTGATACCTCCCCACTGCTGAGTTAACCGAGTTTAAATTACTTTTGCACCTTGAACAGTTTGTAACACTATGAAGTAAGAATTAAATGGAGGAGAATGGAGAAAATGGAACATTTTAAAAGTAGATTAAAAGGTGGGATTGTAGAGAATTAATCAGGACAGTCCATTGCAAGCTAGGACAGTTAGAGGGTATGCCATGCTCTTACAGTTACTATTTTCCAAATGCTAAGAACACCGTGCCTATCAAGAGATTATCAAATGCCATTAGCTTCCACTGATGACTCATCAGTTAGTCACGCTGGACTAGCTATCTGTACAGCAAACGATGGTCACAACATGAATAACAATGTTCTTAAATAATGACGCTTTTAAAGGATTAAACCCAAATTATTGTACAGTAAAATGAAGTAAACCCAATACAAAGAAGGAAACAATCTCCACCAAATAAATAACCCAAGCACAAAAAGTAGCATGTCTTTTCTTGATGGCAGATAACATGAACAGGATTCCATGTACTAGAAGCTTAGACCAACATGGCCAATGGTGAGGGTCTGTGGGAGCTGTAGCTCAGAATATCTGGAGAGCCACAGATAACTCACCCCAAAATCAGAATCATATTGCCATACCCAATCAACTGAATGCAGTACTTACATGCCTTTTCATTCCTTTTACCATAAAAATGCTTATTGCTGCAAGCTGTTTTGGATTCCATGTCAGGAGAAAGGCTGAATATACTATTCTATACTATATATAAAATAAATAAAGATAAGGTTCTCCTTGGCTGACTGTTCCGAAAAATTAAGCAACCTAGAAGGCCGTGCTCTGAATGTTTACTAATCTCACCCCTGAAAATGAGGGAACCCAGAAATCCAAAATTGATAAAGTGATTGTATCAGTAATGTGTGTGGCTTTCAGAGATCAAGTCAATCTCAGCCTTTCTGTTTTCTTTCTCTGTCCTTGGCAGGAAACACAGCATTCCATCAGAAAACTATTTTGTTTTTTCCCTTAATACTTGCTGGGATTTTGTTCCAGGACCACTATCCGCCCCCCATGGTAGATACCAAAATGCATGGATGGACAGGTTCTATTATATACAATGACTTGTACAAAATGGCAAAAATAAAGGGTTACTTTTTATAACTTTTTGGGGAATATTTTCAAACTATGGAAGGTTGAATCATTAGATATTGTTTTTCTGTCGCTATTATGTGCTGTTCTGTAACCCACCGCAAGTCCCTTTTGGGAGATGAATGTGGGATATAAATAAAATTGTTGTTATTGTTATTATTATATTGAATCGGTGGATATTTAAACCCAACTGTAGTAAACAAATTATACCATAAAGTAGAAAAAATGCTAGGTTTTGTAGAAAATCTTGGACAGCACAATATAGCACTCACCATGCAACTTCAGCCTAGCAGTCTATAAAATATGCTTTTTCCATTCATGTACCTGATGATAGAATATATTTCCAAATTATAGAATGTTGAAATGATGTGGCCTCACGTATGGCTGATTACGTAGAAAAGTCTATTGAATTTTCTAACCCACCAATTTTCTTTAATAAAGCTCAGCAACTATGTGGTTCTGTGACAGGATAAGTAGTAAATTGGTTGGGGCAGAAGAAGTGGAAACATTTATCAATGTCTTATTTTTGGTGAAGTGCTAGCTTAACTGTAGTAGGAAGAAGCCCCTTTAAATCAAGAAAATTGCTTTCTTATAAAAATAAACTAAGACAAATCTTAAATAAACTAAATTAACTGTTGAGGTTTGCATTCACCATCTTTCAACCTCAGCTGGCTACATCATCTACTTGGGGGATAAATAGGTGATCATTTGCAGGCTTGTTTGAAAAAAAGGACTGCCAATATCTATCAGCCTTTCCTGAAATGCTTGGCAGTTTCCCAAAGTGAGTGTCAGATTCATTGTGCTACCTAGCAACTTTTCTATAGGGCTTGGCAGAAACATTACTAACCTGTGTAGCTTGAAGTAACTTTAGCAAAAGAAAATGCACACTGGAAAATCTGTAAATATAGCATTGCACTATCCACAAACAATGCAAAGCCACACTTGGGAATTATGTTGCACTTGTTTTTGTTTCTTGAAGGCAACAAGAGACAAGAGAACTTGCTTTATGGCCCTCTTGTGTAGGCTGTGTTGCATTTTTTGGTATAGAACTAATTACACTGTGTAACATGATTTTTGTTCCTGGTTTATAAATGTCATTTACTAATTGGTTCTATCATGAAAACATACGAAAAGTTTATTAAACTGCAAAAACTTTGTTGCGGTCTGCACATTGAAAGGTTAAAAATAACATATTTTAATTAAGGGAAATTACAAAGTACCTAGGCAGAAATAAATAAAAATACTACCCTCAGCCACAAAACAATGTTTCTGGAGTATAGTAACTGCTTTCAAATGAAGTACAGCAGAATTAAACAGGAAGTAAGACTTGGAAACCAGGAACCGAAAAGTTTTGCAAAACTTGTTACATAGTGTTATTATCATGTGGCATACACAATTACAGTTCTTTTCAAATTATATTTTAACAAATATGCAAACAAAAAGGTAGTGTAAAATTCTTCAGACATCCATGAAAACACATTCAGATTGGCATTGTTCTGATCATGTACCATGATATATGTGTCTTCATGGAGAAATAGACATTTTGCAGAGTACTCTTGGTATCCATTGCATTTGGTTCCTGGATCAAAATCCATGGATTTTAAAGTTCCATTATATACAAATGGTGTAGCAATGGTGTCTTTTATATTAAACCTGGATTTGCCTTTTGGATTAAAACTATTTTCAAGCTGTGGATAGTTGAATCAGTGGATGCAGAATCCATGGATACACCAGGTGGCTGCATTACATTAACTTCACTATGAAAAAAGTATTATCATGAGGGCAGCTGGAATCTTGTTCAGCAGTTCTAGTCCTAATTAAAACATAGGTTTAAAGTAGCAACAAGCAATGAGAGAATTCACAGAATGTTTCATGTACTAGCCATAAGTAGGCATTCTCTTTTTGACAAGTTGGTGGAACCAGTGAAGTCTGCACATGGTACTCGAGTCATCTCAAAAACCCTGCCCTGGTTAGGTTTGCTCAAAAAAGCACTGGTGTATTTCTACCTCAGAAATTATTTCAATGACATTTCTAGTAAGTGCCTTGATGTATGGGGAAATGTTTGTCCCCTTTAGTTGCAGTAAGTTATGGACCCTCTTTAGGAGCCCAATCCAATGGCAACCAATTACTTTGTTACGACAGTGGGATGTCTTCTGGTTGCAAGGGAAGAGGGAGGAAAAGTCATCACCATCACATCCAAATTAGATTGCCAATCAACTACATGGAAACCTAGAGCAACAGATTTTACAGTCCTGGCAGGGCAAGTGAGAAGGCTGGATACCCGGATGATGGTTGCAGAAGCCATTAAATCCTGTAGTTTAGGACTCCCTGTTCCTCAATATTTATAACAAGTGCAGCAGCATTTAGCGCATGCTGGAGCTCTCTGGGTGTCTAAGCTACTAGAATCAGAATTCAAGTTAAAAATTCTATGTATTTCACATTGTTAAATGGTCCAGTGTTTCAAAGAAATGAGGAAGGAAGTGGACCTGATGGAATTAAACCACTGTAGCTGTGGTTTTACTCTACAGCTTCAGTGTATAAATGTTCAATTGAAGTACATTTATACTTCAGTTGGACTCCACCTGTAACAATAAAGCATGTGTACTTTTTATGGACAGAAGCAAAGTGCTGACACATAACATAAAGGTCAACAGAATCAGGTTCAAGGCATGGGTTTAGAGACTAAGCTACCAAATATCAAAGTGGGAACTAAGACTTGCTGCAAGGGAAAATCTGGCCTAGTTTCTGTAGCACCCATGGGTTCGTTCGTGCCACTGGGAGGGGGTGAGGCGCCGGGGGTCCCGATGCCATTGGGACCCGCACAGGCTGAAGGGGACTCGGAGGACGAGTTGGAAGGCCCAGAGCAAGATTGGTCAGCAGTGCCTTTGCCCAGTTCACCTGTAGAGAGTTTAGCATGGGATCTCGAGTGGGAGCATTCTCCCGGGGAAGGAGCGGACCAGGTGGAGATGGGAGGCAGCGAAGCAGATAGCGGAGATAGTTATGAATTCCCAAACGGCCGAGGTTCCCAAGACCTGGCCGAGCAGCAGATGGAGGCCAGCGGCTGGGAAAGTTCGGGGGAGGCTGCTTCTCAAGGAGATAGCGATACTGAATTGGAAGAGCGGGGCCGTTCCCATAACAGACGCAGGGACATAGAGCAGGGCAGGAGGAGCTGGCATCTGTCCCTAGACCGTCACCGTTCGGAAAGTAGAGACTGGAGACGCCGGGCCCTAGATCGTCGAGGGCCCGGCCGAAGGATTAAGAACGGCCCGTGGGAACTGATCCTCAGTTCTCCGGCCACGTCTGAGCTGAAGGGCGTGAAAGCGGAGTGAACCACGGAGCCTAGTTTGGCTTCGCCGTGGACCAAGACCTTGCCTTGTTATTGATTCGCATTGCTGCGGATACCCTGCTTTGTTCCGGAGTCAATCCGGGAACTTGCCAAGTTTATTGCCACGTTTGCTTTTGGAACTATCTTTGGAACTTTGCTTTCTTAATTGGACTACAGCTTTGCTGTTTGCTTTATTCTTTGATATCTTCAAGAGAATTGCCTTTTGGACCTTTTTATATTCAATAAAATTAGTTAGCCTTTGCTACGTCTCCGTGTGTGTGTTAAAGGGGCAGTACTAAGTCGGTGATTGTGACAGTTTCTCACAAAATAATGCAAAGTCAAATATATCCAGGATTCTGGCTGAAAGTAATACTTTAAATCAGTCTGGATTGAGTGTGGCAGTAAAAGAGGCAAATAAAGAACCTCTGGAGTAATTTTTTCTCTGAATGTTTCTGTCTTCTTTTAAAGCTTCTTAACTCCCTCTTAGAACTGATGATTCCCTATGAGATTAAAAACAATGTTCAAGGATATTCAAAGAGGTTTCCCCTCTTGCATGTCAAACAGAATATTCTTTTCCCACACTTCTAAATCTTAAAAGTTAAAACTGATGCACCAAGTATTTTATCCTCACCTTATAAAATATCTCATTCTTTAAAACAATTTGGGTCTTCCAATGTATCACTTTCATATTTGAGAATCTGTACCTATAGGCCTGCATTGTTTAATAACAAATGTAATGAAACTTCCTACATTTATTTGTAAAAATGTGCACCAACTATAATACAACTCAACAAAAAATATCTTGGTGTCTTATTTTTAAGGCCTGTTCCTTCAGGGCGTTTGGGGCACTGATTTAGAAAACTGCATTGGATACTCAGCAGATGGCTGAGGAAGTATCCAACTCAGACCTGGGACTGAGTTGTATCATTGAGAAATTAGAGACAGAAGAAATATCTTCCATAGAGTTCATTAGCAGAACAGCTCATGTGAGCATTTCCAAGAATGGTGCCTTCTAGTTGTATAAGGCTACAGCTTCCATTATTGACCATGTTATCTGAGAATTATGGGACTTAAAGTCCAAAGTGTTTGCAGAGCGTCACTTTGGGTAAAAGTGGGTGGTGGGTTTTATTTTTTGGTACACAAATTAATTTGGGGGTGTGTGTGAAATATATTCTGCTTTGAAATTACTTTTTCAATTGTATGTTTCAATGTGTCAAAATCCTCTTTTCCACAAGTATGAATTTAGGTATTTTTTATTTTCCTACCATGAGGTAGCTTGCTAAATCAGTTTGTTTCTACACATTGCTCTTACTGATTGTTAAATTTGTATACTATGAACACTTGAACACAATTTCAATGTTGTGGAACCATGCAAAAAGGGAGTATATAAACTAGAATTAAATTATGTCAAATGTGTTACCATAACATTGACTAGATATCCTTTGAAGTCCAGCTCAGAGATGGCGGAGCTTATGGGTTCAGCTGGAATTCAACTCAAACTGGCCCTAACACAGCATCCATGTCAGCTAGGGGATTCCTGAATGCTTCTAAATCCTATCCTCATTGTTTCCTAATGCTCACTGTGTTTATTGTCTCACACTTTTCCTTCAAGACCTAGTAAACATATCTTAATTTCTTATTGGCTACAAAAAAAATCTTCATAGAACACCACTATAAAACTGAAATATGTTTTTTAAAACCTATAACAATTTATGTGTTCTTTTTGCCTTGTGCCATCTCAGAGATTTTCAAAAATAATCAATGGATAACAAAAAGGTTACTAAGAGGAAAACAAAAAGGGTACTAAGAGAAAAAGACATTTGTGCAAAATGTATTAACCTGTTACTATTAACATTTCAAAGGCAGGTGAAAGAAAACTGTCAAATTTCTCTTTCTGCTTAAGATTATATCAAAAGAACTAGAGTGAAGCCATACTGTATATGCAAAACTGTCATTTGGAATGATTGAAATGCTTTAGAATGGTTATACTTGTCATCTGAAGCTCATATACTGAGTACAGAGATGACACATGCCATTTGTAATTATGAAAAAGGAAAGACCAATCTGTACTGCAGATCTGCATGGCTCTTTGCCTTCATATTGATCCCTTGGTTTTAGAGGGTAAACTTAACCCCTGAAGAAAACAATGTTTTGTTTTCACTCACTACATTACATTATTTCAAGAAATGAATAGTAAGTAGGATTGCTAGTGCTAACAGTGGACTATTATATGTTGTCCCCTTGATGGATTGTCACCTTGTCATGATGAGAAACCAAACTTCTGAAGGATAAAATATCAATTGCACTATGTTGAAAAGAGCACTACCACAACCTCCTTAACTACAGCTCCAATGTGGCAGAAGAGGTTCTCTCATAAATCCCACAACAAAAACCAGGGATGAGCTCACAGCACCACCTAGTCTGGAGTCAGCAAAGCCAGCAGCCAACAAAAAAGAACAAAGCCAGCAGACTTGATGGGATCCCTGCTGACATCTTTAAAGATGGTGGTCCTGAGCTACACAACAATTCCATCAGCTCACTGAAAAAGTGTGGGTGACCTAGAACATCCCAGCAGACTTCAAAGATGCCACCATTACCAACATTTTCAAAAAGGGGGAAAGAACAGAATGTGGAATCTATTGAGGTATCTCTCCTCTAACCACCACTGGGGAAATCCTTGCAAGAATCCTTGCAATCTGCCTTCTACTTCTTTCAGAAGACACCCTCCCATCAGATGCCCTGACGAAATTTGTGAACATCCTGTGGCTCCTATATGATGACATGATAGCAACAGTCTTGGACAGCAATGGCTCCCAAAGTGACCCATTTAAGGTGGAAACAGGTGTCAAACAGGGATGTGTTATTGTCCCAACCTTATTCTCCATCTTCATCACTATGATACTTCACCTTGTTGATGGGAAGCTTCCCACCGGAATGAAAATCATCTATCAGACAGGCGGCAAGCTGTATAACCTCAGCAGATTGAAAGTCAAACCAAGGTCACAACAACATATGTTATAGAACTCCAATATGCTGATGATAATGTGGTCTGTGCTCATCCAGAAGAAGACCTACAAGCCACTCTAAATGCCTTTGCAGAAGCATACAAAAAGCCTGGCTTCTCATTGCTCTTTCACCAGGCACCGGCCAATCCCTCTGTAGTGCCCAGAAGTTATAACATTAGAAAATGTTGACCATTTCTGCTACCTTGACAGCCACCTCTCCACAAAAGTCAACATTGACACTGAAATACAACTTCGTTTCAGCTCTGAGAGTGCAGAATTTTTCCAAATGTATCAGTGTTTGAGGATACGGACATTAGTAGGGAGATCAAGCTCCTTGTTTATAAAGCCATTGTCCTCCCAACCCTGTAATATGCCTGCAAAAGGTGGACTGTCTACAGACATCATACTCAACACCTGGAACAATTCCATCAGTGTTGCCTCTGAAAAATCCTGCAAAACCCTTGGGAAGACAGGTGGTCAAACATCAGCATGTGGGAAGAAGCAAGACCACCAGCACTGAAGCCATGATCCTCCACCACTATCTGACCTCTAAGTAATGGTTTCTGATATTGCACAAAATCAGTTCCTAAGGTTACTGGTAATAGAGTCTAAATGTAATAAATTCTGACTTTAGAGGATGCTGCTATTGTGCACCACAAGATACTATTTTATTTTAAATCTGTAAGAAAACACTTTGTGAGTGAGGTTAAAATAATTTCAGGCAATAATAATTCCAACTGAGTTTTGAGAATGACTGCTTATAGTATGGGAATTGGACAAATGGGTGAAGAATGAGTTTACTGAAGAGCAGAATTCAATATGATATTCAATTCACTGGAAGCATAGATTATTGTTTTTTTCTTTTTAAAACCCCCCACAAATTCAACACTTGCCATAAATTTTGAAAACATAATACTCCATTATCTGCTCAATTATCTCAAATTGACTATCTGCCAGAATGAAGTTATGGTTCAATAGGTATTATTTTTCCTCTAGATTTTAAATTCTTGGAATGAGTGCCAAGATCAGTTCTGAACGCAGGAGCTCTGATGCATATACAAATTAAATTTCTTACAATATTTTATCACGTTCTGCTGGGAAAATATATTATAATAAAATTGCACATGATTCTCTCTCTTAATCACCATCCACAATAGGACAGTTTTGTGACAAAATCTACAAAAGCAGACCTATATTCTACAACATAGTATGAAAGAATATCTTCTGCTGGCCATGTACAGTTAAACTGACGAGGAGCATTGGAAATAAGATTGCCCCAATAAATTGTCTGCCTCTTGCGATTTGAGTAGTGTTTTTAACTCCTAAATTTGAACATATTTGGAAAACCTATGTTCTGTGCCATTTTCTGGTGAGTCATAATGCTGATAACCAGAAATACTATATTCTAATTGATTGTAGGCTGGCCTCATTAGGAGTATACTTAGAGTTCAGAACAGACTGTAGTGAGTTCACAAAATACCTCTAACAGTGTTAACTGCTGAAATTGTTACTGAAATGAAAAAGAACTCGAAAATTCACTCAATGCAAGTTTTTTAACCAGTCTTGTTATATCAATGACTTATAAATGATTGCATAGTAATGTATATGCACTGTGGTGTGTAATTGATAAATTCATTTGTCTATGAAATCGACATTATTACATTTTGCCATTAGGTTATAGACACAGATAGATACTTTAAACAAGTGGTTCCGGGTCCCCAAACGAAGGCACACGGACCAGATGAAGCCCTCCAAGGTCATTTACCCAGCCCTCGCCCTAAACTTTAGACTTAGGGTCACTTTTAGTTTGAAACGACTTGAAAGCACACAACATCAATCCTAAGAAACTTGACTATCTCATCAGCCAAAAGCAGGCCTACACTTTCCACTGAAATGCTGGTAATTTTATGTTGGTTAATATTGTTCTTAATTTTAAATATTGTATTCTTCTTTCATTCTTTTGAACTACAAATAAGATAAGTGGAGTGTTCATTGGAATTCGTTCATGCTATTTTTTCAAAGCTATAGTTCGGGCTCCCAAAAGTCAGATGGGACTTCTTAAAAAATTGAGGTCACCTGCTTTAAACAGTAATAACAACAGTACTTTTTAGGATACCTGCAACCATTGAAAGACAGCACAAAAGACATGGAGGAAGCATGCAATCTGTCAGTGACAACTGGCCAGTGTCAGCCCTGGATATTCTGTTGCCTGAGACAAGGCAAAAGTGCTCCTATCCAAAGTCAAGCCTACTAGGCCTGGTAATTATTTTGAAGCCCGAGGCAGAAAATCTCACAATTTCATCACCTACCTTCCTGGCAGTAAAATAATAATAATAAACTTTATTTATACCCTGCCACCATATCCTCAATGGGGACTCGGGGCAGCAAACATGAGGCTGAGCCCAGAAATAATACAGCAAAATAATATGCAAAGTAATAGACAATTAGACACAACAAATACATAATGGAACAAAATAAAATAGACAATACAAAATAACAAATTAAAATCAATCACAAGGGCAGGCCAAATGTGCACGATAAAATATAAAATATAAAAACCCTGGGCAAGATGGGAAGTAGAAAGGTATAATTTGTAAAAGAGGAGCTCGGGACGGGGGACCAGTGGGGCTTGGGTTTCATTAGGGGTAGGATAATGTGTGTTGTGTAAACAAACTGTAGGAGAAAACTTGCAAAAATTGGTTGGATGGTCACTCTCCAAAGGCACGTTGGAAAAGCCATGTTTTTAGCTCTTTCTTAAAAGCTGCTAGGGTGGGGGCTTGCCTAATCTCACCTGGTAGTGAGTTCCAAAGTCAGGGGGGCCATAGCAGAGAAGGCTCTCTCCCTCCTACCCACTAGCCGTGAGTGTGATAGAGGGAGAGGTGAAAGGAGATCGTGCAGGTTTATGGTAGGTGATGCGGTTGCAAAGGTAGGTGGGTCCCAAACCGTTCAGGGCTTTATAGGTGATAACCTGCACCTTGAATTGGGACTGGAAAATGAATGGCAGCCAATGGAGCTCCTTAAACAGGGGGGTTGACCGCTCCCTGTAATTCGCCCCTGTTAGTAATCTGGCTGCTGAACTTCAAACCAATTGAAGTTTCCGGGCCATCTTTAAGGGAAGCCCCATGTAGAGTGCATTGCAATAGTCCAGTCTAGAGGTAACCAAGGCATGGACCACCATGGCCAAGTAAGACTTCATGAGGTACGGTCGCAGCTGGTGCACAAGTTTTAATTGTTCAAAGGCCCTCTCAGCCACTGCCGACACCTGTGCATCAAGCATCAGCGCTGAATCCAGAAGGGCCCCCAAACTGCGGACCTGTGTCTTCAGGGGAAGTCAACCCCATCAAGCACAGGTTGCCACCCTATACCCTGGTCAGACGAATGACTGACCTGGAGGACCTCTGTCTTGTTGGGATTGATCTTCAGCCTGTTTGCCCTCATCCAGATCATCACAGCAGCCAGAATCTAAGGGGCTTCCTTGGATTCCGGTGGAAAAGAGTAGTGGAGTTGGGTGTCTGTTTCATGATGCAATCAAAACCTGCTGTTGGAGACAGCCATGTTGCTCTGTGTACTAACTAGCGAGGCTTGCCCTGAAAGTGACACGGCCCCAAACTGAGTCACTTTAATCAATAAGGCCATATTATTGTCTCCCAAAAAGCAAAGATCGCTGCAAGCTTTTGTTAAAACACCAGGCAATCTCAAGTCTGGAAAAACAGCAATCATTCTCTGTAGGACCAAGCTGTGCCTGCTTTATATTTTCCAATTCAGTCCTTTTACCAGGAAACAATACAGTGATTTTGTTGTTCTTGCTGCTGGTTCCGTTAATGGAGGTTGAGGTACACTTTAAAAAAAAGTCAGTGTACCTTCTGATTCCCTGTTCCTTGTGCTCTTAATTTAATTATAAAGTCTGGCACCTACTGATCTTACAAATAAATTCTATACTGATAGGAAGTAGCTCTGTTCTGACTTGCTCTGGTAACATGAAGGAAAAGGTGGTAGAATTCATTTGTGTAAATCAGCTGCACAGTCTGGAGTCTTATAAAAGAAATATAGCAAATGAAAAATGCAATAAAGACATGGCACAGCCTTTACCAGATAACTCAAATTCATAATCCAGACTTTCTCTCAAATATAAAATGCCATTTGAGAATATAGACAATTGTAAATCTACCAAAAATACAAAAAAAAAATCAATAGGATCTTATGGCTCCAAATCCTTTAAAAAACAACAACCTTTTCTTTCCTCTCCTTCTTTTCCCTTTGTATAGATCAGAAACTATTATTAAAATCTAATTTTGCACCCCCCTATATATAGGACAGACAAGGTGATTTAGTTCACCACTCTTCTTCCATTTCTTTTCCTTCTATCTATCACATTTCAGACATTTCTCACTCTATAACAAAAGGCTGGTTATAGAGTGAGAGATGGTTACAGAATAAGAATGAAAATCCAAGTTCTCAATTACTGCCACAGATCCTCCGAAATATGAAGGTCAGTGAATTACTTGTATCATCCATAACATTGACATAGCTGATATTTCTAATACAATCAGCCAAAGAGCACTATTTCAAATGCTCTCCAAGTTTCTGTTCCAATCTGACTTACAATTACTGAAACCTTCCTTAGTACGCGAGGCTCTCATTCACTCCTCTACTCTATCACAGTATATCATGTAGTAAAGCTGACCTGGGTAACTAGCTCAGAGCTTGAAAATCAAAATACAATTTTATATATATATATATATATATATATATATATATATATATATATATATATTCAAGAGTTCAAGGATATAGGGGAAAAATAACAAATTTCACAGCCCTTAACCAGGGGTGAAATACGTGGCCCTTTAAATGTTGTTCAGTTACAATATCCATAATATATGGTGGTTGGCTAATGTGAGTTCAACACAATATACAAAGGTCATAGATTTCCTCATACCTGTTTATAACTTCTCTTTTTCAAGTCCTATGTCACTGCTCTACTTTCATTTTTCATTATTGCCAAATAATTTCGTATTTTGAAATACAAATAAATGTTCTAATGGAGATTAAACTGTTCTAGTAAGTAATTTAAAAACTCATTTTAGCTAGACATATTAGGCAGTTTGGAATACTCCAAAAAATCTGAAACTATAGCAATCAGAATAGTATTCCAAACAGCCTAATATGCAGCAGTGAAAAAAGCAAATTCTATGCTTGGCATGATCAGGAAGGGAATCGAAAATAGGTCGGCAAATGTTGTATTGCTTCTCTACAAATCTATGGTGAGGCCACATCTGGAGTACTGTGTACAATTCTGGTCACCGCAAGAAGGATATAACGGAACTGGAAAAGGTACAAAGAAGGGCAACAAAAAATGATCCAAGGAATGGAGCAGCTCCCTTATGAAATCAGATTGCAACGCCTTGGTCTTTTCAGCCTTGAAAGACGGCATTTAAGAGGTGACTTGATCGAAGTGTATAAAATCATGCATGGGATAGAAAAGGTGAATAAAGAAAACTATTTTCTCTGTCACTCAACACTAGGACTAGGGGCACTCCCTAAAGCTCCAAGGTAGGAAAGTTAGGACTAATAAAGGGAAATATTTCTTCACCCGGAGGGTCATTGGGTTATGGAACTCACTTCCAGAGGAGGTTGTGACAGCTGTCAGCCTGGACAGCTTCAAGGCAGGATTAGACAGATTCATGGATACCAAGGGAATCAGTAGTTACTGAAATTGACATCCAAGTGCCACCTCTGTGTTGATGGAGGCAGGCAGGATTTTCCCCGGGTACTGGTTGTGGGGGGTCGGGAGCAGGTGAGGGTTTTGCCCTCCTTTCTGCTAGAGATCCCTGTGTACAACTAGTGGGCCACTGTGTGACACAGAATACTGGACTAGATGGGCTGAGGCCCGATTCAGCATGGCTCTTCTTATGTTCTTATGTCTAGCTAAAAGGAGTGTTTAAATTACTTACTAGAAGATTTTGGCCCCATCTACTCTGCCATATAATGCTGTTTCAAAATGCAGTTGAATTTATTTGAGTCTACATTTGGGGCCTTTCAGACATGGCCATGGTGAAATAAATGTTGGATAGAAGCCATGATAAATCTGAATAACAGATGTTTGAAAGAAACAACAGCTGATTCTCACCTTTTTGCACATTTCCAGACAGGGCCAGCCTTGGTGTTCATAGATAGCAGATTTATTTATGTGGTTCTTACTTGTTTATGTGGATCTCAGTTGCCTGCTTTAGTTAGAAAGGAAGCACTTGGGATCATCAGTTTGTTAAATAAGTCTTAGTCCTGAGTAATCTACAAAAGTGAAATGTCATAATTTCATCAGTTCAGAAATTAATTTTAATGCTATCCAGTTGATGTTACTTCAGTTTACGGAAAGCTAAGGGTGGAGCTACACTGAATACCGTGTTTCCCCGAAAGTAAGACAGCGTCTTACTTTCTTTTCCCCCCGAAAAGTCCCCCTACGTCTTACTTTCGGGGTACGTCTTATATAAACTAAGACGTACCCCATCGGCCGCCCGGCACCTACCTCCGGCGCAGCTTTCTGGACAAAGGAAGGGAGGAAGAAAGCCAGGGCGGGGCAAGCGACGACGCGTCAGAGTGGTGACGCGTCTGCCCGCCCCTGGCTCTCTTCTCCCTCCCTTTCTTGGACAAGGAAGGGGAAGCGAGCCAGGGGCGGGGCAAAGCAACGACGCGTCACACTGACGCAGCGCACGATTTGCCATGCTTCTGGCTCTCTTCCCCTCCCTTGGGCCTGGCAGAAAGGAGGTGTGCTGCGGAGGGTGTGCCGCCGATGGGCCGGTTACTGCGGCGGCGGCGGCGGCGTGGGCGTGGCGGCAGTACGGCTTACATTCGGGGTACGGCTTACATTAGCCGACCCCCCTGACACCCCCGATACGTCTTACAATCGGGGGTGTCATACTTTCGGGGAAACACGGTAGTTAATGCAATTTGATACTACTTTAACTGCTAAGGCTCAGTGCTATGGAAAAATGCAAGCTGTAGTTTTACAAGATCTTTAGCTTTCTCTGCCAAAGAGTACTGGTGCCTTACTAGACTAAAAATCTCATGATTCCATACCTTTCAACCACAGCAGTCAACATGGCATCAAACTGCATTAATTCTACAGTGTAGACTCATCTCTAGTCTCAGTGAGATCCATGAGTTCACTCCTGAGCAAATAATTGTGGGTTTATTTTTATGACCACCCCCAGCTGTATTATAGATATAAAAACATTTTTCACATGACAAGTATCTTTTCAATCTTCTTATCTAAACTATAAATTTAATGATATAAAATTTGAGGTTCATGGGAATAGGTAAAATGAACTTGGTGGCTGAAAAGAAAAGTAGTAGTACCACATTAAGTTTTCCTTCCAGGAATTTCCCAATGAATATCCTATAGAGTTGAGCTCCGCCAATAGATATCAGGCCTAAAAATTCAAACCTGATGAGGAAGTGATTTATTCAAAGTAAAGGTAAAGCTTTTACCTTGACATTAAGTCTAGTCGTGTCTTATCTGAAGGTTGGTGCTAATCTCCATTTCAAAGCCAAAGAGCTGGTGTTGTCCTTGTCCGTAGATGCCTCCAAGGTCATGTGGCCAGCATGACTGCATTGAGTGTGTTACCTTCCTGCCAAAGCAGTACCTATTGAGCTACTCACATCTACATGTTTTTGAACTGCTAGGTTGACAGAATAATAATAACGACTTTATTCTTATATCCGATCACCATCTCCCCAAAGGGACTCAAGGTGGCTTACATGGTGACCAAGCCCAGCATAAACAAGGAATTCAATAGAAATAAACAATATAATTAAATCAATTAAAACCAGAAAAGTAAAAAAAATCATAAAACATATCAATCAACATCAACCGCCATATTCAGATTCAAGATGGCATGTTCAGATTCAAGATGGTAGGGAAAAGCTTGCACAAAACGCAGAACAATAAGGCTGGAGCTCGAAGTAAAGTGCTGGAAAAAACCAAAACGGAGCTAAACGATTATTCAAAGGCAATTTGGAACATCAAAATTTTAAAGTATTTATGGAAAGTGGACAGAAGCTGGGGCTAACAGCAGGAGCTCAACCTGCTCTCTGGATTCAAACCACTGACGTTTTGGTCAGCAAGTTCAGCAGCTCAGCGGTTTGGGCCACTGTGCCACCAGGGATCCATTATTTTTTGTAAAATAAATAGTGCACCAGTGTTCTCCACAGTGCTCTCCATTTATCTTGCAGTGATGGCTAATGGTCCACAAATAGTATACAAACCTTATGGGTAGGGACGAGGGAATAACTCAATTCAACTCAACTTTATTTCTTACTAGCTGAGGACCCGGCGGTGCCCGGGTTATTTGAGGAAGGCATTGTGTGCCAAGGTTGGTCCGTATCAGTTGTTCATTTGGCTCACAGTGGTTTTGGGAAGTGAGTGAAGGATTATGGACCATGGACCATAATCCATGGTCCATCCTCCTCCAAATTGCACCAGGATGTAGGGGGTTCTGTGTGCCAAATTTGGTCTTGATCAGTCATTGAATGAGGGTCGCAGCAGTCTCGGGAAGTGAGTGGAGGTACTCCTGAAAACTGCACCAGGGTGTAAAGTGGGTCATGGGGGCTCTATGTGCCAAGTTTGGTCTTGATAAGTCACTGGATGAGAGTCGCAGTGGTCTCAGGAAGTGAGTAAAGGTACTGCAACTCCCATCATCCATAATCTGTCCTCCCCCAAACTGCACCAGAATGTTGAGTTGGCCATGGGGGCACTCTTTGCCAAGTTTTGTCTTTATTGGTAATTGGATGAGTGTCGCTGTGGTCTCAGGGAGTGGAGGTACTTCAAGTACCATCATCTATGGTCCATCCTACTCGAAGCTGTGCCAGCATGTGGTGTAGGTCATGGGAGCTCTGTGTGCCAAGTTTGGTCTTGATCAGTCATTGGATGAGGGTCGCAGCGGTCTCAGGAAGTGAGTGGAGGTACTTCAAGCCCCATCATCCATGCTCTGCTCTTCTCCAAACTGCACCAGGACATAGAGTGGGTCATGGAGGCTCTGTGTGCCAAGTTTGATATTTATCGGTCTTTGTTGTGGGCCACAGTGGTCTCTGGGAAGCAAAGCGCTTTGAAGTACTACAAATCCCATAATCCATGGTTCATCTTTCCCAAACTCCACCAGGACGTAAAGGGGGTTTTGTGTGTCAAGTTTGGTCCAGGTCTGTCACCCGTGCTGGTCAGAGTAAGTGAGTGAAAGTACTGCAAGTCCTTCAAACTGCACCAGGATGTAGAGTGGGTCTTGGGGGGGGGGGGGGTGTCTGTGTGCCAAATGTAGTCTTGTTCTGTCATTGTTGGGGGCCTAGTCAGGAAAATAAAGTTAAGTAAGCCTTACTGTCAATTCAGGCTGAGGGCTAGTCAGGAGAATCAAGTTGAGGAAGCCTTACTGTGAATTCAAGCTGAGGCCTAGTCTCGAAAATCAAGTTGAGGAAGCCTTACTGTCAATTCAGGCTGAGGCCTAGTTTGTAAAATCAGCTAAAGGAAGCCTTTTTGTAAAGAACTCTGTCTGGCACCTTTGAGATTTGGGATGTTGGAATGCTGGCCTATCCATGGTCCATCCTCCCTCAAACTGCACCAAGACGTAAAGTGGGTCTTGGGGGTTCTGTGTGCCAAGTTTGGTTTTGTTGTCTTATTGTTGGGGGCTGCAAAGTGTTTTGGACTGAAACTCCCACCATGCCTGACTGCCTCAGGCCTTTTCCTTACCTCCCTCTGGCACTTTTGAGTTTTGGAATGTTCGTGTTGGCTGGCCAATGGGAGTCGTTTATGCAAATAATCCCACAGTGGGACCCAATCAGAAAGCTGCCACATATCCTTCCGCCCTTCGGATACAATACATACATACAAACATTCCGCTTTATAAAGGTATAGAGATAGAGATAGAGATGAGTCGCCCTCCACCAAGGTGCTCTAGGTGACTTACACAGTTAAAATAAACAGGTTACATAGTCACAGCTTGTTACTTAACAATCATAGGCTCTTCTGAAGAGCCATGTCTTGAGTGCCCCTAAAAATGTATGTAGATCGGGAATGGCTCTTTGGTCTGGTGGTAGGGAGTTCCACAAGATTGGAGCTGCGATTGAGAAGGATCTATGTCTTGTGGATAAGAAATGGTCCCTTCCAACTCTATTTTTCTATGAGTCCATGAGTATTCCAGTTTGCTTCCAAGCATCTATCTCTCTGGTCATCACTGATGAACAAAGGCTGTCTGGTATTTTAGACAAGAGGATTATTTCTTAGCTCTTGAGAAACTTGAACATAGGGCAGTCTACATTCACAGTATGTGCTCTAGCAATGATCTACTGCCCTTTCTAACCAATGTCATTGGTTAGAAACATAGACAGTGGCCTTGCATTGAGTTATCTTTTGATCTATTCAATTTTGTATTATCAGCAACTGATAGCAACTATGCAAGGGTTAACACAGGAATCTTTGGATGCAGCTAAACTGAAGAATTAATGCAGTTTGACTCTGCTTTAACTGTCATGGCTCAATGCTGTGGGATCATGGGATGTGTAGTTTAAAAGATCTTTGCCCCCTCTGTCAAAGAGTGCTGGTGTCTCACCAAACTACAACTCCCAGGATCCTATTGTAATGTTCTTCAGCTACCACACCTATAACAATGAGCCACGACAGTTCATGTGGTGTCAAGCTGCATTAATTCTACAGTGAAGATGTACCTTTCCTAGTCCTACTTGGAGGTAACATGAGATTGAACCTGGCATCTTGCTCTAACACTGAGCCATACCCCTTCTCCAATTAAACAGAATATATAGAGCGCATGAAATTGACCAATGCAAATAATGTATGTCACCTTAAGGTTGCTGTCAGGCTTTCCAGGCTTAAGCATATGTTTTATCGAGTCAGTACTGTCCTCACAAAAATGTGCACAAAATCTCAGAAAAAGTTAATCACACTTATCTTTAACATCCTCATCATGACACTGTAAAGTTGGCTTATGCTCATTTTGTTTAAGGATTCTGATGCAAGCATTTGCATGCCAGTGATCTATTCATTAGGCCATGGAGGTACTTAAGAAGACATTTAAGGATTAACAGTCATTTAAGGATATTTTGGTGGGAGTAGTGACGAACTCCTTATCTACAGACAGCATGTGTTATTTCAATAGCAAGACATTAGAGAGTTTATTGTAATTACTGGTATACAAATATGATAGATAAATCAAATAATAAATAAATAGATATATCAAATAGATGAATAAAAATTGAGGGGGAAGTGCAATTTAAATAGCACCTTACAAAGTGTGCTAGATTCTATTGTAAGCAAAGGCAGAAAAGTGAAGTGCAGAATATGGAGTGTTTTCAGCATGACTGGATTCAACTCAAACCATCCTAAAACTTTAAGTATTATGCCTAAGGCTAACAGAAACATCTCTCCCAATCCTCGGACAGGCATAATACACTGGCAAACAGAGGTCCACAGACATCCACCATTGCTATGCTGGAAGTTAGGGAGACCTTCAAAAGCAACTTTCATAGAAACCTGATTGTGTGCAGAAAAAAATAATCTTCCACATATCCCTAAAGAACATCCATATCCCAATGTACAATGGAATAGTAAAGAAACAAACAAATGGATAGGAAGAAAGTTTGCATGAACAGGGGGTGAAAGGCCCTCAGAACTAGAAGAAAATAAAAAAAAAAGAAAATTAGAAATGTCATTTGAGAAAACCAGATGCAGCATGGGTCAATTTAGCCATGAACTGTGCAATGGCCTGCCAGTGACATGGTAGACGAGCATGAAATTGGAGAGAAAACTGAGCTTGTCGGTAGCAGGAGGGTCAACGTTCCATTAGAATTAACTAATTTAGTCTCTTGGCTTTGAGAGGCCAGATGCCGAGAAGTTTGCTCTTTTGCATTTCAGCTCTTTTGCAGTACATTACTGAGCTTAAAATAGTTACTTTTACGAAGGTAAATGATTACAGCAATGCAATCTCAATTATGCTATGTTTATGTTATGCTACAATTAAATAAATTACATGAATTAGGACAAAACACCATTCGAAAAAAAGGCATTTCTTTCTCTTGTTGTATCTCCTGGAGGCAAATACAGCTACCAATCCTTAGCACTTTTCTTCATAAGAAGAACAAGCTTTCCACAGGGCAAACTTTAAAGAGATAATGTCCTTGACCAATCACATGAGAGAAATGCGAAAAGGCCCCTTGGCAAGGAAAAGATCAGTACAGTCCAAAAAGATTTATCTCACAGTACTATGGGGTCCAAAAATAAAAAGGAGTTTCAAAAAATATCTTATTAATCATGTATTACTTGGAAAAATATAATCTAGTTTATCTTCACTTCTTTTATCTCTGTTGTTACTGTGTCATTACCACTACCACCTACACAAGCATCAATTTTCCCCATTTTTTTTAGACATGTCTTTGCACTGAAAGTAGTCCCAGTAAGAAATACACCAACATCTTTTGCATTCATATTCTAGGTTTGAGTTACGCAGTCCTAGGCATGGGAATCTGAAATATGGGATCCTAACAAAGACCTATGCCACTATACAAACATTCAGATAGCAATAGCATTTCAGAAAGCCACTGGATATGTAGCAAATTCTGAATGCAACACAAATAAATCAGCAAAGAAATAAGCTTTTGAATACAACACAAAGAAATAAGCAAATGATTTAATGTATCATGACCTCATGACCTACCATGAAGAGGGGAAAACACATTTGTGAAATGGTGTTCCTCTCATGGTTCAATTAACGCTGGCTTAGGATAACACCTTAACTCTGGGAATGAAGCTGTTATTTACTGCCCTTCTCTGAATGACTCATTGCTGTACTGCAGCTCCCATGATCTTTTGATATTGGCTATGCTGGGCTGTGGCTGCAAGGAATCATTGCCTAGCTCTGTTGTACAAGCTCAATACTTTGTGATTCTTCAGAAAATGCCAATTGGGTTGCTGTGAGTTTTCTGGGCTGCATGGCCATGTTCCAGAAGCATTATCTGATGTTTTGTCCACATCTATAGCAGGCATCCTCAGAGGTTGTGAGGATGTCTGCCATAGATGTGTGCAAAACGTCAGAAGAGAATGCTTCTGGAACATGGCCATGCAGCCCAGAAAACTCACAGCAACCCAGTGATTCTGGGCATGAAAGCCTTCTACAACAAAATGTCAATTTATTGGAATCACCATAGATAGTGGATCTCTTGGCTTAAAATTAAGGTGGCATGAAGTAAGAACTCTATATCTGGGCAGCTGCAACCACCAAGACCACAGTAATCTCCACTGAACTGAGATGTATATAATCATAGAGTTGCAAGAGACCACAAAAGCTACCCAGTCTAATCCCTTGCCATGCAGGAAACCACTATCAAAGCAGTCCTGACAGCTGAATGTCCAGGCTCTGATTAAAAATCTCTAAAGAAGGAGACTCCACCACACTCCAAGGCATTCCCTATTAGAAATGCCTCCTGATAACGTGTTTAGGGTATTCACAAATAATACTGAATTGAGGTTATGACTGTTTAAGTGATTAGTACTTGTAATCATTCCATTTCAGGGAGTGCACACAACTGAATAGTTTTCAAACATATGACATTTGATCCATCCTTTAAACATGTAATATGGCAAGCATCATGGAATTAATCTGTGTGAGAATGGTACCCAATATTTGTAATACATATTTATTTATTTATTTCATTTATTTCTAACCAGCCCTTCTCTACCCCCGAAGGGGGACTCAGGGCTAACTAAAAGGCAACAATTCGATGCCGCATACACAGTAGACAAAACAACAACACATCATAAAATACTACAAAACATATTAAAACAATCAAATATCAATAACCACATAATCCCCGTTCCGCACTCATAGGCTGTCCAGCCAAATCTGCAGTCTGCCTCCACAATCCTGTCATTATTCAATTGTCCGTCCACTGCCCCACATCAACCAAATGCCCAGTCCCAAAGCCACGTCTTTAACTTTTTTTCTAAAGGAAAACATCCTCCACTGTGCCTGCACACAAACCAATTATGAACAGATTGCTATTTCCTCACAGTTGTTCAATGTTAAAATAGAAGGAGTTTTAATTGGACAATTAAATCTGTGCGACTACACAAGGCAGGATGCTGTTGATTAAATAGATGGATAGCTGCTAATAATCAAACTCCACTGCTTATGAAAATTTGCTGCTTGGTAAACTATCTGAAATAGCTGTCTTTTCATTATGAAGTTAAATCTGCAGCTGAGAAGTTTATTGAAAACAGCCCAGATTTACACTGTTGTTGCTATATATGAAGTAGGTGTGTAAAGCTTTGATTATTTTATTCTCATACAGTATATAAGAACAATTTGTTTTTTAAAAATTCTGTCTGCATGAGATATATTATGAGGGGTTTCTGCATTTTTTTCTAATATTTTTTTCATACTTTGGGATACATAATAAATACATTAATATATATGCCACATCAGTACTATGCAAGATGATGACAGTCAAGTTCTCAATAAGCCAGCCAACCTTAAGAATGACAAGAACACAACTGCCATATAGTCATAGCTGAGGGCAGGGGTGGAGGAGGATCAACAGAGTGATGCCTTTGGCTCAGCAGTCAACTCCAGTAGTCTGATTAAGTGATCTACTGTTGCTGAAGTCCTTTAGTGACCTGTCTGCTATTCCTGTGTCTAAGTCATTTCTGAAAGAGCCACAGCATGTGATTCTCCTGATGACGCAGACATACTAAATAAGCAAGGCAGACACGGGCTTCCTTCTTTGTCCACATTTAAAATATATGGCCATCTGTGTGGCTCTTGTATTTTATATGCTTAGTCCCAGATCACTGACACTGAAATTAGACAGGAAATAGCACAATCCAACTTAGTCCCTGTGGTGCGAAGGTGGGAATTTAAAATCTGGATGACCTGGTAGAAGAGAGAGGCACAAACTTTTCCAACCCACAGCTTTCTTTCCAATGCTGCCTTTCAAAGCTTTTTAAATCTCCTGCTTGGATTTAATGGCAGGCAAAGAACTTCACTTGGATTTTTAAAAAGTAGTTTGGAAAGTTTAAAGAAATGAGGGCAGACAGAAGAACACACACACACACACATTTTGTAGCAATATTTTTTTCTATTCATCTCTTATTTGTAGACAACTCACTTCAAAGGCAAACCTGCCCCCCCTTATTTTGACACCTAGTCAGTTCAAGTTATAATAATAAGGTTGGGATGAGAAAAGTTGTTTGCCTTATTCAGCTAAAATAACTGTGGGGATTAATAGAATATCAGAAAATATCAAAAGTTGGAATCACTCAGGCAAAAGTATTTCTGCTTTCTATGTATGTTTGTGATAGCTAGACAGGAAGAAGATGCTGTAAAAGAGTTTATAGATTTTATGGACTTCTGAAAATGCAAAGTCTTGCAGCAGATCAACCCTGGGCTCTCATTAGAAGCACAGATGATTCATTAGAAGCTCAGATGAGGTGAATCAGGCTGACAAAAAGAGTAACCAGCCCAAGGATAGGAAGTGAATTTCAGTTCTTTGCAGACTATAGATCTGGAACTCCCAAGAAACAGCCCAACACTTGACAACTATATCTTGCACACTGTTTATATGGTGTGCAGAGCTTCCCATGGTTTGAATTTTTTTTAACTACAACTCCCAGAAGTCCACTGGTCATGCTGTCTGGGGAATTGTGGGTATTGCATTAAAATCTAAGATGAGGTAGGATGTATATCTTGAGTACAGATTGAGCAGATGGTGTTTGTTGTATACATTCAGTTCTGGACATAATATAGAGGTTAAAGATAAGGTCCCACATATCCATTCTCCACAGACTGGCTATATGAAAATGAGCATTCTGAGAAAGGAAAGACACAATTACGAAGAATTGAGAGTAGAAAATATGATTTTATGAAAATATTTCAATCCACCTTTTTCCCTTTTTGTTACAGCTGCACAATTAGTGCTTTTCATTTGACCATAAGCAATTGTTATGTGTCATTCTTCCATAGTTATGAGCTGGAGGACTTTATACTTTGTAATTCTGAATGGAAAATTCTGGCAGGCAAAAGAGACTTGTAGGTTCAATAAACAATTCATTCAAATTCAAAGTCAAAGCTGAAGCTGTCTTTGTGACAAACAATTCTTGTCAGCTTCTCTTGATTGCACAAATGTTCCACATTATTCCCTAAAGCACTGATGCTGGAGTCATGATCTTACAATCCATTACATTTCACAATTCTTTTTACTTAAGTAGCCATCTTCTTTATTCAATGGCCTATCATTAAATGGAAATTTTCACTTTACTGAATATTTCCTAAATGAAGGCTTTTGTATAAAAATGTTTCTGTAAATCTTCCAATGAAAGCAAGAAACACATTTCTCAGATGTGTCTTAATAATCCTTTGGTGCTAAAAGTTGTTTTAAGAATACAAATTTTAGTTGTATTCTTAATAGAACTAGGCACACCATCAGAAATCCATCAAAAGCTTTTCTGAGAGTAGTGCTTGCTTCAGACATTATGTATGTTGAAGTATTACGTCTGGAGCAAATAATTCAGATATTGACTAGCAATTAACTAGCAAACCAAAATACTTGGATTAAATGTGAATTGATGAGACACTGAATGAATTGAGATAGTTCAATTTTCCACATCCTGGCTCAATCATTAAGCATCATGGAGACTGCAATCAAGAAATCAGAACACTGGGACTTGGAAGGGCAGCCACGAAGGAATTAGACAAGATTAAAGATATACTGTTGAATACAAAATTAGGATTGCCCAGGTTATTGTATATCCCATTTCTATGTATAATATTTAAATCTGAACAATGAAGAAAACTGATAGGAAGGAAATCAGCTCCCTTGAAATGCAATGCTGTAGCAGAGTTCTAAAAGACAAATAGATGGGTACGAGAGCAAATGAAGCCTGAACTCTCCCCAGAAGTCAACATGACTGTTGCCTTTGGCCATATCATGAGGTGATGTGTCTCATTAGAAAACACAATACTGCTTACTTACGTAGAAGGAAAAGACAAAGACAACAATCCAGATGGATAGGTTTAATTGAATAAGCCATGACACTAAATCTGAAAGATCTATGAAGGCCTGTGGTGACAGGATGACTTGGAGGCCTCTCAGGCCTGGCATCACTGTAAGTCAAAGACAAATTCACCACAGTTAACAACAAAAATTGAGCCATTTAGCCAAACCAATTAGTCAATCATTTTATTATTCATTAAATTGAGCCTTCAAAGTTACTATTAGATGAAAGGGTGTCAGCTGCCTAAGGAGAGCTTTGATGCTATGTATGAGGCAGGTGGACAAACTCATTTTCAAAGGCATTTTATGATATGTCTTCATAGGTAAAGGTTTTCCTCTGACATTAAGTCCAGTTGTGTCCGACTGGGAGTTGTTACTCATTGTCCGTCGACACTTCCAAGGTCATGTGGCCGGCATGACTGCATTAAGCGCTGTTACCTTCCCGTTGGAGCAATACCTCTTGCTCTACTCAAATTTGCATGTTTTCGAACTGCTAGGTTGGCAGAAGCTGAGGTTAACGGCAGGAGCTCACGCCACTCCCCAGATTCGACCCTGCGACCATTCGACCAGGAAGTTCATATTCACATTTTAAAAATGATTAGAATTTAAGTACCTTGTACATCTCCTGAATATGTACCTTGTACATATTCCGCATTCTGCGAACAGAAAAGATACTAGCCAGTACTGTCTCTATCCCCCACGGCTTCAGTGACCACCTGGTGTCATGGATCACAAATAAACCTGCAAAAATTCATGTATATAATTATTTTGGACAATCGCACCAAATGAAGTAGACATGATTAGGCAACAGCTGTATATGATTTGTAGACCATAGATTCTCCACTAGTTCACTGCAACCTCATATAGTTTCAACAACTGAGTCAATCATTTATCTTCAACACGTCTCCAAGGGAAGCCTACATGTCTGAACCAGAGTATTCTGCCATCACATTTAAGGGTGACAGATTAGGTTAGGGAACATTTGTCATATACAGCTCTGCTCTTGCAGTTATTTCCAGGCACTTTCTACTCTAACGCTGGCAACGTGAAGCAGCTATCAAACTCTGCTTAATGGTAGACCCAGCTATATCACACCCTCTTTTGCATAAATGGTGTTGCTTTGACTAAATATGAAGCATTCAAAGAAAAATGTGTATTTATTCCTCTATAAATTTAGATCTTCACAGTCAATTATAGGACACTTCAAACTACTGGAAATTTGTTTATTTGTCTGCACAAAATATACTGCAACATTCTGCTTCTGTCAGAAAGACTTCAATGAGTTTTTAAGAGTTTATATCCTCCACCAGTAGGTGGGAGGACCCAAACTTCTGTAGCAACCCTAATCTTGTGCCTACAACAGCACCTGTAGTAAAAAGGAAGAAAAGTCCACCTAGCTCAGATGCAGCTAGCAAATCAGGACGAATTTTCCAGCAGGAATATGGAAAATTAATTAGGTATGCAATCATGGTTAACAATCTGTTAAATGATTTGCATACCTGATTTCAGTCTTGGCAAAATGAAAAAGTACTAGAAAACAGTGAATAATTATTTTGGCATTTACTGAAAACGCGAGTAATGATATTTACTTCATTTTGTATTCATATTGATAGAAAATGTTAAATCCATTGCTTTCCAACTGCACCACACTATTAACTGGCATCTCTTTTATGGAATGGGCTTCCAGTCTGTCAGAATGAGCTCACCCAAGGCACTGAAGGAACAGTCAGACTTGAAAATAATTTAATGAGCAACGTGTGCTTTGACCACAGGGCAGTTATTATTTTCCCCTTAATTCTATGTTTTCCTGTTCTCATTAACAAGGCAATAGCATAACTTCAGCACATCTTCTCAAGCTGCTTGAAATCCAGTTTGATGGTCTACTGTTTGGAAGTACTGTATACTGTTGTCCACCTTAACAGTTATGTATAATTAAATGCCTATCTAACCGGGCCAATACTACAGAAAGGTAAACACAGACTCAGACATTTAAGATTTTCTGAAAGGTTTATTTTTTTTACAAAAATTACAGGCTACAATGGCTGTGATGATTGGTAAATTGGGGTGGGGGTGATATTGTGAAAATAATTTTTCTCAAGCTCTGCTGGGACAAGGCCAGGGCATGTCCTGTGTGTCGAACCATAAGCAAAATCTACCAAATTTTGAAAAGTTTGGGGGAGGGCAGGTAGAAGTGCCATACAAAACTTCAGATGCACAAAACCCAAGACCATTAAAATTGTTTTTTTGGGAGGGGGATGGGCAGGGTGGTACCCCTTGCTTTTCTAATAACAGCCCAAGAATCTGGAACCCTGTACAGGACACTTCAGTTTTGTTATTGCTTGGATTGTTTGACAACCCTATATGTGAAATTGAAAGAAAAATCTGAAACATTCCCCCCTATTCTCTCTCTATGTGCATATGGGAGTACATACATGGAACTGCACAGGTTTTTTTGGTTTCATTCTATTTTCTGCCTATTTGCAAAGTTCCTCATCAGTTTCAGGTGAAACATATCCTTTATACTGCTTATATTATTTATTTATTTACTATATTTTTATACCACCCCCCTCAGACCGAAGGAGACTCGAGGCGGTGTACAATGGCAAATGAATGCCCACAGATAAATACATAACAATTAATAAAAACAGCCATATAAAAGCAAAAATTCACAGTTAAAATATAAAATACAAATCTCAGCATCTCCTCACTAGAATCGGTATCCATTGCAGCGTCATATATTCAGAGTGTTCTTCTGGATACCAAAGACATTGTCCTATGTGAGAATTGAACGTATTACAAGTCACTTTATTAACTAGATATGACATTATTTACTTGTATTGTTTCCCAGTAAATTTATTTTCAGTGAAATTTACATCATAGACTGGAAAATATCATTGTATATTTTAAAAGAGCATGGATTTGATTCTCTTACATTCATTGATGCAGGAATCCAGGGGGGGGGGGGGTGTTGCAGAGATAGCAGTGGCTTTACATTTCAAATTCTTTCAAAGTGACTGTTCAAGCCACTTTGGAGAGCCACTTTGAAGGATTAGGTTCAGCACTTTGGACAGCTCCTTTAAAGGAAACATTAAAACTGGAAGGCTAGGGTTCAGCATGTTGGACAGTGTCTTTAAAGTACACATTAGAACCTGGCACCAATTATCTGTCTCATTGACATTGGAACCTCTAGCCAAAGTCTCAAAGACAATATCCAAATCAGGCTATGTTGTCCATCTAGCCTAGCATAGTTCACATTCACAAAGAAAGCTTCCCTAAGAACTCACACAGATTCTTAGAACCCAGAGAAGCTGAACCTATTTGCATGCAAAGGAATTACACTAAAGCATCATCTCCTACTGAAATGCTCTCAAACTTTGGTAAGATCACAACATCATAGTAACAGGGATTGTGGGCAAATTCTGGGTTGGGCATTTAAAAGCCCTGTTCATGCTTACAACATTTCAGAGTAGTGAAAGCTATCACAGACCTTCTGTTTTCTGGAACTCTTTCTCAGTTTAGATGGGTAAAAAACAAGAGCATGGGAATCTAAGAAGTCATTTGATGTATTGGTGACAAGGTTCACAGTTAATTAAGTCCCAAGATGAAGAGAGAAGGATTGAGTCCCTAGTAGGCATCAGATGAAAGTATCACCTGACACCTGGCAATGCCTTCTGGGATGAAGGTAAAATGCTTTGTCTTTTTTTCAGTACACGACAAAGTGGCAGCAGCTCAACTATCTGCCTGCTGCCTTAAAATGAAAACATACAACTTTCTGAGACAAAAGTAAAATGGGGAATGCAACACTTTACCTAGGGAATGTAGTGGTATGTACATCTATGTACACAAGTAGAGTGAAACAAAAGTAAGTGACTCATAGTCACATTTAAAGCAAGTTAATTCCATGCTGAACATATTGCTTTTGATTCACTGTGGTCATGAATGGGATATCCCTTTCATTATGATGGAAGCAAAACTAAGGGATCATGCTTAATTAGATGATGAAGTGATACTTGCCCAATATATCTCTCTGTCTTCCATACTACATAATGGAAACTGTGCTCAAAATAGGTCAGTAATTTCTGTACAGATTAAAGGTAACCAAGCTACTTTACTTGCTGATAATTTATCTAATACCTCTTAGCTACGCAGGCAGATTTACTACAGTGCGTCTGGCTAGAAGACACCGGCTGTTCTGTAAGAATTCGGAAGTCTAGGAATAAAACTGGAAACTGCTTGGAGTAAAAGCGTCAGAGGTCCGTCACTGTTGCCATTAATACCAAAAGTGTGAGATCAGAGAATTTTTATTATTTAACTGAAACTGTTTTCCTCATCCATTCAGACACTGACTGTATGCTCATACTAAAAAGTACTTTTTTTGCATCCTCAGTATCTGGAGAAAATAGAACCTTCACAAACTAGAAATGTTGTAAGTTATTAAATTGCTGATTCATGCCCTCTGCTCTACAGAAAATATTCTCAGAAATGTCATGTCAAAGGTCACTTTTCTCCCTGTGTGAACAGGGACTTTTCCTTCCTCATTCAGCTACTCATATAGAAAACTCATGGATGGGAACAGATTAAATAGAGGACTCACTCTAGATTGTGAAAATAATGTCAAAAAGAAAACCCCAACAATTAAAAAGCATCCAAGACACTAGCGCGCGCACACACGCACACACACACACACACACTTCATCAGCAATCTCCCCATTGGGCTAGTGAGATAATACATGATAAACAGATGGTAAATGCATTTCACATCTTGGTTGTCTCATAGTCAGATGCCACAGCTCTCAAAAATTTGGCTTTCTTTTCTAGGATGTTGTCTCTCACAGAAAGTAGTCAGTAGCAAATGGGAAGCAGTATAGAACAGGAGTGGAACTACTCCCCCAATGAAATAGCACAATCTATCTGAACACATGGATCTACCATGTTTGTATCTAGTTCATTCTAGTATCTAGAATTGTATCTAGTCCTCATACTCCAACCAGAATTCAGTGGCAATTGAATACATTGAGTTCTCACTGGGATGTTTGGAATCCTCCCTGTCCAAATACTTTAAAGCATTTTTGGAAAGCTTTTAAAGAAGTACTTCTACACACTTCCCCAAATGTTCTCAATACTGCTGATGCCAGCATATAGAGAATAGTACTGCATTTTGGCAGCCCAATTCATTGAATTGTTAGAATACAAGATATGGTAGTAAAAGTATTATCTTTAGGGTTCAAAGCCCTTTAAATACTTTGCACTGATACCATGCAAGGATTTCCCTTATATACTGTTTTTGTTGTGCACTGCACTCCATAACTTCACAGATAAAGTAGACATGGTTTCACACTACTGTTTCTTTATGTGATGATAAGGGGAACCTGTTAAGTAAGCCCTATGTTGAAGAGAGCTATTGTACAGCAATGTTGGCAAATATCAGTGAAAAGTATTTAAAAGGCTCCGAACTTTCAGCATGGAGCCCATTAGATGACGCACTGGAACTTCCAGTCAGGTTCCATGTCAAAAGAGGAAAGGAAGCCTTCCTGTGTTGCCTTACCAGCAGGGGGGGGGGGGGGGGAAGCTGGGGAGTGACAGATCCTTTCAAAATAGAATTTATCATTCCCCTTCCTTTTCTCCATGCTTTTAAAACAGGCATGATGATAAAAAGAACGTATTTGGTTTCAAAACCCTGCACAGACTTTTTAATGCTTTTTTGTTTGACCAAAATAAATTGATGGATTATGAAATTTTGCTACTGACTTGCAGGCATAAAACATTCTAAAGGTCATTTACATTTTATTATTTCATTTCCAGGGTCAAGATTTTATATCATTGATTTTTCATGAATCCTGCATTGATTGGTTGTTTCTTAGGTCTAACTCTAAAAGCTTTGGTTTTTCAGAAGAGAAACTCAGATACTAAATGTTTGTGGCAAATTGTATCAGAGAAGACGATGCTGGAGTAACCCAAACCATGTAGGGCATTAAAGGTCAAAGCCAACAGTTTGTACTTTGCCCAGAAATTAATTGGCAGCCAGTGGAGTGAAATTAGTATGGGTGAAATATGTTTTCTCCTGGATGCTCCCATAACCAATCTGGCTGCTGTATTATGAACCAACTGAAGTTTTCAAATTTAGTAGAGGTTGCCCAATGTAAAGCGCATCACAGAAGTCCAACCTTGGGGTTCCCAATGCATGCACAGCCAACTTTAGGCCCACTGATTCTAGAAAGGGGCATAGCTGGCATATCAGCCAAAGTTGGTTGTAAGCACTCCTGACCATGGCATCCACCTGGGCTGACACTTGAAGAAGTACATCTAGAAGCACTCCCAAGAGGTGAGCACAGTCTTTCAGGGGGAGCGTAACCCCATCCAGAACCATATCAATAGATTAGGAGTATCGATGGCATGCACCTCTGTCTCACCTGGATTCAGTTTCAATTTGTTTTTCTTCATCCAGTCCATTACCCCCTCCAGGCATCCATTCAGAGGAGACATACTATACTTAGCTGAAAGCATGAAGAAATATATTTGGGTATCATCAACATACTGACAACACCTTACCCTATGCCCCTGGATGATGTCTCTCAGCAGTTTCATGTAAACATTAAAAAGCCTTGAGGATAAAATGGCACCTTAAGAGATGCCATATAACGGCTCCTTTTCTGAGGAGCAGCTATCCTCAACCATCACCATTGGAACCTGTCTGGGAGATATAACCGGAACCACTATAACACAAAGCCTCTGATTCCCAACCCCTTCAGGTGTTCCAGAAGGAGACCATGGTCAATGATATCAAAAGCTGCTGAGAGGTCTAGAAGCATCAATAGGGACATATACCCCTTGTCAATGTTAAGATGGAGATCATCCATTAAGTCAGCCATGGCAGTCTCAACTCCCTATTGTGCTCTGAAGCTGGTTTGAAATGGGTCAAGGAAGTGTGCACCATTCAAGACTGCCTGGAGTTGGAGGGCAACTGCCTTCTCAATCACCTTGTCCCCAAAAAAGAAAGGCTAGACTCTGGATCCCCTGGACCTTAGTAGGCTAGATTACTAAGGTCCAGGGGATCCAGAGAGGGCATATTCAGCAGCGGTCTAACTATTGCTTCTTTTTAAAAGGATCAAAATTTCCTGAGAGATGCATTAATAATTTGTTTTATTTGAGATTGAACTGAATCTTCCTGGTTGACCAGACAAGGGTGTAGGGATCCTCCTTACTAGCACCACCTTATAGTAGCAGAGATGCCCTCCATGCTGTGTCTGTATTCCAGGGAGCCTGATTCATAACAGGTTGGAGAGGACATTTGTGAGTGATTGTGTCAATAGCCCTGGCAGAGGAGTGAGAGGGGACAGGTAAGCAAAGAGGGGGCAGGAGAAACAGCACTGCATGCCCCTTCCAGCACACATGCAATAGTTTCGCCACCACTGCTCTAAGGCCTCTTGGTATCTCAAAGGATCCATTAGCATTTGACGGTGGACTATTTTAATAGGTCCTCCATCCCTAAAAGGGTATGATACTAGCCCTAATCAGAAAATGATTTGTCCATGACAACTTGAAGGTATTGGTCACCTCTGCTCACAGATCAGTATATTCTGAGCTGAAAATCACAACAAGGGTATGACATGCTGAGTGTGTTGGTCCAGAAATTTATTGTGATAAGCCCATGTTTGTCATGGATACCATTAACTCCTGAGCTTTACTTGATAAACTGGCCTCCAGTGGTAAACCAGAAGTATAAACCTGGGTGATTCCAACAATACTTCCCAGACCAGTCTCCTGACCTTGGCCAGGAAGTTTGTTAGGCAGCAGGGTGGGCGATACACTATCACAATCCACAATCTATCCCTGGTTTTCAGACTCAGACCTTTATAGAAGTATAGAAGTTCTGCCTAACATTATTTCAGGACTGGCTTTACCTCTGGTAGGAGATGCTGGACAGCAGTGGGGTCATCCCATAACATTTTTTCCACACAGTGTTTTCTAGTCCTGGTAGTGTCTTGCATTAAAATAACCCACTGCTCTAAGGAATGCTGAAGAGCTCTATTCTGTTATCAGTGCTGAATTCAGATTTAATAATTACACTAAGAAAAAGGGAGACACTTTCTCATCCTTTGGCTTGAACAGAAGTGTGTCCTTGGGGGGGTGGGGGTGGTGTCACACTGTTTACAAAAATCCACCCCCGATGAACATGCACATTTCTTGTAGCAAACAGACACTTGAGCTAAAGAAAAACCAGTTATATTATTTTAGTATTTGAGAAAAGCATAATTCATCGCTTCTATCAGTTGTATCTCTTTCCATCTTCCTCTCATGTAATCTGAATGTTGGTGGAGGGGAGAATTTTGATTTTAGAAACTGCAAATGCAGTATTATGACAGGTATGTATCTAGCCTCTCCTTATAATTTTCTGATGGAGAAAACTTCATTTTAGTAAACATTCCAGGATGGAATTAACTTCTTCACTTGCCAAGCATATATGCTATGTAGAAAACAAAGGTTTCAGAGCATGTTTTCACTTAAACATTCCAGAATAAAGATATGAACTATATTTCTACCCCCTGTTGGGGTAGAGAAGAGCAAATAAATAAATAAACCCCATAACCAGGTTTTTATATAATGTATATTCAGCCCAGGTTTTTATATAATGAATATCCAGCCCAGGTTTTTATATAATGAATATCCAAGGCTTAGACATTGTTCTTTTATTTTTTCTTCCTTATCACACTTTTGTGGAAAGGAAAAATCAGAGACACTTATGTAAAAGCTCAAACCTAATTGTATTCCCATTGTAATTCGTCCTGCTATTCAGCAATATGGGCTTAGGCAACAAATCCAAAATTTGATTAAAAGAACCAAATCATTCTTCATAATGACTGTTGTATTTTAATTGCAAGGTGCTTATAGTATTTTCTGTCTTACACACCAAAATAGCTAGGTCGATTTTGAGCACTATGTACCTTCACATAAATAAATGGAATGGCATCCCTTCTAAGTCACTTCACATTTTCAAAAACAGAGAGACTTATACAGGTGAAAACATTTTTAAATAGCCTTTTAAAGTGAAGGTGGATAAAATGGGGAAATGGCTAAACTGAGACAGTTGTAACTTGGACATATCATGAGATGATGTGTCTGACAAAGATAGTAATGTTCAGTGAAGAGGAAGGCAATAGGAAAAGGTGAAGACCAGAC
The DNA here is from genome assembly GCA_030556195.1 of Anolis apletophallus. Lineage (NCBI taxonomy): Eukaryota > Metazoa > Chordata > Lepidosauria > Squamata > Anolidae > Anolis > Anolis apletophallus. Next base: position 102,712,747 of record JARBWK010000007.1, on the reverse strand, counting down.
TATAGGTGGATTGATTCAATCTAGAAAGCCACAAGACTTGAGCAGGTAAGTTGATAAGCGATGGTCTCGGAGGCCAACAACTTAAACAACTAACAAACAACAAAAGATGCAAGAGCTACATGCAATTCAAAAGCTGTCCTTTATCCACCCCAAGTTAGAGTGTAAGGTCAAGATCAGATTCTCCTCTGCTACAGGATTTCTTGAGTCATCTTCAACCAGACAGACTCTTTCAGTTCATTCTACAAGGTTGGATTGAGGAAAAAGACAGAGAGGTAGGTCTATTGACTTCTACAGGCAGAAATGACTTATACAGGCAGCTAACATAATCAGGGCATGCCTTTTAGAGAGGGACCTTCAGTTCCATGATTATTGGACTTTTCTGTGTTAGGCTTCTCAGTGTGAATACAACAGCTGCAAATTACCTACCCTGAAGTAGAGATAAAGCAGGGCTTTGTTTATCATAAGAAGAGTTTTATCTCCAATCTAAATTATAGTAAGGGCTTTTAAGTGATGTTTCTTCCAAAATGTTGCTGTCATTTGGACGAATGTCACGAACACCGACTTAGAACTGCCCCTTTAACACACACACGGAGACGTAGCAAAGGCTAACTAGTTTTATTGAATATAAAATAGTCCAAAAGGCAATTCTCAATGAGAGATTAAGAATAAGGCAATCAGCAAAGCTGTAGTCCAATTAAGAAAGCAAAGTTCCAAAGGATAGTTCCAAAAGCAATCGTGGCAAAAGGCTTGGCAAAGTCTCCGGATTCACTCCGGATCAAAGCAAGGTATCCGCAGCAATGCGAATCAATAGCAAGGTCAGGACTTGGTCCAAGGCGAGCCAAACTAGGCTCCGTGGTTCACTCCGCTTTCACGCCCTTCAGATCAGACGTGGCCGGAGAACTGAGGATCAGTTCCCACGGGGCCGTTCTTAATCCTTCGGCCGGGCCCCTCGACGATCTAGGGCCCGGCGTCTCCAGTCTCTACTTTCCGAACGGTGACGATCTAGGGACAGATGCCAGCTCCTCCTGCCCTGCTCTATGTCCCTGCGTCTGTTATGGGAACGGCCCCGCTCTTCCAGTTCAGTATCGCTATCTCCTTGAGAAGCAGCCTCCCCCCGAACTTTCCCAGCCGCTGGCCTCCATCTGCTGCTCGGCCAGGTCTTGGGAACCTCGGCCGTTTGGGAACTCATAACTATCTCCGCTATCTGCTTCGCTGCCTCCCATCTCCACCTGGTCCGCTCCTTCTCCGGGAGAATGCTCCCACTCGAAATCCCAGGCTAAGCTCTCTGCAGGTGGACTGGGCAATTGCACTGCTGTCCAGTCTTGGTCTGGGCCTTCCAACTCATCCTCCGAGTCCCCTTCAGCCTGTGCGGGACCTAATGGCATCGGGACCCCCGGTGCCTCGCCCCCTCCCATTGGCACGAACGGGCCCATGGTTGCTACAACGAATCCCAAAGTTATTACTGTTCACCCTGCCAGTATAGACCTGGCAGAAGCAACAGCAATTCTGTACTTAAGGAATGATATTTAGAAGAATGCACAGTAGGAGCTAGCCCACCTGCTGATGCAAAAAATCTCCCAAGAAATTGACTTATGAATTATTTGTGACAAATAGGCTTGTCAACTCTGGAGTACATCTCTGCAAATTAATACAGAGTAAATGGTCAGAGTAGACCCCCCCCCTCTTGCCACTCAGGGCCTGGTAATTACTGTTCTTAATGATGGGCATTTTCTTGGCTTTAGCTCAGGAATCAGTAAATTCACCTCCATATCCTGGATAATGTCCAGTGACCCAATCAAAATTCAGCCTTTTAGATTTTAATTTGGTTTGATTAACGTGTAATTGTTAGCAGCAACAATGGTCCAAAATGCCATTACATGCAAAACTGTGGATACAAGAGAGGAGGAGTAATTGAATATCTGGATTTCCCAATGGTTTTTTTTTTGAGAAAATTGGTATTTTAGAGAGAGAAAATGGCAGACAAGATGCCCAGAAAATCAAATCCCTTCTAAATGTAAATAGTAATTTAAAATAACTAGGCTATATATAAGGACACCAATGAAATGTTATCACTGAATACAAAGGACATGAACAAGGATGTGACAGAGTGGTTAAAAACACGTTGAGAGAGTTGTAAGCTCTGCCGACACTGAAAATATAATAGAGAGAGCACAGACTCTAGTAAAGTTTACTATTACTTCAAGAAAAGCAGCAATCTGGAGTACAACTGGATAAAAGGCATGAAAACTGTTAACAGCAATGTATTTAATAACATATCTACAAGCAAAAGAAACAGCAGCACAATTCAATAACAATAGTCTCCAAGAGATAATGAAGGAGGAAAGAGAGAATGCAGAAGCTGTTCTTTTCATCAGCCTTGAATCCTGGTCAATAGGCCAACAGGGCTCTGAAAGAGTTCTCTAAAAACTCAAATGTGAAATTGCTGAACTTCAAAAAAATGTATGCAACTTGTCACAAAAATGATCTTAGTAGAAAACTAAAAGAAATGTGATAGAATACTATTTTAACCTTTAGAATAGTTTGATATAGAAAATACTGTAATAGTACAATTTCTGTTCCTGGGGAAATTGACAGAAAGCACAACTAAAACTAATATTGGCAGAGGACAAATCAGAGTGGTGTCTGAAGAGGAAAGATTTATAGGATTGTTGCAATGCTCTTATATTGTATTGTATAACTGTTGTGAGCGGATGTCTCAAACCTATACACTCTACAAGCTAGCTGGCATTGCCACCCCCCTCCCCAATGTGTGACAGGAAGTTGCTTCTGTGAGAGAAATAAGACTGGACACTGTGAAAGCCATCGACTGCATGGTTATCAGCATCCTCCCAGTAGACTCAAATCAAGGAAAAGCTTCATGTGCACCACCACTCCTCTTAATGTCCCCCCAGCAACAGCAAGAACATCCCTCTGGGCAGCTAAACCAGGAAATCCCAAATGGTCCCCCCCCCGTGAGGGTTCTTCCTCCAGGGGCAAACCAAGAATGGGCAAATTGGAAGCCCCTGAACAGACGTAGAAGTGGAGTGGGCAGATCAAAAGACAACCTGGCAAAATGGAACTATCTAAAAGAATCCTCTGCCTCATGCGATTATGTAGCAGAACAAGCAACTCCGTACCTGTATGCTTGTCCACAATGCCTGCCAGAGGAAAAATTGTTTAAAGCTACAGACAATGCGGTAGCTGTTGCCCAGTTTTGGTCAAAGGTTATATAGCCCCTTGTGCTCATTCTATCAGTTTTATACTTATGCATGCAATGTTTATGATACAAAATAAACTGTTGTAAGCATTAGAAAGGCAAAATGTAAAAGAGGGAAGTAGAAAAGCCAGGAGCATTTTCTCAATTGAGACTTTGCACTTTAGAATAATGTGAACCTATCATTAAGCAAGTCATCCAGTAGTTACTCTAAATGAGAACAGACACACTGAAACAATGAAATGTATGTGTTTTGACTTATCAAAAGTTCCCATATATTCACTCTAGTTGGGATTAACATTTAGATTTAGTCCAAGGCCTTTAAAATAAAGGACTTTATTTATTTATTTATTCAGTTTTGTATGCCGTCTTTCCCCGAGGGCTCAGGACGGCTTACAGAGTATAAAAACACACTTTAAAACAACCGAAAAAATTAAACTCTTAGCTAAAAACTATATAACTATTTACAACTGGTTAATCAAATCAGACCCGAAAGCCTGCTGGAATAAAAATGTCTTGCACGCTCTGCGGAACTTGGTTAAATCTCTCAAAACTCGCACATCTTCCGGCAGAGCGTTTTAAAGAGTTGGAGCTATCATTGTAAAGGCTCGCCGTCTTGTCAATGTCAGCCGATATGAGTGGCAGCTAGGAATCATCAAAAGATTTTGGTCAATGGAGCGCAGTGACCTCTGGGGTTGATATGGGGTAAGACGGTCCCTCAGGTATGGTGGCCCTTGACCATATAAGGCCTTGAAGGTGATAATCAACACTTTGAAGGAGACCTGGTGCTCCACTGGTAGCCAGTGCAGCTGCTGCAATATTGGTGTTATGTGAGTTCTCACCGGCATACCAGTGAGAAGCCTAGAGGCTGCATTTTACACCAGCTTGAGCCTCTGGATTGCCAACATAGGTAGGCAAATGTAGAGGGCAGATTTCCTCACCATTAGCTGACTTTAAGCCAGTAATTAACAAATAACAGGAAACAGAGGGTAGGAATAAATGGCCAATATTCAAAAGAAAAGAAGAAATAGTGACCCTCAAAGGTTTGAACAAATTAGAGCTACTTAATATTTACAAATACGGTAATCTAGAAGAGCATTTATAATTCAGCTGATTAGGTAATAGATTAACAATAAATAGCTAAGACCTTAACACATTTATACCAATCCGTGATACAGTTGCACTTGTAATATTGTATATGTTTTGAAATGACAATAATGATATCATAGTACTAAGCAAGTTTCTGAAATTTCTCCAGGGGTTAAAGAGTCCTTAATAACAATGGCTAAAGCAGTGGTTCTCAACCTTTCTAATGCCGTGACCCCTAAAACCAGTTCCTTATGTTGTGGTGACCCCCAACCATAAAATTATTTTCGTTGCTACTTATTTTATTACTAATTATTTAATTTAATTATTTAATATTAAATTCCATTATTTGTCAAGTGTGATGCTATGGCTGAGTTCTCTGGCTGAATCAATCTGCAGTGCCTTTCATGTTCCTTGATTAATTTTTGGGGAATGCTGCTTTTGGCAATCCCTGTGTAGAATTGTCACCAGCTGCATGGTGTACAATAGACTCCTGCAGAGGTCCTGCATGACAAATCTACATAGGGACCGCCAAACACAGCACCCAAACATTAATCAAGGAACATGAAAAGCACAACAGACTAATTCAACCAGAGTACTCAGCCATAGCAGAGAACTTGATGAACCAACCTGGACACAGAATATTATTTGAGAACACAGAAATGCTAGGCCACTCTAACAACCACCATGTCAGACAACACAGAGAAGCTACATGAAGCACATGGAAATTTTCAACAGAAAGGAGGAAATCATGAACATGAACAAAATCTGGCTACCAGTATTAAAAACTCTAAAATCAGGACAGTGAGGGGAAAAAACACTCTGAAAACAGGGGAATTCCAGGCATGAAACAATCAAGGCCAGCTAACATCTCCCCCAGGCAGGAGTCTGCCAGGCTTTGAAGCTGCAAAGCTTTGCAATGCTAATCAAGGTGATTAATTCCAACTTGCTTCCAACAGACAAGAGTTTTTCCCCACCCTGGACATCATTCCACAGATATATAAGCCTCCCTTGCCTAGTTTCCAACAGATCCCAAGAATCTCTGAGGATGCCGGCCATAAGTGCAGTCAGGAGAGAATGCTTCTGGAAAATGGCCATACAGCCTGGAAAACTCACAGCAGCCCAGTAATATAAATATCTGATATATATGGTGTATTTTCATTGTTACAAATTGAATATAATTAAAGCATAGTGATAAATCACAAAAATGATACTTAAGCCCTCCAGGTGTCTGAACTTCAACTCCCATAATTCCTAACAGCCGGTAGGTCCAAGTTTGCCCAGGCCTGGGCTAAGGTCACCTGGAGAGGCACCCCTTCCTCTTTCAACTCTGGGGGCGCCACAGAAGACAGCAGCGCCAGGCGGCTTCGCTCCCTTCCTCATGCCTTCCTTCCTCCCAAAAACAAAAGCAGAACACGAAGGAGGAAGAGGAAGAAGAGGAGGAGGGGGCAGCAAAAGCAGCCTCCCTTTCTCCCCCCCCCTTCCCCAACGCACGGGTGGCTGGCTGCAGAGTACACACAGGGGCTGCAACCTGATTTAGGCAGCCTGGGGAGGGGAGGGGAGGGAACTGGCGGAAAGCTGTAAGCAAGGAAGGAAAAAAGGAAGGACGCAAGGAGAAAGGGGGGAGAAGAAAGGGAAGGAATTGAATGGGGGGAAGGAAGGAAATCCTGCGCCCTGGGGGAAAACAAAAAGGGGCATTTCTCATCGGGGGCATATTGGTAAGGAAGGGAAAAACTCAGAGCAACCCAGCCAGGTCTCTGCCCCCGCCAGAGGGTTTCAGGGAAAGGGGAGCAGAGAGGAAGTCAAAAGGACTCGAAAGAAAAGGGCATCAGCACCTTCCTTCTCTCCCTCCTCCTCCTGGGGAGACCCTGCATGCGGGGAGGAAGGAGCAATGAGCCCTTCACTCCTCTCTCCCATACACACACACACACTGCCTTTTCGCACCGGGTTTTTTTTCTGGTGCTCTGCCTGCCTTGCAGCCTGCAAGGGAGGAGGGCAGCGGGGGCTCCTTCGCTCGCTCCCTCCCTCTGCACCTAAAGGCCACCTAGTCTGACCTTCTGCCCATGCAAGCCTTCGCCTCCCATGCGCCCTCGCCGGCCGGCGGGAGCGCGAGGGAGGCGACGCACAAGGCCTTGCGCAAAGGAGTCCTGCTGAGCTCGCCAGGGGGCGAGGAGGAGCGGACCTGGACTGTCTGGCTGTTTCCCCGGCACAGGGGCCGGCAGCCATTTTGAGCAGGCTGAAGGGGCGGGGCCAACCGAGGCACCTTCGTGACCCCCCGAAAATGGCTCCGCGACCCCCCTGGGGGTCGCGACCCCCAGGTTGAGAACCACTGGGCTAAAGCATTTCATGCTTTTTTAATTTAGAAAAATGCATGTGCAATTGTGTATATGTCTATTAAAAGGTAGGGCATGTTCAAGGAGTCTTACTGAAATATTAATATGTACAGAACTGCATATGGACTTTATTTTATCTACCACAGCACCCAGTGATGACCCCACAATACAGTTCAAAACAAAAAAATGGCAAATTTCACACAATATATAATTTTGGTTTCTCCCACATTCAGTTTGTTCTTCTTTCACCTGTTTATATCCCCATCTATACTGTCATATGATGTTGTTTATAACTGCATTGAACTGCACTCCGGGGCGGTCTAAGGTCATTTTAAATGGTAAGCGAACATTATTTTGGCGCCCCCCAAATTATTTTGGCGCCCCCTCTGTTTCGCAGATTTCAAAGCAATATTAATTTAAAATATATATATCTATTACATTATACACTCAACACTAATATTAAACAGGCATTAAATAATATTGCAAATAATATATAATATTAAAATGTATATGATATTATAAATATTTTATTATATATTACATTTTATTCTATATTATTAAATACTATTCTATAATATTGCATATTATGTATGCTATAGGGCAAGGGTGGGCAATTATTTTTTTCCAAGGGGCCACATGAGCCAAAAAACATTATGGAGGGCCGTCACATTTGCTTCAAAGCACATTTTGAGCTTCATTTATTCCTGGAAAGAATAAAAATCATGGCCTACAGTTTGGATTTAATCCCCTCATTTGGTGCGAGTATTCAGTTATTTTTCCTTATTCAGTGAGAGAAATCAAGTCTCTGTTGGTCTTTAACAAGTGCATCAAAGTCAGGTTGAATGTCAGAGGTGGAGATGCGAAGCACCCTGACAAATGGCCCTCCAGCCTCTGTTTAAAAGCCCCCAAAGAAGGAACCTCCCCACACTCCAGGGCAGAGAGTTCCACTGCTGAACAACTCTCACAGTCAGGAAGTTCTTCCTAATGTTCAGGTGGAATCTCCTTTCTTGTAGTTTGAAGCCATGGTTCCATTGTGTCTACTCCAGGGCAGCAGAAAACAAGCCTGCTCACTCCTCCCTATGACTTTCCCTCACATATTTATCCATGGCCCTCATCATGTCTCCTCTCAGCCTTCTCTTCTTCATGCCCAGCTCTTTAAGCCCAGCTCTTTAAGCCGCTCCTCATAGGGCTTGTTCTCCATACTCTTGAGAACAATTTATACATTATATAAATGTAATGTTCATTTGTGAGATTAACATAACTCAAAACCACTGGACAAATTGCTGCCACAAGACACCTACTAACCCAAGGAGTGACTATCACTCAAAAAAATTGATTGTGTCATTTGGGAGATGTAGTTGCTGGGAGTTATAACTCACCTGCAATCAAAGAGCATTCTCAACTCCACCAATGATGGAACTAAACCAAACGTGGCACACAGGACTCCATGACCAATAGAAAACACTAGAAGGGTTTAGTGGGCATTGCCCTTGAGTTTGGGAGTTGTAGTTCACCAACATCCAGAGAGCACTGTGGACTCAAGCAATGTTGGATCAGGACCAAACTTGGCACAAATACTGAATATGCCCAAATGAGAACACTGGTGGAGTTTGGGGGAAATAGAGCTTTGACAATTGGGAGTTGTAGTTCACCAACATCCAGAGAGCACTGTGGACTCAGGCAATGTTGGATCAGGACCAAACTTGGCACAAATACTGAATATGCCCAAATGAGAACACTGGTGGAGTTTGGGGGAAATAGAGCTTGACAATTGGGAATTGTAGTTGCTGGAATTTATAGTTAACCCACAATCAAAGAGCATCTTGAAATCCAGGAACAAAGGAATTGAACCAAACTTGGCACACTGAACTCCCAAGTACTGAAAGGGTTTGGTGGGCATTTACCTTGAGTTTGGGAGTTGTAGTTCACCAACTTCCAGTTGTAGTTCAAACTTGGCACGAATCGTCAATATGCCCAGAGGCAGAAGAGAAGGGGGGAGAGCGAGGCTTGGAAGCCAAGAAGGTGGAAGACGAGGAGGGCGAAGTAAATTGAGGAAGCCAGAAAGGGAAGAGAAGCGACCCCCCCCCGTGCGCTCCAGCCCCACTCCAGCCTCGTCCCTGCTCCTGCTCTAGCCATGCCCCCTCTCCCTCACTGAACTCCTCCCCCCTTCTCTCTTCCATTCATTTCTTCCTTCTTTCCTTTTGGCAAGGGAGAAGAAAGGAAACGGAAAGGGGGAAAGAAAGAGAGGGAGGGAAGGAAGGAAGGAAGAAGAGCAAATAGAAAGGAAAGGAAAGGCAGGCAAAAGGTGCTGAAGGAAGGAAGGAGAAAAAGAAATAAAAGTGAAAGAAGGTGCGAGGCCTGGGAAGGGAGAAGGAGGAGGAGGGGCCTTCTTTCTTGCTTCCTTCGGCACCTTTTGCCTGCTTTTCCTTTCTACTTGCTCTTCTTCCTTCTTTTCTCTCTCCCTCTCTATCTTTCCCCTTTCCGTTTCATTCCTTCTCCTTGCCAAAGCCCAGAAGCTCCTGCAAGCAGCAGCAGGGATGGGTGCCGCCCGCCGTAGCTTCCGCTGGAGTCCCTTTTGCAGCCTCAGCCAGCGAGGAAGGGAGCGTTGCGCAAAGGAAACCAAAAGCAAGCGAGGGGGGCCTCTTGAGCTCTGTAGGGACAGCGCACGCGCGCATCGCCCTCCGCGCGCATGCGCTGTGCCTACGGAACTCAAGAGAGCTCCGTAGGGACAGCGCATGCGCGCGGAGGGCGGCGCAGCAGCAGCACGGGCGGTGACGCAGCGGCGGCCCATGATGGCGCCCCACCCCGCCGTGTCCAAGATGGCGCTCTACGCGGTTGCGTAGGCCGCGTAATTGCTAGGACCGCCCCTGACTGCACTACATGAATCTACACTGACCATATAATGCAGTTTCAAGTTCAAATGTGAAGAATGTGTGGATTTTAATTATTATTAAAATATGCTACTATGAAAAAAGGGGAAAGAGAGACTTTAACACCATCAATAATTCATTGTAAATAATTGGAAGAAATAAATGCAAGGAAAAATAATGGAAGTCACAAAAATTCCTCCCCCTCCCCCCTTGGAGGAATCCTTTCCCTTCATACCTACTCCCCCCGCTTTCCATCTTCACTTTCCTAAATTTCCCAGACCACTCTCCCTATCCTACCCCATTATTATATCTTGTATGTATGGAAAATCTTTTTAATGTTAAAAAATGTTAAAACAAAATTCTCAACTATTCCAAAGACAACTGTGGGACATTTACCTGGACAGCAAACAAAATATGAATATGGGTAATCTGTGATCAGTTACTTCTAGTATGATGAGAACTATTACGTATTTTTAACATATCAATAATATACATATTTATTCCAAAATACGCCTTACTTATTTCTCTGGGACACATAGAATTTTAGTCTGGATTATCATAATTATTTATAAAATTTTAGGCATATCTCTGTCTTCTTCAGCTAAGTGGCAATCTTAAACTTATGGTATTTACTTGTGAAAAAGTGGATTCGGTATGTCTAAAATAGGATTGTGCCGATAATAGCCTAACTCCTATTATTAGTCCAAACAGAGTAGATACACGCAATCAGTTCTGAAATAGAAAGTCAATATATGAAACTCTATGGGTTTAATGGGTCTTCTCTAATTGGTTAAAAGTCGAAAATGGATTCAAGTCATAGATTTTACTTCAATTCTTCTAGCTAATTGTTCAAATAAATCAATCACAAAACGAAGAAGCAATACACACACACACCCCCAAGAAAAATTAACTGTACCTTTGCTGCACTTGTCACAAAATATATAATGGAAATCAAAGGAATGTTAAATGGACTTGCTGGGATGAAGTGCACCATTAGTGCAAATGTGTCTGCTTAGAAAGAATGAAAACAAAACATTTGAGGGGTCAAACATGGAGCTAAAGCTAACACATGCTATGAACAGATGTCATGCTAAGTAGTTCATTCAGTTTGAATAAAATTGTAGATCAACTGACTACAGGGGTGGGGGAGGACTGGAGTAGATTAAAAATGTAGCAAATAAAAAAATAAAGCCGCAGGTTTGCCAATTCCATGATCTCTCACATCTCTCCATCTGCACAAAAACGTGTGGGTGTTAAAAAGCAGGAGGAGAGGCTGGGGTGTTAAGGAGATTCAGGGGAAATCTGCATATGTGTGTATACACATTCTAAGGTATTACAAAGAAAATCCTTTTGGCCGCACAAACATATATATGTGTCATCAGAAGTAAGTCCCACTAAGGTTTAATAAAGCTTACTTCTAGGGAATGGTAGCTAATGTCCATTAGATAGCTTTGGAGACAAGAAAGGGGTTATTAAATCTAGTTCACTGCCCAGCTTCTTCTTCAAGGTCTAAGTAAGCCTCATTTCACACTGCTAGAGAGCCAGAATAGTGTAGTGATTTGGGTGTTGATCTACAATTCTGAGACCTGAGTTCAAATCTCCACTCAGTCACAGAAACCCACTGGATGACTAGGCAAATCATAGACTCCCAGCCTCAGAGGAAGGCAAAGAAAAAGCACCCTTTGGATAAATCTTGACATGAAACCCCCATGGAAGGTTTATTTTAGGTTTGCCCCAACCCATAAATGACTTGAAGGCACACAAGGAGAAGTGAAAAGGACAATTACGAGGGGAGAGACCCATCTGCCCATAAAGCAGGGCCAGACTTACTTCTAGGTAAATTAGTATTAGAATGTAAAACCTGCACTGAAAATAAAATAAAGGACCCACATTAATTATTGGGAAAAAAATAAAATAAAAGGACTAAGAAATGCTTTTGAAAAATAATTTTCTCTGCTGAAATAGCCTTAAGTAGAAACCTTACAAATTACAGTAGGTTTCGGTTTGCGATACTAAAACAAGAAGAGGCTCCTTGAAATATTTTGAACTCAAATTTCCATAATCCCTGAATATTGTCCATGGTGAGTAAAACTGATGGGAATAACACTCCAAAAGTTCTAGAGGATCACATTTTCACTATGGGGAAGATGCATATGCCATGGAAATGTTGCCTATCTGCAACAATATGAGCTCACACATATGGCAAGATGGCCTTTATGTGTAAGACAGACCACAAAGAAGAAGTAACATTTCCCAGCTGTATGTACAGCACTTCCATAATTAGATACTTTATTCTAATTTTAATTTCAAAATGAAACCTGGCTAGCAATGAATACCAGGAATGTACCCACTAAAATTCCAAGAAAGACTAGTATTTCAACAATTCATGCAAACTAAAATCGAAGATTGCTGCAGACACAGACTGCAACCAGAAAATCAGAAGATGTTTACTTCTTGGGAGGAGAGCAATGACCAATCTCAATAAAATGGTGAAGAGCAGAGACATCACACTGACAATGAAGATACGCATAGTTAAAGCAATGGTATTCCTCTCAGTAACTTATGAATGTGGGAGATGGACCATAAGGAAGGCTAAGCGTAGGAAAATAAGACGCTTTTCAACTGTGGTGTTGGAGGAAAGTTCTGAGAGTGGCTTGGAACGCAAGATGATCCAACCAGTCCATACTCCAGGAAATAAAGCCCAACTGTTCACTGGAGGGAAGGATATTAGAGGCAAAGATGAAGTACTTTGGCCACATAATGAGAAGACAGTATAGCCTGGAGAAGACAATGTTGCTGGGGAACCACTTTGTCTTTTTAACTTTAACATTCAAGGACCTACTTACATGGGAGTTAAGAATCAGCAATTTGGATAGCTGATTCAAAGTTCACTCTAAAGTCCAGAATGGATTCACTGTCATACAGGAAAGGGTTGGCTACCAGTAGTTGAATGTGTTGAAAATCCCATTGGAACCTAGCCAAGGATCATCTCAAAGGCCTTAGACTGAAACCTTTAAAGTCTAGCCTTTATCCTGCATAGTATTCAAAAATACAACCATAGCTATTAACAATTGTCTTGTAAAATGTCCTTGTTGCTGGAGGAGCGAAAACTTCACCGTTTTCAGGTTAGAAACCTCCTCAATCACCTCATTTTTAAGTGTAATTTTTTTCTAGCTGGGTTTTTCTGTTTAGTAGCAGTTGCTGGGGACAAAATTGTAGCAAGGTATGAGATTTTCTTGTAGCTTCAAATCTCCTGGAAATAAATCTGTTGGTCTAACAAGCTGTGCTCCATGGAACAGGATGGCAGAACAATAAACAATAAACAGCAGCATTATTCCAGCTGTTTTAGGCAAAAATCTACCTAACATGGTCCCTTCTAGATATGTTGGACTGCAATTTTCACCATTTCTGCTCCCTGTCTAGCAGTGATGGAAGTCTCAGTCAAAATCTACAGTCCAGGCAAGGAAAGCTTGATGTACTATGATTTTTTAAAACCAATTCTACTAGAGATTATATTAAAGATACAGTGAGTGAATTTTGAATGCACTTTGCAGGCTTAAAATGGTATAGAAATGGTTAATAAAAACAAAAGATACCTAACTCAAGTATGCTATTTCCATTTTAAAATATTATTAAGTATTGAGTTCAATTTTGTTGTTGTTTAATCGTTCAGCCATTTCTGACTCTTCATGACCTCATGGACTAGCCCACGCCAGAGCTCCCTGTCGGCTGTCACCACCCTCAGCTCCTTCAAAGTCAAGCCAGTCACTTCAAGGATAACATCCACCCATATTGCCCTTGGTCGGCCCCTCTTCCTTTTTCCTTCCTTTATCCACTGACATAGGAGCCACTCACAGAAATCACCGGAGGGCTCCATAGGCAAGTTACCATATCTACTCAAATCTAATGTGCACTTTTTTTTGCTAAATCACATTGCTAAAATTGAGGTGCACATTAGACTTGATAGTGTATTAGAATTGCACATCTAAACCCACCTGTGCTGTTGGGCAAGAGATCTGAGTTTGAGACACAGGAGGGAGAGGCAGCCATGGCTGCAAAAAGTCTGGTGGGAGGTCTTGAAGGAGGGGCATGACTTCCTACCATCTTTTTTGCGACCATCGCCAGCTTCCCACCAGGACATTGTGGAGGAGCAGAAGCTAGCAGTGGCTGCAAAAAGGCTGGTGGGAAGGTCAGACAGAGGGACCATCACCATTATATTGCATTCATATTACATTTGACAGCAAATCCTTTCTTTTAGTAATGTTCACCTTCAAAATTGAGGTGCGCATTACATTTGGTGATGCATTATACTTGAGTAAATATGGTATATTTTAGACTAATAGCAACTATTTTCATTGTTTAGCTTCCCAAACTCTGCCTATGAGGCAAATTATGGGCTAACCGAGTCTCTGGAAAGTGGGAAGGTGCCTATATATAATGGGTTTAACCTGTAATATGTTCACAAAATCTGTGAAGGTTAAAGAAAATTTGCTATTTCTATTCAATATGGATTGTTATTGAGCTGTTATTCAGTAAATGAGTTACCGGCTTTCCGGAAAGCTTGTAAAACAGTGCTGTGTTTCGGCATGCATTCAATCTGTGACCACCTTGATCAAGGCAGAACATTGTTAAATTGGTTTATTGTGTTATTTTATATGCCTTGGATTGTTGATATGTTTTATGATGTAATTCGATATGCTGTACACCGTCCTGAGCCAGTCGGAAAGGACGGTATACAAATAGAAATAATAAATAAATAAATAAATAAATTGTGGTCCTATGGGTCAGTTTATGTGACTTATGAAAAGCACCTAAACATTTCCCTCCAAAGCAGATAGAGGAACAACATGGAAACATTATGGACACATCTATACATAGATGGCCTATGACTAATATTGTACCATTTTAAATATTTTTGCCCAATGAAGAAGTTATTGGTGTTTTGAAGGCTTACATTATGTATATTACTGAATTTCAAAAGTGACGATCTTCTACAAATTTGTAGTTTGTTGCATTAAGTTACCTCAAATGTGTTTTCAAAATTCTGATTTTCAAAGAATGGTTGAGCTAGGGAAACCTATGTGCATAACCTTCTATGCAAGTAGGCTTCTGTGGAAGCTAGAACTATTGTGATGAAGGCACCAAACATATGAAAGCATTCAGGTGTAGAATTCACTGACTTGGACTTTAACATTCATTGCATGGGTATCCAAGGTGGTGCAAAGTCTGTGTCTGCAAAAGAGAGGTAAATGGCGCTGTTCCACCTTTTGACACAAGGACTTTCTTTATACCCTTAAGACATGAACTAGGTAGGACACCTAGAATTGCAAATGTTGTGCCCCAAATAATGCTGCAATATTCTTGTTGTTGAATATCTCAATGCCTGACAACTTACATAACAGAATAATATAAATATATTTGAGAGATCAGTCTAGAAATTGCAGTTTGGTCAGCACAACAAATTTTAAAGTTTAGTGAGTTGTTATAACGTGATGGTAATAGTCCACTTTCAGGACTTTTGCCTTGTTTTGCTATCATCAGGAACAGTAAGGTTATAATTAATATTATAGTTAAAATCCTTCAGATTTAAAAATTACAATAGAAATAAAATGAGCGAAGACGTGCATGAAAGCCAGAGAGCGAAAAAGGGTGTTGCTGGTTTTGAATGTAATGGCTGCAATCAGCATTTTAACTATGGCTTTTCTGTATGGCAAAAGCATTTTTGTCATGCAAATTATTCTGCACTATTACAAAAATGTGTTCAGGAAAGATTGTAAGTGCCTTTTAGAACTATAATAAAGCTGTTTGAAAGGATTTGTTGTTTGTAGGAAGTTATTTTTTCATAGCTTGAAAACCAATTAAATAATGTGTACTACACAGAAAGTCTTGCTGCCTCAAGATACTCAGGTGCATATAAAGCAATCAGTTATGAAAGGGGAAGATGTGTCCTTGAGATTCACAGAAGATTCCCTCCCAACACAGAAGAGTTGGAAACACAGACAATAGTTTCAGTGGTGATCTTTGAAAATTAATAGTCAAGAACAATGACTCTGTAGGTTAAATGGAGGAAAAATTCCTAACCAAGTATATCTAAAAATATTTGGACACCTTTGAAGCTATAGGGAAGCCCCCTGGTGGTGCAGCAGGTTAAACTGCTGAGCTGCTGAACTTGCTTACCAAAAGGTTAGTGGTTTGAATTTCAGGGAGTGGGTGAGCTCCTGCTTTTAGTACCAGCTTCTGCCAACCTAGTAGTTCAAAAACATGCAAATTTGACAAGATCAATAGGTAACACCTTGGCGGGAAGGTAACGGCACTCCATGCAATCATGCTGGCCACATGTCCTTGGAGGTGTCTATGGACAATGTCAGCTCTTCGACTTCGAAAGAGAGATAAGCACCTATCCCCAGGATCAGACATGACTAGACTTAATGTCAAGGGCAAACCTTTACTTTGAAGCTATAGCCATAGGCCACCAATGTAGAATGCTGGAAGAGTTGACAAAACTAATAAAACTTGTATTCTTTGATAAATTATTTCCATTACTACTTTTTAGTTTATTTCATTTTGGCATTATAATCATCATCATCATGGCCTACCATAAAGAAAGGGGTGCTGGCTTCTTCTCTGATGCATTAGAAGGTAGAACCAAGTTTAATCGGTTTAAATTAGAGAAGGGTAGATTTAAATTGAACCTACAGACATTAACTGCTCAATCCTATGGATGTCTACAGAGGAGCAAACTCCACTGAATTTAGCATGTCTTACTGCCTGGAAAACACAGTCCATGGTTTTCCAATAGCAGTACAATGAAGGAGAGGATTTTTTCTCCATAAAATGTCATTGTCTGTAAAAAAAAGAAGAAGAAAAGATCAGCCTCTTAGCTATTTGGGGCAGCAGCACCATCCTAATTTTACATTGACTTTGTGATTCTTGACAAAACAAAGTTGATTCACTGGAGGGCCTCCCCTATGAAACCATGGCAGTCAAAATGGAATCACAGTGCTTATAGATGTGTAATGCAAATAGGCCTCTGGATTTCATCCTAAGAGAAATAAGAGCTTTTTTTACACAGTGTTGTGGAAAATACAATTTAAGCCTAGCTGAAACTTGACATTTAAATTCCTTTCTTCCTCAAAGGAGTGAATTGTCTTCAACAAAGTACTGGAAAGAACAGGTTTTTGTTTTTTGCTTACAAGGTGGCTGGCTAGTACTATAGGCAAAGGCTGTCTTGCTCAAATATCCTGAAGGCTGAAAATAAAAGGAAAAACCGTTTCCATAAAAATCCTAACCTACCCTATGTTGGAAAGCAAAACATGCTTTTCAAAGGCTTTCTAGTGTGCTAAGCATTCCTTGCCTCCCCCACCATTTAGTTGTCAATCAAGCATATGTATTTAGGGAGAAAAAGCTCAACAGAAACCAATGGGAATTGTTTGTCAGTAAATATGGGCAAAGCTTATTAGGTCAAAAGGTAAGAAACAGATGGGATGGTACATATGTCATTCTTCTGCAATTTTTCCTCAATATGTCAGTTTGCACTTCTCCCTCACTAGGTATGCTAGTTCTTGCAGTGTTTCTGATTTGCAGTGCTTACAGACTCAATTCTTGCAAGTTGTGTCATGCCATTTCATATTGCGTGGCTGTTTACATAAAGAGATACTCAAAATATCTGCAAGAGGGCAGACGTGAACTGGAATGTCTTGGATCCAATGAGACAATCACATTTCCCAAGGAAGGAAGTACCATCCCTCAAATTATTCACAGGTCACAACTAAGATCCCAGGCTTTCATGTTTGGAGCGCATATCTACATAATCTTCATTATGACATGGGACTTAAAGAGATTAAAGCATTTTCAAATAGAGATGGGGAGGGAGAGAAACCTGCTTGCAAATCAGTCAAGACAGCTGGGTTTTCTGTGATTAAGCTAGGCTGTAAATCTGAAAATCTCACTCATAGAAATGAGCCAAACTAGTTTGAGTTTGCCAGAAAGTGAGGATTCCCAGAACTGAATATAATGAGCAGTAATGCAGTTAGATAATTTTAAGATCTGGACCTAAACAGTTTTGCAGCCCCCCTTGTTTTAAAAACCTTACTAGTTTTATGTAATTCATTGCTGATGTAATAAGGTTGCCCTGATGCATTGGGAACCCTCTTGCTTCATTCTGCTGAGTGGGATCCTAGATTTGTGCCCTCAAATCTTGCCCTGATGGGCTCTCTAATCATGAGGCTTTCTGCAATAAAGATGTTATTTTCAAGCTTGATACTTTAAAATAGGGTAAAAAACCTGGCACCCTCCCAATATCTTAGACCTAGATTTTCTTAGTCAAATACGAGTTTTGAAATTCATTTAATAAGGTATTCAGAACCCACTTGATGGAAGAGCTGCAGTAGCGATGAACAGCAGTAAAAAAACCCCCAAAACCCTGGCCATCTGATGCATACATATGCATCTATACCAGTGGTTCCCAACCTGTGGTCCATGGACCACCTGTAGTCTCCAAGAACAGAAATCTGGTCTGCGGCCTCAGCGTTACTACACTGTTGTCTCTAAACCATGCACCAATGAGAGTTACTGGTCTCGCAAAACCCTCTTTTAGTGCTGAGGCAGCGGGGATGTTAGGAGGAGAGAGGCTGACTACCCACAAAATATTACTACCACACCAGCTCTAGATTATTAAATATGGTTTACTGTGGGCAAGCAGGTGGTGACTACTGGATGGCATATGTTCTGTATCAGAAACTAGAGCTGATGTGGTCTATCCAATGCAATTTTCTGAATCAGCACCCCAAATAACCAAACCAAATCTAAAGTTGACCAAAAACTGATTTGTAACCCTTTTGGTACTGATCTTGGAGAGTGGTCCCTGATCAAAGCAGTCCCTAGTCAAAAACAGATTGGGAATCACTTATCCACACTGACCATTTAATGCAGTTTCAAATATGTGTTGAAGAAAGTGTTTTCACTGTATAGATCAGTATAGAGCTTTCTTTTGTGCACAATTGTGGGAATTTGTTGTCTGGCTGCCACAGTTTGAAGCTAATTTAAAACTGCATTATATGGTCAGTGTAGATGGGGTCATAGTCACCACCACCACCACCACTGAAAGTTTATGCCTGATTCCTATTGTTTTTCACAAAGAAGAATGATGTCAAAAACAGTGTAAGATTAGGGAGAAAGGGAAATGTCAATTACAACAATTTTACAAAGTGAAATCCATCTTAACTTTACACTATAAAGATGAAGCTCATCTGCAAACAGAGGCAAAGTTGTTGTTGTTCGTTTATTCATTCATTTCCGACTCTTCGTGACCTCATGGACCAGCCTACGCCAGAGCCCTCTGTCGGCTGTCACCTCCCCCAGCTCCTTCAGAGTCAAGTCAGTCACTTCAAGGATACCATCCATTCATCTTGCCCTTGGTCGGCCCCTCTACCTTTTTCCTTCCATTTTCCCCAGCATAATTGTCTTCTCTAAGCTTTCCTTTCTTCTCATGATGTGGCCAAAGTACTTCATCTTTGCCTCTACTATCCTTCCCTCCAATGAGCAGTCGGGCTTTATTTCCTGAAGTATGGACTGGTTGCATCTTCTCGCGGTCCAAGGCACTCTCAGATCTTTCTTCCAACACCACAGTTCAAAAGCATCTATCTTCCTTCGGTCAGCCTTCCCTAAGGTCCAGCTCTCATATCCATAGGTTACTACGGGGAATACCATTGCTTTGACTATGCGGATCTTTGTTGCCAGTGTGATGTCTCTGCTCTTTACTATTTTATCAAGATTGGACATTGCTCTCCTCCCAAGAAGTAAGCGTCTTCTGATTAGTGACATACCCAGTAATTACAGTATGTATTTATAACTACTCTGGAAAAGAAATTGCATCTGAAGGATTGCTTGTCATAATTTACTATGGAAAAGAAATATTGAATAAATCTTAGTCCAAATCATACTGTAAACAGTTTTACTCCTGTAATTCTTCAGGACTTCAAACCTGACAGGAAATCAATGTGGACAGGAGGGACAATAATTAGAGTTGCCTTTGTTTTTGAGCAAGGGAATCATTATGGGTGTTCACCATGTCATCACAAATTAGATAAATCTGTAGCAAGTAAATGCTAATCTGTAATTTGTAGTTTGTGAATTAACAATATGTTGACCCTTGGAAATTTATTTTGGACAACACAATTCCCAATTAAGCACAACCATGATAACTTTCTGAGGAGATATGAAAATTTAAAAAGGTCTGATTTTCTTTTTTAATGTGTGGCCCATCAATTGAACTAGATGCAACTAATACATTCAGTGTTTAGTATTAAACTGAATGGATCTTAATCCAAGATAAATAATGACAATCTTACTCCTAGATCAATATCCAATGTTGCAGATGTAGCAACGTGTCTATTTCCTCATGAAGAAATGAATAACAGTTTGCATAATTGGGGGGAAAAACAAACACCAGTTTTGCTCTCTTAACCTTTTGTTGGATTAAGTCCTGGTGGGTCAATTAGTTTATAAAAAACATAGGACCAATGTTTAATCTGTCAAGATTATTACAGGATTTAACATTATAATCCATAACACCAGGCTTCATAGTCAGCAATACTAGTAATTTCTATTTTCCTCTTGCAATTCCTTACTCTGCAACTATGTATTTGTATTCTGCATGACATTTTAAGCATTTGAAATAATGGACCTCAGGACATGAAATATTGTGCTTTAATAAACGTGTTAGTCTTTATGGCACCATGAAAATAATCACTGGCTTTTGTTGCAAAATACTAAGATGATAACCTCTCTGGACTAAGTATCTATTGAAAACTTTTCAGAAACAGGAAGGAATCTGTATGAATTTTAGGGAGTTTCAAAGAAAATAAACTGCAAGAAGAGAAAGCATAAAAACCTAAGGTCCATGAAGAAATCTTAGTTTGACATGTTCTTGGAAATTAATTAACAGTAGACAAAAAGTAAAAGAGGGCTATTTTTTTAATACCAAATGGACTTTGCTATCTGAATAAATAGCTTTTGCATTCAGAAATGGAAACAATGACTTGTCACTTTCAAAAAGCGTCTTTTAAAAAAAAAACTAACACAGCTATTGGCCATTGTGGCTGGGAATGATGGTTATTGTAATCCAATATGTTTGGAAAACACCCGGTTTACCAGACATATTGGCAAGATCTGAATAAAAATTAAAGAAATATGGGAAGAATTAAAATAGTCTACTATTATTGTTATTACTTGCAGAATTATTCTTAGGAAGGTGTAAGTGTATTTCCACCCATAGATATTCTTACTTTAGAGTAGAGGTTCTCAAAAGTTAGAAAGCAGAGAGCCAGTTCAAGGTTCCTCAAACTGTTGAGGGGGCAGACAATAGTTTGAAAAAAAAGAATGAATTCCTATATACAATGCATATATCTTGTTTGTAGTGTAGTGCAAAAAACAGGAAATAACAATGCAATATTTAAAATGAAGAACAATTTTAACCAACATAAACTCATCAGTATTTCAATGGGAAGAATGGGTCTGCTTTTGAATGATGAGATAGTGAAGTTAATTATGGTTGTTGTGTGCCTTCCTGCCATTTCAGATTTAGGGTTACCCTAAGTCTAAAGTTTAGGACAGAAGGCTGGATAAATGACTTTGGAGGGGGTCATCTGGCCTGCGGGCCTTAGTTTGAGGACTCCTGCTTTAGAGTAATCCCTAGTCATTATAATGGAATTTTAGAGTTTATACAGAAATGTGTTTGGGGCACCTATTTAATTACAAAATATTTGTTTTGAAAGATAAACAATTCTGTTTTGTATCAGCAGGCCCATTGAAAGGAATGTTATGGTTCAACATGGCATTGCCACTACTGTACCCCGCCAGTTTCTTTAAGATCACTCTTTCAGCTAATAAACATAATCTCATAGTGTGCCAAACTAAGTCTTTCCAGACAGATAGTACAAGCTTTGCTCCTTTGTCAATACCCAGCCTCAGGTTCCATGACCTGGGGACAGTGACTACTTCAGGACATCCTGCACATGGCATCAGACATCTTGATGACACGAACTCTTGCACATTGATGTTTGATGATCCCCTGTATTATTTTTGGCTGTTGACTTTCTAAACCCACAAAAGCAGATTACAGCCACTTATAGTGTTCATGTCTTCTGAGTCCTCTGCTCAGCTTAATTCAGCAAAGGAAAGCACCTTATCCGCCAGATATTCACCTTTTCCAGCCACAGCCACTCCTCCTTTTCTCTCCAAAAATGTGTTTTGATTCTTCTTCTAAAGAAACAGAATTAACTTCTCATTCACTTATTTGCAAAGGCAGAGGGCTATTTCATATCCAAGGAAAATAATCAAACTTGTATCAACACTGTGTAGCAGTGTAACAGGATTCATTTTGATTACAAAGGATGGCCGATGATTGACCACAAGCTGTCTGAGTGTTAAAATTGAAGCTGGAGTTGTTATGTCTTATGTCAAGTTAGCTGTTGTGCATTGTGTCAAGTTAACTGTTATGTTAGGCTGTGTTAGGAACTAATCAGAACGGGAACATAGGAATGTCATGACACTGGATGTTGAATATGAAAAAGACATTCAGTGCCAGCACTTTGCAGGAGTCAGGTCAGAGGGTTAGTAGATTTCCTTCCATCTCCTGTACTATATTTTAGCTGGACTATACAAATTTGCTCCTAGACTCTTAATTACAAAATAAACCTAAGGCAGTTAGCTGAAAAAATATATATATAGATGCTTTAAAAATGGTTCGGCTGATCTGTTAACATTTTATCACTATGTGGCATTGATGTACATCAGTGTTAAATGTGTTGCCTGTTAGTAACCCAAGCTGTTTCCCAGAATTTAACTTGGGCACAGCTGTGCCTCAGAGAAATAATCTCCATCCAGCAATTAATCCAGAGAGAAGAGGTGCTGTAGCTAAAGAAAATGTGATCTTTTTAATGCATCGCTTGTTGTCACTGGCCCCCAGGGTAAGCAAAAGGCATTGCCTCAGATATATATGCCCCATTGCTCCCCCACACATTTTGGAAAGGCAAACACACATCATTTTCTGAAGGGAAACGTATTGTCATTTATCAAAATTAGATCATCCACATTTACACTTAGAGTCTATGTCATTATCCCAGGAACGGTGTAGGAGTATAAACCCATAATCTCTACAGAGACAGAATGGATGTGGACCATGCCGAACAAGTGCAACAGCTGCAGCAATTTTGTTCCAAGCGTTCTGCGTATTTATTGTGATTAACTTTTAAAAAAGAAGAGAGAAATGAGGGGAGCCTATAGTAGAAAAAGTATGGGAGACTAGCATTCACACACACCATATACATACACACACACACACACACACAGATACATACATACATACATACACACAACTCTTTTGTTTGATATTTAAGTACTCAACAATGTACGATTTCTCTAGATCAGTGGTTCTTAACTTGTGGGCCGTGAAGACAAAAATCTGGTCCATGTGCCTCCTTCCTCTTTATTTATTTTATTTTATTTCAGCTCCTTTCACGCCACCTGCCACTCCTTCCCTGTCGCTGACCATGGCATATGTTCTGTATCAGAAACAAAAGCTGATGTTGTCTATCCAATGCAATTTTCTGAATTGACACCCCAAACCGAATCTAAAGTTGACCAAAAACTGATTCGTAACACTTTTGGTAGTAATGTTGGGAGAGTGATCCCTGGTCAAAGTGATCCCTGGTCAAAAGGCTTTGGAACTACTGCTCTAGATTATGCTATAGATTGGAGATGTTGTTATTTTGAACAATTCATTATTGTTAATCTCTCCAACTTTCTTTTCAAAAACTTCACTCATTATCAATGTGTTGTCGAAGGCTTTCATAGCCTGAATCACTGGGTTGCTGTGTGTTTTCTGGGCTGTATGGCTATGTTCTCTCCTGAAGTTTCGCCCACATCTATGGTAGGTATCCTCAGAGGTTGTGAGGTGTTCTAGAACATATAGCCCGGAAAGCTCACTGCAATTCATTCACTGATGTTACTCCTGGCTTCTTATTTACAGAGAAACATAACAGTAACACATTAGTAAGATGCTACCTGTTAGTTTTAAATCATATTTCAAAAGGAGATATTTAAAACACAACTTGGCGACATTGGGCCTCTCCCTCTGTAGCTCGGGACCCACACACTCGGCCGGGCACACCCTCGATCTGGTGTTCAGCGCGGGGGTTCAAGTGGACCTAGCCTCCGTAATAGAGGTTCCATGGTCGGACCACTGTGCTCTAAGGATCCGGGTTGAGCAACCGCCCCCCCCATGTGAGGGCGCCGAACAGATTTTGGTTTGCCCGAGGAGAATTATGGAACCCGAAAGGTTCCTGAATGCTCTGAGGGATCTGGAGTCTTATCAGTGTCTCGGCCAATGAGCAGGTTCAAGCCTGGAACACCTCATTAGCTAGAGCTCTCGACGAGATTGCCCCTAGGCGTCCTCTCCACCCCCGCAACCACCGATCCCCCTGGTATACGGGGGACCTCAGGTCGATGAAGCGGGAGAGGAGACAGTTAGAGCGCGTGTGGAGGAAACTCCGCGACGGAGCCTCAGTATCAGCTTATAAGCTATTTAAAGAGGCATATGAGCGTGCTGTCAAGGCGGCCAAAAATGTGTACTTTTCCGCCTTGATAGCGTCTGCCAGCTCACGCCCGGCTCAATTGTTCAAGGTAATTCGGTCTCTGACGACGGTCCCTATTGTCCCAAAAAACAGTGATCAGGCCCTCACTGCCGGTGCTTTTCAGAGCTTCTTCACAGACAAGATACTGAGCCTCCGCCGGGACCTTCCAGTCACGGTTGACACAGTAAGAGAGCTTGAGACCCCGTGGCCCTCCGCCGGGGCCACCCTCAACTGGTTTTGGCCACTGGATGCAGATGCTGTTGATAAGATAGTGGCTGCAACTAGGCCTACCACCTGCTCCCTCGACCCATGCCCCTCCTGGCTTGTTAGATCTTGCCTGAGGGGTTACGTGGCCTCTGTTGAACATCGTAAACAGCTCCCTTGAGCAAGGAGTCTTTCCAGAGTGCTTAAAAGAGGCGGTGGTAGCTCCATTACTGAAGAAACCGTCATTAGACCCTGCGGTTCCCTCCAACTACCGACCAGTGTCGAATCTTTTGTACCTGGGGAAGGTAGTTGAGAGGGCAGTAATGGAGCAGTTGCAGTCCTTCTTAGATGATGCAACATGGCTAGACCCCTTCCAGTCCAGCTTCCGTTCGGGGCATGGGATGGAGACGGTTCTGGTCTCCATCACAGACCAACTCCGCTGCCCGCTCGACCAAGACGGGTCTGCGCTGCTCATGTTATTGGACCTCACGGCAGCGTTTGACACGGTCGACCACAATCTATTGATCCACCGCCTGGCCATGGCTGGAGTGAGGGGACAGCTCTTAAATGGCTGACCTCCTTCCACCAGCGGTCACAGCGTGTGAGGAGGGGGCGAGGTGGTCTCTGAGGGCTCCCCATTAGTTTGTGGAGTTCCGCAAGGGGCCATGCTCTCCCCTCTGTTATTTAACATCTACATGCAGCCGCTTGCACAGCTGGTGGGGAGTTATGGGCTGGAGTGCCACCAGTACGCTGATGACACCCAGCTCATCCTGAGGATGGAGGGCAGGCCGGGATCTGTCCCCGATAATTTCCAACATTGCCTCGAAGCCGTTACTGGATGGCTGCGAGCCAGTAGGTTGAGGGTGAATCCGACGAAGACGGAGATCTTGTGGTTGGGCCGCCTGGGCGATGTAGGTGTCCAGCTTCCGACCCTGGACGGTGTGGCATTATGCCCATCGTCTTCCGTCAAGAGCCTGGGGGTCCACTTGGACTCCCAGCTGACCATGGAGGCCCAGATCTCTGCGGTCAGCAAGATTGCCTTCTTTCATCTATGACAGGCAAGGAGGCTGGCCCCCTATCTCTCCCAGAATGACCTGGCCACGGTGATCCAAGCCACGGTCATCTCAAGGCTAGATTACTGCAACGCGCTCTACGTTGGCCTTCCTCTGTCGGCGACCCGGAAGTTCAAGCTGGTGCAGAACACTGCCGCCCGGCTCCTGTCTGGCACCCCAGCAGGTTGCCACATAACGCCTGTTTTGCAGGATCTGCACTGGCTGCCAATCGAGCACCGGATCGCCTTCAAAGTGTTGGTTCTTACCTTTAAGGCCTTGCACAGTCTGGGGCCAGCATATCTGAGGGACCGTCTCACCCCATACTGCCCTTCGAGATCACTATGGTCCGAGGATTCCAACCTCTTGGAGATACCTTCGGCGAAGCTTGTAAGACTGACTTCCACCCGCCGGAGGGCGTTCTCTGTCATAGCTCCTACGCTGTGGAACGCCCACCCGGCGGGAACCCGGGCCATGAAGGACTTGCTCCTGTTCAGATGGGCCTGCAAAACCTACCTGTTTAAGCAGGCCTTCGGCGGGTAGGTCCGGCTCATGCCCCGCCATCTGCTTGTTCGTTCTGGGTCGATGTGACGCTCATTCTTGAATTGCGTCATTGTTTTATTGTGTTACTGCTGTTTTTAATTGTTTTATTGCCTTGTGTTTTATTGTGCCCTCGGCTCCTGTAAGCTGCCGCGAGCCTCAGGGAGTCGGCGGCATAGAAGCCCGAATAATAAAATAAATAAATAAATAAAATAAACTTCAAAAAGATCCAAATCACTCAGCCATTCCTCTCAAAGCAATATAACAAAAGTTATGAATAAATGTTAGGCATATACTAAAAGTCAATTATATGGTAAAACCTTTATCAGTCACAAATGAACAATTGATACCCCGTTATTACCTTCAAAAGTAACATATTATAGGTAAAATTGTTACTTGTAAATCATTACTTCCAAGCTTTGGACAACATTATTATAGCTGCAGTCTCCTTCCTGCAATGTCAGCATATCCCTCCTCATGATAACATCTTCTCCTCATGATAACTCTTTCAGGAGTGAATTTCCTTTCCTGGGGGTAGATTTATAACTCGGGGACTCCCTATTAAATTACTTTTTGTTACCCCAAAAGCAAGTTGTTACAAATAACTATTTTCAAAAGGATTGCTACATTTTAACTCAGGGGAGGACATGACATTATGTTACATTACATTATGTTGTGTTATATTTAGATGGGGACTCTTTGCACAAAACCACAGTCCACCATCACCATATGCATGAAAGCCAGTTAGTAAAGAAACAGTTGTCAAAGAAACCATTTTCCCCAAAGAATTATTCTTGGTGTATAGGTTTGATGTACATAAGAACATAAGAAGAGCCATGCTGAATCGGGCCTCAGCCCATCTAGTCCAGCATTCTGTGTCACACAGTGGCCCACTAGTTGTACACAGGGATCTCTAGCAGAAAGGAGGGCAAAACCCTCACCTGCTCCCGACCCCCCACAACCAGTACCCGGGGAAAATCCTGCCTGCCTCCATCAACACAGAGGTGGCACTTGGATGTCCATTTCAGTAACTACTGATGTAGGGAGAGTGCTTGTTACAAAAAATACACTATGCATTTTTCTGTATAATGCTCATCATGATGATATGATTACCCATGAAATGAAACTATTGCAAACTTCAAAAAAATGACTATTTTACCATTTCATTTACAGTCATTCTCAAATACAATAGCAGAAGTGTAGGAAACTTGAGGTTTCCTAAGTGATTGATAGATTGCCATTGCTTTGGAAATGCATTAGAATTATCTGTACAACTGTTGATTCATTGAGACACTAAGTCTGCACAACTAAAAGTGCTAAATGACATAGATTTAATTTTTAAGTTCTAGAGAGAAGAAAGGATGGAGGAAAGAAGGGAGAGAATGAGGTGCATGTGTGTTTGTGTGGGGATTACAGACAACCTTTAGCTCTGCTTCAATTACTACATAATGCTTGCATGACTGCAATAGTAAACATATTATCACTTGAATAATTCTGCAATATTTAGGCTCAGACTTGAAGCTAAGCCCCTAGCTTTTACAGGGAAAAGCTGTAGCTTGCTTTTCCAAGCAAGATGGGAGCAAAGCATCTACTCCTTTCATTCTTTACCATAGAGTTAAGAAAGAACTCTGTGGTAAGGAGTTCTTTCTTGACAGCTAAGCCTTTATGTATCTCTTTTTTCCCTGTGAGCAGAAAATGGAAACATAATTTTTCACTAGGTTTCTTCTTGACTATTTCATCAATCTCCTGTTTTGAGAAAATCTCTGAAAACTACACAGTTTTCAAAAGCTATTTGCAATTCAGGATTAATTTTATGTAAAATTAGTATATGATTGATTTAGTCAGGAAAATAATATATGCAGGAGATAGCATTCTGTGGGTGGAAAATAGTATTTCAATACTGAAATATTAATTCCTGCATACAAAAAATTGTTTTCTGTAAGGAAAAAAATGTAATTGAGGATTTGTTATGTGCTACATTCTCATTTGGTTGTTTT
The DNA here is from genome assembly GCA_030556195.1 of Anolis apletophallus. Taxonomy (NCBI): domain Eukaryota; kingdom Metazoa; phylum Chordata; class Lepidosauria; order Squamata; family Anolidae; genus Anolis; species Anolis apletophallus. The sequence goes on along the minus strand of JARBWK010000007.1, from coordinate 102,684,821 downwards.
GCAATAAAAATATCATTTTCTGCATTGAAAATAATATTTCAATACCAAAATGTTAGCGCATGTACAGAAAAGGCTTTTTTCTAATCAAATCTGCTGTGTGCTAATTTTACCTAGCACAAATCCCCAATTACAGTATTTTTGGATGTAGAAAATAACATTTTGTGCACAATAATTAGAATTTCTGCATGGAAATGGCTTTGTTTTCTGTACAGCAGTGGTTAGCAACCTTTTTTTATACCAAGGACCACTTTGACTAGGGACCACTTTCCAACAATAGAATTGAAAGAGTTACAGATCCGTTTTTGGTCAACTTTAGACTTGGTTTGGTTATTTGGGGCAGTGATTCAGAAAATTGCATTGGATAGAACACATGAGCTTTAGTTTCTGATACAATCACTACAACACAAGGGAAAAGCTGTAGAAGCTATAAATTCATTAAGGTTCAACACAATTTTAGTTCATTAAAGTTCAACACAATTTGAGTTCAGCATAATATATAGTTCAACACAAAGCTTCTACAGCTTTTCCCTTGTGTTGTTGTGATAGTATCAGTAGTTAGTAGTAGATTTAGTTGTGTTGCCTTACTAGTTTTTGATGCAGACATATGCCATCCAGTAGTCGCCACCTGCTTGCCCACAGTAAACCGTATTTACATAATAATCATTGGCACTATAAGAGGGTTTTGCGGGACCAGTCATTCTTGTTGCAATGGTGTAGTAACAGTGAGGCCATAGACCATATTTTAATACTTGCAGACCACTGGTGTTCCACAAACTACAGGCTGGGAACCACAGCTGTACAGAAAATGTTGGGCTTTTGTTTTTGCTTGCAAAATGACCATACACAAGTTTTGTGCAGAACCACAGTTAATTTTTTCAACACTCCAGAATTCTTGTCAGTGTTTCTCAACACCTGAAGAATACATTTTTCACCCATTATCTAAATATTGTTCCATCCCTAGCAAGAAGGGCTATGATGACCAAACAGATTAGAAGTGTTAGCAGAATGAAGAAATTACTTTTTGCAATAGATAAAATGGTTATCCATTTATCAAGAAAGGTGAGGGTAACAATCCCTGAGAGGGGCGGTATAAAAATGTAGTTAATAAATAATTTTTTTTAAAAAAACTTTTTTAGGAGCAACTCTAACTATTTTGCTGCCAGAGACAAAAGATAAGATAATGCCCGTTCCATGCATATAAGTCAACGGTACTGGTTAATTAAGATTTTCTTCACTTTTTTAGTATAGTAGTTTGGTGAAGTACTGAAGATCCTCTGAACTACATGATGAATTATCATTACTTTCATAAGCTACCAACCTTAGGATTCCATAGGAAAGAGATTTGCAGGCTAAAATGATATACATTTGCTGTCTAAAGGCACTTTAAATGTTAGAACCCCAGCTGTGAGCTCAATATTGAAACAATGATTGTTCCCAGCATTGTTTTCATCAACTGCTATAAAGGGAGTTTCTTCTCTCCTTTAAGAGGCCTCTTAGAAGAAGCAACACATATTTTTTCACCATGCCTCTGAACACAGAAAGATCTCAGGCAATGCTAATTATTTTTTAAAAAAATTATCTATGATAATATCCATGTCATGGATGACTACAATAAAAGCAGGTTATTTCTGCAAATGAAGATTATTCTGCTGGTCAGGGGGGAAAAAAACCTAAATTAAGCCAGCAGTCATCAACACTTCCTGTAAAGAAAATATCCGGCTTTAATAAAATTGATGTTTAGATTTGGAAATGCACTGCTCATCTCTGTAAATTGAACAAAATCTTTAATATCTTCCCACTCTCATCTATTGAAGAATTACAGAGCCAACCTTTTTGTATTTCTTCCCATAAGGAATTAGAGAATCTCGAAGCAGCAGTGCATTAGATTATGTAAAATGACTGGTGGATTGGATTATTTATCATCACATTAACTGCTTGCACTTGGGAAAATCTTTCAATTTCCTCCTTTTATCTGCAAAAGTTGTTGTAACACTACAGTAATTTTCACAGTGTCCCATACTGAACAGGAAATATCTGTAATGCTCATCTTTTTAATAACATCACAATTGTTATTGAAAATTGTCAATTCATTTCTCCCAGTGATTGGTTAGGCTAAAACTTCTGGGCATTAAATAACCTGCAAGTCCTCCTATGACCTGAAGAAAACAGGCATATACAATTATTTTAATAAGTTTTCATCATAATAGGTTGAAATCACATGCTGTACTTGACCTCTTCATACATGATATTTATCATTCTTAATCAATTTGTTGTTGTGTACCTTTCAAGCAATTTTTGATTTATGGCAACTCTATCACTGGGGTTTCCTGGGAAGGTTTGTCAAGGGAAGGTTTTGCCTTTGTCTTCTCCTGAGGCTGAGAGAGTATATTAAAATTACAATAATTTATCCTATCGGGTGTACAGACCTTAGTTATATGATATAATTTCTATTATAATGAACAGTTAAGGCAAACCAACTTTTGTGTCAATTTATCTTATACTTTGATTTGGTAATTGGAAAATTGTTCTATAGATTCTAGTGTGTTTTAATTCTGTGAGATCAGTGATCAACAGCCAAGTTTTTATCTATGCACATTTGGATTACTGCCTCATGTCTTCATTCAGCAATTAGACTGAGCACACCTTTTGAATGCATAATGGAGCCAAAGATGGTACTGAACATCAGATCCTGGAACTGTCACATAAAACTATCCCTAGATCAAAGTCTTAGCTGCAACAGCATCACAGCATTTGTTAGTAGAATAGATTCTGGCATATATTTTCAGCAGATCATTTTATGAAAGGTAACCTACAATATCGAGATATGGGTTCCTAATGTGTTTCCACAGGGAAAAAAGTAATTTAAGGCTAAACAGAGCTAAAATAGGAGAAATATGTGAAATGTTTGTTCCCCAGAAAAGTCTCACCTTTCCAGGAATGAGGAGACATTAAAAATATTCAAAGGTGTCCACCTGTTGAGCAGGAGTGGTGAAGGGAAAAAATGCAACAATAACTAAGGTAATTTACATTTTGCTCTTGTACTGAAGTACAATGGTAGTCTACTGCCCACCTCCATAGTTCAGTAATAAAAAGAAAGAGAATACTGCCAAACCACTGGGCAATGATCTCTATTCTTCCATATTGTATACAGGAATGAACAATGAAAATGTTTCAGCACAAAACTGAGCCCCCAGTGGCACAATGAGTTAAACCCTTGTGCCAGCAGGACTGAAGACCAACAGGATGACCTGGAGGTTAAAATCCAGGGAGAACGAGGATGAGCTCCTTCTTTCAGCTCCAGCTCCTCATGCAGGGACATGAAAGAAGCCTCCCACAAGGATGGTAGAACATCAAAACATCCGAATATTCCCTGAGCAACATCCTTGCAGGCGGCCAATTCTCTCACACCAGAAGCAACTTGCAGTTTCTGAAGTCGCTCCTGACATTAAAAAAGCACAAAAGGTAGGCAAAAAAAACATGGCAACATGTTCCGGCTCACCCCAGTGAAAGTAATGTTACTTTATTTTTCCTCAGTCACAGCATACAATGTTATCTCTCCAGTGTGTAATCCCTAATTAGCCATTGGGTTTAAAAAAGGGCATGGGAGAATAACAGAGAAATAAAAAAGCACAAAGTATCTGGGAACATGGCATGGCAGCATTTAGTGTGTGTGTGTGTGTGTGTGTGTGTGTGTGTGTGTGTGAGTCTACAAACTACACCAAAATGTTTCACAGCTGAACATCTGGCACAGCAGCATTTCATAACATGATGCTAGTTTAACACTCATTGTAAGCCTATTAATTTTCAAACGATTACATTTCCATTTGCTTTGCTTCCAGAACTTTTGATTCCCTTAAATAGACTTAAAAAAGAATGCTGATGTGTAATTTCTTCATTTTTTAATGGCTGTCAGTCTTGAAACAGTCATATATTTTACCAGGGCTACAAAAAATAAAAAATAAAAAGTAATTGTCTCTCAGATGCATTTACTTTTCTCTTCATTCCTAAATCCCAAAGTAAGAACCAACTCTGTTGCAGGAAAGTGGCAGCTGTCCAGAGTACAAACTAGTTCCCTCACCCCTTCCTGGTGATTCCTGGACCATCAAAGATATCTTTCAACATTTAAATGCAAGTCAGTCTGTTTGCAAAAACTGTTGAAATGAAAACTGCCCTTTAAAAAACTAACATTCAAACAATTTGGAATAAAATAAATACTTAGCACTTGATTTCTTAATTTTTGATGCAATACAAAAATGCTTTGTGAGTCTGAGTATCTTAGCTGTCTTTCTTTCTTGCATCCATGGGGGCAAGCACACAAAGGACCACTAAAGAACACCACTATGCACTACTACTACTCTAGTAAAACAAGGGAATGTTGTGCCTAAACCATCTGGAGTCCTTGACAGTCACCAGCTGTCACAAAGCAAAGCAGAGTGCTTTTGGCAGCATTGCTAGAAATTGGCCCAGCTGCGTTCCATCATTGGCCCAAGTAACAAGCACAGCTACAGTGATCATAAGAGTTGCTAAAGACTTCTTGACATTTCCTTTTGTTTCTTCTTACAAGTCCACTTCTCTCAATTAGCTTTATGTTCTAGCTGTCCAGGCTGGCTGTGTCTATCACAGATATGTAAATGGGAAAGAATGTGTGTGAGGATGTACTGAGGATTGATTTGGCTATTGGGAAAGATGGTGCAACCCTGGCATCAGCTAACAGCTGATTTCTTGGAAAGAAACTACATTTTATTTTGGTGCTAACGGAAAAGCTCCTCAAGTTGGAATAGCAGTTACAATTTATGAATTAAAAAAGAACAACAGATGGTACTGATATGTTTTATAAGCCCTTTTTAGATTTTCACAGCAACCAAAATAATGAGAGTTAATTCAGACAACTGACCAAGCAATACACTTTGAAGCCAGCTACACACACACACACACACACACACACACACACACATCAAAATGTTAAATTGAACATGAATTTACAATTAATATGCAGATATACTTCCAGACCATGGGTTCCGTATAGTCTGTAGGGATTTCCAGTTTGGCGTGCAAGCTACTCCTGGTGGTATTGCCCAATCAAAGTTAAGAATACATGTAAAGCTATTCAACATGTGCATGCCTTAACATAAATATGAACTGTAATTTGAAAGTTGGAAAGTTTTTGTGTAGAGGAGAACTATGCTGTTAGGTTGTATACTGGGACATACTCAAGAAGAGACAAGCATACAATTGACTTGTGCTTGATGGCAAAATGTCCAAATGGGTAAGAATTAGCTTTGTCTCTAGGCACTCTGTTGTAACCTCTCCTATACTATTATCTGATAGTAATATGTGATCCTCAAGACCCTTGCCAAAATTGGACTCTGAAGGGAAAGGGGATCCCCAAGCCCCTGTGAATAGGGGCAGGATATTATTTATGGTAAACTAGCCTCCTGTCAAGTGCAAGGTTTTCACCCAGGCATGCCTTCCACCAAATATATCACTGATAAAAACTCAATCTAAAGGTCTGGTGGGTTTTTTAATTTATTTTAAAAAATATATTGTGACAGAAATAATACTGAGTGATTAAAGAGAAATATTTGAATGTTCAGTCTGAATTGGTGATGCAAATAGATTATTCACAGACTTCTTCCATGGTAGCCACTGTCAGCATTGATGAAGAATGTAGTAAAGAATCACTCATCCAGCAGTATCAGTTTTCAGATTTACTCATTATAGTTCTTAAAACTTAAGAACATGAAACTGCGTGAAGTAATTAATGTCTAAAATTATACAGTTAAGATAGAAAACTCAGTGAAGTATTAATGTGTTGTTCAAAGAAGTTATAATGGGAAATGGGAATTACTATTAGTTCGCATATTTTCTACAGGAAACATCCCGGGAGACATAAACCTCTGCAACAAGACTTGCAAATTCTTCATATATAACTCTCAGTAAACAATTACAAAACAAAACATGCCAGTTTTCTGTGCAAAATTTGTGCTAGCACAAACATTTTTCTCAAATTTTGCTTCTACACAGAAAAATACAGTATTATTTTATTTCAGAAGGAGAGATCCTTGCATGCAATAAATGTCAAATATGTGATCTTCTTTGAATTAAGGGTAAACATCTGAAGCCACAATCCTGCATCTGGTTAGCTGTTCACTTTTCAATGTGAAAACTTGTTTTTTTTAAAGGCAGGCTTGCACAACCTGTGATCCTCCAGGTGTTTAGGTCTCCAACTCCCAGAAGCTCTAGCCAGGAATTCTGGAAGCAGAAGTCCAAAACAACTGGAGGGTCACAAGTTGTAGACGCCTGTTCTGAGGTTGCCCATCATATGGAGAACCTACATGTCCTATTCTGCATACAGTGTTCCCTTGCTATATTGTGGTTCGCTTATTGCGGACTCGCTGTTTCATGGGGAGCCGTGGGGGAGGAAGAGGAGGGAGGGGGGGAGCCATGGGGGGGAGGAAGAGGAGGGGAGGGGGAGCCAGGTGCTATGGCTTGTTCTGGGGGGTTGTCTCTGCCCACTCGCCAGCAGCCTCATCCTCTTTGTCGAGTCTGCTGCTCGCTGCCTTAGAGACCATCAAATTGCCCAAGGGGCCTCTGAGGCGGCGAGCAGAAGACTTGGTGAAGAGGACAAGGCCACTGCTGAGTGGCGACGCTCTGCACACTTGGCAGTGGTCTCATCCTCTTCACCGAGTCTGCTGCTCACCGCCTCAGAGGCCATCACCTTGCCCAAGGGGCCTCCAAGGCAGCAAGCAGCAGACTCAGCAAAGAGGACAAGGCCGCTGTTGAGTGGGGACACTCTGCCCACTTGGCAGCAGCCTTGTCCTCTTTGCTGAATTTGCTGCTTGCTGCCTCGGAGGCCATCAACTTGCACTTTATGTTATTTTTCTACATTTGAATAAAAAATATTAGTTTTTCTGTACAAAATGTTATATTTTACACAATTTTTGCACAAACATGTGTTGGTGAAATTTTCATAAAATTATTGGAAAATATACAGACATTTTGGAGACTTCACATGCGAACAAAATAAGCAAATATTTACTATATGTCCTAGTAACAAACAGATCTCCAAAGTGCTAGATTACTCCAGTCATTATACAACATTGTCTCTGTGTTGATGACAACCCACAACTACACAGACAGATCTTTTTAGTAGGCTAGTTACTAAAAGGCTTAAACATTCCAAGTAAAACATGCCTGTATTTTGGGTTTTCCTCACAGTGTTGATCTTCAGCTTTTGGCAGCCATCTGGAAAAAGGTTAAACTGTAGGGTTTGCTCAGGGTTGCCATAGCTGCATTGCTCAGCAGAAGCATTTTTGTTGTTTTACCGCCCATCATTTTGACCTAACATTACATAGCACTTATCACTCCTTATGTATAAAGAAATGACTTCATCATTCATGGCACATGGTGATCCTTCTCTAAGTAGTAAACACACTCCTGATAATACAGAGAGCATTTCACCATCTTTATGCTATGAGGCAGAACAGATTGTGCTCATGAAATTAAAAAAAGTGTGGAACATTTCATACTATTGATGTTACTGGATTAGCTAGCTCTGTTCAATGACATCAATATAAAAGTCTTGTAGGTAGCTATTTATGATACATTTCAATGCATCAGTTTTATGTGCCTGTTTAAGATCAATCTTAATATGAATATATGTATTTATCATTATAATTATTCCATACTTCTGTACCCCTTGTATGTTTGTTTCTTTTTCTGCACACCTGCACAAAAAGTGGACAAATGATCAACATTTTAAATTAATAATTAGGTTATTGGTAATAATGTAAGATTTATTAACTCATTTATAAAATGAGAAATGAATGCAATAATAAAATGAGCAATGTAGGACTGGTGCAAATCAGAATGTCCTGTTATCCAAATCTGTGGGTGACTTCAACAATGTGAAATCATGAATAGCAATTATTGACCACCTGTCCAAAGCAGCAAAGCTTCAGTCTTATTCTGCCTTGATTCCTTTTGTTCCTGAACCATGAACTTCTCCACTGAAAGAAAAACCATTCTCCATGGGAACTGAAAGTCTAGCTAATCCGATATTTGAACATACATTTATCATGAGACTGAAAGGAAGGTCACAATGGCTAAGAAGCACGCCTAACCATAGCAACATCTAGGACATTAATGTTGCAGTCATAGCTCACAAAATTCTCAAACAGTTCTAGAAGTTCTGAATATTGGGACTTTTATGTTGCTCTCAATGTACTGAGAACACTGTCTGTCAGGATTTGGAGAAGCTGCTTAAAAAGATATGAAAGGTATTTTCAAATGGAAAGGGCAGGTAGTAACAATAGTCAATGTAAGGAAAATCTCATTATAACAAAATTCAAGGCCAGCTGTATGTAAGCTAGATATTTAATATCGGCTGTCTATTTTTACATTTTGTTGCTGTTTTTATGAATTTGTAATCCTTTCAGAGGGATACTGTCTAACCATACACTAGATGATACGTTCTAAGCAAATCATGATAAAATCTTGAAATCACCTGTGTAAATGGAAGCTTCAGAAAGGCTGGACGCAATTCAATTTTGCAATCCTTGTTTGCTTTATTATGTGGCAAAAATCCATGGATCCAATACGCAACAGCCCTATGAATGTTATAGAGGAGCCCGATAAATTCCCAATAGATGATGACACCTTATTTAGAATACCAACCAAGTTCAGTGCTTTTAATGCCACATAACCATATGCCAAATGTATACTTATATCTCTTTTATTGAGGTCTAGCTTCATGTGAGTGACATACACAGGAATAGGCTGTTATATATAGATTAGGTAAAGGTTTTCCCTTGACAGTTGTGTCCGACTCTGGGGGTTTGTGCCCATCTCTTTTTCTAAGCCGAAGAGCCAGCATTGCCCATAGACACCTCCAAGGTCATGTGACCAGTATGACTGCATGGAGCACTGTTACCATCCCGTCAGAGATAGAACTATTGATCTACTCACATTTGAATGTTTTCAAAATGTTAGGTTGGCAGAAGCTGGGCCTAACATCAGGAGCTCATGCCGCTCCTTGGATTTGAACCTATGACCTTTAAATCAGCAAGTTCAGCAGCTCAGTGGATTAAACCACTATGCCACCGGGGCTCCCTGTCACATATATGGACCTGAATTAAGCTGACAGTTCCAAGAGGAGTAAAACCACTGAAGTGATGGGATTTATTAATGTGCTAACCACCACTCCACAGAATCTGGACAATGGTCAAACCACCATCAGGATAGTCCTTGTCCCCCTTTTAATCCTAATTTAGGTTAGGTTTGGCCCACTGTCACTAAATGAGCTTCAATTGTTGAGACAGCTTTTGAAAATCAAGACTTCCAAGGCCTAGTTTAACATTCTACCACAACACCAGATCCATTTTCTCCAGTGGCTGCATTCAGACAAAAAAATGTTTTGGTTTCACATTAGATTAGGCTCAATTAAATCCACTCAAAATAAATGCGAAGGTTTTACACCTGCCCCCAAAAAGAGATAAACACATAGCATCCTATTACATCATTTGAATGGATGGTTGGGGAATTCTAGCGAAGACATATGCAGGTAGGTTGGTGGCCAGAGGGTTGCTGGTAAACAGACCAGGAACTAGAAACATGCAGGCCCAGAAAATATTGGAAAAAAGTTGGAGGGAGCTTATTTTTCACCTTAGGGACAAAAATTGGAACTTTCTGTATGTTTCTGGGCCTCCCCAGGTTTTCACATTCATACTCAGGGAACTTACACATTTATTTTAGTTTCATGGATCATCATAGTTTTAATTCCTGTCAAGTGGTATAAAGAGATCTCAACCCTTGTAATGAGAGATCTCTGAAACAGACTGCTATTCACAGTCTGTCTATGGTCTTCCAAACTCAAGGCCATGGCATCCTAATTGTATTGGCTTATCCACCTTAATGTGGTCTTCCTCTTTTCCCCTACAACCTTTCATCTCACCAAGCATTGCCATATTTTCTAGTAAATCCTGTTGTCTCAAGACATGTTCAAAATATGACAGCCCCAGCCTTTGCCTACAATGAGAATTCAGGGTTAATTTACTACAAGACTCATTCAATTGTTTTTCTGAAACTCTATGGTATCAGTAGAACTCTTCTTCAGCAGATTATGTAAATAATAGTATTCTTTCAGGTTTATTGTTTTTCACTAAATATAAGGGGGATATTATAAATATTCTACAGATTGATTTCCATATAATGTTTTGAATGTGTTTGAATATATTTAAATCAACATGCAAAATAAACTAACATAATTGGAAATTCTACCTTTTCTGGAAAACTCACATCACTAGTGAGAAATGATGGCAGCTGCTGTTCTAATTCCTACTCTTGCCTGACACTAAGGGAAAATATTGGATAAATTAGATGGTGAGGTTTATCTAAATCACTCTTGCCAAGCATAAATGAATGGCTTCTCTTGTAGATTCTACAGTGTAAGCTAAATTGCATTTCTAAGAATGAACTATGAAGGCAGCAGTGCTTCTGTAAAATTAATTATATATTATATGAGATATACATTGGAATTGTTTGGTATCTATATCAATCAACATGCAAGGTACCAAGTGCAATATGAGCTTAGGGTAGGAAACAGGAAAGGTAATCAGGAGGATTCTGTAACGCTGAAACTCACATTTATTGTTTCAGGAAATCCCTCATGGACACAGACAAAGACTACCTATAGTTCAGTACAAGACTCCCTAAAGGCTTCCTGGATGTTTCTTTCTCCAAAAACAGCTATAAAATACTTATAAATTTTAGTAAAACATCCTCTTTAAAAAATATCAAGGTCTTTCAGTGTGAGAAATCCCAAGGTCCTCCTGTAGAAACTGACCATAGAATCAGGCTGGAGTATATAAAATTCCTAAAAGATGTTCTCTAAGATTAAAAAAAGAATTAAAGTTTTTCACTTTCATAGGGTTATGTGCTCCACATCCCAGTGAATATGAAGGGCCTATTGTGCAAGCACTGATGCCTCTTTTCTTCCAACAATACAGTACAGTCATATCGATATATTTTCATCGTTAAGTGTCAGAATTAAAGTCATGAAGACCCAGGTGGCGATATTTTTCCTCCCTACACCTCCTTAAGAACACTGTCCCCCCCCTCCCACACACAAGCCTTCACAATTCTATTCAGTATAAATTTGCATATATATACTCAGTATCTAATAGTTTATGACATTTTGTGATTTAAGATGAGCTTGGAAAGTCCTACCATCTCATTGTTGGGAGCATGGTCCTAGAATGTCCCAGACAATATAGCCTGTAGCCATTTAGTCAGGGCAATTCAGCAAGCAGGAGTTCAATAATGTAAGGTCTTGCTTTAAGAAGCAAGAGAATATTAAAATGTGGAGCGATGGAAAACTTTCCAAAGAGGTGGTTGTCTTTAGTTAATCTTGACAGCAAGATCTAGTGACAATATGTTTACAACTCACAGAAGGAGTATTCTCATTCACAAATGGAATGGGCATGGGAAAATTCTCATTAGCATTTTTAAAGCATTATTATTCTGCAGCAGCCTTTGGATGCAAATTAAATGTTGGCACCGAAGACACTTCTTGTCACAACAGACCCCCAGCCAGCTGCTATCTTTTTTTCTTTTGCACCCAGATCTTTTTTGCAAGTAAACTAAAAAAAACACTTATGATTTGGTAGAAGATAATCATTGTATTTTAAGAGCTTTCATGAGTCATTTGTTGCACAGATTAAAAATGAACTTTTTCGTTTCCCTCAAAAGCACTAGTTGTCTGATGCCAGCCTGCCTTTTTAGCATAGCTAATGCCTATGTACATTAAGGCTGTGAGAAGAATCATTTTATGGGAACACATTTAGTTGTGCCTAATGCATTATGTGCTATACTCAGAAGAAAATGTTGAAATGTTGTGGTTGGGGCAGAGGAAACCCACACCCCCAATTGGGGTTGGCATCTGTGTAGTGTTTCCAAAGTGACCTTTCCCTACCAAGCAATATTTACCACTAAGATAAATCAGTGATTATAGAACCGCACGCACGGTCCTATATTTTGTTCCACCAGATGATAAGTATGATAATCTGAATGTAAAAAATAGCAGGACATGACGGTTATAACCTTGCATGTAACACTCAGGCAGGGTTGCCTGGATTTTAAGGGACAGTCCTGTATTTCAACTAAATGTCCCATGTCCCATTACATTATTTCCAAGGATGTCAATTGTCCTGTATTTCCACCAGCCTCTCCCCCCTTTCCCTCCCTCCCTTCCCTGAGTGGAAAATGAACGACCCAAAGGGCAGAAAAAGCAGTGCTGGCAGCAGTAGCAGCAGCATACTTGGGGGTCCCTTTAAGGGCCGGAGTCCCTTTGAAGAAGAGGCCACAGGCCAGACTTTCTGCTCGCCCTCTGAGTGAGCTCCGCTCTCAAATACGCCGCTGGCTGGATGCCCCCCTAAACCTCACCTCAGACTTTGGATGTCTGCAGTTCCAACTTCCAGTTCCATTACATGCCTGTCATCTTTGACACCTGGCAACCCTGGATTTAAGGTACATTTACACTGTTATGTCTTTGGGATTCAGAAATGCTCACTCACTGACATAAAGACATTTAGTTATAAGAGTGTCAAGGAGATGTAAGACCTGTAAATGTACAGCTCGAGGTTCACTATCAGAAATGGATGTGCAAGGAGACCTACATGATTCTGAAAGGAATATGTTGAGATTCTGATAAGGAATTACACAGGTTTAGACGTCAGAAGGCCAGAGACATGATTATGATGCTAAAATTGAAAAAAATAAACAAAACAAAACAAAAAAACCCAACAGGAAACGTACCAGATGGCTCACTTGTCTCAACAACAATGTGAAGGAGCTTTGAGAGCAAGACGTTTTGTTTTCCCAGTGCAATGCAAGAGACACAAGCTGCCGCTGGCATTTCCAATGCAAAATCCAAATTCATGTTAAAAGAATATGTTCTTAATTTTGTAAGTTGTAGATAACCTGGCATTCTTTTAAACTGTTGAAAACATTACAAGCAGATGCAACTATGTTTTTTTATTTCTAAACTTCAGACTAAAGTGCTATAGGAAAGTCAATGATGAAAAGCATGAGATTAAAAAACACAAAACTGTAGAGTAGTCAAGTTGAATTGTGACACCAAGAAAATATTTAGTATATGTGACTTTCCCTTTTAAATATGCATCAATTTGATGCATACAAAACTTGCATACAAAACTTGTGAAATTCAACTTTTATATAAAGCTTTTATATAAATGGTTTGAAACTATTTGTTAAACAAGAATGAATTTCTTTGTGTTTATGGGCTTGTATTAAGAGCTATGGTCAGGTGCTTTCCACACTATAAATGCCAATTAAATGGGACGTTACTTGGAAACTATTTAAACCAATATTTTTTCTCAGGAAACATAATATGTAAAAATGTACACATCCCCTAAATGCATCATAACATATGCCTGTTAATTGCAAGGAATTAGGGATATTTAGAGATTTGTGGCTGCCCTTCGTGTATTTTGAGCAGAAGACAGTCATGTAAATCAGTGTATTAGCCAGCCCTCACTACTCTGCTTGCAGAGGCTAAACCTTTGTTCCAGTCATTTTGAGCAGAAGAAAGCAAAAAAGAGCCACCTTATGAAAGAACGTAACTTTTAAAATTTTATCTTAAGAAAGGAGCATCCACTGCAACTAGCTGAAATAAGCAGATGCTGTAGAAGCAGCCTAAGCTATAGTAAAATGGTTCCAAGAAACTGATAAAGATCTAGTTTTGTGGTAGTCTAGAAAAGATTATTCCATAGTCTGCTGCTGCTTCATAAAACACTTCTGCCTCATAGGTATAGTTAAAGGAAAGGATTTGTCTTCCAAACATGATTCATTCTTTTGTTCAGAAGGGCATATTCCAAGATGGGTTTTTTTTAGAAGAGCCATGCTGAATCGGACCTCAGCCCATCTAGTCCAGCATTCTGTATCACACAGTGGCCCCTAGTTGTACACGGGGATCTCGAGCAGAAGGGAGGGCAAAACCCTAACCTGCTCCCGACCCCCCACAACCAGTACCCAGGGATATCCTGCCTACCTCAACCAACTCCGAGGTGGCACTTTAATGTCCTTTTCAATAACTACCGATACACTTGGTATCCATGAATCTGTCTAATCCTGCCTTGAAGTTGTTCAGGCTGACAGCTGTCACAACCTCTTCTGGAAGTAAATTCCATAACCCAATGACCCTCTGGGTGAAGAAATATTTCCCTTTATTAGTCCTAATTTTCCTACCTTGGAGCAACTTAACACAGGTGGGTAGATGGGCAACTTAACACAGGTGGGTAGATATTTACATCAATAAAGTGGTTTCTTGATATTTCCTGTGGTTTTGTTCTAGGAATCCCATGGACAGCCAGGATTTTGTTTCGGGGGGGACTGAGACTGGGTGGAAGAGGGTCTACCCTAGCAAACCTTTTGTATTGTTATCCCAATAACCCCATTAACGTGGGATATAATGAGCATGGTGATCAGATCATGATATGAATAAACGTAACAGTTTAAATAATGTACCAGTAAAGCCTTTTCGCGGACCACCCTGAGAATTTCGGGGCTGAAGCCCCCTTAGCCCCCCCCCCGGCTACATGCCTGCCCATGGATATTAAAATCCATGGATGCACAAATCCCATTATATACAATGGTATAGAAAAATGCACCCCAAATATAAAATTGTGTCCATTATATAAAAATTGGAGTTGGTATAACTCAGTGCAGTGAACCATGATGTTAGCCTCCATGGATCTCCTCCGTTCAAGACCATACCACAAGATTGTAACTAAAATACTGGGGGGAGAGGCAGGGAATCAGTAACTACAAAAAAGCAGCAAAACAACAGTGTGTGTTAGTTCTCTTTTGTTATACCAATGTCTGCTGGTATCTCTAGTGTTAACAATATATTTAGGTTCTTATTTTAAACAGGTCACAGATTTTACTGTGGGTTAATTATTGACCTTTTCTCTTACCACCAATAGCTATAGCAACAAAAGAAAACACTATTTTACAGCTACAAAAATATAAATAAGAAAACACATGAAAAATATAGCAGATTTTGGACACTTCTCCAAGAACTGCTTCCCAGTGGAAAACTAATGCTTCTGGAATAGTTTCTTTCTGCTATATGCTATAATATTACATATGTACATATGTGCAAGAAACAAAGGCTTGAGGTAGACTTCAACCAAAATGAGCTGGGCTCCAATCCCTGTATCATAACAAATGAGAAAGGTTAAACCAGTTGTTTTTCCCTATCTGCTGTGACTACCGGCAAATTGTGGAGATTCTAGTGATAAGAAATGTATACCATCTTGATCGGAGCTTAGAAATGTTATATATTACCTAGGACATTCTGGCAGTGTAGACTTAGGCTCCATCTACACTGCCATAAAAAATCCAGATTTTCTGTTTTGAAGTGGATTATATTAGTCTACACTGCCATATAATCCACTACAAAACAGATAATCTGGATTTTATATGGCAATGCAGATGAGGCCTAAAACCTAACACCTCTTAAGATATGATGGTCTAACTGAATCCAACTAAATTAGATACAAGGATATACTACACCAATGCCCTCAAGTAAGGATTTTTAAATAGAAGCCCAAGGTCCCACTCAGCAGGATGGCTACTAGATGCCAATTAAGAACATTTTAACAATTTAATGGATGGGGAGGAGGAGCAAATAAAACCTTTCAGTACAGAATCTAAAGCTGCCTAACTGCACCACAGATCAGCTTTGAGTTTCTGTCCTACCATTTGTATGAATGTTTGATCAGTGCTAATGGAAAATTCAGCCTATGCACATTTCTATTGCAAATGAGCTTCCTAGTGAACATAGACTTTATATTCATATTAGAATGGATTGACAAAAGAACCACTCCAAGTTTGATATGTGAATACAAGACTGAACTTGGTCCGTTGTTCTTCTAACCAGGAACAGAAGAAGCTGGACTGCTCTTCTTTTTCTGCACATGGATGGAAATCCCAATCTCTTGACTTCCTGGCCAGTTAGAACACTTGCTGCTTCCTAACTAATGAGAATCCATGGTTTAGATGCTAAACGGTAAAGACAACCATAAACTGCCAATGGTATAAGAGAAATTTCAAAACAAGTTATTTATATCAGACATGGGAAAACTTGGACCCTCCACGTGTTTTGGACTTCAACTCCTACAATTCCTAATAGCCTATCAGCTATCCAAAACACCTAGAGGGCCCAAGTTTGCCCATGCCTGATTTATATTAACAAAACATTGAATGAAGACGTCACTTTTTAGACAGTTTTTAGAAGCCATGAAGAAAACAGCTTTTTAGTAAAAATATCCCAGAAAACCTTTTATACTATTTAATATTTCTGCAGCATATCATCTTTTTGGTTTAGGCAACTTAGGCATGGTTTAAGAATAAAATTGCATTCTAAATAGACGACCAGTCTCAACTTTTAAAAAGTGTTTAAATATCCTACAGGTTTTAAAGAAGGCATTTGGAGATTTGGCATGGGAGTTTTCTTCCTGTTTAAAACCTTCATGGCCAATCCCCACAGCAGTTCTTCTAAAACTCCAAGGGAGCTTAAGGAGGTGCTCAGAGATTCTCTGGGAATGCTGCCAGGGAGGGAAATACTAAGAAAAACCCCACGGATCTAAATTGTGCACAGCCTTCTAGTTTTTGTCACACTGACTTTTAAAGGGCATGTGATACATGCTTAGCAAGGCATGTGAATAAGGAGTCAGAAGAAATGTTTATTTATTGTGCAGAAATGAGTATATATACTTTGTAAAGTCCAAAATGAGACAAATAGATGATTTCAGAGCTATTTCCCCTCACATAAACAGTGAGGAAAATACTAACTAGTAGTTAAAAGCACATTCTCTCTGTTGTCTTTTCAACATTTTCAGACTATTGCAGCAAATGACTTCCTTTGTTCTATCTCACTTATCATAGTAGATAGCAGGTTCAAATTATATCAAATTAAATTAACAGTAATCTGGGTTTTACCTACATCACAGAGTATTTTACTTTAAACAAGGAATGTAAAGGAAAATAATTAATAGTTGTAAATCAGGTGCATGCGCTGGTAATCTAAGATTTGAAAACTCCAAACTAGTTACAGGAACATTCAGGAGTGAGCATATTACACTTATACTACTGTCACTACACTGGTTGCCAATCAGTTTTCTGGCAAAGTACAAAGTGTTGACTTGCACCTTCACAGCTCTACGTGATTTTGGTCCAGATTGTCTACAGCAGGGGTGCTCATTATGGTGATCAGGAGCACCTAGGTCAGTGGTTCTCAACCTGTGGGTCCCCAGGTGTTTTGGCCTACAACTCCCAGAATTCCGAGCCAGTTTACCAGCTGTTAGGGCTTCTGGGAGTTGGAGACCAAAACATCTGGGGACCCCCAGGTTGAGAACCACTGACCTAGGTGATCTTCGGCCCTCTTCCAGGTGATCTTTGGGCCTCACCAGCCGGATGGTGCGCTCCTGCCATGCGCACGCACATGCGCTCCCGCCGCCTTAACAGGGCTTCTTTTGCCAAAATGAGGCTTTAGTGGACGGGCCCTGGCGCTCGTCTTGCCACGCATGGTGTGGTGACATGACCACCCATTGGTTGCTGCTGGGGGGGGGGGGGGAACAAGGTGAAGGCACGCGCACGGATAGGATGCGAGGCTGTGGGAGGGATGGAGGGAATGTGTGTGTGTGTGAGAGAGAGAGAGAGAGCCAAGGAGAGAAGAAAGAAATCTGGAGAACTTTTTCGGATCCTTTTGGCAGGCAGGCAGGCGGGCGCTGGAAGGAGAGAGGGAGAGAGAGAGAAAGAGGTGAAGGAGGCTGGGCAAAGAGGGGCAAAGCCAAGCAAGCCCCGCCGCAAACCCTGCTGCTGCCCTCGGGACTCCCATTCCAAGCCGAGACCTGGGCGGGTGAGCTGTGTGGGGCTGCTTTCTTTCCTTGGTTGGGGGCGAGGAGGGAGGGCTCAGCCGTGTTCCTGGGGCTGAACCCGAGGAGTAGGGGGCTACGGGGATGGAGACTCCACTTGCTGCTGCTGCTTGTGCCCTCGCCGCCTTTCTCCGCCTCGCCTTCCCTCGCCCTCGAAGGAGAAAGGCGGCGAGGGCCCACGAGAGAGAGAGAGGGGGGGGGGTGGCTCTTCAGAGCCGGCTAGGAAGAGCCACCCTCCCTCCCTCCCTCCCCCTCTCTCTCTCTCCCGTGGGCATGGACTGCCACCCGTGGGAGGGGTCCTCCTTCCTGCCAGCCGTCCACTTGGGCATCCTTTCTGAGTGACACCCTCAAAAGGAAGGAAGGAAGGGTGCCCCCCCCGCTGCATCTGTCACTTTGGGGAAGCACCTCTTCCACTCTTCCTTCTCCTGCCCAGGCAAGGAAGCCTCGAGGAAGGGGGGGAGGCTGCCGTGGGGACGCTTCAGCCTCACGTGGTCCCTCTCTCAGTTGAGCTTCCCGGCCCAGGCAGCAGCCAGGCGGCCCCTCTTCCCAGCCCTGCGCCTTCCGAGCCACCACCGAAGCCATATCTGGCCGGAGCGCTGGCGGGTGCGCCTATAAATGCCCTCCTGCATGTATGGGAGGGGCCTGCTGTGCACGCAAGAAGCAGGACGGGATGGGGACTTCCTGCTTCGCGAAAGCATGCAGCAAGAAGGAGGAAGGCAACGAAGACATTAAGAGAGAGAGTGCGCGCAGACAAGGAGGATCCCCTTCCCGGGTGCGCACTGCGGCGAGTTCGTGGGCAGATAAGAAAGAAGCCCCGCGCGGACGGAAGGCTGCAGTAGGAGCGTGTGCGCACCCACGCTCACATGCACAACAGGTGATCTTTTCAACTTGATTGTTCATATGGTAGCTCGCATGATGAAAAAGTGTGGGCACCCCTGGTCTACAGGATCTCCTTCTCCTGTACAATCTACCCTTTACAGGCATGTAGCCGGGGGGGCTACGGGGCTTCAGCCCCCGAAATTCTCAGGGTGGTCCGCGAAAAGGCCTTACTGGTACATTATTTAAACTGTGACGTGCATTTAAGTCATGATCTGATCACCATGCTCATTATATCCCACATTAATGGGGTTATTGGGATAACAATACAAAAGGTTTGCTAGGGTAGACCCTCTTCCACCCAGTCTCAGCCCCCAAACCAAACTCAGCCCCCCGAATCAAAATCCTGGCTACGGCCCTGACCCTTTAGGACACTGAACCCAACTGGTGACCATCACCCAGTGGATCTTTTCATCAACTGCCCCAAGACAGTTGAATGACCTGCTGAAATAAATCCAAGAGCGAAATCCGCTGTGGGAATTTAATAGGCAATTGAAGACATATCTCTTTTGGCAGGCCTACCCAGTCAATGTTTAACTATGAATTTTTAACTTGTGTCTTGTGCTTACTGTGTTTTAATCTTTGTTCTGTGTATTTTAATATATGTAAAGTTAAGTTAAAGGTTTCCCTGACATTAAGTCTAGTCGTGTCCAACTCTGGGGGGTTGTGCTTACCTCCATTTCTAAATTGAAGAGCCGGTGTTGTCCGTAGATGTCTCCAAGGTCATGTGGCTGGCATGACTGCATGGAGCACTGTTTCCTTCTCACAGAAGTGGCACCTATAGATCTACTCACATGTGCATGTTTTTGAACACACACACACACACAGAGTATTCCCTCACTTATTGCTGGGGTTAGGTGTAGGGATGTTCTATGTATTTTAATATTTATACATTATTTTAGTAGTTATACACTATTTTAAGACTTTATAAACTTAAAATAAAGTGAAGGAAAGGAAAGGAAGGAAAGGCCCTTCAAGGCTGGAGGGAGGACTGAGGAGAGAAAGTGCCTCGGAGAGTGGCAGTGGCAAAACCCCACAAAACAGCGAAAATATGATATATATTTTAAATTAATACTTTTTTAAATCCGTGAAACAGCTGGTCCGCAATAAGCGAACAGCGAAGTAGCGAGGGAACACTGTATATATATGTATGCGTGTGTAAAAAACAAAGATACATTTTATGTATTTTATAGTGTCTTATAATAATGTGTTTTTAACTGTGTTGTGTTGTACCTTGATCCTCGACAAGAGGCAGGTAAGAAACAACAACAACAACAACTAATTTGTGCTGCTTTTTTCTTAATGAGCACTTACTTAAAAAGCAAAATGGAAAATCCTACTGCATGCTTGCAAAAACACTTCTAGCATTGAGATGAAAATGATCCCTCTTGCTTACCATCAACAAAATTAATCACCTTTACTAGGGAGCACAAAGTTAGAACTCATCCAATCCAATAATTCTCAATAGATAACACGATGTATAAAGCAATAAAACATCGACTGTTGTAAAATATATATAGAGAGAAAATATAAGCTATATAATGAAAGGAACTTCCACTGTATTTTCGCCACTGTAGTCATGGTATCACACCGCTCGTGATGAGTTTGTATATGCTATTTGCATTTCAATAGAAAGCAGTGCCTCCCTCTCTTCCTCTTTCTTTCTCTTCTGTAATAAATCCATACCTCTGAATAAAAGTACATTGCTGCATTCTGGCTGATTAAAACAAGGATTCCTGCAGAGATTCTTTATGTAGGCACATAGACTTTACGCACGAGAAATATCTCACAGATAACATTTGTACAGAAATGGTTGAAAGGTACAGTTGTAGATTTTCTTATATTCCCGATCTTTGTCAGAAATGAAAGGAGTGATATGAACAGAAAGAAGAAACAGCAAGGCTATTTTGTCTCCAATTTACAGTTGTATCTCCTTCAAAGGTTTTTAAGACCGATTCAGAGGTGCTGTGGTTTTTAACTGATTATGTTTTAATGTTTTTTTAACTGTGGAAGTTTTAATACTGTTTATATTAAATTCTGTTTTAAGGTTTGTATATTTGTGTATTTTAAACTGTATGCAAATGCTTTTATGTTAAGCCGCTTTGAGTCTCCTTTGAGATAAAGTGAAGTATAAATAAATATAATAAAGAAATAATAAAGAAATAAGTATTTGCCCCCCAATTTGAATTAATTTTGAACACATCAATAATCAAATACTTTACAAAGTCAGAACCACTTTCCAACACAAACGGAGGGAAGATACTACATGGTCATTATGTTTACTTACTATTTAACTTATAGAATTCAAAGACATAGCTGTGCTAGTTAGGATGAACATGCAAAGGAATACTGTCACACCTTTGGGATTAACTGAACAAAAGAATTATTAGCTTTTGCAGACTTGAATTTACTTCATTAGGTGAAATGAAAAGTCTCAGAGTACTACAAGATCCCTTTGCATATTATCTGGTAGATACTCACATAAGGATTGCTTTTAAAAAAGAAGAAATTCACCAATCAAAAACAAGAACAAAAAAAGACACTGTCAGTGCGTTGTTGCAGGGTTTTCGAGTTATATGGCCATGTTCCAGAAGCATTCTCTTCTGACGTTTTGCCTGCATCTATAGCAGGCATCCTCAGAGGTTGTGAGGACCTCACAACCTCTGAGGATGCCTGCCAAAATGCAGGGGAAACGTCAGAAGAGAATGCTTCTAGAACATGGCCATATAGCCCGAAAAACCTACAACAACCCAGTGATTCTGGCCATGAAAGCCTTCGATAATACAAGACACTGTTACATATGCTGATCTAACTATCTATATATCTATATATGTAAATTTATAAATAATTGTCGTAATTGTAGCAAAAATGCAATAGAGTTTATCAGAATGGCCTTGGCAAGTTGACCTGTGAGCCTGCTCACTCTGTTTTTGAGGTGGATAAAAAGTGACAGATAACTTTAAGTCTATGTAACTACAAGTTAAGGTGTCTTCATCTTTAAACAGCATTTGGTTTGGACAGTTCTTCAGACATTACACAATCTCAAACAGAAGGCTGGGTTCTACAAAGTAGGACATCAGACCTAATTTAACTAGGTCAGTAAATATTATATAGAAGGGCTGGTCAGAAATGTCCTCCATGTCTTCTGCATCTTAGTCTTTTGCTTTTTCATGCACTTTCTGGACAAATTAATAACATTATTGGAGAGAGGGTTTTTAAAATATCTGTCGGAGACTACAGTACATTCGGGGGGTCCTTTTCAACAACATTTCTCTCCCCCCCCCTTCCTTATTTTGTTCTTTAACATGTTTTTTTTGCTCTCCTATACTCAATAGAAATTATTCTCCTCCAGTTCAGATGACTCATGTATGGAGAACTTATAACATTAATAATCAAAGAGAATAATAAAGTCAGAGGCCTCTTTTAAAAAAAAAAAAAAAATCCCTTCCTTCCTTGATTCCTTCCACACAACTTCTTTCAGGTCCACAATAGATCCAATAAAGGATCCTACTGTATATTAATATCTTTCCTCTGATACATATTTGGGTAATAGAATTACTGCCACAAACCTCTAAAGCAAGCAGAAATTAAAGAAAATGTTTTCACTGCTTCTGATTCCTAAAAAAAAAAATCCAAACATTTCTGCCCCAAAATTCCCCCACTTGCTATTTTTCCTTTCAGTTTTTCGGCTGATCATTCCCCCATCCACCACAAGTGGGCTAAAAATCCCCCTTGATATTTGACAGCTTTACTATGACTCTTGGGAGCCATTATATTGGAACTGAAATGAATATGATTACAGTTAGAGTTTCCTTCCTCATTTTAAAATGCTCAAGATCATACAATGAATAAAACAAATATTTCTACAAGTCAAGTTCCAGGCACATGATCAAGAGTACTTTATACCAATGGCCTCTTACAAGACCGGTTTTCTGTTTTCAATTTCATACTCCATCAAACAGAAGCATTTATATTGAACTATAGGCAAAATGATGGCAATGAAAGAAAATGATGATCTCTCCAAAATCTTTCTCTTCCCATCCTTAAGAGCTGAACTTGTGTGTATGAAGTACACAGAGGAGGATATTTAAGGCAGCCTGTCTTCTCAAAGGTTGTTATTAATACCACCAACATAAATTGTAATAGGAATTAGCATGTCATGGCCTCACTGCTATATTTAGGGCTCTTAATGACATTCCTTTTTCACAACAGAATACTGTTGTTATGCAACTTATATGAACAAAGCCCAATTCTATAGCATATGCTTTTCTCATCAGGACTTACCAATCAAAACTGAAGAACACGGTTTCATTGTTATGTAGTAATGTAGTAATGTAGTTGTTTGATTACAATTGGTAATTCTAATTACAATTTAATGAAAAAAATTAAGTGGGGGTTTAGTGTGGCATTCCTTGGCATTCACTAGGGTTTGGTTCCAGGACCCACTGTGGATGGCAAAATCTGTGGATGCTCAGATCCCATTATATACAATGATGCAGTAGAATGGTAGGAGCCGCAGTGGCGCAATAGGTTAAACCCTTGTACCGGCTGAACTGCTGACCTGAAGGTTGCTAGTTCAAATCTGCGAGATAGGGTGAGCTCCCATCTGTCAGCTCTAGTTTGTGGGGACATGAGAGAAGCCTTTCAGCAGGATGGTAACACATTCGGGCATCCCCTGGGCAACGTGTCTGTAGATGGCCAATTCTCTCATACCAGAAGCGACTTGCAGTATGGTCTCAAGTCGCTTGACACAATTTTTAAAAAGGTACAATGGTGTCTCTTGTATAAAATGACAAATTAAGGTTTGCTTTTTGAATTTCAAGGGGAATGTTTTCAAGCTGTGGATGTCAGATTCTGTGGATAAGGAGGGTTGATTGTACTATAAAGTGTCTTTATTGAGACTTGTGCCAGTGGGTCAATCATATCTAGTAGATTAAGAAATGTTAATGGTGAGTGAAAATAGACTAATGTTAAGGCAAAACATGACAAAATAACATACTGATTGAGACAGAAAATGTTTGAGAGATGAAATCTCTGAACTGAAATTGCATTATTATGTTTGGAAAAAAGCAGCAATAGATTAAGGCTTCCAGTATGTATTATAAACAGTAGGACTACTTTCAGATAATGGGCTTTGACTCATGTTAGCATCAATGGGCCTAATGGAATCAGGGGAAATACCAATACAATCTGGGTAGCCTGTGTGCTGAAAAATGAGGACTGTGAAAGATTCCCATAAACTGAATAAACAACAGAATAACAGAAATTGCAAAGCAATGCACTTAAGGACCGATTCTAAATTCATTCATCAGGTATGAGATCTGGTGGCTTGGCCGCTAAGGTTCTATCTCCTCGGTTTGATTCCTTCTTTGCTCTGCTCTGGTTCAAATGCTGTGTTTTCTCTCTTCTGAGGAATCAGGGTTTCTGGCATAGAAAAGCGTGATTAGAGAACATCTGCAAGCCATGTTAGGGCTGCCTGTCCTCCTGACTCATAGTAGAGGATTATGAAATTATAAATTGCATGGAGAGAGTTGTGGAAAGAGTGTTTGTCACTTTCTCTTGCTATAACCCGGCATCATCCTTTAAATTAAATAGAGGCACAGGAAAATAGGAAAAACTCTGCAAATCATGACAATAAGACCTAGCATCACCCGATTTAAAATCTGCATATTAAATATTCAAGGGCACATACACAAATAGGCAGGGCAATATAACCATACCTGGAATACTGTGTCCAATTCTGAATACCACAATTGAAGGGAGATATTGACAAGCTTGACTGTGTCCAGAGGAGGGTGACTCAAAGGATCAAGATTCTGGAGAACAAGCCCTATGATGTGTGGATTAAAGGGCTGGGCACATTTAGCCTGAAGAAGACAAGGCTGAGAGGATATGTATATGTATAAATATGTGAGGGAAAGTCATAGGGAGGAGAGAGCAAGCTTGTTTTCTGATGCCCTGGGGACTAGGACATGAAACAATGGCTTCAAACTACAAGAACAACCCACCTGAACATTAGGAAGAACTTCCTGACTGTGAGAGCTGTTCAGCAATGGAACTCTCTGCCCCGGAGTGTGGTGGAGGCTCCTTCTTTAGAGGCTTTACAGCAAAGACTGGATGATACCCATCTTTCAGAGGTGCTTTGAATGTGTTTTTCCTGCTTCTTGGAAGGGTTTGACTGGATGGCCCACGAGGTCGCTTCCAACTCTATGATTCTATGTGGCCCTTCTACTAACATGTAAAAAGTCTATAGCATTTTGCATAATAATTTCAGAAACTCTCCCCCTGCCCATTTTTCATCCCCACCATTCCCTAGATTACACAGTCACGCAGTTTCCTCCTGACTGAGTCATATAACTTCATCTTACTTAATGAATGCAAAATACGTTCATTATTTTCTGTTAAAAGCTCTTATCCCAAATGTGAAGTTCTATATCTGTTACCATTAGACTTCACAGTTAATCAGAACATGCTTTGGGTTCCAGTTAACAGATAATTTGATCCAACGAAATAATTTGTCAGAAAGATTATCCGTGTTGGTGGCAAATTACTTTAAAAGTCTGATGTGATAGATGAGGCTGTCCACATTCATCTATTTTAAGTCACACATTTAGAGAATTGCTTTGGACATGCAGTGTCCAAATGAATGGCAAAATGCCCAATGGAATCCCAACTTTTCTTTTTCAGCAAGGCAAACTCTCTACTTGTATCACAAATTGTGCTATGATGGAGTAAACTGACTATGCAAAATTGGGAATAAGGTGAATGTAGAGATGTAGTAGGAGCTAGTAGGAGCTCAAGATCAAAGACCAAACTTTCCCCAGGCTAAGGAATAAGGCAAGATACAAATTTAATTCAGGTGTTTTTTTTCCTGAAGTCATCATTTACAATTTCTTGATTATTTTGATTTGACACAGAGATGCTGCATTTCTTGTGAGTTAGAATCATATTATTCTGCAAAAAACAGAATTTTCACAAAAGCAAAGATGGCTAATCAGTCTAAGACATTTATTGAGCAAAAGTGATCATGAGACTGTCCTGCTCTGAAACAAAATTACTGACAATAAGGAGGGGAAAATGAAAAAAATGAAATGGCTCCTATGGATTCAAGATACTTCCAGATATAAGGTTGTCTGATATAGTTGTCTTGTTTCAGATATGAAATTTTACAATGGGACTAGATAGCATCATATTTCACTTGAAACTCACATTTCAAATTTTATTTACTTGAGTTATATCCTGAATTTCTCTCAGGATGCCTCAGCTGTGATAAAAGATAAAAATACAAAGGGTTATTGTGGTGAAGTCATATTTCTTTATTACATGTTTTAAATATGGTTGATATATATGTTGTAGGGCTGAAAACTTAGCAAACCCTAAAGGGTTAACAAAGGTATTAGCGTGCAGAACCTCCAAGGGGTTTCCGTTACCGTGGAATCAGGAGGCAACTGGCCTTAGAATCTTTGAATTCAAACTTTAGGAGTTGGCAGTTGGGAGTGAAAGTCGAAGAAGAAAGGGTGTGTGGAGAGTTTTAGCCAGCTGTCAGCCGGTTTTTAAAAAGACTCTGACTCTACTCTGTGAGAGAGTAGAAGAAAACCTGTGTTTGAACTGCTAGGAAAGCAGTTGGGTTAAAAGGACAAGCAGTTAGTGTAAAGACTGCTGAGCTATTGGTTCTGGGAGTACAACTATATAGTATCAAGTTGCATCTTCATAGTTAGTGTATTGTAACCTTAAGATACGTGCCTCTAAGAAGATACTGTAACCACCTAAGATTTGAACTCTGAAACTTCCACGCTTAGAATATTGTTTGAATAAACTTTGCAGTTCTTTAACAAAGATATCTCCCTGCGTAGTTCCTTCACACACAAGCCTCGAAAACAACTTCTTCCTAGTGGGTAGCCAGGTATAGTGAATGGTGGCCACGAAAGTTAACAAGGAGTGTCAGTGAGAGTTTGGGTTAGAGGGATACCCTGCCCTGACACAGTAACCAAAAGGTCAGTGGGAAAGCTGACCTGTGTGAATACTTATTACATTATATGGTGGCAGCAAGTGGAAATATAAAGAAGTATTTATATAAGTTAGTGGTAAGGGTGGAATAAGAAAACTACCCGGCCACAGTTGAAAGTGAAATATAGAGAGTCCTTACAGTTATTAAAATCAGTAAAATAAATCATAGCATTCAAAGTAACTGAGTTAAAAGAAAACGTAGTCAACCTAGCAGTTTGAAAACATGCAAATGTGAGTAGATCAATAGGTACCACTCCGGTGGGAAGGTAATTGCGTTCCATGCAGTCATGCCGGCCACATGACCTTGGAGGTGCCTATGGACAATGGCAGTTCTTTGCCTTAGAAATGGAGATGAGCACCAACCCCCAGAGTTGGACACAACTGGACTTAATGTCAGGGGAAAACCTTTACTATCTTGCAATTAAAAGTTTTAATTTTAATAACGCTTAAGAAACCCGTAGTGCTGTTTTATATGTGTTGTAAACTAGAAAATTATTTATTTTTGTACTAAGAAATTTTAAACTGTATTTTGATTTTAAAAGACAGTGCACTGTTTTCAGTCCTATGCTGGAAGAAGGTAGAATATATATGTATGTATATAAATCTGAACACTGAACTTTTATTGGAAGTGAATTTTGCATCCTGGAACCAGCTCCCAGTGCCTTTAAAGGTGGTAGGACACACAGAAGGGCCTTTTATAGAGAATTTTGTAGAGAAACCTTGGACCATCACTTCTATATTTTCTCTCTCGGTGTTACAGAGAGGATGTTCTCTTTGACTGGTAATGTTAGGGGCTGAAAGCACCACAGGTTCCTCCTGTCTGTAACACAAGCACGGACATGTCTGTTTGACGCAAACTCCAAAACAGTTCTCAGGAAGGAGGCAGAGCTGATTATGTCTTACTGCTGTCACTGCAGAAGAGAGCCGTAGGAAACAGGATCAAGCCAGAAGCTTTTAAACATAATGCAACCCATAAGCATGCAATTTTTTAAATAAAAAAAATCCTGTAAGCATTTTAGACACCTTGATTCCCCACATTTTAGTCCTCTGTAAATTTTGACTTGCACAATATTATACTAGCCAAGGATGAGCTAAAGTGAGCACTATGGAATGTCAGTTGTCTTCCAGAGGAGCGTCCTGGATTTGACTGTCGGCATCCGGAACTATATTATTGTTATTTGGCTGCCCTTGGGATAGCTCTGGCATGTCCTATACCTCTGCTATTTTAAGCACTATCAAACTTTCGTGGTTACATCAATTGGGATTCAGTGAAAGATAAGTGAAAACATTGAATTTTGGTGGCAATGCCCTCCAGTGTCCTGCAGTGAAATTTGCTACCACTTCTGAGGGTGAAGGAAAGTTACTTCTAAGGAAGCTTTTGTGAAGGACTTTGCTTTGGTAAGGCTGCTATTTAGTTTTCATCACTCAGAAAAGAACAGAAAAGCTTAGATAATCCACACAGGTTTTAAGCAAGTGGAGCCAAAGGGTTTAGGTATAAGACTAGTAAAGTGCAGTGCCATTTTAAACAAATGCTATTGAGCAAATGTACTTTAAATAAAAATGTTGGTTTGAATGAGGTCAGTGGCAAAAATCTTATTACTTAAATGGAATCAGCTTTTCCTTCTTCATTACAAATGTATTAGAATCAGAACATTTGCATTCACATTTAAATCAATCAAAATTTCCCAATATTTGGAGGTGTTCAAGCATCCTCAAATCTGTCTTATGTACTAGACCAGTCTTGTCCAACTCTGAATTAACTCCAGCTCCCTTTATCTCCATGACATGGAGCACAAGGATGTTGGTGTGCAGACTAATCTGTTGTAAACAACCAGTATGTATATTAGAAAACCTAGTATCAAGATAAACATAAGGCATTGAGATTAGCTGTTGGAATTTAAGGCACAAGCGAAGACCTATTCCTTCTGGCAGGCCTACCCAGACAGTTTTAATGATTTTTAAACTTCCATCCTATGTCTAACTTTTGTTTTGTGTATTTTAATATATTTCATGGAAATATGTTTTAATATGTGCCTTTTACATAGTGTTCCTTGAATTATTAGTGTTTTGATTATGTGTTTTAGCAATGTTGTAACCCACCTTGAGCCGTGAGGAGACAGGAAAGAAATTAATAATAATAATAATATACCAGTAGTTAAACAAACTGATCACAGGCATTAGTATTGAGTATCTGTTTATTTCTATTTTAGGTTAAAGGAATCCGAGTGTGAGGAATTATAACTTTCAGAGAAAATCTGAAAGGAACGAATCCGAGGTCGGTATCCTGCCCTCTACGTGCACATGCTGCTTGGCTGCAACAGAATTACTATTTATCTGGAACAGAAAGTTCATTCTGCATGTACTAGTTGTGCTAGTAACTCATTTTGGGAGTGATGCTGCCCAAAAGCAAAGCAGCATATAATGTACTCTGTTTTAGATCCAAATTGGAAAAGAGATGTCTGTCAACTTCACTCTATCTGCAAGTCAGTTTTAAATAGTGGACATGCTAGCATGATGGAAAAAGTGTAATTGTGTAGAGCAGGAGAGCCAACATGGTATAAGAGTTCAAGTATTGGACTAGGAGTCTGGGAGATCAAGGTTCAAATCCCTATTCAGCCACAGAAACCCACTGGCCGACCTGGTACAAGTTACACTCTTGAAGCCTCTGAGGAAGGCAGTGGAAACCCCCTAATGAATAAACCCTGCCAAACCCCTACTCCTTGTGATAGGTTTTTTTAAAAAAAGAGTTATTTGTCAAAAATGTTTTGAAAGCACACAGCAAAACAACAAAGGGCATGAGTGGGCAAAATATATTTTGCACTATCCCAAGATTTTCCTGGGCTGCTCTTTTCTGAAAAGATGAGCAAACTGTATTTCCTAAAAGCATCAAAAAACAAATCACCTTTTTAAAATAGGTCACAACCCCTCCTCCCTTCCACAGCTTGTCATAAGTTTTCAAAACATTATATGGACTTCAGCCATTTCTAGATTCATTGTTGTAGCAATGCAAAAAGTCCCTAAAGCCTACTGATACTCCCAGAAAAAAAGATAACTGTCACTCTGCCTCCACAAAGTTGTGCAAGGGTTTTGTGACTATCCCAGTCTTAAAGGATACATTCATCAGACTGAAACAGTTGGGAATCCTTAGTTATTTATCCAGCCACAATATTATCTACAGTCCTGAAAAGCAACTAGGTATATTGTGGGTATCAGAGGGATTTACTATTATAATCAAGAAAAAAAAATGCTCTTCTTGTGATTATTTGCTTTTGTTTTTCTCTAAGGCTTAGAGTGACTTGCTCAAGGTCACCCAGTGAGTTTCTATGACTCTGAATCTCAGTTTCCAGAGTTGTAGTTAGTCCAATATCCAAACCACTATATCAGGCTGCTTCTTTAGCTTGAGGGCTTATATGGACAGATGCCTGGGTGACAGAAACCAAAGAGGCTCACCTTCCATGGAGCTATGCGACGTGGCTTTCAAATATCAAGGAGTGTCACCCACATTGACAAAATGTTCAGCATTCTGGATGTAACTGAATTACTACCCCCACACAACCTTCATTCAGTTCAACTGGGTTTGCGTGAGAGCAGCTCCCTAACTAAGGAACAGACAGCATTATCCAATCAAACAGATCTTTCTGATAAGATGTTGTTTTCACCCACAGCTGTGCAAGTCTCAAATGTCCAGTCTTTTAATATACCACAGTGATGAAGTATGTGGAATAGTAAGATTTGCATCCAACATCAAAATACTCCTGTGCAATAGGAGATACATTTCACAAATGTCATGCACTTGATGGTATAAACAAACACACACACACACACACACACACCCATCTCTAGCCACAGAGTCTTTAGGGATTTGTCTGCCTAAGTGTGCCATTACATCATCATGCAGATAAGCCAGAGATCAGCATGCCAAACCCAGCACTCGGGGACATTGTATGGATTTCCTGTGTGTTGCTAGGAAGTAGCTTACATTCGTAAGAGCAATGTATAGAGCATCAAATGTTAAAGGCTATTTTCATTTCAGTTCAGTGTACTGCAGCTCTTGTGACTCAACTATTTTCAAAGAAATCATCCAAGAGAGAATAAGTTAATAATTACAATAATGTCCAAGACATCTACAGTATTTTATAGGCATGATCTGAGAAAGAAAATATTCTCTTTAGGTGAAAGGTGATATGGTACAACTTGAGGGCTGATGTAACAACCCCCTGGCAAATCCTAGCCCCTTTCTCTTGCTTTCCCTTTCAGCTGTCTTTCCCTCAAAACATCAACTCAAAGTGGCTTATGACATTATGGCATTACTGAACATTGATATACATTGACAATATAAGCACATTTTGCTTCTACAGTGCTCTCCCACAGACTAGGAAGTTGTACAATTGGATCTGAATCTGAAGTCTTCAGTAAATATACTTTGTACCTATGCTAGTTTATTTACATAAATATAAGTCTAGATTTGGAGAATAGATAACAATGGAAAAAAAGTTGCCAAAAGTAAAGAGAACTGATAATCCAAGACCCTTCTGAACAAGAACAGCAGTTTCTGGACCAGAGTAACATCTATAGGGATGGAAACTGTTATAATCCAAATGCTGTTGAATCTCAAAACCCATATTTTCATCACTGGCTTGACTGATAAGAATGCTAGGAGTTGCAGTCCAACAACATTTGGACACCATTTGGTTTCTTTATCAGACAACTCCAAAATGCCACAAACAGGCCCTAAAAGCAACAATCATCTTCTGTCACGATTCCTGCTGCTGCTATATGAATACATACAGAGCTGTACCACTGCACCTGAATCTCTGCCTGTCAAAGTCGCCGACAAAGTCTCAAAAGGCACCTCACACAAAGTGTCTGGTTCTGAGGAAATGGAAGCAAACATACACACAAACCATGCTTAGCTAGCTTTCTGGGAAGAAGTTTAGATTTGGGTCCTACCTCCAAACTAAGTATTTCAATCTATGCAAATACAGGTATTCAAAATGTGTGTGTGTGTGTGGGGGGGGGGGGAGCCAAAATACTTTGAGTCCCCTTAAGGTACATGCAACTGCTATGGCAGTTTTGCTTCTTGGCTAAGGATGCAGCAAAATTAGGGGAAGAAACAGATAGACTGCAAGCACATGGCAATAATGTGTTTGCTGCTCATGTTTAACATGCATCTGTAAAAAGGTACTGCTTTGAACTAAAATTCTTAGTGGTCATGCTGCCTGTGGAAATCTGGGAGTTTTAGTCCAAAAGTGCCAATTTCTGAGCTGTAGCCATACAGAAACCACATCTTATTTATTTAGTTATTTATTCATTTAGGACATTTATATCTTGTCCTATCTCAACCTCCACAGAGGGACTCAGGGCAGCTAACAACCACCACAACATCGTGCCCACAACAAAAACACTTAAGATATACATATTATAATAAAAACAATATAAAAACATTAAAAACAATCGCCGATTTGAATTGTTGTCCATCTGTTCAGTTCTCCCGTTCTAAGACTATGTATCGTGAACTTGTGAATATTTTTCAAGCTAGTGAGTTTGACTTCTTTATTGTTTTAATTCATAAAACACTGCCACACCAATGGAGTTTTCTTTTCACAGTTCATGACAGAAAAGATTCATTTCCTCTATGCATTTGATGAATGGGGATAGTCACTGCTGCAGCTGTTAAAAGCCATTGATAGATTGTTTGAATTTGTCTTGCTGTCCTTGGTTTTACCTTCACTGAGTATTTAAGTTACAAAGAACTGTTCACAACTAACATGTTACTTTCAGGGAATGCCTTTTTGTTCAATCTTTGGAAGACTGGGGAGCCGTGAAGACAGCTAGCTCTGCAACAGAATAGCATCCAATAGTTCACAATGTGACTCAGAAAGAAAACTTATATATAATTCAGCAAGGCATTAAAATGCCACTGGGGTTGGATACTTCAGATATTGGGTTTATTTTTTCATAATTGAGCCAACTAAAAATAATGCTGAATCATTTGTTACATGATACCTCATGCAGAGACTACTGAAATTAATTGTTTATTCACTAGTCAACATGCACAAGCTTTTAAAACAAAATCAAATTTCTGCAGACATTCTATTGCATTTCTTAATATGCTATCTGTTGCAATGCACCAAAAATCATGCGTATTTTGAGTTACTAAACAATACCTCTATTATTTAAATATAAAGATGACCAATTTATGGTAACTAATTTTTAAATTCAGTGGAGGTGCCAAGAAAAGCTTGCATGGTACAATGTAGAAACGAAGACAGATGCATTTCTTATTTGGAAGAGCTTTTGGTAGATTGAGTTACAAGTGTGACTAGAAGTTATCAGCATGAATCTATTTAACAGGGCTCTAATGGAAAGTATTGGATGCCATGGACAACTCCTGCTGAGTGCAGAGAGATATTAACATTATACTAGCACAACTGTGAAGGATTATGAGGGAGAGTCAGTATGGTGTGGTGGTTTGAGCTTTGGACTACAAATCTGGAGATCAAGGCTCAAATCCTCCCTGCTCAGCTATGGAAACTCATTGGGTGGTCTTGGGCAAATCACATGCTCTCGGATTCAGCAAAGGCAACCTATACTAAACAAAATATTTATTTATTTATTTATTCGTATGTGTTTGCCGCCCTTCCCAATGTCAGGAAAATCCCAGAATAGGTTCACTTTCGGGTTGGCATAAGTTGGAAATGACTCAAATGCACATTAACAATAACATACTATTACAACAATAATTGTGAGAGAACTAAAGCATCCAGACTGGTGGAGAAAGGTGGAACATCTTTCTGAGTGCAAACATATTTCTGGGAACAGTCACAACCTGGAAAAGTGCCTTTGTAAACCCATTTTAGGGAGCTACTTATTCAAGTCAATAGAAGTCCCACTGCTTTTACAACTGATTTGTTTGGTTAAGTAAATCCAAGTCTCCACCAAGAATCTGGACATGGTAAAGAGATAAAGCAAGAGAAGAGGCTATTCCATAAAATATCTATCCCAGGGATGGATCTAAACATTTGTTTTTTTATTTAAAACTTTTGTACTCAGACCTTCTCACCTCTATCGAGGGACTCAGACCGGCATTACAGCAAAAATTCAATGCTATACAGTTTAAAAACAACTACAACAACATATTAGAATACATAAAAATCCCAGCATAAAATCACATCGGCACTAAAACAATTCCACTTGATCTGTAAATGTGGTCATTCATTCAGATAATAGCCAATCTCAGCCTATTCTGGGAAGGCCTGG
The DNA here is from genome assembly GCA_030556195.1 of Anolis apletophallus. Lineage (NCBI taxonomy): Eukaryota > Metazoa > Chordata > Lepidosauria > Squamata > Anolidae > Anolis > Anolis apletophallus. The sequence continues at coordinate 102,650,721 of JARBWK010000007.1, read as the reverse complement.
TTCCACATCCAAGTCTTCACCAGCCTCCTAAAGGACATTTAGTTATATGAAACAAAGCAGGATAATGTGATACTCAGCCCCTTCCACATATATGAGTCAACTGGATTGGCAGTTAAAGCTTATTTAACCCAACTAATTAGATAATACCTACCACAACCGAAGACAGAAGCAAGAACAGAGCATGATACACACAATTCTCTTCTCAAACGGAAGGGGATGTCCAGAGACTTGGAGGAACGGCTTTGGAACCATCAGCATTTGCCACCTGAGGAATTGCCACCTACTCTCTGACATGACTCCCTATTTGAAGATTTAGTCACCTTTTCAACCTCCTGCCTTTTGAGATCTTTCATTCTATGACTATCACTTTGGCTTTCTGCAGGAGACAGTGAGTGCAGGGGAGCTTTTCTGCACTTATGCCTACACCCATCCTCATATCCATATAAAAAACAGACAGGCAAGCTGCACCTAATTTCATTCCTTTTTGCACCTAACTTTTAAAGATACGGAGCCGTATTCTCTTTTTCAGATAGACACTATAAAACTTGTTTCTATCATAAAATAAGGCAAGAATCTTACATGGGAGAACAGTTACAGAATAATCTAGTTTTGATGACATCTTCTGTGAGATCCTTGACTGTGCCTATAGGATAGTCTACTAGTATAACCCTGCTTCATCCTTGGTTATCTAGGTTAGGTCCTAGAAACTGTATGCAATGTTAGAGCTTATATTTAGAAGAAAGGATGTCGAGTACAGCTCATTTGAGAATGTGCAGACTCTTTTCACTCCCATGTAGAAAATAAGCACTTCTATATGAAAGCTTAAGGGATAGAGGAACAAGACAGTAATCAAAAACAGGCTAGACTGCCCTTGATATACTTACATATATATTTTAGAATCAGACCATGAACCTGCATACAAAGCAAAGTGTATAGAAGAACATGTTGATGAGGAGTGAGGGAAGTTCTATAATATTGCTAAAACTCTGTAGGCATTTTTTTCTCAGTTTGACTCCTTCCACATTACATTTTCAAATTAAACTTGCTGGCTTGATAACCAATATAGGAAGGAAGCTATTTTTCCTTATAAAATACATCAGTTTACTTATGGGCCCATTCTAGTTACAGAAAGTTTTGCAGAGGCTCTAGAATAATTAGATTATTTACTGCAAGGCTGAGTTTTCACACAACGGTTTCAGCTGCATGGCTTGAATAAGATACATACATAAAGTAACATCTTGTGTGAACATTAGCTTTAAACCAGTGGTTCTCAACCTATGGGTCCCCAGATGTTTTGCCTTCAACTCCCAGAAATCCTAACAGCTGATAAGCTGGCTGGGATTTCTGGGAGTTGTAGGCCAAAACATCTGGGGACCCACAGGTTGAGAACCACTGCTTTAAACACAGAATAGTCTTCTGCACTTAGAACAATCACCAACAAGGACAACATAAGCTTAGAAAGTCATTCATACTGCATGTTTGTTAACCTGAAGACCTTGATCTATTTTCTTAATCATATGCTATTTACTTCTGTAAAAACAAACAAATCACCAAACCACACAGCAAATGACTATGCAAATGAATACACATGGTGAAGTCTTTCTGCTGAGTTGAAAAGGTGAAGGAGAATTACATTTTTTATAACTGATTAGCAAATGATAAATTATGATGCCATTCTCAGGGGATAAATCCTTAATTTGCAGGCAGTAAATGAAGGTTTATAAAACAGATGCTCCCAAAGAAAAATAATACCTTCGGTTTGTTCAAATATTAAGGCAATCAGTGTTATTTGTCGCACCTCTGCTTATACAGCAATATCAATGGGATGAATCTCAGAAGGATTTTAAACATATATGGATAAATCCTAGAGTTGTACACTTTCAACTCTGATTTTAACATATTTATTTATTTTATTTATATACCACTTTTCTCACCCCTGGGGGGGACTCAAAGCAGTTTCCAACATGTTCACAGCAAAACTCAATGCCTTACAAAAAATGAAAATCTAACATAAAACAACAGTAACATAAAACTATCAATTAAATCATAAAATGTAACTACATTTAAACATTAAAACAGAGGGTTGAAAGCATATTAATATAAACATTACTCCAAGGCTGAATTTTCATACAATGGTTTTCAGCTGTATTATATTCATGCATTCATAATGCATGAGTATAACATGGGCAATACATGAAAGTACACAAATTACAGTTCATACATAGATCTGTTTTGTGTAAAATTCTTTGCAAATCTTTGTAAAATAACTGTCAAAGAAAACATAGCAACAATTTGACTGTATCCTACCATTTAAACTATGATGTACACTCTCTGGACTATGTCATGAATGGAGCTTGGAACTAACTAGTGACAAGTAATTAATTGCAAGTAAATAATATTTGCAGTAACTAAGGCACGGCTACACCATAATTAGAACTTAATGTGGAATAAATATCACTTGTACAGTGTACCTATGACTGTTTTTATTACTTTCATAGATCCAGGGAACATGCCATACCATGAGGCATATTATGTATGTTAAGTAATTACTAAAGATATTATTTCAAACTCTGTGCAGGAATCCTACAATCACCATTAAGGGACATGGGATTTCTTCATTATGAACAAACAGCTGTACGTATGATTACAGCAACCGATTCACTACTTTTTTACCTCTTTACTTTAAAATTACATGTGTGCTGTCCACATCTAGTGCTACTAGAGATACCTAGGCCCACTAGCAGGACTCTGTTTTGTTGGTTAGACACATAGTACACTACAGTGAGTATGATGCAAGTTGCAACTTACATTGCTGCAACTAAAACCTATCCACATTATTAGCATGATCATTATTTTTGTCCATCTGCTCCTTCAGTGCTTTGGGTGGGAAGAGGTGTTTATAAACTTCAGGTACCAACAACTCCAACTCAGCATAGTTAACAGTGAAGCATAGTGGGAGATGCAGTCTAATGACATATGAATATCAACATTTGTGAAAATAATTTAATGGAAATTTGAAAGTAATTTTCAAAACCATTGTTTCTAGCAGAATTTTCTCCTAACAGATTTTCTCCAGATAGGTGTACTACAGGATCATCATCACTGGTCATCAGACCCATAGACACAATTGTTGGGGAGAACTGAATTTGTGACCAAACACTTCTAGAAGATTGGGGAAAACTGTACTGACATATATTAATTTTAAATATATACCTTAGTATATCAAAATGCCAATGCAGGGTCTCTCTAACTTGAAAGAAGGAATTCCAGCAAAGGTAGCATGTTACTCAGCTGCATGACGAGCAACACTTGCTGTAATTAGCTCTTCTATTCAACCATCAAAGGTATTAAGAAGCCCTCTCCAGTTTTCAATCTGGCAATCCTAATACAAATTGCCATTTTTTTCATTCTATTGAACTTGTGGAACAAAGAAACTACTCACAAGCATTTTCAAAGATATCAGCTAGAATTCTAAATGTACTGCTTAGTTATATAAACTACTTTAACTGCATATCTAAATAGCATTTCCTTTCCTGGCCTCCAACTAACCTACTTTATTAAGCATCAGCCATGCAAAGGGAAGCAGGTCCATTCTGTCAGTGATTGGGGCACGGGTAGGTGTTTTCATCACTTTCCTGCAAGCTAATAAGGCTGTAACCAGAAGATGTGACAGGAATCTTGTTTCTGATCATCCCAATCTTGATGGTTGGCGGTGGGAGGGTGATGGAAACATAACCCAGCCATGTCCCAATCAGCAGCTGAATATACCCCTTTTTCTCCTTGTGGTCAATGCCCAGTAAAGTAGGCTTGGTGAGGCAGTTACTTTTGTGACAATGGTGCTATGATCATGACTCCATAGGGATCATGAATAACTCTAGGTTATATATCTGTATTTCTGGTCCTAAATTCTTGCCACAAGACCTATAATAACAACAACAGCAACAACCTAGTATCTCATCAGTGGGTACCCTGGACTACTTGAGCCACCCCTCCTGTTTATATTCCATGTTTTTAAACTGTTGTACATTGTTCACCCTAGGGTTTTAACTGTTGTCTCATCAGTGGGTATCACAAATATTAAAGTATTATTATTATTATTATTATTATTCTGAGAAGCATATATTTGTGTCCATATACTCTACCATCTTTCTTCAATATTGGTAAATACAAGCTAGACAGAAGGACTATGAGTTTTTTTTTTACTGTGCCTTAATTTGCCAGTCAGGAGTTTACTGGTATCTTTAAAACAGTTTGAAGATAATGCCAACATTACATATTTGAAATTATTTAACAGCCATTCCTTGAGAATGGTGGTTCTGTAAGAATCAATAAAGACTCTCTGACACACCCTTGTAAGGAATCCAGGACTGCATTTCCTAAGTTTCTTTGAAGGACGTCATGACTGATGTTCTATACTGAGATGGGATTGTAATGTAGATCATTCTGAAAAATAGGAACTATTTTTCTGCCAGCTGTGTGGACTGCAGTTCATTTTATTTGCTAATGTCAGAATTAAAACAATGGCCGTACACGATTATTCTTTTTGTAAAATATTCCAAAGCATTGTATTCTGTACAATGATGATTCCATTCCAAGCATTTTCTTTCCTAGTGAGACAGAAGGCAGGCCAGCTGTAGTTTGAAAAGCTGACACCATCCTGCTTGGATCAGTGAGCTGCCCATGTTGTGGAGAGCTCTTGATCTAGCCCTTGCTCTACTGGGATTTGGGATGGCAGCTCAATGACATGCCCCATCACCTGCAGACTGGTTTCTGGGATCTTGAGTACACAGCTACTTAGTAACATACTTCTATAGGGATTCTGAGTTGTCTTCGTCATCAGTTTAAATTCTGTTTGAATAGAATGAGCAAACACAGACAGACTCGTGTACTTCAGAGATGAAAACTGGAACTTATTCCTTCCAGATAATAAAACAGATACCAAAGGAACATGAAATAAATAAAAACATAGATTCTGTATTACTCAGCCAGAAAAACAGCAGAGTTTCAAAATCTAATTCATATTTTATTGTATTCTTGTTTTATTAATTAATTCAAATTAATTAATAAAACAGGCTTTGAGGGATTTATCTGATCAAAAATGGGCTTATATTTTTAAATTTTTTTTTAGAAAGAAATCTGTATTCAGTTTTATTCCAAATACTTGTTTGCAAGGAAAGCTATACACATTTCCTTCCATTAAAAAAGGGATGGAAAACATAAGCAACCAGATATTGTTGGACTGTAATTTCCAATGCTCGTTGACAGCAATACCACTGGTGGGAGATTATAAGAATTACAGATCCAAAGCACCTGGAAGGAAATATGTTTTGCATACTTGCATTACATTGGTACATGATTATGGATATTGTTCAGTAGTTTTCAACATAACCAACACTTGTTGGGATTTTGCAGGTTATCTTTCTAAACAGTTACTGTATTAAAATCTTACAAGATTGATGCAAAACCTAAAAATGAGTTCAGACATGGATCCTAAACTGTCCTTTCATTAAAAGCAAATAATTCCATTAGAAGGTCTACGAAATGTGATTTCTGCTGATGGCTCTTTTTAGCCTGTACTACCTCTCTGGAACAAATAGTAGGGAGGTGGGCGGAGGGACAATGATAACAATGTTTTCATCCTTGCATTCATGGGCTGAAATGCAAAGTTAGAGTAATCTAGAGCAGACCCACTGAATAAATAGAACACACACAGGAGTTGATTTACGTATTGATTCACTAGCTTTCTTCCGGTTACGATTAATAATTGGGTGCAGGTTATGGAACTGTTAGCATCTACACCTATGGCAATAAAGAGAACAAAGTATTATTCCCATTTTATGTGTGTTTCTTCTGAATTAGCCAAAAAGGGGTCAAGTGCATTTTCCTCTATAGAGTGATATATAGTGCTATGGAATTTACATTTCTCATCATGGAGAAGATAAATGAATCCTATACCTCACCAAAATTATATAATGCTTACTGCAGAATGTAATGCATACATTTCCCATGTAATGTAAAGTTCCGTTTTTACTGATAAGAAAAGGAAATCTAATTCAGCAATATATTCATGTCTCACACTGAGATTATACATGAAATATATTTACTAGATGAAGCCAGGAATACTTTGGCAAGCAATAAGTCAAATGTTGGTCTAAAAGTTTAGTGAAACAACCCTGAATCAAATGTATTTAACTTTGGAGCTATTTTCCAAACACGGTAGCATACAAATACAAAAGGAATGTCAACTTCTGTGCTATAGAAAGGTTTTAAGAAGGGAACAAAAAGCTCAGCATTACAAATATATACATTGGTAGGGCGACTGAGAGAGGAAAAGATTTAAAATGTATTGGCAATGTTCAATTGTGACAATAGGCCAAACTTTTGATTTACCATTCATAAACAGTATGCTTGTGTATATCAGCCATTCATCTTTACTTATTTGTCCTACTAATAGTGGGCCATGTCAGAATCTTGAAGGAATGCTTAGAAATCTTTCTACTTTCTTTTTTTCTTTCTTTTTTGGACAACAACTTCCAGAATCCTCTGCCATGTGGCAACTGGCCATGCTGCCAAATAAATTTTGTTGCAGTCCAAAAAAGGCAATATTTCCAAGCTGTGTTTTGAAATCATAGATTGAAGTTGGGTTCTCATTCCTGTTTTGTCAGGGAATGAAAAACTAGGGCCTGGGTTCAGGTGTAACAGAAATCCTTTGCTTTGTCATTAATATCTGGCTAGTTTAGTTATTCTAGCTAGTGAGGGGAGTTTAGTGGCAGCGATCGGGCAGCACATGTTTCAGAACTCACAACCACTGTGTCCTATTCTGATATAATAATAATAATATTTATTTGTACCCCATCACCATCTCCCCGATGGGGACTCGGGGCTGCTTACATGAGGCCGAGCCCAACAAAACAACAAAGTAAAAATAGTCAAAAAATAATATAATCAATTACATAGAACAAGAGTTATCAAAATACTACAACCAATATAAAATTATAATAAAATATAACCATTCATGACACAGAAAAAGTGAGCGGGCCACACGTACAGATTGAAATAGAAAAGATAGGGATAAAAACAGGAGGTGAGATGGCAGTGGGGGCAAATTAATTGTAAGAGAGAAAACTCTTTCAGATTGCGATCGAGCAAAAGGACCTTCAAGTAAAAGGGGGGGTGTGTACACTCAGCAAATATTGAGGGTGAGTGATAGCATGAGATTATATAGTTAATCTCCAAAGGCACCGCGGAAGAGCTAGGTCTTAAGATTCTTCTTGAAACTTTCTAAAGTGGGGACTCGCCTAATCTCACCAGGCAGTGCATTCCATAGACTGGGGGGGGGGACGACGACGACGGATGGGACGGGACACTGAGGAAAAGCCTCTCTCTCTTGTTCCCACAAGGTTTTACTGAGACAGTGGTAGAGGTGAGAGGAGACCCTCCCCCGAAGATCGAAGGGATTGGGCAGTTCATAGAGGGAGATACGGTCACGAAGGTAGGCGGGTCCCAAACCATTTAGGGCTTTGTAGGTGATGACCTGTACCTTGAATTGGGACCAGAAAATAAACAGCAGCCAATGGAGCTCCTTGAACAGGGGAGTTGACCACTCCCTGTAATTTGCCCCTGTTTTTAATCTGTCCGTCGAACATTGGACAAGTTGTAGTTTCCAGGTCATCTTCAAGGGTAGCCCCACGTAGAGCATATTGCAGTAATCCAATGTAGAGGTAACTAAGGCATAGACCAGCGTGGTCAAGTCCGCCTTCACGAGGTATGGTCGCAGTTGGTGCACAAGTTTTAATTGTGCAAAGGCCCTCCCGACCACCACCGACACCTGTGCCTCAAGCATCAGCATTGAGTCCAGGAGGACCCCCAAACTGCAGACCTGTGACTTCAGGGGGAGTGCAACCCCATCCAGCACAGGTTGCCACCCAATAGTCACAATCACTAAATGGTTAGCATTCACAAGAGATATATTCATTTCACTATTCAAAGAAATATAATGTCAGCTTAAAAATACTTGTTCCTACTTCTCAGAATTTAACCACTGATTGCCGAGGAAGGTAGAGCAGCAATACTTTTCGTTTCCCCCAAAACAAAAAATGCATTCAAATCCTACAGGTGGTTCTCAGAACACAAAGAACATTCTCACAAAGGGTGTTTGTCTTCAACAGAATTTCCTTGGTAAGCAAAAAGATGAAAGGACTGTAAGTAAACCACAAAAACACTGAAACATTAAATCATTGAAACTGTTTTTAAACACTTATTAATCAGGCAGTGGAATAGTTAGAAGCACCAGGTGATGGCTAAGGGTTTCAGTAATGCTTCTGGTTGATGCTTTCATACTCTTCTCCCCTACATTAAAAGAAGGCAACCCTTGACAAACAAATGTTAAGATCCAATCTATTTTACCACAGCATAAATACCTACCAGCGTAGTTACTGTGAATCCCCTAATTCACAATTGATAGTGCAATGGACACAATTTATTCACTCATAAACGAGTAAATCAGAAGTAAGAAAGAGCTGTGTGTGTGTGTTTGGGAAAAATCTGGCTGCATTGTAAACTATTACACAACTTCTCAGAAAGTACAATTTCCTTTACCATTTTTACATTAGCTTAGCACGCAATATATTTTTTCTAATAAAGCTTAAAATACATTTTTACTAAAGCTTACCAATATATTTTAACATATCTGTAACCTAAAGAAAGGATCCAATTGCTGTTTTGTGCTTAATTATTCAGTGGGTCCTACCTTTGCAGCCACTGAGGAGTTGGGCTTCTCCAGCAAGTCCCATAGCTTTTTCCTTTTGTCTGGGCAACAGGCATTATCGAATTCTTCCCCTTCTCTTTCTCTCAGTGTCTCTGCCTCCCTCCTCAGTTCTTCATTCATTTGCTCTTTCTTTTGATGGTATCTTGCCTGGCAACAAGACTCTAGATATATTTCATCAATCCCCCAATAATCAAGTTCTTGGCCGAAAGAGAGAGCACACATTTCCTCCATCATGTGTAGCTTTCCTGTTCTGTAGAAATTTAAAATGGAGGTGAAAGCACCCGGGTGTCTATCAAAGAAATATTCATTCTCATTGAGATTATAGTCATCACATACTTCTAGTAAGGAATCATTAGTATTGCAGTCTCTTAGCTTCCCTAATCGTGTCCGTGGAAGTCTGTCTAAAGTCCTCCATAGAACTTCATGGTTGAGACCACCTACATTGATTTTGACTCTTCTAGAACAGGCTTTGCTCCTGATTATCTCCACTGGTTCTGGTGGAAGAGATTGGGTAGACCTCGAGGACTTCTTGTTCATCCCCGGAGCAGCCTTTTCGGCCATCCTGACAAGGATGTAGCAGCAAAGCCAGAATCTTAAGGAGAACGAACTTGTGTAAGTCAAGTTGGGTCTTCTTCAGGGAAATTCCTCCATTCCTGAAGCTGAAAAAAATCAAAAGTTTAGAATAAACAAGACAGTTTTACAAACTTCAATTGTATACTAAACTGAGATAGATTCGACAGGAAGGCTCCACCTTTGACAGTACGCTTATGTCCTTAAGAATTGTATGTATATGTTGTGGTAGTTGGAAAAGATATAGACAATCGGAGTAGCAAGTTTGAAAATTCTTTGTTTCATGGTTCATTCATATACCAAGCTGATAGCAGCATTCTATATGATGAGTGAATATGTGACTGTGAGTGAATGAATTAGGTTATGTGGGTGTGTTCATTTGACTAGACTGTTGGCAGCACTGAGTTAATATTTTAACATCTATTCTTCCTTAGGCTTAGGTAAGTAGTTGGGAGATGGTTCAGCAGTTCGAGAAAATTGCTACTGAAACCATCCCCAAAGGAAAAAGTTTATTTTCAAAGTCAAAAGCATCCCACACCTCTTTGGTGAACTGTTTGTTTCCTAAGGTTCTTAGTTAAGTAAGTTCCACTCACATGGAACTTCTAGACTTTTCTGGATATTCAAAAGCACACAAAACACACACAAATGCTTTATTACTATGTTTGCACTGGCAGTTTATTATCTCATTCTTCTGCAAAAGATGTCTGCAGGTATACTTGCTGGAAGGGTTGTTTTATTGAAGAAAGTACTGAATTCATTGTAATGCAAAGAAGCAAAGGAGACTACTGCTGGCCTACTTGGTTTAGTATTATTTATGCTGACTGACAGCGATTCTCCTGAGTCTCATACCAAGGTTTTTCACAGCCCTACCTAGGGATGCAAGGCATATGCTCATGCAGATGTGTGCCAGCTCCATGTATAGTAGAATGTTTGCCCCATATTTCATATTAATGTTTGATATCTTTTTTTAGAAAAAAGTGGAAAGAAATTCCACAAAAGCAGAATAACAGCCTCCAAAATGCTTCATAGTATTTTAAAAACAAGCTCCTTAAAATTATTGTAGGACATTAGTGTCATAAAAAGGAAAGTCTGACAAGTAGTCAGTTGATGTATGGAAACCCCTTGAATTTCATAGGAATTTCTTAAGCATGTAGTTTCACCAGTTTTTTCATCTGACATACAGCCTACAGCAGCTGGTATTCATTGGTAGTTTATATCCTAGTACTAACCAGGGCTTAGCTTCTAAAACTGTGGCTCGCAACCTGTGGGTCCCCAGATGTTTTGGCCTTCAACTTCCAGAAATCCCAACAGCTGGTAAACTGGCTGGGATTTCTGGGAATTGTAGGCCAAAACACCTGGGGACCCACAGGTTGAGAACCACTGTTTTAAGATCAGATGGGATCTGGTAGCTTGTGAACATTAGACCCCTATCTGAAATACATTTTTTAATTTAGTAAAAAATGCTTGCTGAAAAAAGTTAAATAAAATAAAATTCTTTCTTTTCAGACTAAAAGCATTTTGAAACACATGCATTATTTAATAATAATGTTCCTGTTACTCCAATAAGTCTTTTCTGTCATCATGTGATGAAATAAATTCCACTCTTCTGAGGTCTAGAAAGAATTGCCCTTTGTCAATCAATAATGGCTACAAGAAATAGCTTTAATCACATCAATCTAATATTTCTTTTTAGGAGATCACGTAATACATTTGAACTTGTAATGACAGATGGAGAAATAAACGGGTACTGCAAAATACACTTTTTTTTGCAGTGAACTATCAAATAAACATATTAACAGCTTTGTCACCAGGCAAAATTACTACAGAATCATGAAACGAAAAGGCTCTATCTTTTAAAAAAAACAACACTGTGAAGTTGTTTGCTGACCCTTTATGGCAAACCAAAAAAGACAGAAAACCAAGCATCTAAGAATACAAAGGACATGATTTCATAATATTGATCTTTAATCATTCATCCATGTCACTTGACAACATCATTTGGGAAGATAAATGTCATATCAATCCAAACCCAGTAAGCTGTGAATTTCTGTACTGTTTACCTTTGAAACATTTTGTCTTACAATGTCTTTAACACTTTAAATCTTTTTAAAATAATGTACAATGGAAATGTCATGTAGGGTCAACAGCTTATACAAAATGCAACCAAAAAGTCTGCTCCAAGATATTTTGCTGCTTGAGCCACAGCAGCAAATGGTGCCACCAGCCAAAACGAATAACATTCAATACAATTCAATTTGTTTTAGCCATCAAATACAGAAACCCACAAAAACAAATCACATTACAGTGCAATTCCTTGATGACCAGTATATGCACCATGTGAGACTATTTTTTTTAAACTATGCAATTGTAGAGCAGCACTGACAGGCAAGCCAGAGGCCTGATTGGGCAAACTAGCAGATCCAGAGTGCTCTGCATGTCTGTTTCTCAAACTGGAAAATAATTTCTCAGACGAAATGAAATCGTTTGGAAAAGTGGTGAACAAGTAACAGAGAAATCAGTTTTGCTTTTCAAAAATGTTTTGCTACTTTCTCTGATAGCTGTAAGTCAGCTATTAACCATCATTTTGTGATGCCTCCGGAACACCACTATATTGTGATATAACATGATTCTTAGAGATAATTTGTTTACAACCAGATGTATCATAATCCACCTACTGTATCCTTTTAAGCATAAGCATTGAACCTATGAGATCAACCAGTGTTTACCTTTCACTGTTACCATATTTTTCATGACCTCAAAATTGAGCTAAGGGGACCCCATTTGGGGTCGGAACTCATAGTTTAAGAAGTAGAGTCCTAAAGCATTTCCTTGGGGTCCAGGAGAATATCTCACCTTTCTTGTAAGTACTTTTATTCCTGTGTACATTGGAGTTTACATGTTCCATAATATGCATATATGCACAATCTAAAATTCAATGTCCTTTAGTGTAAAGATTTTGAAATTATGTGATTGATTTTTCCTTCGGCAGTATTTTTGATTCTCTTGGTAGGGACTCCAATGGCATCTTTGTATTTTTAGTTTATTTGATGTACTATAATCTAGTCTCTGATGCTGTCACAACACTGAGTCATGCTTTGTAAAGCTGCAGAATGATCTTTTGTTGCTTGGCTAACTGGTTCCCTGTCAGAACTCATTAGCAATACTTCTCTCTTCATCTGACAACTGTGGGCTACCTTCCCAAAAATCTGTTCTAGTGTACCCCTCTTAGGCATACGAGGCAAAATTCTGTCTTATCTGATCTGATGTAAAACAGCAATCATTAGAGATCTTTATTTGAGGCCTAATGAGCTGAAGTGTTATTGAGTACTGTCTTGAGTACAGAGCACTGTGTTGATTGATAGATAGGACTGTAGTCTTCTACTGCCCTTTTTATTTGAGTTGTAAGCTCACACACAAACTAAAGAGCTTTTTGAGGAGGTCACAATTTCAAACTCTGATCTCCTACAAGATGGCTCTCTTTCTCAGCTCTTGTAAGGGAAAATTTCAAGGTATCTTTTATCTTTGAAACATCATTCCAGAGGACACATCCTCAATATGTTTGTCCAAAGCTTGGAAAAGTTACTATTGGACTACAAATCCCAAAAACCCCTACCAGAGCCAGAGCCATACATTGGCATGGGGATTCTGGTGCCCATAGTTCAAATAGGTAATTAAGAGTTATGTACTGGTGGAATTTCTGTTTGACGTAACAGCTGTTAAAGCTACGCAACATTTGTTAAAACTCAAGGCAGCAGCCCTGGTGATATAGAAGAAATATGAGTAGAGAGCAACTCATTATGTAGTATGTAGCTTTAACATGTTGGATTATAATAAGATCTGAGCTTAGTATATCTGCATCCTGTTTTTGACATCACTGAATTTTGACTGGTGACAAATTGCTACCACTCCTACATCTGTTGTGGCTACTTTTAGGACTATTATTACAATTGCATCACAATTCCCTAAAGCTGGAGACTGTACAGATTATACAGAAATCTATTGCTATACTATAATAAATATTCAAGGACCTAGCATAAAAACATTTCTGAAGACATAGTATTATTGTTATACCATTATTTGTTTGTTAAAATAGATAGTTCTCCTGCTTGATTAAATTAAAATAAATACATGTAGCTAACAAATAGGAATGATAAACATTAACCTCAGTTTTTAACATGTTTGCAATTCAGCACTTAGTCACAACAATGAATTACACTATAAAAACCATGCCACAGTATGTTATGCTACAACAATAGCACTGACAAGCTAGCCAACTCCCTTTCTGGTGAACATGTCATCATCCTTGATCATGATGACACTCAGCATTGACAGAGCACCTTTTTATTTAAAAAAATCGATTTATACAACTAAAAGAAGAAGAAAGGGAAAAAACAGGAAAGAGAAAAAAAGAAAAGGGGATGGGAGGGTGGAGTTATTGTTAAAAGATTAAACCATGACAAATATTAAATATGTCACAAAGAAAGAGAGGAGGTTTTTTTAAAAAAAGGAAAGACATATACAAAGTTTTCTTAATGTCCTTATTACATCCATTTCTTCATATCAGTTACAAGGATTACCGTATATGAAATACCAAAAATGTCCATATATCTACTATAATCATGGGAGGAGTAATGCTGTCACCAAACAATAGTCCACTACTGTATCTTTTTCGAGTATTATCTCACAAACTCCTAGTCGACCATGTGTTGATTCCTGGTTTCTCACTGATAGGAGAGAGCAATTATAGTTTGCAGACTGAATGAGAAATTCTCATGGGTCAATTCCATTCCCATTCAGACTCTAAAGCAAGAAAGAGCAACTATTGGAGGCATGAATTTCCCCTAGGAGATCTTTGAGGACATACAATCTGCCATATCCTTTACCAAAAAACCCACGTTTTTTCCTATCCCACAAATCCCATTTAGGTTGCATTTTACCACATTTAGACTCCCTGGGCTATTTTAGGCCAACTTCTGCTGCTTTGATATGGAGTCACGTAATGCAATGCTCCAAGATCCAAAGGATAACCAAATGACTGATGGTCTTAAAATTTACTGAGAGGTTCTCTCTCCCAAAGATATCTGTCAAACCTCTTGCCCAGTGTAGTTTCTATTTGAAGCTGGGCCTAAAACCAGACAGAGACAGATTCTCCAGTCATCCTCATCTGTTTAGTGAGGAAGAAGAAACAATTTATGGCATTCAAAAGGGCTGGAACCAAGTATCATCTGATGCTTTCATGGGAAAGGGCAGAGCTTGAAAAAAATAAATAAATTCAGAATCCCAGTCAGCATAATCACTTATTATTGTAGGAGTTTCTATTTTTAAAAGTAATTTTTCCAAGTTACATTAAAGATAAAGTTTCCAGATTAAAATCTGAGAAACATTCTTCTACCTTTAATTGTTGTGCAGAAGATAGAATTTCAGCAGGTGTTGTTTGTCAAGCAACACCTGCAGGAATTCTATCTTCTGCACAACAATTAAGGACAGAGGAGTCCTACTCAGTTTTCACTCTGGAAATCTTAAGTGAAAGAGCACCAAAAATAGCAATTGCACAGATATTCTGATATCTAGTTCATCACAAATCACTGCCATTCCCTTTGTTCTAGATCCTGCTGATGGTTTGGAAGAAAGAGGGGTGGACAGGATTCTCCTCACTGTAACTGTTAGGGAGATGCCTGGTTGTCTGTTAAGAACAAGAGTTGCAAAAGGTCATAATTGGGGCTGAGAGTTCAACGTTACCTCCCAATTTCACTGGAATTTCCCTGTGGCCTCCACGTTCCCTGGAAGAGTTCCCCTATGATATCCCTTTGAGGATTCACAAACTTCTAGGGAACATGGGAATTGTAATTTATCAAGGTTCCAGGTTCTGATCCTATGAAGAAGAATAAACACTGAGTATTGTGCTAGCAATGTGCAAAAGGTGAAAATAAGTAGCTGTACACTCCTGTGTACAACTACTTATTTTCACCTTTTGCAAATTGCACCCATACCTGTATATGGGGGCTCCCGGCATATTTGGCAAATTCTTCACAAAATACTTTCACCCAGCCATGCTTATCTTTGACAGGATGGGTTTATCTTTCATCTTCATGCCATCCCATGAAATTGAGAAAAAATATTTCGAGCATATCTGGGGCATGGGAGTGGTAATTCAGGGTTTGGTTCTTATATTAGAAGATAAGAAGATCCCTGCAGGGTCAGACCAAGGTTAATCTAGTACAGCATTCTGATTCCAGCCAGATGGGCATGAAAGTGAGGCCTTTTCCTGTGGTTGGTTGCTACTACTTTTTATTTCAGGCAGATCTCCCTCCCTCTCCCTCCCTCCCTCCCTCCCTCTCACAGACACACAGAGCCTTTGAATATGGAGACTCCATTAGTTTTCCTACTGAGAGTTCTCTCCTTTATGGATTAATCTGATCCTAGACAACTAAAACAAAAGGGTTTTTTTTTTGTAATTGCACACCCTCAAAACTCCACGGAGCACTCCTTTTTTTGTCAAAATGGGTAATATTCCTTTCCAGGCAGTGTCCAGAAATAGGATGCAAACTTCCCTACTTATTTTTTTAAAATTTAAAAAATAATTTTTCGAAACCTTCTAGCCACTATTGCCACTTTCTCCCTTTTAATATGATCAGTTTGTGTAGTCTCTCAGGCAAATGTCATAGCCATATTTAAAGTTATCAAACCTAGCCTTTATAATGATCTGTTCCATACTTCATTTATGCAAATTTAGAAGAACCACGTGAAAAAGAGCATAGGACTTAAATATTTGTCTGCTTAACATTTATGTAGAAGAGGATACTTCAACAGTGGTAGCTTGTTATGCAAAGTATGTCAATTGAAATTCCATCTTCTACTCAATTTTTAAAAGATACAGGAGCTCTGTATTTTTTCTTATGCATCAAACCTGTATGCCAGAGTGGGAATGAAACAGCCTTCAAATGTACTGCAACAACCAGCACTCATGCCCAGCATAGCTGGCCACAATGAATGGAGGAAGCCCCAGGCCAGCAACATCTGAATAGTGGCTTCAATTCCTGCTACAACTACATATAATTATCTAGGAGTCATGAATGAGAATACTCTGCAAAGGTGGGGAATCTATGATTGGAGATGGGACAGGAACAGAGAAACCTAGTAGAAGGAATGCAACAAGTGGTAGTTTGGTCATTGTGATCTTTGAAAAGATATAATTTGAGTTTGCAGATCATAACGACACTGGCTTTCAATCTGCTTCCAGGCATAATTCAAAGTGCTGATGTTGACTAACAAAGCCTTACATGTCTTGGATCTGAAAGACTGCCCCTCCATAAATTTGAGATTATCAGAGGAGACCCTGTTGCGTGTTCCAATACCTTTTGAAGTTAGGTTGGTGTGTACACATAACAGGGCTTCCTCTGTAGCAGTGTCTCAACTCAGGCAGAAGCATATTCCATTATCTGGCATTCAAATAAACTCCTCCTCTGAAATAGGGATTTTCTTTAGCCATAGCAGGTCTTTGAAAAGTCTAGGATGATGAAGGACCTGAAGTGGAAGTAACTAAAGAAAGTATAATCAGAAGAATCTGGCAGTTTGAGTGAGAAGTGTAGCATTTACTACTCTAGGGTCCATAGTAAATATTTTATCTAGGGTGGTCTCTTTTTTCCACGGGAAGGCTCAGGTGCTTATAACAGCTGCAGTAAGTGATATAGCAACTGTATATTCAACCTTTTAAAATCATAGTAAAGTGGAATGGTTATTTGTTAAATATCTGCTTGTCTGTCACATTGCTCTTTACAAGTAGAGGGATGCAACTATGAACACATTATGGTACTCTTTCTTAGTAATAGTAGTCACCATGGCTTTGTCGTTTATATGGCTGATGATTCCAAATATTTCAACAAACTACAATTGCCAGCATTCCACATGGTTGATCCTCAAAGTGCATCAAAGTGCAAGATATTAATGTGAACCTTCAAGTTGTTTCCATTTTATGGCAACTCTATAGAAAATTTATTACAAGATGTGCACTTTGAGGCAAAATTTTTCAGGGCAGGGATGCTCATTATGTAGATTGGGATCTACTGGTAGATCACATAGGGCGTCCTGGTAGATCGCAGGCAGGGCGGGAGGAAGGCTCAGTCCCGCCCCACAGGCTCTCGACGCCGCCCAAGTGCTGCCGGCCCTGGGTTATCTGAGGTCCTTTCCACACAGTTGAATAAAATCCCATGTTATCTGCTTTGAATCAGATTGTATGGCAATGTGAACTCAGAAAACCCAGTTCAAAGCAGATATTGTGTTATATGTTTCACATTTTTGTAGGTAGATCATTTTGACTTGGTTGTTTTATAAGTAGTTCGCATGCTGAAAAAGTGTGAGCACCCCTAGTTCAGGGGTTGTTGCACTGCCTTCCCCTGAAAGTGTGATTTGCCCAAGGTTTCCCAGTGGGTTTCCATTGCCAAGGAAGTCTTTGAATCCTGGACTCCAAGGCTGTAGTCCAATACCACTACACTAGTTTGTACTATGAAAGATGCCTAGTACTCTATCCAGTCTCTCACGAACAAGAATTAATGATCAAACAAGTCTTTCTTTTATGGACAACATTTTAAATTTACATATAAACTTTTAAAATATATTTATACAAATACAAGAATGTAAAAACAGACTGGCTATTTATTTGTATTCTACAATTCCCAGTGAAAAGTGGAATCTGAACATAATTTGTTACTGAATAAGAAGTTATTTAGGGGCGGGGGCGGGAAATGTTCCTTTATGGACCCAAAAATAATGAGTAATGCATTTTTCTGTATATGACTCTATGAGGCATTTTTCTGTATACAACTCTAGGTTACAGAATAAGCAATTTCTTCAAATTCTGCCACGGAGCTCTGAACCTGCATTCCCTACATCCACCACAGAAATCTGAGTCACTGTACCACAATGACCTATTACTTCCCACAAAAGTACAATATTGGTAAGTATGAATATTAAAACACAAATAAATAAGGCTTCCCTTTCAAATCTCTGAGGTCAATGCAGTACAGTAAAACAGAATACTACTTTTGACTTTGAAGACCCAACATGAACAAATGGTTGAGCAGTCATACATTTCAATAGGCAATTCCTGGATAAGAACTTTTCAGACCTTTAACATTATACAATTAGAGGGCTTTGCTTCCACTTTAACTGCTATGGTTCAATCCCATGGTAAACACTGTAATATATTTGAGACACCCCCCAGATTAAGCCCTTTCAAGTTTAATTAATTTCAGTGAGATAATTGTACGTGTGTGTTTAACTGCCTCACTGAAACGGATGGGGCTTAATTTACTCAGTTTCAATGCAGTTGTACCCTACATACTGAGGCCCTATCCCATTACATAATTATAAGACTGCAATTCCTTTTTGACTATCATGATTCCATTTTATGGAACCCTTAGATTTGCCGTTTAGGGAAGGGCATTTTCTAGCCTCACTAAATGACAAATCCTAGGATTCCACATGATACAGAAATAGCAGTCAAAGTGGAATTAAAGTGCTACAATTGTTCAAAGTATAATGACCCTTGGAAATTATAGTACAAAAAACCAATAATTAGTACAAAGAACCGAATATAGAAAATCCACTGAATGCACAATATAACTTTAAAGCTCAGGATGGTGGCCCCCAAATGTTGTTGGTACTGCAGCTTCCATCCACATAGACCAGAATAGCTAATAGTGAAGGCTTAATAATGACAATTGCAATCCAGCTGGAAGACTGCAAGTTGTCCATCCCTGCTTTAGTGATTCAACCCAATGCTTAGCTGGGTTGAGATATTAGACCGAAGTTTGGAAAAGTTACTTTGTTGGATTATAATTCTCAGTATCACTAAACTCCCATGATACTTCTTCATCTGGAATCAGGAAAAATCTTTTGTGCTAGCGGTTTTTCAAATTTATTAATTTCCCATGTTTTTCAAGATGTATTTGGTTTTTCAAAATTAAAATGTAATATGAATGCCTACATTCAAAATGAGCACCTTTTCCAACAAAACTCCAGTTAGTAATGAATAAATATGCCAGTGAGTGGCAATCTTTCATCATAGTTTAAAAGTGGCACAGTCCACAAGAGCTACAGCACTTTGACACTGCAATCTATGTCACACTCGTTTCCTCAACACATCTCAGCTCAGCCAGAATCTGCTTGGTCTTTATTCTTAAAAGTATGGCTTTTATGTCATGGTCCTTCTTTCAACAAAGGTTCTACAACAATGGTTTTCAACCTGTGGGCCTCGGGTGTTTTGACCTACAACTCCCAGAAATCTCAGCCAGTGTATCAGCTCCTAGGATTGCTGGGAGTCGAAGGCCAAAACATCTTGGGACCCACTGTTGAGAACCACTGTTCTACGAAGTCCCTGGTTTTTGCCCTCTGTAATAAAGGATAACATTTTCTTGATTCTCCCTCAATGCCAAGTTTACATGTCAAATCTATCTTGCAGTGTATCATTTTTCAACTTCATGAACTAAAACAAGCCTCATGGAAAGGAGGTGCTCAAAAGCAATTCAGTTTAAGTGAAAACCCATATTTTTCCATTGATAGGACTTAAATCATGTGCAATTTAGGGCCTCAGTGTTAGAGAAACCTCTAAATACTGAGAATTTATTAAATTTATATTTCATTAGAATAATACAGTTTATATGGCACTCTTACAGCTCACATCCTCAGCACAGTGTTTATTCCCATGATTTCCAAAGAAATCTATGGATGTCCATTTTATTTGTTTTATAGAGGTATTGTATTCGTATGCTGCTTTTCTCCCAAAGTAAGACTCAAGGCAACTTCTAAAACAATTAAAAAGACTCACAAGAAAAACCATAAAAACAGTGTAAAACATTTTTAAAGGTAAACACAACTTTAAAAAGAATACAATATTTTGTATGTTTATTTGTTTGAGCAGGAACATCTTCACCTCCTGGGAGCCCCCGGTTGATCAATGGGTTAAAGTTACCATTGTGCCAGCAGGACTGCTGACCAAAAGGTCAGTGGTTAGAATCTGTGCAGATTGGGTTGAGCTCCCTCTGTCAGCTCCAGCTCCTTATGCGGGGACATGAGTGAAGCCTCCCATAAGCGTGGTAAAAACATCAAACATCTGGGTGTCCCCTGGGCAACATCCTTCCATACGGCCAATTCTCTCACACCAGAAGTGACTTTCAGTTTCTCAAGTTTCTCCTGACATGGAAAAAAACCCCTGCTGTTGAAAGGAAAACAGAGAGGGGCCATCCTAGCCTCCTGAATAAGGGAGTTTCAGCCACTGCGAGGGCAGTCTCACACTATGTGGGACAAAGAAAAGCCTTCCAATGTAGATCTTAGGATTCTAGTAGGTTCATATAGGCCTTTCAGATAGTCTGGACTTAAAACAGTATAGGGCTTTATTAAACCCACAGTAGCTAGTGCAGCTGCTTTAACAGGGGAGTTATATGACCCTGATGAAGCATTCTAGGCCTGCTGCAGTTTCCAAAGTTGAGTGGGTTACAGTTGTCCAAATGGGAGGGAATCCAACATCCCAAGGAACAGGAACCATTGCTGAAACATGGGCATCCAGGGTCAGAATTAAGCCCAAAGGAACACCCAGTCTGAAAGCCTGAGATTTCAGGGGGGAGAACCTCACCCAGCACAGGCAGTGTCCTTGTTTGCTGACCTACCTTTTGACTTACCAGGAGAACATCTCCCTAGTCTGGACTAAGATTTAATTTGTTTGCCCTCATCCAGTCCGTTACTGACAACAGGCAATGCAGTACCAAGACCATTTTCATACAATTAATCGAATCTTCACAAAATATACAGTATATAGTCTTGCTTTAATATTACACTTTGAGAATATGTACCAGATAAAGAAGGTCTGATCTGTAAAAATGACCTTTTATGAGTTTTTAGACTCTCAAATATGTATGTTTCAGAAGGTTTAAAAAATCCCTAGTATCACAAAATAAGACCATATGAGTACTCACAACTATCGAATGAGGTTACAAAAGAGTAAAAACAACAATGAATAGAAGAAAAGGGGGTGTTTTCATTTCCATGCACTTCTTCCAAAATAATAAGAAAAATCTCATGATTCTTATTTTAAAGCATCAAATTACAATGTTGCAGATTTTTAAAGAACGTGCCTTATATACTCAAGCATAAGCTGAGTTTTTCAGCCCTTTTTAGGCTGAAAAGCCCCCTTCAGTTTATAATCGAGTCAAAGTTATTTATTATTTTACTTTGTTATTATTATTTCATTTATTATTTTTCTTGATTTATTGTTATTACATGTATTATTTTTCTCTATTTATTATTAATACATGTATTATTTTACTCTATTGGTATTATTATTACATTTATTACATTTACATTGAAGAAGGTTAGAATAATGGTTCAATCAGAGTTGGACAACCTTATCTTAAATTAGTTTTATGTAAATATTCAAAAACATTTAACCTACTGATGAATGTAATTTTATTGATATCTATTTTTATTTTGATATTTATCAGTAGCTGCTGCATTTCCCACACTTGGCTTATACTCGAGTCAATACGTTTTCCTAGTTTTTATGCTAAAATTAGGTGCCTTGGCGTATATTTGGGTCAGCTTATACTTGAGTATATACGGTAATCACCTTTGACTCTGGAACTGATTTTGATTTAAAACCCAAATGATACAAATGACATATTTGGAATTATCAATCACTACCTAAAAGCAGAACATCTAAACTTATAAAAGTTTCTGTATGTATTTGAAATATTCACACAAATGTTTGCATATAAGAGAGAGAGGATTATGACATGCAACTTCCATACCTATATAAATTAACATTGATTCAGAAAAACATTAAAAAAATAAGCTCCAAAAGTTGATGCTCCTTAAGTGTATTGGTTATAACTGCATGGATACATTAAAAGTTGGCTTCTATAGTATCTATAGTGGTCAATTATACTATCTAAAAGATTTTCTTCTTTTTGAGATGTGATAACTTTCTCCTATGCTAATGTATGAATGTTTAGCTGTCAGCTGTATCACTGCTGACTGTCAGTTTTAATGTAGTCTAATGAAAGAAACATACAGCAGAGTACTGAAAAACTCCTGGTGAAAACATTTAGCAAAGATTACAAACTTTGCATGCACTAGAGATTTTTTTTCATGTCAGGAGTGACTTGAGAAACTGCAAGTTGCTTTTGGTGTGAGAGAATTGGCCATCTGCTAGGATGTTGCCCGGGGAGGTCCAGATGTTTTACCATCCTATGGGAGGCTTCTCTCATGTCACCCTGTTCCCCGGATTCGAACCACCGACCTTTTGGTCGGCAGTCCTGCCAGCACAAGGGTTTAACCCATTGCACCACCAGAGGCTCCTGCACTAGAGATGAAGGCATGCTAGCAAAAATTAAGAATGCTATTTTTTTTAAAAAAAACAAAACCACCCAGACCAGACAACATAAACTGTAGCATAATTACAAGCACACCAGAGAAGAGCATTCTCTAAGTCTATTTCTTCCTCCACGCTGCTGAATGCCAAGTGGCAAGATGTCAATTAAACATGTAGCAACAGTGCAGACATAAATAAATGCATGCACAGGCATCAAAAGATGTTTAAAATGCTGAAGCTAATGGAAAGCTGCTTGGAAATACAAACATCATATAGAGCACACTTCACCTCCTGAAGTGGGTGACAAGATGTTTTCATGGTTATCAAACAGATGGAAGTGCAAGCGTGAACATTCACTAGATAATAATAACAATCAAACAGGGGGATATTGGGGCATTTAAAACATCTGTTAAGATTCATCATGGAATTGAAAAGTTGGTAAACAGTTTGAAAGGATAATTGATTTTGGGGAGCAAATAATTTTAGTCTGATGAAATTATTTTCCAGTGTTTGAGATTTCTTTTAATAGCATATTTCTGAGCCTCATCCTCAACATGGAACATGCGGAGTGGTGATTCTGGGAGTTACAGTCTAAAACAGGCATTGGCAAAGTTAGGTCCTCCAGTATTTTGTACTTCAACTCCCGCCATTCCTAACAGCCTCAGGACCCTTCCTTTCCCCCCTCAGCCGCTTAAGCACCTGGAGGACCCAACTTTGCCCATGCCTGCTCTAAAAAGTAACTTTTCCAAAATGCAATCTTTTTCCAGATACTTTTGGTAAAAAAAAGTTGACCACGTGATCTGATTTTTCTATCATTCAAATCAGCAGCAATCACCAAACTGCTTCCAGGATGCATTAGATTGGGCCTGTTTTTAGCCCTCTAAAAATTGAAATTCAATAATGTAGCCCCTTAATGCACCTTATCCACTGTCTCGCTTGAACCTTGGTTGGCGCTCTGAGAAGCCTGGCAAACCTGGAAAAAAAGGTCTGCCTGTTTTTAGAAGCAAAGCTCTCCTGAGTACCCGGCAGGTCTCACCCTTGCGAAGCCTCCCCGGCTTTGCTGCTATTCTCCTCCTCCTAAACCGACCCTGGCAGCTTTTCGGCATTACAGGATAGGATTATTGACTGAAATCTGTTTCGCTTAGTGTTCAGGGCATGATGGCTGTTTGTTTGCAAAGTGACGCTACTACCTCTTGACAAATGTTGCCTGCTGCCTTTAGAGGTGGGGAAGAGCGCGCAAACAACAATTATTCATTCATTTTCAGCGCTGATGCGACAGCTGGAGCTTGGGTGGCAAGTTGAAATGTTGAAGAAACTGTAAATACACCGCTTATTTTTATCTTAATCATTATGTAACTTGATTTGAATGAAGTCCAAGCGGTACTATAAATATGGACAGTACGCACATAAGCTGTGTGCATGGACTGACTTGTCCCCAGCATTAAAATGAAGAGCTTGGGAAAGGTACTTCTTGGACTGCAATGCCCAAAATCCTCTAGTCAGCCTGCAGAGTGGGGATTCTGAGACTTTATTTCATTATTTACTCCACTTGTATACTGCTTTTCTCACCCCGAGGGGTGCGGGCTGTCCCAACATATTTATGGCAAAATGCAATGCCTCGCACACAGATATCTATTACTAAGATCTTGATATTTCACATATATAACAACCTAACATAAAACAATAAGAACATACAACTATCAGTTATTGTCGAAGGCTTTTATGTCTGGAATCATTGGGTTGTTGTGGGATTTCTGGGCTGTATGGCCATGCTCCAGAAGCATTCTCTCCCAACATTTCGCCTGCATCTATGGCAAGCATCCTCAGAGGTTGTTAAGTCCGCTGGAAACAAGGCAAGTGGGTTTATATTTCTGTGGAATGTCCAGGGTGGGAGAACGAACTCTTCTCTGTTTGAGGTAGGTGTGAATATTTATGTGGAATCTCCCACCCTGGACGTTCCTCAGACATATAAACCCAATTTTCCCAGTTTGCAACAGACCTCACAACCTCTGCGGATGCCTGCCACAGATGCAGGTGAAACATCAGGAGAGAATGCTTCAGGAACATGGCCATGCAGCCCGAAAAAATCATAACAACTCAACTATCAATTAAATCATAAAAACGCAACGACATTTAAACACTTAGCATTTCTTAATATAAATGATAAAATCACAATCCAACAATCCTAGCCCAGAGCCGTTCCAAATATGTCCAAATCTATTGCACATAATCCTGATAATTCCTTGTACTGCTTACTGCCCAAAAGCTTGGTCCCATAGCCAAGTTTATGAAACCCTATGAACCATCTCGGAGATTAAGATCATCTGGGGAGGCCCTGCTCTCAGTCCCACCTTCTTTGCAAGCGTGGTTGGTGGGGATGAGAGACAGGGCCTTCTCAGTGGTGGCCCCTCAGTTCTGGAACTCCCTCCCTAGTGATATCAGAGCAGTCCCCTCCCACCTAGTGTTTAGAAAGAGAGTCAAAACCTGGCTCTGGGAGCAGGTGTTTCAAAAATAGAGCTGTGTAGGAATGTTAGTATGGAATATGTGCAATTTGACTACGGATTGGCCTTTAGACTACGACTCTGGATGACGTGATTCATTGAAATGTATTTTTATTATGCTAATTACGTTTTAATTTTTAACTTATGTTTTAACTGATGTGGTATTGAGTCCCCCTCGGGGTAGAGAAAGGTGGGATATAAATAAGGTAGGTTTTTTTCTGAGGGTTAGGAGGGAGGGTGCTGATGTAATTGTGTTAGAGAGGGAGTTCCATAGCCAAGGAGACACCACTGAGAAGGCCCTGTCTCTCCTCCCCACCAGTCGCACCTGTGAAAGAGGTGGGACAGCGCAGGGCCTCCCCTGAAGATCTTAATCTCAGAGATTGAGATTGGAGTCTTCTTTGAGTCTCAGAAGTAACTTTCCTGAGCTATACTTTTGAATGTTCCAATCCTCTTGGAGGAACATGAGGTGCTCCACTGCAAAGCACACACAATGTTACAAATCACAACCTGCACAGCTGCAGAACTAACTCAGCTCGGGGTGTAAATGCCTCTCAGGCGTGAAGGCACGTTTACAACTCCGAGAAGCCTTGTTGTGGTGGAAGGAAGGAGCTCTTTCAGGCGCAAAGACTAGAGGCATCTTGGCTGCAAACAAAGCCGGGGGAAAGGCAAGCCAGGCACTCTCGTTATCAGGAGCAGAACCTCTGGATTTGAGGAGCATCAGGTTACAAAGAAAATGGTACAAAAAATCCATATGTGTAAGAAAGTGGAGCTTTCCTGCCTGGAAAAGCAGAAGGGAAAGGCGTGCTTCGTAGTGAGGGAGGTCCCCCGAATCCCCCCGGCACCCCCGTCCCCTGGGCGTTAAGGCAAGCGAAGGAGGGCAGAGCGAGATCCCCTCACGCCCCTTCGCCTTCGGCATCATCCCTCCAGGCATCTTCCACGCGCCCAGGGAGCCCACCTGGAGGGAGCCACGCGCCAGCCCCTGAGGGGGAGAGAAAGCAACTCCGAGGCGGAGCGGGCGGGGATGGTTCATTCTCCTTCTTCTCCTTCTTCTTCTCCTTCTTGTCAAGCCCCGCCCTCCCCCCCCCCCAACTGCCAGAGAGAAAAGGGGGGGGGGTAGATTCAAGCGCGCGCCGCCGCTGCTTACCTTCCTCGGAAAGACCCCGTTCAGCATAAACCCGAGCGGAGGGGGAAGCACAAAGGCATCCCGGAATCCCCCGCTCCCGCCTCCTCCTTCTCCTCCTTCTTCTCCTCCGCCGCCTTTTTCAGGGGCTGTTCCTCCGCTCAGCTCGCCGCCTCCTCCTCCTCCTCCTCGCCTTCGTTGCCGCGTTTGTTTGGGTTGTTGTCAGGGTGTGCGCGCGCCTGGCCCCCCGAAAAGGAGCGGGATGAAGACGAGGAGGAGGAGGAAGAGCCGCCCCCCGCCCCTGCCACCCCAAACACCATCTCCTCCAGGAGGGGAAGGCGAGGCAAATCAGTGCCTGAGGATGGCAGCAGCAGCAGCAGCAGGAGGAGGAAGCAGCCGAGGTAGCCCCGCCGCCGGAATAATCTCCCTTCGCCTGCCTGGGAATTGGGGCTGAAGGCAGCAGCAGGAGCGTCGCCTGGTGGGGGTGCGCGCGCTCTCCCTCCCTCCCTCCCTCCGTCTCCTGTGTGTGGACTGGGCAAGGCAGAGCCCGGGCAAGAGAGCGCGCGCGCGCGGGCGGGCAAGCGAGGAGGCGCGCCTTGGCTCTGTCCCTCGCTCACTCGCGCGCGCACCCTATAACCCTATATATACGTACAGTACACACACACACATGCATACACATATATTATTTATTCATTTAAAAGATTTATATTCCGCCCTTCTCACCCCGCATGGCACTCAGGGCGGAGCACAACATACTGTATATATAAGGCAAACATTCAATAAAACCATAAATATATACAAATATTAAAATGGGAGTTACAGTCTAAAACAGGTATGGGGAAATTTGAGCCCTCCCAAGAGCTTTGAACTTCAACTCCCACCATTCCTGACAGCCTCAGGCAAGGCCGTAGCCAGGATTTTGATTCGGGGGGGGGGGGCTGAGTTTGGTTCGGGGGGGGCTGAGACTGGGTGGAAGAGGGTCTACCATAGCAACCCTTTTGTATTGTTATCCCAATAACCCCATTCATGTGGGATATAATGAGCATGGTGATCAGATCATGATATGAATAAACATAACAGTTTAAATAATGTACCAGTAAGGCCTTCTCGCGGACCACCCTGAGATTTTCAGGGGGGGGGGGGTGAAGCCCCCTTAGCCACCCCCTGGCTACATGCCTGGCCTCAGGCGACCCCTTCTTTTTCATTTCCTTTTCCACTTAAGCTGCTGAGGGTCAAAGGAAAGGGCCTGAGGCTGTTAGGAATGGTGGAAGTTGAAGTCCAAAACACGGGATGGCCCAAGTTTGCCTATGCCTGGTCTAAAAAGCAACTTTTCCAAAAGCAGTTTGGTGATTGCTGCTGACTTGCGCGATAGAAAAATCAGATAACATGATCAACTTTTTATCAAAGTATCTGGAAAAAGATTGCATTTTGGAATGATTACTTTTTAGATCAGACATGGGAAGCTCCTGCCTTCCAGGGGTTTTGGACTTCATTTCCCCCCATTCCTAATAGCTTCAGACCCCCTTCCTTTTCATTTTCCACTTAAGCAGCTTGAGGGGGAAAAGGAAGGGCCCCCAAGGCTGTTGCAATTAGCCACCTTGATTACCACTGAATGGCCTTGCAGCTTCAAAGTTTGGCTTCATCAGGGTCAGCTAACACCTCCCAACAAATTATTCTCCCAGGCAGTAGCTAGGCTTTGAAGCTGCAAGGCCATTAGATGCTAATCAAGGTGACCAATTGCAACATTCACACTTGCCTCAAACAGACAAGAGTCCTTTCTCCCACCCTGGACATTCCACAGATATATAAACCTCCCTTGCCAAGTTTCCAACAGACCTCACAAACTCTGAGAATACTTGTCATAGACATGAGTGAAACATCAGGAGAGAATGCTTCTAGAACATGGCCATACAATCCGGAAAACCCATAGCAACCCAACATTTCTTTGTATAGTTGTGAAACTGGACAGTGAAGAAATGGAGATGAAGGAAACAGACTCATTTAAGATGTGGTGATGGAGAAGAGTTCTACAGATAACCATAGACAGATAAAAAGACAAATAATTGAGTCCTAGTGCAAATTAAGCCTGAAATTTCCCTAGAAGCCAAGAGAACTAAACCTAGAAAAGACAGTGATGCTTGATAAGGTAAAAGGCAAGTGGAAAACAAGGCCACATTCCGGACAGTCAAGGGATCCAGGGCCCTGAGCCTGCCAGACCAGTGCAGTGCAGTGATAGTGTGACCTGGAGCTCTCCCCTTTATAGGGTTGATTTGACATCAGTTAACAACAAGGCACATAACCAAGCAGGCTGGTTTTCCTCTTCAGCTATTTTCTGTTTGGGGTTCTGTTGTTTACATTTGCTTTTTCCGCAGCTTATGTTGCCAATGCTCCTCACAAAGTGCTGCTAGGTATACTTTGTTTGGGGGCTTTTGGCTTTGTGTGAATGATTTTCAATAAAAATAGTGGTGGTTTTAAATATATGTAATTTTTTTGAAGAACATACAGTTATTTGCAATTGTTATGACTGCTGTGGAAATCCTGCAGCAACCATTGTAATTTAGCCTCAGATTTTGTTTTCTTTCTCAGTGGACATGTGACAGAACAAATGTGCTTTCGATGTGTAGAGTGCATTTCTCTTACCATTAAGCAATTGTATGTGCCTCAAATTGGGAAGAGGTTATTTTGAGACACATTGAATTAACTATACAGGTTTTCTTACGGGTTTGGTGAGTCACCAGCACTCTTTGGTTTGCCAAAGGCTAAAGATCTTGTAAAACTACAGTTCCCAGGATTCCCTTGCATTGATCCGTGAGAGTTAAAGTGTTGTCACACTACATTAATCCTGTAGTGCTGATGCACCTGAATTGTACTTAAGCTGTACAATGCAGTCTCCCTCCCTACTGCAGGTTTCTGTTAAGTGCCCTCCCAAGGACCTGTATGTAACCTTTTAAGCAAATCAGAACAACCATAAGGATCTAGCCGAAGCCAGACATCAATAGTAAAGATTCAATAGGCAACATAGAGAGGAAGGTTTCCTTCTGAAGCTAGACAGCATGCAGTTTAGCATAGGCAGGCATTGGTCTTAGCTTGTTGTTAACTGGTGCCAAGTTGACTTAGGTCTCTGGTGACCTTATGAATGGAAAAGCCTCCAAGTCAGGTTTTGCAGATTTGGGGATGTAGCTGACTTGATTGATTTCATCCATCTGTAATGTGGTCTTCATATTTTCCTCATGCCTTCTAGCTTACCAAGCATCATTGTCAGAGGCATGTCCAAATGATGACAGTCTTAGCTTAGCCATCATGGTTTCTAGGTAGAGTTCAGGTCTGATGTGCTCTAGAACACCATTTGTCTTTTTGGAAGCCTGCGAGAGCCACAGAATTTTCCTCCCACACCATTTTTAAAATGCATCTTTCTATCAGCTTTCTTCACTGTCCAACTTTCACAATGATACATAGAAATTGGAGACACAATGGTATGGGCAATCATGACTTTGGTATTTAGCAAATCTAGAACCCTTTATTTTAGACATGAGTCTATGATTTATGAGTCATATCCCTTGTTTGATCACAGTTCATATGTATGTAAGCCTTTTTTCTTTGTCTGCTATGTTACATCTACTGGAGTATAATACACATTTAATTTAATAGGAATAGCATTCTTACAAATATGCATAGGATTGGATTACAACACCAGATTCCGAGCATATTATAAAGAGAAATATACCTGGGTTGCTGTGAGTTTTCTGGGCTGTATGGCCATGTTCCAGAAGCATTCTCTCCTGACATTTCACCCACATCTATGACAGACATCCTCAGAGGTTGTGAGGTCTGTTAGAAACTAGGCAAGTGAGGGTTATATATCTGTGGAATGTCCAGGGTGGGAGAAAGAACTCTTGTCTGATTGAGATAGGTGTGAATATTGCAATTGGCTACCTTGATTGAATGGCCTTGCTGCTTCCTGCCTGGGGGAATCCTTTGTTAGGATGTGTTAGCTTTCCTTGATTGTTTCATGTCTGGAATTCCCCTGGTTTTTTTTAGTGTGGTTGTTTATTTACTGCCCTGATTTTAGAGTTTTTAAAAATACTGGTAGCCAGATTTTTATCGTTTTCATGGTTTCTTCCTGTTTGTTGAAATTGTCCACATGCTTGTGGATTTCAGTGGCTTCTCTGTGTAGTTTGACATGGTGGTTGTTAGAGTGGTCCAGCATTTCTGTATTCTCGAATAATATGCTGTGTCCAGTTTGGTTCATCAAGTCAACACAGCCAATCTTTGAAGCATTCAATTGCAACATGCTTCTGGAAGATGGTCATACAGCCCAGAAAACTCACAGCAACCCAGTGATTCCAGCCATGAAAGCCTTCAACAACACACAGAAATAAACCTATTTTAAAAATTAAATGTTCATTCAGATAGCATTTATTTTACCCACTAATATATATTTTATATCAGAATGCAGTGACAAAATACTAAACCTGTAAATGCCAGAGGCCACTGCTTTCTGCTTTTCCTTCCTTGAATACACATGCGATCCAATAGGCATACATTATAAATCGACATCACATATGGCTTAGCCCTCACTGGATTGGACATTAAGTTCAATTGGTTTTTCCATAACTTCTCCTTTACTAATGTGTTAAATCTTAACTGAGTTTCTTGGAGAATTAATCCGAACCATACATTTCACAGAGTGCATTGTATGCAATGCTTTTGAACACAATTTCGATGCAAAGCCATGACTGTAGAGTTGCTACCATTAGCTATGGAGCATATATTCTCACCTATTCAACAGGTACATCTTTGTCCTGTCCTTTCCTTTTACACTAGGGATTCCTGACACTCCAAGCATTGAAATTCTTCATTGTGTCACAGCTCTCCCATGCCTTCTGACTGATCATCCCAAGGAAATCAGTTACAATTTAACATGATCAAAGGTATGCTCAGAAGCATGGAGCAGGTTGCAGCAATATTCTTCATTGGCATGACAACCTATCCATGTGTTGCTAAGGTGTGAAAGGTGTGCACATCAGAGATAGGGAGAAAATAAACGTGTGCCTGTCAGGCGTGCTGCTGGCAGCACAATAAACAGTTCCAAGTTTTATTTCCGTGCACTTTTCATCAGTTTATAACTGATCTCAAAGCAGTTTATTCTGTACAGTTAATCTTTCATTTCCCTTAAAGCTATTTTTCTCACTAGCTGCTAAAATGGAATGGCTTAAAAAAATAAAAACTAATCCCCGATTTCCTCGTGCTGAGTGAGTAGTGTCTGTTACAATCTTTCATATCTTCACTTTCAAGTTGCAGAACAAATCTTCAGTGATTCCCTGCTTTATCCTGCTTTATTGTTTGGGCAATAATAGCTTGAATTTTCTTTCAACCATGACCAGAGTAGAAACAGCCCATTAGTTTTATCTACATGTTGACTCATCCTCCAACAACAGATTGAAAAGGATCTATCTAAGTATTTGGTATAACCAACATTATTACAGCCAATGTTTGCTTTTAATTCCTGGCTCTCTTACCACTTCAACTCCTATAGAAAAAAATGGGATAATCATAGAGTTGGAATGAACCCCGAAGAGTCATCTAGACTACCTCCACAAACAATACTAAAATATTGTTTATTATTATTTATTAACTTTATTTATACCCCGCCACCATATCCTCAAGGGGACTCAGGGTGGCTTACATGAGGCCAAGCCCAACAACAAATAATAACAGCATAACAGCAAATAATACAAGAATACAACCAATATACTTACAGACAAGCAATAACAAACAGTTTAAAACCATTCTGGGCAGGCCAAATGTGAAATATTAAAATTTTAAAATAAATAACATTCGATGCGAACAGAGGTAGAATGTATGTAATAGGAAAGGTTTTAAAGGATGATGTGGGGCAGATGACCCAACAGGTAATTAAAGTGCTTATGAGGACATTTTGAAAGGAATTGATCAGCAGGGCGTTATTTGCTTTATTCAGGGAAGGCACATTGGAACAGCCACATTTTCAGGCTCCTCCTAAAAACTGTCAATGTGGGGGCTTGTCTAATATCTTTGGGGAGTGAGTTCCAGAGTCGGGGGGCCACCACAGCGAAGGCCCTCTCCCTTGTCCCCACCAAACGTGCCTGCGAAGGCGGTGGGAGCAAGAGTAGGGCCTCTCCAGATGATTGGAGAGATCGCCTGGGTTTGTAGGCAGAAATGCGGTCACGCAGGTAGGAGGGTCCCAAACCGTTCAGGGCTTTGTAGGTAAGAACCTGCACCTTGAATTGGGATCGGAAGATGAACAGCAGCCAATGGAGCTCCTTAAACGGGGGGGGGGGGGACTTCTCCCTGTAAGTTGTTCCAGTTAGCAATCTGGCTGCCACCCATTGGACCAATTGAAACTTCCGGGCCATCTTCAAGGGCAGCCCCACAAAGACTGCATTACGGTAATCCAATCTGGAGGTGACTAATCCACAGCTAAAGCATTCTCTGCAAGTGACCATTCAACCTTTGTTTTAAAAGTTCCACCAAAGAAGAATGTAACACCTCTTGAAATAGTTCCATTCTTGAACAAGTCTTACTCATCAGGTACCTTTTTTCCTGAATGTAGTCAAGAGTTTTTTTTCTTATAATTTTAATCCATTAACTCAGGTTCTGAAGCAGGAAAAATAAATGGGATAATGTGATAACAAATATTTGTATCTACTTGGTTTCCAGGAAGAGAAAGAATTTGAATGACCACCAAAGCCATGCAAAGGAGCTGCTAGCCAAACACCGGTACCTGGCAGTAGGTGAGATTACTTCTGCCTCTTAGCATATTTTCAGAGAGTGGAGTCACCAATCTATGTAAATAAAAATGTAATGTTCATTTGTGGGATTAACATAACTCAAAAACCACTGGACGAATTGACACTGAATTTGGACACAATACACCTATCAGGCCAAAGACTGACCATCACTCTTAAAACACTGGAAAACACAGCGGAAGAGAATTTAAAAGCCAAAAAATTACATTACAATGTATGCACATAACCACATATACACAAATACACACACACACACACACATATATATACATACACAAAACACATATACACAGATTGGGTCACAGCAACACATGGCAGGGGACGGCTAGTATCATAGTAAAAGAGCATTACTTTCCTACAGACTCCTCATCTAAAACTGTGATGTCAAGTCCTATTGGAGACAGTCTTGTAGTAGAACTAAGGTGCACAAGTTTGAAGTGCACCCTGGCTCCACAGGGATAGTTCAGGACATTTTGGTTAACAGCATAAATACATCCAAAATAATCAATCAGAAGTCTAAAGACTCCCATAGTAAATTGAACAGTTCTTCAAAAAAAAAAAAAGGCAAGATAAAACCAGGCTGATCCACACTGGGATGCCATAATTTATGTCAGTTTCACACCAGAAAGACACTGGATTTTATATCTGCCTACTGAACTGAAGCACCTTCTGCATTCCTTATAACGATGGAACCAGTTTGAGTAAATTACCACATGTAGAGATTTACCATAGTAATTTTAAACAATGCCTCATATTCTTTGCATAAAATAGCATTAAATCACCTCCGCTGGTTATTTGCCGGTATCAGCAGAAGTACAACATTATTCAGACCATATTCGTCTATATGTTGTATATTGTGGAAAACGGCAAGAATTGTCTGCCAGTATGCGAACCTGTAATCTGCTCTGAGTCCCCTTCGGGGTGAGAAGAGTGGAGTATAAATAAAGTAAGTAAATAAATAAATATTAACTGCATGAAGCTTTCATGTTCAATGAAATACATTAAAACAATGTGGAAAGCTGTGGAAAGAAGAAATAAAGTCTTGCTTGCTAATATTTTAGAGGGCCATTACAATTGGTCAAATGGCATAAAACATTTTTACTCTAAATTGTTTATACTTCTAGGTTTTTTTTAGCATGATATGTATTTTTGATGTCATTCCTCTAATAATGAGTTATTGAAGCCAGCCATAGGAGACTTAAGCTGCATTTGTGGCTAACATAGTTAGAATCCCATGGACTTTGCCATATATGTATTTACCTTGCTTTTAAAGGGCTAATAACACATATTGTTGGAAACATTGAAGTGTTACTTCTTTGTCTAAGGCTAGCATCACCAACAATCAGTAGCTGACCAGTCTACAAAAATATCTTGTACCACCTTTCAGACTAACTGAGATAAAGAACATAGCCAAAAAACTCACAGCAAGCCAGTGAGTCTGACCATTAAAGCCTTCAACAACACATCAAGACAAAGAAGTTGGTAGCATAAGCTTCATTATACTTTAGCCTACTTCTTCAGATGCATTGAGCAAAATGTCTAAGAAAAGACATTTATGAAAAGGCGATATTAGTGAATAGGCAATGTGTGAACTGGTCAAGGTATATTACACATAATATTAAACTCCCCAGCTTCACAAAGGTTGTTTTGGCTAATTTATCTTTTTTTCTGGTTCACTGCCAGCATCATACTACATTCCAATAACTCCCTCCATCATTCATATGGTTACCTACTCACCTTACCCTTAGGCAACATCTTTCCTCTTGCCTTCGTTCCTTAGTGTCCAGGATTAAAATTGAACTTGTCACCTCATCAACATACCTACAACCTTTGCATTTCATGGATATAGTTTGCACAAAAGGTCTATTCCTAGGTGCTTCGTTTCATTCATCTGATAAAGTAGTTTCAGGTCTGTAAAAGCTTATGTTAGCAGCATCTCTCAGTCTGAAAGGTGCTACAAGATGCCTTTGCATACAGATCGAGAATAACACAGCTATGCTTTTAAATTATATCACTTGTTGAGGAGTTATTGCTCCAGAGATTTTGCAGTTTAAAGAAAGAAAGAAAAGGAAGTGGAAGCAAGTATGAAAAAGGAAGTGAAATGATGTGGTTGTTTATTATAGTTGCACATGCTAAGGACATGGGGACCGGGGCAGTGCTAAAAAGTTATGATCGATAATTGGAATGAAGGAAGAGAGGAGTCATTACACCTCTGTTCTCAGATATGAGGCAGCATAGGACAAAAGGTCAAGCATTTTGAAGTAGCCAGTGAGTCATGGCAGAACTGTATGAAGGAAGATTCTCTGCAGAAGAACATCAGGAAATAAGAGCAGAAAGATCAGGGGAGGAAGTTTCCATACTTGGAAAACAAGGAGTGTATGCTAATGTAGGAACAGGCTAGGCCTGGATTCATGCTGGTACACTACAGAAATGTAACTATACCAGTGTAAGTGGTGGCAACAGAAAGAAAAAGACAAGCAGATGCATCAGCTAGTTTGGAGAAATAAGCTGTTTGGTGCCTGAAAATTTGATCTGCCTCCCTTTTAACTCCTGTATGACCCTAGAAAAAGTGGAACTGCTACCATATTTTGCCGAAAACATTCTGGTGATTAAGCCATTATACAGATTTGAGGATACCAGAGTCAGAGTGACAACGTAAACAAATTATAATGGGAGAAGAGTGCTGTACAGAGGCAAGTGAACAAAAATGTTGATGTGTTTCCATTCCTAAATGTTATTTTTTATATGTCATTTATTCCATCAACTCCCTAAGGTTCTCAGTTCTTAGGAAATCATATTGGATTCCTTTTCAGAATGAGGACTATTTGTGACATGATTATTAGAAGACTCCATCTATATCTCTATCAGGAACTAGTAAGCTATTGAAGAGATCCATCTGTGGAAATTGGTCCATTACTCATTTATAACCTGATGGTGACCTTTAAGCTCCAATATTGTCTATGTTATGCCATAAACCAGTCTTGCCAAAACTAAGACTTCCAGATATGTTGGGCTACCTTTTCCATCATCGCTAGCCATTGTGCATGTTGGAGATTAATTGGATTTGTAGTCTAACAGGCCTGACTTTGTGACTGCTCAATCTAATTGTAGGCTGTTCCCTCAGAGCTGCTTCCTTTCCTCCCCCATCCCTTTGTAAATTCATTGTGCCAGTGGTTTGGTAAATTATTTCAAGCAGGCTCTGTGGTTTTCTGCAGCTTTTCCGTTCCAAGTTCTATTAACGGAAGGTTAGGAGACAAGAGTATCAAGAAAGAGAGTGGCAGATCAGTGAAAGCAAAGTATACATCCAGGAAGGGCAAGTCATGGACAAGATGCTGTTTTCAAATGAACCACAACCTTCAGGATCTGGGCTGTTTTTAGAAAATGAAATTGATTCCCCTTCCTTTTGTTCTTCTCCAGCAGCAGCCTCTGAAGTTTTTAAGATTTTTAGCTAGGACAACATTGGCAAGCATTTAGAAAATGCTGCAAGGGCAGAAATCTCCCGCATAAATTGGAGATCACAAAGAGGAAGAGAAAAACTTATTTTAATAGTTACAGCAAAAATAAGAAAAACTACCCTTTCTAAAAATGCCTTTGTTGAAATTTGAATGTTCGTGAATATGGGATTCCAATTAGGGATCCAGTTGCAGTTCCCACCACTTGGATAAGTTAATTTGATGGAGATACAGGCAGGCCTTTCTCCTTAGCCGCACTCAATTGTGATATCTTTCCCAAAGGATGTATGGCTGGCTCCAATCCCATTGAGCTTCAAGAAGGCAGCCAAGACTGAATTGTTCCACAGGCCCTTTGCTCCTTACTTAATCTGTTCTTCTAACCCGTGATCAATTATTTTAATCTCTGAGGCATTCGAAATAAACACATTCATTAGATAATCAAGAAGCTAACCAGGTTTTTCAAGCCTTTCTTCAAATAGTAAAATTCCTTTAGGAGATCCCATTCATATAAGGTTCCCTATGAATTTACAAAATATGCTCCTTATTAGATCAATTAACAATGCAATCTTATGCATGGCTACACAGAGAAAGCCTAATTGAATTCAGCAGGACTTCTTCTCAAGAACAGTGGGCCTAGTTTCTTTAAGGAAATGTTGCTTTAATGAACAGTGAAATTCAGACTGAGGTTTTTATTTTGAAGCCATTATAACTCAGAAACCGAAACCCAATGGTATAGAACCATTGCATCGATTGTTCAATGCTAAATTAACAATTATGGACATGTCATAGTAATTTAACCTAATTTATTTATTTACAGCATTTTTACCCCACCCTTCTCAACCCCCGAGGGGGGGGGGACTCAGAGCGGCTAAGGAAGTATATTCTTGCCATGTTCCTGCCACCCCTACCCATTCCTTTGAAGGAAGAGTAGTACTTTGGAAGGCTGTGCACCCAGCCAATTTTAGGGACTCAAAACAAACTTTGTAATGTAAAATATCTTTTCATTTTGGTGACTAAGACATATGTCTGAATACAGGAAAGGCATTCTAGACACTAATTTCCATTCACACTATAACATAAAGTGGTATATTATATCTATTTTGGTGTTTAACTACCTGGGACAGTGGTGGTGTCTTTCCAGTTCTTTGTTTCTAAAATAGTAGCTCACAAAATAGTTTCTATTGCACAATCTCATCCAGGGAACAGGTAAACTATTTTGCAGGGAGGGTAGCCAGTATGGAAACTGGTCCAGAAGGGCCTCACAGCCCAGCTATGTTGCATATCTTCTCATTGGGGGGGGGGGGAAGCTTCCCAAATCCTTCCCACATATCTCATAACATGGGTAGATTTATAAGCAAGATTATGGCTATTTAAATAATTCGGATGAGAACCATATGGGGTTTTTTAAGTCAAAACTAGCATCAAATTGTGCCTGGAAGCAGACTGGTAGCAAATGAAACTGTTGCAACAAAAAGATTTGTGTAATCCCTATAGCCAGCCCAGTTAACAATCTGGCTGTGAAGTGGTTGAAGTTTCTAAACAGTCTTCAGAGGTGACCTTCTGAAGATCATGTTACAGTAATCCAACCTGCATGTGCTACTGTTATCAAATCTAACATCACAAGAAATGAGTGTAACTGGCACATAAACTTTAACTGTGCAAATGCACTCCTTAGTGACTGCTGACACTTTACCTTCCAGACTTAGAGCTGAAACCAGCAGCATGCCCAAGCTGTAGCCCTATTTCATGAGAAGAGTGTAACTACATTTAGTGCAGACCAAATCCCTGAACCTTGATCTGCCTTTTGACTGATCATAAGCACCTCTGCTTGGTGGAAATCATCTATCAGACAGATGGCAAGCTATTTAACCTCAGCAGACTGAAAACCAAAACCAAGGTTACAACAACATCTGTTATAGAACTCCAATATGCTGATGACAATGTCATCAGTGGACATTCAGCAGAAGACCTTTGCAGAAGCATACGAGAAGCTCGGCCTGTCACTGAACATCAAGAAAACCAAAGTGCTCTTCCAGCAGGCACCAGCCAATCCATCTGAATTGCCAGAAATACAGCTTAATGGTGTAACATTAGAAAATGTTGACTATTTTCACTACCTTGGCAGCCACCACTCCACAAAAGTCAACATTGACACTGAAATACAACACTGCTAAGAGGAAGGTGCATCAAGCCAACTCTGACTGGTTTTCACCTGAAAACCAATGTCCTCATTGTGGGAGAACATGCAGGTCAAGAATAGGGCTCCACAGTCACCTCCGTACCCACCGCCAGAATACCGCACTTGGAGGACAATCTTACTCAGATAACAAGGCATTGCCTAAGGAAGTAAGTAAGCTTGGCAGGCCTGGCTTGCCAGATTCCCATTGCCTAGCTCATTTGTTGGCCCTAACCCCTGATAAATGCTCCCATTGCCTCCTTATCTCTGTCTTGTTTGGATTGTGTTTGTGTTGTAAGCCACCTTGAAATGGTTTGATCTCAAAGGTGGCATATGAATGAAACAATAATAAAAATGCAATGAACTTTGCCATGGCTTGTGGAACCACTGTGGTATAAAAGGGATGAGCCCCCCCCCCCAAATGTTCATTCAACTCTGTAAAAATGTACAGGGATATTTTCGTGCCTTTGGTGCTCTTCAGCATGTTCTCAGACACTAGCAAGAGGATATTGTACATATATAATAGTCCAAAGTCAAACTGCACTTAAAATATAACTAGCAGTGATATATTTATATTGATTGACTTTTTAAAATGTTTTTAATGCTTGAAGGTCAATTTTTATTGACACAAAACAAAACACTGCAGCATTTGGGGGGTGGGGGCGGAAATCCCAGTAGGGTAATTCCTCTAAACTCCATAGCTATGCATGCTGGATTATCAGTAAAATCACAGCAGAAGGAAGTATTGAACCATTCCTCATTATGTGCAGGGTGTTTCAACTTTTAAAGAAGAGTCTCCCTCCAACTGAAAAAATATCATACCTGTTAGCTATAGTCTTATAATAACATTTTGTTTGACCCAAATATGCATTGTTAAAAATTAATACATTATCATTAGGCTGTCCCTTTTTGACATTACTGCATTCAGTGAACTCTTTATGTAAAAGCACTGCTGCTCTGTGTTGCTTCTTGTGCCTCTCTTGGGTTCAGTAAATCCCATTGCTATTTTGGAAAGTCAAGATAAACATTTTTGTTGTTAATATTCTGTAACCATAACTACAGATATTTCTCTGGTCATAAGATATCTTTATCAGGATAATGAGAGCTCTATTCAAGAAGTATATATTGTAGATAAAATGGTATAATATTGGATATTATATGCACATATATCTGTTTCTTTGAATCACATTTCCCTCCACATTTAAACAACTCCTAAAACATTGCATATTTACATAAGATAATAAATCTATTTTTAGCAAAACCTTACTATCTCTTTTTTTAATCTGATAAAGCAAATTGTGAAGTTTCAAAAGCTACCATATTGGATTTTGTGACTTTTGTTTGGCTCAATAAAAGTACAATTATACAATGAATTTGGGATTTTGTTGTGGTTTGCCATATGGAGAACACAGCTGAAACCTTTCCATGAATGGCGTATTTATGCAAGCATATTCTTATTATGGAATTCTAAGTTTCTAATAAGTAAAGTCATGTCAATTCAAAAGCAAAAATGTGCCCCAGGACAAAGCCCAGAAAAAATATTTTTCTAGTTACTTTTTCAGAATTATCCAGCCAACATGGCTGCAGAACCATGGTGGCTGGTCTTGTCATGGTGTTATAGCCCTTAAAATGTTAAATAGCCTCTGATTGTCAGGTCTATATGTGTTGTGTGTCTATGGCATTGAATGTTTGCCATGTATATGTTCATTGTAATCCACCCTGAGTCCCCTGCAGGTTGAGAAGGGCAGAATAGAAATACTGTAAATAAAAAAAATAAAATAATAAAAAGTAACTTTTCCAACCACTATTCAGAACTACAGAAGTTGCTCTGGCTAGATCCTGTATCTCCTCAAACAGAAAAGTGATCTAATGTGGATGTCCAGGCAGTAAAGTATGAGAAAAGATTAATACAAGGTATTATATGTACTATCTCCTAGAGTTAATTATTTGCCAATCACACAGTAGTGTTTCCTATTATCAAAATATATAGAACATCATGACTTGGGAACGGAGACTCATTTATCTCAATATCAGGACTGAGCAGTTTTTAAGCTATAATGTTTGGTTTAATTTGTTTAGCTCATTAAAAAAATAGCCAACAGAGACTCACCAAATAAACCCACGAAGAGTGGATGAAATCCCACAGGTTTTCCATAGAATGAATGGAAGTTACAGCCCTTCCATGCTACTTATTCCTAATTGTATTCAACTGTTCTTTACTTCAACAGTATAATTTAGTATTTTTTGACATTTTAAAGTACTGCAAATACAAACTCTTGGTGAATGACTGCAAATAATTCCTAGATCTATTCCTGTTACTGATCATAACTGGGGGATTATGAGAGCTGAAGTCCAAAAGGA
This sequence comes from Anolis apletophallus, assembly GCA_030556195.1. NCBI lineage: Eukaryota > Metazoa > Chordata > Lepidosauria > Squamata > Anolidae > Anolis > Anolis apletophallus. The sequence goes on along the minus strand of JARBWK010000007.1, from coordinate 102,609,623 downwards.
TTTTTTTTCACACTATGACCCTGAGACTAAAGAATAAATAGTTTTGCCTCACATTTTCAGACTGAGTCTTCCAATCACGAAGCCTGGAAAAGCATTTCATTCATGGAGGTTCAGTACTGCTTTCCATGTGTCCTTATGAGTCTCTATCGAAATGTTATGCAGTACAATTTCATAAAAGATACATGTGCATAGAATAGTAGTCTCGGTAACCTTAGTACACCTAAGAAACCAGTTTTAAGCAATTTTTGTTGGTGATATACTGTATGTAGCGGCAGCCAATGGCTCCATGGTCATAGAATAGTGAATTCACTCTGAGTCTGTGCCTGAATTTTAAATGAGTATTACAGATGCTTCCTCTTACCACCTAATTAGGTTCAGTACCTTGGATAGTTCCATCAAAGTTTATATACTGCAACAGATTCCTCATCATTTTGACACAGATACTAGCAGCTGCCACTGGCCAGAGCCACCAACTGGAGTAAAGAACTGGAGAGGGAAGGGGGGGGGGGTCCTTGCTTCAAGGGGAATCCTCTATTGGATTCCGGTTCTCTCCATGAGAAAAAGAAGCCTCTTTATTTGGCAATAGTGAAGTGTGGTTTTGGCACATTTATGTATAACTAGCTGTACCCGGCACGCGTTGCTGTGCCCTATTTAGGAGATGCGAGAAAGTCTGATTATGTAAGGGTTGGAATTGTTGTTAGTTATGGTGTTGTTGGGGCCCTGGCTGTGTCGTTGTGGGTTGTTCTGGTGGGTGGGATGTTGAAGTCCTGGGGAGTTGTTGGTGTGTGGTGTTGCTGGCGTTCTGCATAGCTTGTGGATATACAATGTGTTTTGTCTTTCCGTCTGCTGTGTTGATGTAGAGGTTGATGCTTGTGTGGTGGTGGGGTACTTTGGAAGTGAGTGGAGGTACTTGAAATCCCATTATCCATGGTGTGTCCTCCTCTGAACAGCAGTCGGATGGAGTGTGGGTCATGGGGGGCATTGTGTGCCAAGTTTGGTCTTTATCGGTCTTGGTTCTGGGCCACAGTGGTCTGTGGGGAATGATGGGTTTTGAAGTACTACAAATCCCATTATCCATGGAGGTACTTCAAGTCCCATAATCCATGTTCCACCCTCCTCCAAACTGTAGTAGAATGTGGCGTGGGTCATAGGGGCTCTGTGTGCCAAGGTAGGTTACTGTAAATTCAGGCCATACACAATGTCCCATGAGCTGAGGCCTAGTCAGGAACAGCAAGTTAATGAAGCCTTACTGTCAATTCAGAGCGTAAACAGCATTCCATTAAGTGAGGCCTAGTCAGGGAAATTAAGTTAATGAAGCCTTACTGTCAATTTTGGGCTTGGTCTATGATTTGTAGGGGTGTAAATTCTCTGTGGGAAGTGAATTGGCTCAGCCCTTTGTCTTATCCTCCTCTGACAGTTTATTATTGGTCGGAATGTTCATGTTGGCTGGCCAGTACAGGAGTTATGCAAATCCGCCCTTATTGGCAGCCAATCATGTTGTCAGAATGTAGAGGCTGGGAGAGTCGTTGGCAGCCCCGGAGGATGCTGGGAAATGTAGTTTTTTTACTCGTTGTTTTGGGGGCCTTTTCGGTTTTGGGGGGGAAGTTTCTTTGCTACAAACATACCTTGCTTGAGGCCTATTTCTGTTGGCAAGTTTGGTGTTTCTGCATTGTAAGGTTTCTCTGATTGGGACAGTCGGTCCATGACGGGAACCCCTTTATATAATAGATAATTAGGAAAAAAGAAGTGTGTGTCCATGTGCCAGTCTTTGCTATAGTTATGTGAAATGTAGCCACTTTAAACTTGGAACAAATACTAAAAGGATCACAAGAGCCTGGTCATTGGGGTTATTTTGTTTCTTAGATGGAGTAATAGATTTTAATTCATTGGATTCTATCAATAACCTGCAATTCTAATTTTAATAATCAGGTCACAGACATCTCTGATTTGAAATCTTGGATGGGGTGGCAGGGAGAATTGGGATGATCATTTCTTCACATGCACAGCATGAGTACTTCTTCAAGGCCCCAGTTTAGATTGGGAGAGTTTGTTGTTGTTTATTTGTTCAGTCGCTTCCAACTATTCATGACCTTATGGACCTGCCCATGCCAGAGCTCCCTGTTGACCATCGCCACCCCAGCTCCTTCAAGGTCAAGCCAGTCACTTCAAGAATAACATCCATCCACCTTGCCCTTGGTCAGCCCCTCTTCCCTTCCCTTCCCCTTCCATTTTCCCCAGCAGCATCATCTTCTTCAAGCTTTCCTGTCTTCTCATATATGGCCAAAGTACTTCATCTTCGCCTCTAATATCCTTCCCTCCAGTGAGCAGTTGGGCACTATTTCATGGAGTATGGACCAGTTGGATATTCTTGTAGTCCAAGGCATTCTCAGAATTTTCCTCCAACACCACAGTTCAAAAGTGTCTATCTTCCTTGCTCAGCTTTCCTTATGGTCCAGCTCTTGCATCCATAGGTTGCTATGGGGAATATCATTGCTTTAATGATGTGGAGCTTCGTTGCCAGTGTGATGTCTCTACTCTTCTGAGATTGGTCATTACTCTCCTCCCAAGAAGTAAATGTCTTCTGATTTCCTGGTTGCAGTCTGCGTCTGTTGTAATCTTCATGCTTAGAAATACAGTCTGTCACTCTCTCCACATTTTCTCCCGCTATTTGCCAATTATCAGTCTAGTTGCCATAATCTTGGGTTTTTAAATGTTTAGCTGCAACCCAGCTTTTGTACTTTCTTCTTTCACCTTGGTTATAAGGCTTCTCAGCTCCTCCTCGCTTTCAGCCATCAAAGTGGTATCATCTGCATACCCCCAAGACTTGCTACAATTTATTATGATTCACACAAAGGCCTTAGAATAGTCAATAAAACAGAAGTAGATGTTTTCCTGAAACTCTCTGCCTTCCTTCATTATCCAGCGGATATTGGCAATTTGGTCTCCCGTTCCTCTGCCTTTTCTAAACCCAGCTTGTACATCTGGCAACTCTCTCTCCAAGTATTGCTGGAGTCTACCTTGCAGAATCTTGAGCATTCCCTTACTGGCATGTGAAATAAGTGCCACTGTACAAAAGTTTGAGCATTATTTATTGTTTCCTTTTTTGGTATGGGGATATAAGTTGATTTTTTCCAATCTGATTGCCATTCTTGTGTTTCCTATATATGGCATGGATCATCTTGACCACATAATCTTTAAAGATTTTATACAGTTCAGCTGGGATGCCATTGTCTTCTGCTGCCTTGTTATTAGCAATGGTTTTTAAGGCCTATGCAACCTCACTCCTCAGAATGTCTGGTTCTAATTCACTCACCACACTGTCAGAATTATCCTACCTATATTATTATATACAGATGAGAGAGAGGGAGAGAGAGAGAGAGGGAGGGAGAGAGAGAGACAGAAATAAAGTACTAAATAGAGAGAGAAAATCCTATGAAATTTGATAAATATAGAACAGTTAGATAGAAGGATCTCTGGCTCAAGATGATAGCTTCCTCTCAAATATTTGGCAGCAAGTAGCAGATATAGCTGATGGGGACCTCAGTCAGAATTGAGGAACATCAAGGAGGCAGGCCCATCATTTGCAGCTCATTGACAGGAAAACCATCATCATCAAAGGACTCAGCACTCTTGCAGAAGTTTAAGTAAGAAATACTGAGCAATTAACCACCTGACATCTCAAGGTAAGGTGGAGGCATAATGTTCTTGTTGTACACAAGGGATCATTCTACTTGTCTCATTGTACCCTTGAGCTCTTTGATTTATTTTATTTTTTTAAATCCCCAATTGGTTTATAAGTGATGTATTTCATTTTCTTTCCCATTTGGCTTTAGTTATGGACTGATTCTGGAATGTCTGGCGCCTTGCTATTACTCTACCCTTCATCTACAATGAACTCTCTAGACTACCTTTGAATAGCCTGGGCTGGCTTTGAATGGCTTGGGCTGCTTTTCCCCAACTATAGTTTGCTGATTCTAGGAACAGAAAAAAAGAAGTAAAATACAGGGAGAGCAAGAGGGTGATATAAAGGGAAATAACAAGTTTCTAAGCCTTGTTAAGAAGGTATATTGGTTATTATATCATTCTGTTCTGTGCATTTCTCTCTCTTACATGCTCAAACACACACATCTTAAGAACCACATTTCATACACAGGAAAGATGATGTTTGTAAAATAGCCCAGATAATTTCAGAGTATTTAATAGTCCCTTTTTGATGCATATAAAATATGTCTGTCTCAGTCTCTGTTGAAATATAGTTGAAAGGTGTTACTACTCACTAAATCAACCTTTTGTTCCAGAGGCTGCACACTAAGCTTAATCACTTTCAGATTACTCCTCAAAACTTAGAAAGTGCACTCAGTTGGCACAATCTACATTAGCTGGTAGGGTAGGGGCTAATTCTTCAGTATAAGATTCTTACTTCGGTTCTGACAATTTAAATCTAAATTATGTAGTTTACAAATATTGTTACTAGACTTATGTGGGTGAAAAATTAAAAATAAATAGTATGTTTCAGAATACACATGTTGAGATTTGACAACATGTTCATAGGAATTCCTTCCCCATTGTCCTTACTATTGAATGAGTATTTGCATTTATAGCTTGGTAATAGTTCTGAGGTGAATTATAGCATTTTGCATTGATGCAAATGGAGGAGGGCTGTGTAGGATTTTGAGGTTCTCTTCACTTCCATCTTCCGCTCATTAATCAACATGATCAAACAAGCAAACAAATGGAGAGAAAGGGACTTGTGTATCTGTACAGACATAGAATGAAGTATGTTGGGCTTTTAACTTTCATGGCTTAATATTATCAAATCTTGGAAGTGGTCGTTTTACAAAGTCTTTAGCTTTGTCTGTCAAAGAATGTTGGTGCCCCATTGGAGCTGTGGTGGTGCAATAGGTTAAACACTTGTGCTGGCTGAACTGCTGACTTTAAGGTAGGCAGTTTGAATCCATGAGATGGGCTGATCTTGTCTGTCAGCTCCAGCTTCACATGCAAGGACATGAGAGAAACCTCCCACAGGATGACAAAACATCCAGGCATACCCTGGCAGAAGGCCAATTCTCTCACACCGTAAGTGACTTGTAGTTTCTTAAGTCAAGGTAGAGCATAGGCACATTGAATTATTTATTTATTTATTTCTCGCTTTTATATCCCGTCACTTCTCAACCCCCGAAGGGGGACTCAGGATGGCATTACAATTAAGCCCCATTGGAGGCTATTACAAAAATTACAATAATAAAATCGCAAATTAAAACATCACATAATAAAAACAATACATAGTTAAAACCATACAAAGATTGAACAATAAAAACCAGTCTTGACAGATGGAGTTTAAAAATGGGGAGCTGGGGCTTTGAAGGGCTTTAAGTGATTTTCAAGGATTGTATGTCAGGATCCAAAGGATCAGATGTGGTCCATGGATTTTCTTTGTGTCTCCTTTATATATTTTAGCCCTTCAAATAGGGGGTGATTTCAAACATCTTTTGATGTCCCTTCCAACAGTCTTTGGTTTGGTGAATTAGGCAATCATTATGCCTGATAAAAAAACTTCCTCAGACACATAAAAATAACCAGGAGTATTTTAAAAAATGGAACACAAATGTCTACATCTGTCAAAATGCAGAAGCAGCAGTTAGCACAGAAATCCCCAGTCAATGTACAAGAAGCATGCAGAAAAGGAAAGACCAGCTTGAGTTATGAAATTGACTCTATAGTTTGCCTTGTTTTCAGTGCTTGGCTTTTGCTCCCTACGCTGCTCCCTCTGTTGGGTCTCTATGGGAATGACAATTGAATAGATGTCACTGTTGCCTAAATGAAGTTTTAAACAAATTCATAACAATTGACTCATGGAGACAACGGGGAAAGTTGCAAAGGTCGCGTGGGACAGAGATAGTGTAACAAAGTGGAGAAATGTATGTGTCCTGCAAAGCAATGGCTGGTGGCATCTTGTATACAGGTATTAAACTGGAGTCGTCACATTTTGTCTCTTGAAGAGTAAGCCTAGCTTCCCACATGATGAAACATTAGCAAACAGATGTATATATTTGCAACCTCCACGCTCATTTTAGTCATCTATCTTGTTTTGCCTCCAAATTTTCAGGGCCATTGTTTATCTTGTTTTCTCTCCTTAAAACACAGTAAGAACACATCCATCCATCTTTTCAGATTTATAGGCTTAACTCTTGTGGATTTGGTTATTTGCAGATTTGATAAATATGGTTTCCTTAGAATATCTGGATTTTCCATAGCAACTCCATGGTCAACTTCCATTAAAAATTCGCTATAGAGTCACACTGGAGGACTTATATATTCCTGAAGACAATTCTTCACCATGGAGTTATATGTCCTTCAGTGTGATTCTATTATGCTAAATGAACTAGAGTTTTTTTAGGGGGGTGGGGGGTTCTCTCAAGAAAAACAATGCTTTTTACATTCACGTAAATTCATCTTTCAGTGAGAGGTTCAGTTCATTAATGAGCTGTACCCATCTGACTGCAGCAAAGGTTCATCTACTTAAATTGCCCCTTAGGCTTCCTGGATGGTCAGAATTACTTCTCAGTTGCATTCAATTGTTCCACACAGCAAGTGTTTAAACAGCAACATCTACTACATTTTACATATGAAAACCAGGATAGCCAAACAACATTGAAAGCGATTACTGACGAAGAAAAAGATGTGCCACGAATTAACTTTTTCCTTAGGGCCCTTCTCAATAACAAGGCAGAAAATCCCATAATATCTGCTTTGAACTGGGTTATTTGAGTCCACACAGCCATATATTCCAGCTCAAACCAGAAAATGTGGGATTTTATTCAGCTGTGTGGAACCAGAAAAGACAAAATTCTTTCTCTTCTCTCTTCACTTCCCTGCTGAGTTAACTCAGTAGAAACCACTATTGAACACTGAACTCAGTTTGTAGCAATTGGGATACCTTTTTGCTGAAGAAAAGGGGGAATGTGGGAGGAGGAGAGAGAAATTGGACTATTTTTTAAGTGGCCGAAAAAGGGGTCATAATTTAGGATATTTTGAGGTTATGCTACTATTTTGCATATAACTACCCAATAGGAATGACCTATTGAAATGTTAATATTTATTTGTTTCAGTATACAAGGTAATATAATCAGGGACCTACCATATTTTCCAGGGTATAAGATGACAGGGCGTATAAGACCCCCCAACTTTTCCAGTTAAAATAGAGAGTTTGGGATATACTCGCCGTATAAGACTACCCCTCTTCCAATGCACACCAAATAAAATATGAAAAAGCATCAGATTTGATTTCATTATGGTAATTTTCCTATTACTGTACCTCCTCTGTCTCTCAGATCTTGCACATGCACACCTGCACCGCTTCACAGCAGTCTTCAGGAGCGAGCTCTGATGGCAGAGGAGGAGGTACAGTAATAGGATACAAGGGCGGGCCAGACAGGTAAAAGAGATGTGTTTTTCTGGACCCAGAGCCACTCTATCTCTTTTTTCCATACTCCGGATGCCTGCAGCTTGCTCTGCCCTTCACTTGCACCTTCCCGGTGAGGCGCCCCTTCACCTGACCATCGGGACCGCATTAATTCCACGAATCCTGCTGAATAGATTTTCTTCTACCGTACTTGTACAGCGTCTCCTTTAATGCTTTCATGCAGTCGCTGCATACGGCAGGAACGCGGCCACTGCCATTTTTTAGCCCCTCCCCCCCAATATGCGGCAACCACTAATTCTCCAATCCAGATTGGAAGTTTCAGCACCCGCTCTATACGGCGACTTCCGGTGTATATCGACTCCCGCATATAAGACGACTCCTGCATATAAGATGACCACTGACCTTTGAAAAGATTTTCTTGGGTTAAAAAGTAGTCTTATACGCCAGAAAATACAGTACTACAAACTTTGCTACCTGGCCCCAGAAGCCCTCATACAATTTGTTGCTGTGAGAATTCATAGGAAGCTTCACACTGCAAAACAGGAAGAAATGATCAGACTACAAGAGAAAATTCAGCTTCCTTTTTATTGCTATATTAGTATATCCTTCATGTGTTGCTCTATTAGTACATCATTTATACCTGCTTTCCTGAGACTAAACCTTACTGAAGCCATTTCTGAATAAGCAGATGCAGAACCACTGACAAACTCTGCTACTTTACCTCCTGCAAAAAGAACAAAATGGCAAATTATTAATGGGCCTTGACACTGATGAAAGAGAAATTACTCTGAAATCATAGTTCCTGAATTTTTTCAGAGCAGCTCTGAGAAAAGCTTATGCCTTTACAGGGAAGTAGGTTTATACATTTACAGGGAAGTAGAATTAAACACTCTTCATTGTGAGTTGCAAGTTTACACAACCGGTAAAACATTGTTGTAGAATAATAGACATATGTTTGCATGAGCAAGCATTCTTTATCCCAATATATCTAGAAGCATGAGATTTAAAAGTTGTTTTCTTACAGAACAAAGAATTGGGTTAACCAACCATAAAGGTATTGATTTGATTTATAATAGAAGGATGGAGAATGTAATTAGAGAACTGAATAATTTAATTTCTAAAATGGTTTACAAGCAGATTAGCTTTTGTAATGGCAAAAATGTACCTGTTTATACACATTATTTTATTTGGAAATGAGGTGAATTTAACAACAATGGGTCAGAATGTGTATCTTTTCATGAGAGTTTCTGGAAATTATCTTTGGGATGCAATATCGCAGAGACTTAGCACATGTTTCCAGTATGCTGTTTTAAGAATGCTCGGTAAAACTCACTCTGCTTTCAGATTGAAGTGAAGGGAAAATAAGTACTTGCGGATGCTAGAGAGGATAGAATAGATCTTAGTTAAAGACATTCTAAGCTGTGAGTAACATCACATTTATTTATTTTTTTGTAACTAATCTCATCAGCTGCCCTTTTGGGATATATCTGCACTACATAGTTATAGAAGTTTGATATATATTTAATTGTTATGGCTTTGTTATTGAATACCTCTCCTCCCCCCAAATTGGGGTCACCATAGGGGCCAAGATAGGTGACCTGGAAAGGTCTTCAGTTTTCAGTTCCCTGAAAACTAGACCCTATTCCCCACACCTTGGCCATTCACAAGTTATGTATGATCAATCGTTGCACATTTTCAGTCTCATACTCTCACAATAAACAGGGATTGACACTTACTCACCTCACAAAGAGACTCAGACATGAAGCTCATCAAGCTGTGCCCATCACCCTTTGACTCATTCTTAAGACCCACCTGGACATCTAGCCATCTATTGTTCAATATCTGGGAATTTCCTAGAAATATGTTACATCCTAGTTCTCCAAACGCAGCTCACATTCCTTCCCAACTCCAGGGGAGGGACACAGACAGCAGACAGCTTCAAATACAGCTCAATTATAGTTTATTCCACACTATGCACCAATCTCAAACTATAAATGGGTATACTTTCGCGCGATGCCCACTTTACCGGCCTTTCATAAGGCCTGTAAAACCCACCTGTTTATTCAGGCTTTTGGGTCGGGATAAGGCTAGGCTCCGTGATTTGGCCAAGGGCTGTGATTCTATGTAGTAGACAGGCATCATTGCCGGTTTTAACTGTGGATGCATACATCCAACTATGTTTTACTATGTGTTATGTATGGTTTTATTATGTTGTACTGTGTTTTTATTGACTGTATCTTTTAAACTGTTGTGAGTCGCCCCGAGCCACCTGGAAGGGGCGACCAAGAAATCCAAATAATAAATAAATAATAAATAAATACTTTTAAACAAATGGGATTACTGACAACCACAAACTGTAAATAAATGTACTTTTCAACCAATGAGACATCGCAGTCATCTGCAGGAGGCAGAAACCAGATTTTAAGTGGATTTTCTCTCTAGTGTAATGAAATAGATAGTTACACTCTTAGTGTCTACACTGGAGAAGAATTACCAGTCAAGAAAATTATATTTAAAGTGACATCAGTATGTGTTGTATGAATCTTATTAAGGCAAATACAGAACAATCTGATTGGTTATGCTGCCTCTTAATGTTGTCCATAAATTGGGCAAGAAATCATATCGTCCTATGGCATGCACCAATACTAATATTAATATTGTTAGGTAAATAAAGCCAGCATATTCAAGTCCAGTAATGAATCATTTTGATCAACATCCTTCTCATCAGAATGTGGGCATTCAGGAGGATTTTTAAAAAAATGACCACAAATGATTTCTAAAGCACTTTGAAGAAAAACTCCTAATAAGCAGATGATACATATATAACAATGATGGCATATCTGAATATGGTAGTGGTGATAATAACAATAATGGCAGTAGTGACAATAATAATAAACATGACTTAGGAAGAATGTATTTCTATACTGATAGAAAAAAACATTCCCCCTGTGCTTTGAGTTACTGATTCCTATAGAAGAGCAGCAAACTGCTCTTTGATTACGTCTTCATAAATATTGCTCACACACATCTCATAATACTACTCATACTTAGTCTTTTATGGATAAACATTTCAAATGTTTCAATGCTCATATTACATTATAGACAATACAGTATGCTCTTGGTATTTGCCCAATGGATATCAACCATGTAATAAAAGAGTAAAATGGTGTGCCTGATATAAAATAGCAAAATCAAGGATTGCTTTTGGGATTTAAAAAAAGATCAAGTTGTAGATGGTTGAACCTGTGAATGCAGAATCAATAGACATTTCATGCAAGTTTTTTTGCCCAGAAATAAATAAAATTACCCATTTGTTTCATAAGAACATAAGAACATAAGAAGAGCCATGCTGAATCGGACCTCAGCCCATCTAGTCCAGCATTCTGTGTCACACAGTGGCCCACCAGTTGTACACGGGGATCTCGAGCAGAAGGGAGGGCAAAACCCTGACCTGCTCCTGACCCCCCACAACCAGTACCCAGGGAAATCCTGCCTACCTCAACCAACTCCGAGGTGGCACTTGAATGTCCTTTCCATTCTCTTCCAATCTGGTGCATATCCCTACCCCACCATCCAAAAGCTCAGATCAAAACACTGGTCCTAAGACCAGTGTTGTTGATGATAATTTAAATGTACAGCCTCCTATTTAGTCCAAGGGGATTATAACCTTAAAATGTCTAATCGGGTCAATTGTTACATTAAACACAGATTCTCTTAAATGACATGAAATCATTTTTGACTTTAATTCTGATTGTTAGTTCCCTCTCCAAAGAAGAAGAAGAAAGAACCCCAAAGTTTTTGGGTTAAAATATTGGAGAACAAAACAGCAGTGACATCTCTATGAAAGTTTGCTGCAGATTTCTAAGTCAAACCGAAGATGTTTTCTGAGAGCGGATTATTTTGCATTCAAAAAGGGGAGATATAAGCCCTGCACAGTTATTTATAAAGTGCTTAAGCACAAAGTACTTAAGCACTTATTAAACACAATGCCCCACTCCCCTCCCCAGTAAAACAAATGACCCATTCAACCCTGACATGGTCATATATTAAAGGATTTAAGAATCCAAATACAATCAAATGCTCATCTGGGAACTACGTAACATGGCATATTAAAATATGTATGCACCGTCTATTATAGAATTAAGCATACAGGGCCTGATCTGAATCAAGCCTGTTCCAACTTAAAGGACTGCGTAACCTTTGCCCCTGCTATTTTCTCCACTGAAAAAGTAGGTGCAAGAAAAGGAAAATAAAATGGCAATTCTGTAAGGTAGATCAGTGTGTGTGTATATATATGTAAAGGTTTCCCCTGACATTATGTCTGACTCTGGGAGGTGGTGCTCATCTCCATTTCTAAGCTTGTGTTGTCCGTAGAAACCTCCAAGGTCACGTGGCCAGCCTGACTGCATGGAGCACCATTACATTCCCAAAGAAGCGGTACCTATTGATCTACTCACATTTGCATGTTTTCGAACTGCTAGGTTGGCAGAAGCTGGGGCTAACAGCAGGAGCTCACCCCGCTCCCCAGATTCTAACCATCAACCTTTCAGCCAACAAGTTCAGCAGCGCAGTGGTTTAACCCACTGAGCCACCACGGGCCGTGTGTATGTATGTGTATATAATATATTACTGTCAATTATCAGCACCAAAATGTCAAAATAGGAACAGGACATGCATTCAGGTATTAGGAAACATTGTCAAAAGCAGATTTTAAAAACCAATATTGAATGTGATAGGTCACATTCCCATATTAACATTCCCATACATTTCCAGTCTGTGACATGCCTCCAAAAGAAAAAGAAATGCTCTACCTCCCACAAAAACTCATTTTTACATAGCGAAACAGACATGCCTAAAATTAATGAATGGTTTTCACTGTCCCATTGTTGATCCTCTACAGCTTAAAAGAAAGGTCTATAGTTCTCCCCTCTCCCTCTATTTCTCTTTGCATATATATTAGCTGCTCTGAGTTATAATTCAGATATTGATTTATTCCCATAAGTGTAAGAAATAATGAATAGAATGGTATATTCCAGTTTTAGAATAATAATAATAATATTGAATTATTGTGCCTATGACAAATTATATCCATTCTCAGAATGGTTTATCATTTCATGGCACAACATGGACTGTGACTATTCATTGTATCTGAGTCTCAGCATAAATAGGCAGTAACATTCTTGGAATAAAATAGCATGCAATGGGAAAACTTAGATCGCTCATCAACAGTGGCACTAGCATAGGTAGTAATCTTAATGAAACCATTTTATAGTATTTAGTGCATCAGATACTACAGGCACAAGGGCACACATTGCCACCACCATGAACTAAATGCGATCATTTTGCATTGGGAAAAACCATCTGCTTGCTCAGTATACATACATAGGATTCTGGCACAAAACTATACAACTAAAACAAACCTCTTAGTACAAAGCAAAATATAACTAAACCAAACTTTTATTTAAAAAACATAAGTTGAAAATGCAAATTAAAAGTCATTTTGAAAACGCATTTAAAGCGTAATAAAACAGAGACACAACATCCTCCATTAAAAGCACCATCTGCTGCAATGTATTAAAACCAAATACAAGGCACAGGGAGCAATTTTATAGCGCCAATAGAGATGATATAGTATAAATGAGAAGACATTCTAGTTATATATTTAGTAGGCATGGTTTAGAACCCAAAAATAGGGAATCGAAAATCTAATTGGGGGGGGGGGTTGATTAGTAATAGAAAGACTTACAAAAAAATTTCCAAAAATTTCTAAAATGTTACGTAATTACTAACGAAATTCGTTAGTAGTTCGTATGCCAGCGCATGCGCATTCCAGATGGTTTTGGCCTACAACTCCCAGAAATCCTAACAGCTGGTAAATTGGCTGGGATTTCTGGGAGTTGTAGGCCAAAACTTGAATAAATCACACTGAATTCTAGATGGGACTCTCCAAATAGGAAGGAGGGAGGGAAGGAGGGAGGGGGGTATTCTATTCTTGGAAGCAGCAAAAAAGGAGGAGGAGCCCCCTCCCTCGCTCCTCGCTGCCACTCTCTCACCCCGATCCTGAGGGAGCGAGGGCCCAAGTTTGCCCAGGCTGAGAGGAAAAGGAAGAGGCCTGAGGCTGTGAGGAATGGTGGGAGTTGAAGTCCAAAACACCTGGAGGGCTGAAGTTGGCCCGTCATGAAGCCTCTTCAAGGCTTTAGATACTGGCAGGCAGAAGGGGCAGGGAGGGCCCGTCCACTCCTCCTCCCCTGCCAGGATCTAAAGCGCATCAAGGCTTGGCACGCTTTAGATCTGTGAGAAACCAACCTAATGTATAATAGAATGAATGCTAACTTATAGAGTAAGTGCTAAATATTATAAGTAATCCAACTGGTCATATACCTACATTCCATGCACATGCAATAATACAGCAGTAATAACAATGGGTATAAGAAGAGGTAGGGGTTAACAACATAAAATTCAAATGGAAGTATTCTGACTCTGGTCCCTCCTCAAGTGGTGCAAACGGGCTCTTTCTCTATGAGCCCCGGATTCTGCAGCAAATCCTCCCCAAAGAATATGTATGTGCACGCAGGCAGCAAACGCTGTGCCCGGGCTTTTCCCGGGGAGAGGCTGCCTCCCGGGCTCATAGAGAAGAGCCGTTTGCAGTTTGCACTGCTTGAGGAGGGACTAGAGTCAGAATACTCGGTTTGAATTTTTTATGTTGTTAACCCTACCTCTTTTATACCCATTGTTATTACTGCTGTATTATTACATGTGCATGGAATGTAGGTATATGACCAGTTGGATTACTTATAATATTAGGCACTTACTCTATAAGTTAGCATTCATTCTATTATACATTAGGTTGGTTTCTCACGTGTTGTGTGCTACTACCCCAATACTCTTTGATGCTTTAGATCCTGGCAGGCAGGGAGCCCCCGTTTGGCTGGAAGCTTGGAAAAATGTAAACAGAGAGGTTTACTCAAGAGTAAATCCACAAAGGAGGGCACTTCATCCAAAGTGCCCTCCTTTGCGGATTCCCCCGAAGTTCTATAAAGAAAGTCCACTTCCTGGTTGGCGTTCCAGATGCGGAAATATTCAAAAGTAGCATTTCTTACGAATCCCTTCCGAATCATTTAATTTTCATAACTTTTTTCTCATGCCTAATATTTAGTATGTAATCTTCTTCCAATCTTAACTATATGTTAATTCAGGAAGGTAATGTGATTTAGTTATTTGAATGGTGGCCTAGGATTGCCAGAGATCAGGGTTTGAATCTCCCATTGACCATGTAAACTTGGGCAAGTCCCACTCTCTCAGCCTCAAAGGAAGGTAAGAAGAGACTTCTGTCAATAAATCGTGACAAGAAAACCCATTGATAATGTTGTCACTATTTTTCAATAGAGGAAAAACCTCTAGGGAATTAGTCACAACCATTAGTCACATTCTGCAGAATGGAGAAAAACCTGGGAAATACTTCCTTCAAGTCCAGTTTTGCCTAAATCATGTAAATTTGAATAGGGATTCCTAATCTACTATATTTACATCAAAGTCTTGTGAATGGCTATCCTGAACAGTATAAAGATAGCATTGCATCATGGAATCAAAGCACACTGTGCATGCTAATCAGAAAAATTCCCAGGGCCCAGAACTGGGTTATCTGAGTCCATACTCAGATAATGTGGGATTTTCTGCCTTGATATCCTGGGATAAAGGGCTGTGTGGATGGCCCCCCAGACAGCAAGAAAGTAATGTAAAATTATGTTTGAATATTTCTATATAAATGAAGCTTTTTGCCTTCTGACAGCATCTGTTTTGAGTCAGTTTCCACTAGCCTGGAGAAAAGAATTCAAACACGATTTAAAGAATATATTTTTCTATGTTCTAACTTTGTTCTAACTTTTTATTTATTTATCGTGTCAGAAGCAAATTGAGGGTACAGTTAAAATGTATTTAAAACACAAAAAAGTTATTTAAAATGGCATTATGCTAAATGTCCTTTGACCAGTAGCTGGCCACTTGAAGTGGCTGTGGTGTTGCTGTGAAAAGGTCCTCCATTGCGCATATGATAGGGCTCAGGTTGCAATGTGGTAGGTAGTCTATGGTTTGCTCTTCACCACATTCGCATGTCGTGGACTCCACTTTCTTCTAACTGCTAGGTCTCTGTTTCTGACCACGGCTTTTAAAAAGAAATAATGTTCCCTAAAGCACTTTCTCTTTTTCTCTAAACCATTCCCAAGAAGGACCCCAAGGGATTATGTAGCACAGCCATTTTTTTCTGCTGAGCAGAAATGCAGACCAAATGCTATCAAAAGACTGAATTTAAGGTTGTCATAAGTCTTAAAGCCAAAGAAATGTGTTACATATCTTTCAATAGAGATTGCTCCATCCCTCTTTCTCAACTTCTAATCTATTCACATCTATACTTTACAGTGCAACAAAAAAGAGAATTACAATTAATGGTAGACAAAAGTAAAGGTTTTCCCCTGACATTAATTCTAATTGTGTCTTACTCTGGCAGATTATAGCAGATTTTTTCTTGAATGGACTCAAAGATGCTTGCAATGCAAATTAAAACAGAACATCTTTTAAAACAATATGGAGTACAAATGTTTAAAAAGCATGAAATCACAATACAATTAAAACATTACTACAGGCAGTCCCTGAGTTACAAACATCTGACTTCAAACAACTCACAGTTAAGAACAGGAGTGAGACATCAGGAAGTGAGAGAAATCTATCCCTCTGAAGAGGAGTTCACTCTGGAAGAGTTATCATGGCAAAAAGGGGTCTCCGCTGATGCTTTCCCACCAATTCTTGTCACCAAAACAAACCAATTTTTCAAAATCCAATTCTCACAGGTACAGAAAGTGAGGGGAAATCTTCTGAACAGAGTCAGAGACAGCAAAACAAGCACCACAGGTGTGTGTGTGTGTGTGACTGGAGTTATATTGTTCCAACTTACATACAAAATCAACTTGAGAGCAAACCTACAGAAACTCTCTTGTTCATAACTTGGGGACTACTGACGTTGTCCGTAGATGCCTCCAAGTTCATGTGGCCATCATCACTGCATGGAGCACCGTTAACTTCCCGCCGGAGCGGTGCCTAATGATTTACTCACATTTGCATGTTTTCAAACTGCTAGGTTGGCAGAAGCTGCGACTAACAGCAGGAGCTCACTCTACTCCCCGGATTCTAACCCACAGTGCCAACGAGGGCTCCAAATTAATGGTACAGTTCAATTATTTGGGCGGAATCCAAAAGGGGGCCTAGACAGAGAAGGATAGTCCATTTTATTGCGGGAGGGGAGTTGAAAGAGGAAAACAATTTTCCCCATTTTTGCTGATTATCTCCCCCCCCCCTTTCTCATATAATAAATGATTGTTGTTTCAATTTATCTTATTTATTTATTAATCACGCTTCTATGCCGCCACTTCCGGGAGGGCTCGGGGCGGCTCACAAAAGCTGTACAGGCGCAGTAAAAACACATACAGTGGTAAAACAACAATGATGATGACATGGCTGGGGGGAATAACAGGAAAACAGGGGGAAATTGTTTAACCCCTTCAGTCGCCCTCCCCCTGTAAAACAGACTATCCTTCTCTGTCTAGCACCCCCTTGTGGCCTCCACTTGGATAATGGAACAGTACCGCTTATTCTTGGAATGATAAAGCACATACTATTGAAGATGCCACCATGGCTGCTAATTGTTAGTTATTTATATGTTTACTGTTTTAATTGTTTTAATTGTGTTTTATCAGGAGGGCAGTAATTGCCTATGTAAACTGCCTCGAGTTGCCTTCGGGCTGAGAGGGGCGGTATAAAAGTGTAGTAAATAAAATAAAAAAATAAATGGTGGATTTCGAGGGCAGGGCCTCATAAATGAAACAGATCTAGATGATAACATTTTGGATTAAGTGAAGGTATACACTTGGCTATTTAAAGGACTCTTCCCCATCCACATGAGACCAAAATCCTACAACCGTCCCTTTATGAGAAAAGTAAAAATGACTGAATGTTTATTTTTTTAAAAATGAAAATGACTTTCATGTTTTTTAGAAATGCATGTTAAGTTTCAGCAGGCCTTTCGGGGTTGGCTAGATTACAGTTTCCATTTTGCGCTGCCTAGCATGCAGCCCACTGTGATTTTATCCGCTGTTTTAATTGTAGTTCTATTTTAATGGTGTTTTATTGTGGTTTTATGATATGTCTGCTGTGTTTTATGAATTGCTGTGAGCCGCCCCAAGCTGTTTTGGGGGTGGGGGTGGCAGACAAGTATGAAGTAATAATAAATAAATAAAACAAACCATGGGAATTTCCATCTTTTAAAAAGATATATTGGTTGGAAGGCAGCAAACACTGATTAGTGGCAAACAAATTCCTTATCCAAAACCTGAAGATTATTGGCTCATCTTGTACTTGGGATGACATTTTTTTCACATTAAATAAATCTATTTTTCAAAATAAAAACGGGCATCCTCAAAACCTCTAGTTTTGTTTTGTTTTGGCATTTTGGGCCATCATGTCCCATAGAGTATTTCAGGGACAGAAACTTCCCACCATTATTTGCCCATTCCTGTAGTAAATAAAGGAAATACGAATACTACAAAGATAAAATTAGTTTCTCTGTGTTGTCTGTGTTCACCTCCTCTTATTTTCTCTTTCTCTCTTCCTCTTTCTCTCTCATTTCCCAAAGGACACAAAATCCTGTGGTGCTGCCACTGGCACTTCTCACTGATTGGGGAAGTCGGGAGCACATAACATTCATTTAAAAGATGCCCATATGGGGTTGTGCTCATCCTGCCTGGTACAGAGAAGTGCCAGCTGTCCTTCTGTGCTCTAGGGCCATGTAGCAGATGACTGGAAAGCAGTGCTGTTGCTGTCAGTTCCCCCAGGAATTCCCTGCCTAACATTGGAAGTGTGGAGCTTTGCATATGGTTCTTCTCCTTCCAGCCCGAGAAACTCCACATAAGGTATTTTAGGTGTTCTTGTCTCTCCAGGACTGGTTTTTTCACCTACCTTCTTTTGCAGATTAGAAGAAGAAAGTCATAGCTTGGTAACAATTGCTTTCCCCACTGGGCTCTTTCTTGGCATCCACAGCCATGTTTTAATGGATAATTGAGCAAGCCATGCATGTGGGCATTTTATTGAAATAAGCTGAGTTCATAGAATTTCATAGTCATTGAGTTAAAAGAGAACACATAGCCATCAAGTCCTACCCTCTGTCATGCAGGAAAAGCAC
Source organism: Anolis apletophallus (assembly GCA_030556195.1). Lineage (NCBI taxonomy): Eukaryota > Metazoa > Chordata > Lepidosauria > Squamata > Anolidae > Anolis > Anolis apletophallus. Next base: position 102,590,973 of record JARBWK010000007.1, on the reverse strand, counting down.
ATTCAAAGAACTACTGACAGATGGCCATTTAGCCTTTGTCTAAAAACCTCCAAAGAAGAATCATCCACCACATGCTGAGGCAGAGAGTTCCACTGCTGAACAGCTCTTACAGTTGGGGAGTTCTTCCTAACGCTCAGATGGAATCTCCTTTTCTGTAATTTGAATCCATTGCTCCGGGTCCTAGTCTCCAAGGCAACAGAAAACAAGCTTGCTCTCTCCTCCTTATGACGTTATTTCAAATATTTATACATGGCTATTAGGCATGGGAAAAATGAAACGGAAATTAAATGGATTCGTTAGAGATTCGTATGTAATGGGACTTTTGATGTTTTACGTATCGCTGTCGCGAACCAGGAAGTAGTACGGCACTTCGGGGCGCCATTTTTGTATCTGGGTCGTAAAGCATTCGTATGGTTTCTTTGCCCTTAGTAAGCGTGTTTTGTCATTGGCTGATGGATACCAGGTGGACATACACTCCCTTCACTCCACCTTTCTTTAGCCAATCAGAGGCAAAGAAACATGGATGGGGTGAGCGAGGGCCTCCTCCTCCCTCTCGCCAATGACAGGCCTGCTAGAAAGGAGGAGAAAGGCCCCGCGCCCCTCTGCCTCTCTCTAGCCTCGATCCATGCATCGGGGCTAGAGAGAGGCAGAGGCGCGCGGGGCCCCTTTCCCGCTAAGATGGGTCGGCTTATCTTAGCGGGGAAAGGGCTGCCGGGCGGCGGCCCCTTCCCCACTAAGAAATAACCCGACCCAGGCCTGGGAAACAGTAGTAAACTCGGCCCGGGCTGCTTCCAAAGCGCTTTGGAAGCAGCTCGAACCTTGATGAGGTAATTTCCTCCTGTTTCCCAGGCTGTCCCTCAGCGGAGGGACAGCCTGGGAAACAGGAGGAAATTCCTCCGATTGAGCTTTTCGCAGGGGTTAAGGGAGGCAGATGCCTCCCTTAACCCTGCGATTCTCAATCGGAGTAATTTCCTCCTGTTTCCCAGGCTGTCCCTCCGCTTCTGAGGGACAGCCTGGGAAATAGGAGGAAATTCCTCCGATTGAGGCCCCTTTCCATCTAAAATATAAGCCGACCCAGGCCTCCCTTAACCCCTGCGAGTTCTCGGAGAGGAATTTCCTCCTGTTTCCCAGGCTGTCCCTCCGCTTCTGAGGGACAGCCTGGGAAACAGGAGGAAATTCCTCCGATTGAGGCCCCTTTCCAGCTAAAATATAAGCCGACCCAGGCTTGGGCCGGCTTATATTTTAGTGGGAAAGGGGCCCCGCGCGCCTCTCTGCCTCTCTCTAGCCCCGATCCATGGATCGAGGCTAGAGAGTGGCAGAGAGCTGGCCCCTTTTCCAGCTAAAATATAAGCCGACCCAGGCTTGGGCCGGCTTTATATTTTAGTGGGAAAGGGGCCCCGCGCGCCTCTCTGCCTCTCTCTAGCCTCGATCCATGGATCGAGGCTAGAGAGAGGCGAGGGGGGTGAGCGAGGGCCCCTTTCCCGCTAAAATATAAGCCGACCCAGGCTTGGGCCGGCTTATATTTTAGTGGGAAAGGGGCCCCGTGCGCCTCTCTGCCTCTCTCTAGCCCCGATCCATGGATCGAGGCTGGCCCCTTTCCCGCTAAAAATATAAGCCGACCCAGGCTTGGGCGGCTTATATTTTAGTGGGAAAGGGGCCCCGTGCGCCTCTCTGCCTCTCTAGCCTCGATCCATCAGCCTCCCTTAACCCCTGCGAGTTCTCAATCGGGAGAAATTTCCTTCTGTTTCCCAGGCTGTCCCTCAGAGCGGAGGGACAGCCTGGGAAACAGGAGGAAATTCTCCGATTGAGACTCGCAGGGGCTAAGGGAGGCAGATGCCTCCCTTAACCCCTCGAGTTCTCAATCGAGTAATTTCCTCCTGTTTCCCAGGCTGTCCCTCCGCTTCTGAGGGACAGCCTGGGAAACAGGAGGAAATTTCTCCGATTGAGGCCCCTTCCAGCTAAAATATAAGCCTCTGCCTCCCTTAACCCCTGCGAGTTCTCAATCGGAGGAATTTCCTCCTGTTTCCCAGGCTGTCCCTCCGCTTCTGAGGGACAGCCTGGGAAACAGGAGGAAATTCCGATTGAGGCCCTTTCAGCTAAAATATGCCGACCCAGGCTTGGGCCGGCTTATATTTTAGTGGGAAAAGGGGCCGCGCCTCTCTGCCTCTCTCTAGCCTCGATCCATGGATCGAGGCTAGAGAGTAACAGAGAGGCCTTGCGAGCCCCTTTCCAGCTAAAATATAAGCCGACCCAGGCTTGGGCCGGCTTATATTTTAGTGGGAAAGGGGCCCTGCGCTCTCTGCCTCTCTCTAGCCTCGATCCATGGATCGAGGCTAGAGAGAGGCGAAGAGTGACGAGGGCCCCTTTCCGCTAAAATATAAGCCGACCCAGGCTTGGGCCGGCTTATATTTTAGTGGAAAAGGGGCCCTGTGCGGTGCCTCTCTGCCTCTCTCTAGCCTCGATCCATGGATCGAGGCTAGAGAGAACAGGGGGAGCGAGGGCCCCTTTCCGCTAAAATATAAGCCGACCCAGGCTTGGGCCGGCTTATATTTTAGTGGGAAAGGGGCCCCGCGCGCCTCTCTGCCTCTCTCTAGCCTCGATCCATCAGCCTCCCTTAACCCCTGCGAGTTCTCAATCGGAGAAATTTCCTTCTGTTTCCCAGGCTGTCCCTCCGCTTCTGAGGGACAGCCTGGGAAACAGGAGGAAATTCCTCCGATTGAGGCCCCTTTCCAGCTAAAATATAAGCCGACCCAGGCTTGGGCCAGCTTATATTTTAGTAGTGGGAAGGGGGCCTTGCCTCTCTCTGCCTCTCTCTAGCCTCGATCCATGGATCGAGGCTGAAGATGGCAGAAAGTGAAGCGCCCTTTTCCAGCTAAAATATAAGCCGACCCAGGCTTGGGCCGGCTTATATTTTAGTGGGAAAGGAGCCCGTGTGCCTCTCTGCCTCTCTCTAGCCTCGATCCATGGATCGAGGCCAGAGAGAGGCGGGGGAGTGAGGGCCCCTTTCCGCTAAAATATAAGCCGACTCAGGCTTGGGCCGGCTTATATTTTAGTGGGAAAGGGGCCCCGTCTTCTCTCTCTGCCTCTCTCTAGCCTCGATCCATGGATCGAGGCCAGAGAGAGGCGAGGGTGAGCGAGGGCCCCTTTCCGCTAAAATATAAGCCGACCCAGGCTTGGGCCGGCTTATATTTTAGTGGGAAAGGGGCTGGCAAGCTTTCTCTGCCTCTCTCTAGCCTCGATCCATGGATCGAGGCTAGAGAGGCGAGGGGTGACGAGGCCCCTTTCCGCTAAAATATAAGCCGACCCAGGCTTGGGCCGGCTTATATTTTTAGTGGGAAAGGGGCCCAGCGCCTCTCTGCCTCTCTCTAGCCTCGATCCATGGATCGAGGCTAGAGAGAGGCGAGGGGTGAGCGAGGCGCCGGCGGGGAAAGAGGGGCAAAGGGGGAAGAGGGGCGAAGAAGAGAAAAGAAGGGATGGGGATCCAAAGAGCAAGGAAGGAATGAAAGAAGAGGGTAGAGAAGGAAGAAAGGAGGGAAAGGGAAATAATAAGGGGGAGAATCGTACTTCACTTTCACAATTGTCCTGAGAGCTAGTAGCTACTACCTCTTATATTTATGTTATACATCTACAGCTCCACTTAATTGCACTGCAGAGGTGAAGGGGAATGTTCCCCCTTTGATTTTTAACTGTTTCCCTGCTTTTCCTACTTTAGAACCACTTTAGAATTTCGTTAGTACTTAAGTTACATTTTAGCACTTTTTGCAAATTTTTTTGTAAGTCTTTAATATACTAATCAAAAAAATAATCCCCCCCCCCATTTGATTTTAGAATTGCGATTTTAGGATTCTAACCCAAGCCTAATGGCTATCATTTCTGCTCTCCACCTTAATTGGTCATTTTCATACAGCCAATATATTAGTTTCAAACATCTGTATAATCAGAAATGCGAATAGGAAGCAAAGCAGTAGAAGTGTGCAAAATGGCTGAAATCCAATTAGTAATTCATCTTGCAGATTCGGATAGCCCCCGCTTTGATTAGTAAAGATTCAGAGGTGTTCCATTCCAATTCATAATCAAAATCTCCAAAGCTTCATAATTGCTTCGTTAAGATTCATTCCATTAGTGGCAATGGGGAAAATTGTAAGGCTTGTTTCTCTAACATTTTTATGGCTATCAGGATGAAACTTGGCAAACTTGTAAGCAACATTTATGATATTTAGCCTGCCAAGTTTCAGAATATCATACATTGATTTTTAGGAAATTTTTAAAGATTTACAAATAATTTTTAAAAATTACAAAAGGTATCCCATTGAATTTTTGCACAATGAGACAATATAACAGGGCATCAGTCCAGCAAAGTTTCAGAAAGATTAATTCATCTAATGATTTCTACGCTTTAAAAAAAGTTGTTTCAATTAAAAATGTATTTTTAAAAATCTACAAGAGGTATCCACGTAAATTGTGGACAGTGAGACAACATGAGCATGGCAGCGGACTTGCCAAGTTTCCAAACAATCAGTCTATCCGCTGATTTTAAATATTTTTCCCCACACATGTGATTAACCTACATGGGGACTTTAAATGCGGGCAGCCCTGTTATTTTGGCATGATCAGAATTCTTGGAAATGTAGTTTAGGGTGGGGCCTTTTGAATACTTTGCTACAGACGTCTTAGTCTCCCCAGACTACATTTCCCAGAATTCTGCTTGTGCCGGAAGAACAGGGATGCAGTTTTAAGAGAACAGTTCTATCTAGGCCAGTGTTTCCCAACCACTGTGCCGTGGCACACTAGTGTGCCGTGAGCGATCACCTGGTGTGCCGCGGGAAAACTTCTCTTCCCCCCTTTCTTCCCCCTCCTGCCGAACTCCTGCTGCTGCTGCTTGTGGGGGGAGGAGGAGGAAGGGCCGGGCGGCAGCGAAGAAGAAGGGGCTGGGGCGCCGCCTCCTTCGGCCATTTTCGTGTTTATGTGTACCAACTATTACTACATTTGGCATTAGCTGGACATGATAGCTTTTCTAGTGACTGTGTAACAACTCTCCTGTTCACCAGTTATACACGAGGGACTTGTCTAATGCCCACCTGGAATGATACAGGAGCATATATATTGAAGGTGGAAGCCTCATTATTGTTCCATGAAGTGTATTGATGTATAAGAACAGTACTAGTGGACTGCTTTGAAGCTATATGGACACATTTTTTTCTAAACACAGAGAGAGACTGACAGCTGTTGAGCAAGACCTTCGTGTGTGTCTTTCTGCCATTCCTGCCAGGATATCTATGTTGTGTTTATTGAAACAGGCCCATGTTTCACACTGAGTGTATAAATATATTTAAAAACATATTAACTATATGTATTACTGTGTTAGAGTGTCACTTTGTGTCATTTTGGTTGGTGGTGTACCCCAAGATTTTGTAAATGTAAAAAGTGTGCCGCGGCTCAAAAAAGGTTGGGAAACACTGATCTAGGCTGCTGAAGCTGTCAACAAGATTGTTAGGAAGCCTCCATATTGTGAACTGTCTTAGGTCCCACCTTGAGGAAAAGGTGGTATATAAAAGAAAGGAAGGAGGAAAGAGAGAGAGAGAGAAGAGGGGGGTTGGGAGAAAACAAAGAAAGATCCCAGTATGGTGTTTGCTAGGTTATATCCTGAGCTGCAGTAATGGACTTCAGTGGTATCTGAAATGTACCCTGAAGAATTAAGGGAAAAACCGGAGGGAAAAAGTTCCAGGTGTGAAGAAGGAAAACTTTTATTCAAAGCATGACACATTTCAGACAACAGTCCTTCAAGAGCAGAATATAACAATACAATAAACTCTTCCACAGCTGTGGAAGTCATGCCGAATAGTTCTTTCTTGTATTATTCCTTTCTGTCCCTGAAGAAAGTCTATTTTCTGAAACACACTGGGCTCAAACCCCCCCCCCAAAACCAAGGCTTCCCTCTCCTGAGCACATGATTCTTTCTTTTTCCTCTTGCTTGGCTGTCTAAATTTATATATTGGATTTTCTTTTAGAAATTAAGCCACAATATTTTATGTATCTATTACTTTATACCCACCAAGCAGAGAAGAGTTCTGACATCTTTACATTATTTATTTATTCAACCTTAGTTGCATAAGCAATGGCAACTTTTGAAATATGCAATGATTTTCTGTCACTGAAGACTGCGCTTTATGGCCAAGATGCCATTGGATTATTAGTGTAGCACAAATCCACCAAGCAGCTCATTTCTTCTGTTGTTGTGCAAGGATGCCTGGATAGTTCCTGGCAGTAGTTCTGCCCTATCTCCCTGCACAGATTGGCACCAAGGGTATGCCCAGGCAACATGTTAGACATGCAGGAAAAAGGAGATAGTGCCCAAGTGCAGGCCCTTGCCAATCCATTCAGTTGTCCTTGCACGACTAGGCAAAGGCACTCCACAAGCAGGCACTGTAAACCTCCTTGCACAGTGTACAAAAACATTCTCATGCAGTGTAACCTGGGACTCATGCTAGTTTAAGTCATGAACAGAATTCTAACCCCTGACTGCACTGTGGTTCACATTAAAATAGGTTATTTTGATTTGTTGAATTCTGTATGCATAACATGGTGGCACAAATAAATAAAAAGCCTTGCTTTTCAAACAGAAACAAAGATGTAAAAGGAATAGCATGGCATATTGAAGAATGAGGAGTGGGCAGAATCTAAGGTTCCTTCCACACAGCCATACAACCCAGAATATCATGGCAGATAATCCACAATAACTGCTTTGAACTGGGGGCACATCCAGACAGCGCCTTTAATGGGGGAGTTCCCACAAATAAAAGAGGGCTGTCTAGATGACATACTAGGCAAACTTGAATTAATTTGCCTGGTTTGTGATGAATGAATTTGTTAGTGTGTTTATTCCACGCCTTCTTGGAAGGTGCAGGATAAACCTACTACTTCCGCTTTCTGGACTGCTCCCCCAAAAGTTCTGGACTTTTGAGGGAGCAGTCCAAACAGTAGTCTGAAGGTTTTCTGGGCTAAATTAGCCCAGAAAACCACAAAGACACCACCCATCTCCCTAAAAATTCCCTAAACCCCTTTTAAAAGTCAGAAATGGCATGCCGGGATAGCGGGAGAGGGGAAGCAATTCCCCCCTTTCTCCTGGCACATCATTTCTATGTGCCAGGAGAGCTCCAGCACCACTCTAATGGAGGCCGGGTAAGTTCTTTTACTTTTAAAGGGGTTTTGGGGGCTTTTGGGGAGGGGATTAGAGTGCCCGAGTGTTTCCCAGAAAGTTCCAGGAGAACATCTGGACACCCACCCCAGAAAGCACACACTTTCTGGGGTGTGTGTGGATGGGGACTCGGGAACGTTCACATTTTTTAAACGCAAATGTTCTTGGGTTAAAGGGCTGTGTGGAAGTGCTCTGGATTATCTTAGTCCACACTGCCATATAATCCAGTTCAATGTGGATTTTATACAGCTGTGTGGAAGGGGCCTTAGATTCACAGTGCAATCCTATGTGTCCTCACACATTCAATAAGGTATACTCACAAGCAGGCATGTAGCTGGGGGGGCTAAGGGGCTTCAGCCCCCGAAATTCTCAGGGTGGTCCGCGAGAAGGCCTTACTGGTACATTATTTAAACTGTTATGTTTATTCATATCATGATCTGATCACCATGCTCATTATATCCCACCTTCATGGGGTTATTGGGATAACAATACAAAAGGTTTGCTAGGGTAAACCCTCTTCCACAGTCTCAAACTCAGGCAAAAATGCTGGCCCTGCTCACAGGCAAACATGCTGGAGCATTCAAAAAAAATGTATCAGTTAAAGATTTGGGGAACGAAGAGTGACATTGAATAAAATATTTTGCCTTGAGTTGCTATGTTAATTTTTATAAATATCTCTTCATTTCATAGTCACTAGCTGAAAGAACAAATACAAATGGTTAAAAGAGCGCACACATTTTTGGAAGAACTTTATTGATAACAGTATCTATATAATTCTCAGCACTACACGAAGGTACAAACAGTGCCTTAAGAAAGATCATTTTCTAAGCAGAGTGAACATTTACCCGCAATGGAGAGAAGTGGGTCAATCAAGAAGAAAAGACATTTTTGGACAACTCCTTATGGCCATTACCTTCCATTTTGATCTGAGTTAATCTCTTTGGTTTTTCAACAGTATGTACATAAAAGCTGATGGATGAAATTTCAGACTTTTAGAGCCCTTGCCAGGCATAAAGTTCATTTTATTTTTATGGGAACATCTGAGCCATGCAGATTACATCACGAGCTGAAAGGGCATGTATCACTTTGGGGTGACTTTAATTCAGAGAACACTTACATTTGGTACATTTTCCTCTATTTTGGCTATGGCACTTCATAAAAAAGGCCTCGTCTAATTGTTGCTTGGCTAAGCTATGTTTTCCTCTAAGACTCTTGTATACACCTGTTCTTTCTTTTCATGCTTGTCATCAGTGCAAATAGCTTTCCTATTATAACACACATGTGCTTTGAAAGAGACAGAAACATTTGGGAAGTGCAATGAGAGGCTGTGGAATCGAAGAGGAAATTGTGAGAATAGTTTCATCTCTCTCAAAGCTTGTGGAGGAAGCATTATCTTAAATCAATAAGTCTGTTACAAACTGTTAAATAAGCTTCCCTGGATAGGGGTTGCATTTAAGCCAGCAAGTTATTATGTATAATGTCACTGCAGTCAAGAAATAATAGGGATGTTTTAAGATTGAAGAAAGGAAAACACTTACCTTCATGAAGAAACAGTCCACTTCTTTTTAAACCAGCTGCGAAATCCAGAAAGTATTCTGGTGATAGAAGGGCTAAACCATTACTATGCAAGCTAATTTCACTGAGCTGCAGTGCTAAGGCGAAGTGTTCCCATGTGCTGTCATTGGAACTTGACCCAACCTTTGCGTGATCACTCTTTGAGATGCTAAATTAAACCTTGCTATAGAACTAGACTATTCTGGTGCAATCCTAAGCACACTGAAGGCCAGCACATATACCATTACCTCATGCAACAAGTCATTTCTATGCAATGAATCCCCTTGTCCTATTTAGAAACTTGAGTTTAAGTTGTGATGAGATATTTAGAAATGGTCTGCACAGAAAGAAGAATCCTAATTAACATTTACACACGTTCAACTAACATTGCAGTATTTTAAATATTTAACATCCTTTCAAATCATTTAGGTTTGGATTACAGGTTGAGTATCCCTTATGAGAAATACTTAGGATCATAAGTGTTTATAAATTTCAGATTTTCTCTCATTTTGGAATGCCTGTACTTATTGCACGCGCACACACACACACACACACACACACACACACACACGTGTATGTATGATAATATGTGTGTGAGTGATAATATGTATGTGTGTGTGTGTATATATACACACACACACTTCTAGATGGGACTCAAGCCTACTACTTTTTTTCACCAGATTCCAAGGAGCCCCCCAGATCCTTGACCAGTGTCTGGCAGCTGTGATGGGCTGGATGTGGATTTACAAACTGAAATCCTGACAAAACAGAGGCCCTCCTGGCCAGTCGTAGGGCTGAACAAGGTATAGAGTGGCAGCCTATGCTTGACGGGGTTACACTCCTCCTGAGGGTACAGGTTCACAGTCTGGGGGTCCTTCTGGACTCTGCTTTGACACTTGATGCTCATGTGTCGGTGGTGGCTGGGAGGGCCTTTGTTCAATTAAAGCTTGTGTGCTGGCTGCGTCTGTATTTCGTGAAGTCTGACTTGGCCATGGTGGTCCATGCCCTAGTTATCTCCAGGTTGGACTACTGTAACACATTCTATGTGGGGCTGCCTTTGAAGACAGCCCAGAAACTGCAGTTGTCCCAAAGATCTGTGGCCAGGTTGCTAACGGGAGCGAGCTACAGTGAGCGGTCTACCCCCTGTTTAAACAACTTCACAGGCTTCTAATAAGCTTCCAGTCCCAATTCAAGATGCAGGTTATTACCTAAACGGTTTGTGATCTGCCTATCTTCACAATTGCATCATCCCCTATGAACCAGTATGTACCCTAAGATCATCCGGAGAGGCCCTTCTCTTGCTTCCACCACCGTCCCAAGCATGGTTGGTGGGGATGAGGGAGAGGGCCTTCTTGGTAGTGGCCCCCCAGCTCTGGAACTCCCTCCCTAAGGAGATCACTCACCTTGTCTACCTTCTATAAGGACTTAAAAATCTGGATGTTTCATTGTGTCTTTGATTAAGCAGTTCACCAGAGAATTGGCTTGACCCTATCTAAGCTCCTGCACTTTAGTTTGGCCCACCCCCACCAATCTTGACACTTTATCACCTAGGTATTCTCTCTAGATTGGCACAATTGAATTTTTGCACTTTCCCTCTGCTCTACTTAGGAATTCATTGCAATTCTTGAACTTAGACCCAGCCCAATTCTGTTTTTCAGCTATTATATTGTTTTATTGTTATTGTTGTTGTGATTGTGTTATATTTTTATTTGATTGATTTTAATGCTGTTGTTCTTATCTGTGATTCTTGGGCTTGTCTCCATGTATGTCTATTATGTCCAGACATTTTGCCCCATATATACAGTAGCTTATACACATAGCCTAAAGGTACTTTTATACACTGCCAGTGTATAAACTCAGCATTGCCCAGGAGTCAGGGGATCACTGCCCCCTTTCATAGCAACGTGGCTCTTTCTTGTGGCTCCATTCTTCCTTCTTCCTTCACCTCATACACATGTTGCCTTTCTTTCTCAGTGATATCACAAAAGGTCACTTCACCTAGCAATAGCCTTTGTGGTATAAACAGACAAACAGACAAACATACTCAGACTTTTATATATATCGATTTTCAATAATTTGGGGCATCAAACAATGTTTGTGTACATTGAACCACCAGAAACAAAGGTGTCACTCTTTCTACCACTCATGTGAACAGTTTTGGATTTGGAAACTATTAACTGTACTTGGAGTATGGTACAGCTTACCTGTCTGAACGTATCTCTCATTATGAACCATGTAAGAGCTTAAGATTGTCTGGGGAGGCCCTGCTCTTGATACTGCCTTCCTTGCAGGCATGTCCGGCAGGGGCGAGAGACAGGGCCTTCTCAGTGGTGGCCCCTCGGCAGTGGAACTCCCTCCCTAGGGACATTAGATCGGCCCCCTTCCTCCCGACTTTCCAAAAAATTTAAAAACTTGGGTCTTTGAGCAAGCTTTTGGAAATGCAGCATAATAGATAAACATGAAACTATGAAGAATGAACATGGGATGGCTAGATGATGCTATTGGAAGATGATTCTTTGTCATAGAGGATGGAGCGATAGCACCCCTCCCCCCCTGTAATGAACATCAACACAACATATCTCCTTTCTGTCTGTTCTGTCCTGTCTGTTCAAACGGCATTGAATGTTTGCCACATATGTATATTGTGATCCGCCCTGAGTCCCCTTGGGGAGATAGGGCAGAAAATAAATAAAGTGTTATTATTACTATTATTTGGGGTCTAATGTCAGTGCACCAAACCCTGAAGCAGGTTCAACACTTTAGCTAGATCCTTTACAGTTTGGACTAAATCCTGGAGCAGATTCACTGCCTTAGGAATATAGCTGTGATCACAATATATGGAAAGCATATACATTTTCAAAATAGATGCAGCAACTTAAAATAATTCTACCCATGTTCCATAGGGTCTATGACAGCTGTTTACAGAGAAATCTTGTTAGGGTTTACCTGAGTTTAATATTTCAAATGTCCTAATTTTTAGATTAGAGGATCTTTATGATAGGGTAATAAAATTGCAGCTGGACTAACATCTTCCAGCATCTCAGCTGTCACATACTTAATGCATTGGAAATTGTTGGTGCTGCTGGCTATATTTCTGTAATTACGTTGCAGTTGTGCCAGAGATATTGTGTACAGAATCAATCACACCTCAAAAACGCATTGTAATTCCTTTTAAAACATCAAAGGTATAGCCAAGAAACCATGATTATAACCTAATAAGGAATAATTTTAATCTTTTTCTGATGGGAGATGTAAATTCTAGGCACATCATACTAGTAGGAATGTAGCCTCACCAACTGGCTTGTACTCCACCTTGTGAAGATGCAAAATAATATACAGAGGGGGAGTATGTTTTGGGATACAGTCCTTCTACTTAGTATTCAATTGAAAAAGCACAAATAATAAGTAACAAAAAGTAAACATTTTGTATGTTGTTAAAAATAGAAAGGCAAAGAGTTACCTTCTGAAATTGTGATTACAATGCTAACCTCGATCATTGTAATAATAGCTCAATCTAATTTCAAGTTTTAATTGCATGTAGAAAATATACTAACTCCATGAAAACAAAGATTTGAGGAATGAAAACAACTCCTTTTTCCCAATCTTCAAATTGCTTTACAGATCACTCTGGACCCAAAGATTGAGAGATTTGGAGTTCCTGGCTGTTGGACCAACTGTGTAATGAATAGGAAAGAAGCTAAAGGAGAGATGCCAGGGAAAGAAATTGTGACAATGTAATTGGCTTTGGCTGTTCTATTACACGAGCTGAAAAAAACTCATTTGGGGAAATTCTATGCAATTTTTAATATATATCAAGTATGCAAGCTTCTTTCCAAACAAATGCAGTTCAAACATAAAATATGTGTCCATCAATTTCTATATGGAAAGTGAAGATAACTGTGGATAAATGTATATTAAATGATCCCCCAAATGATGGTGGCATACCATAAATAGCTGTTGTGCATAAAGTTTGAAGAGACACCATTAAGCTACTTGTAGCCTGCATATTTTCACTTTATAATGCTTAGAAGACAAATCTGATTGTGGAATGCAATGAAGAGAATAATCAGAGACAATGCCACAAAATAGATTGCAACACTAGTTGCACATAATTGGGGAGCATGTCTGTCATTGTGTTCCTCTATATGTGTGCATGTATCTGTGTGTGTGAAAGAGAGTGTGTGCAAATGACTTAACTCTCTGAGAACCTGACATATCTTCAATGGCGTCTTCAGATCCACGCCATACAAAAACGTTTTTCAAGTCCACACTTGTTTTTAAGCATAAACTGAGAAAATCATGCCATGCACTAATGGCTAATGTAAATACCTAGCAATGCACGTTGCTTGGCAACCAGGCAAATTGAATAGTGGAAAACAAACAGAGAACAAACGAGTTTACCATGCAGCATCACTGGTGAAGAAACACAATGGTATGACCAACAACCTTATCTTCACAATGCAAACATTGTCCCAGTTTTGATATCAACAGTGGCAGCTGCTAGCTTCCACATCAGTAGAGCACTGAGTTCATTAAGGGACTGACACCCAAATTAAAGAGTCTTCTAAAATGCTGACCCCTATTCTCAAAACAAGTTCAACACCTTGCATAGCCCCCTTAAAAATACATGCTAAAGCCCAGAACAGATTCACAATCTCGCTGAGTTGAATGTCATTAGCCTCCATGCAAATTTGGAGCTAAAAGGAAAAGAATCACAGTTCCTTTTCATCTATTCAGAGATAGTGATCATGTGGTTCATGGGATTTCCACTCATGTCACAAAAGTCATTATTTATTTACTTTATTTATATTCTGCTCTTCTCACCCCGAAGGGGACTCAGAGCAGATTACAGTACACATACTTGCAGGCAATCTCTGCAGTTCAACATATGACATATAAACATGTGACATTTATCACAGTACAGTACATACATTTTGACAGAGGCAAACTTTCTGGCCACCAGGGGGAGCTGACACACTTCTAATCTCTCAGCATTTTCCAGCGTCCCTTTGTTGTTTTTTCCGCATTCCTCAGCAATTCCTGGGTTCTTTTTTAATGGCCTCATAAATCAGTCAAAATTTGCCTCCCCACTTTAATGTGGTACCTTTATCTCCTACTTGACAAATGTAACTGTCTTTCGAGCTGCGAAGGTCGGCAGCAGGCTACACTTAAGTTCGAGGATCCACCTCGACCTGGGCAGGCCTCGAACTCATGACCTACTGGTCAGAGAGATCTTATACAGCTGACACTTAGCCAGCTGCGCCACATTCCCGGTGCACCTTTCCAATCTTTTCCAGGTGGGCTTTTTTCTCTCAAAAGAATTCATATTTAAATATTGTATATGTACATCCATTTAGGGACCTCTCTCTCACCAACACGGCACCCCAACAGGACCTGCATTGTCTCTTTTTGCAGGGGCATCCTTTTCTGCCCCCATCTATCTTAACTACTTGGAAGGCAAACTGGCTGCGCAGGGAACAGATCAGAGACTATATAGTTGAAGCAAACAAACATTTATTAACTGACAAGTATTTTAGACTTTAACTCTTCCTGAGTCTCGCTACAAAGTCTTTATGAGGAGAGGTAAAGTCTTTGAGAGATAGACACAGTTCTGGCTAAAATGAGGCTCTTGAATCTTTATTTCTTCTTATTGTCTCTTTCTTGTATGGTGTTCAACTGTCTCTAAGATGGTCTCAGTATATAACTTTGACTGGACTTTAATATAGCTCATACAGCTCTTACTGGACATGCTATTTTGTAGCTCCTCCAGCCATCCTCTTTCTTCACCCACCAGTCATGAAAGGCTGACTTCTCCAAGAACCAGAAGTGACTTATCTGAGACTCAGCCCCTGAGGGGATTCTTAAAAGGGGCAGAAGAGGCTATCTAGACTGACTCCCCCCCCCCCCAAATTGTAGATAGAAAATTAATCCCTCAAACTAAAAGGGCTTAACTACGGGTAAACAGTGAGGGTCTTCATGGGGCATAACATAGCCCCAAACCAAACATGCATATTTCTGCACAAATACAGTATTCCAATATACAACATTGGTGTAGAGGCTTTTATGCCCCTTGAGAGTTGAGGTGGCAAATGAATAAATAAAATTGCTTTTAAAAGCATACATACATACATACAGAGTTCATTAAAATATTTTGGGGCATTACAACTTTCAGAATCCCTTAACCCGCATGGATGATGTCAGGAATCAGTAATTTTTCTGAGTCTGAGCTTGTTATCCACCTGGTGCTATGGCAATACAATGTCTTGTTTAAGTTGTGATAGACAAAAAGTACAGCAATTTGTAGTGTTTCTAGTGGAAGTTTTATTTGACAAAGCACCTCTGAGTATTTCTTCTCTAAGAAAACCCTATGAAATTCATGGGGTTGCCATATATCAACAGGTGACATGAAGGCATATGCAGAAGCAGAGGCTATAGGACAGGAGGCCATCCAGATGGGAACATATCACAGCTCTACAAGGTAGACCATGGGAACACGGTGCAGTTCCTCTTGCCAAATGCTGGGACTGACAAAAAACAAAACAAAAAGGACACAGACGGTGACTGATTTGGGAACAGGTGGCCAACTTCATATTGGATTTTTACATCAAGGGCTTCAGGAGACAGATTTGCCATGTGTTTTCCACTGAGATGGTTTAGGAATATTTTGTGAAACAAGGTTCTGAGGGAGAAAGAATGACAATAATCAAACATGACATAATAGGTTTCATTTTGGAGGTTGAAAAGGAATACATTTGCTCATAGCTAAGAACTTCATACAGTCAAATACTTTTAAAACAGGAGTGGACAAATGGCAAGAGTTTGCCCACTCCCTATGGCCTTTTTGAAGCAGTCTTCTCTTCCTCACCCTTAAATAAATACTGTTGGCTTTTTGTAAGGGAAATTTTGTCAAAATTAATGGGTCCTCCAGGCTGTTTTTGATCCAGGAGAAGACTTAAAAAAACAAACAGATCGATTAATTTTTATGCCACTTCCTGTTAGAAAAGTGGCCACACTAATTCAGGAGAGAACAAAACTTGACCAAATTCACACTTAGTTTCTCACAGGCGTTTCAAAATAAATGCTTCGAGATGCACACAAATCTCCTTGCTGTATGTGGTGCATGGATTGAACTTTCTACATCCCTGTTTTAAACAATGCCTACATATTCCTGATTAGAGCAGACACGGCATCATCATCTGAAGAGGTGTTATAAGGGAAAACAGCAGCCGTCTTGTAATGCCAAAGCAAACACTGGAATGAATGACAAGGGAAAAGATGGTATTTAAAATGTCAACTTTTGGTGTTCATTTTCATTGATCTCACAATTTAGATGCAGACAAATAAATGAATGTTATACATTAATAAATATGTAATTTTAAAAGGTCAGCTTCTCTGAGTACTGCAGATGCTTTCAGGTGACATTTGTGAAAGAGAAAAACCTTTACAGAGGGAATTTATACTGTACAAGATCTCTGCTGAGCTCTCATATTAAAAGGAAGCATGGATGGATGTCCTAAGTATAAAATATTATGCACACAATATTTCATGAACTGTTTCATTTTCCTTAATAAAGAAATGAAATGATGTTTCATTTCCCTCCCTAGTCAATCATTAAATAAATATATACTATTAGGGAGTCTTAAATGAAGGTAATAAATAATTTGCATGCATACTCACTATTGTGGTTAATCCCGGAACAGGTTTTCTGAGTTCTCCCAGAAAATAACATGGACTCTTTTCTAGGGGAACTCAGCATGGCTATAAATGTGAATAACACTAAATATGGATATCAATTAAGGAGCAGTGAGATGCCTCACTTCAGTTGTCATGTTTTGAATTCTGTCCTTTTTTCAAAGCACATGTAAGTCAATCTGGAAATTATAAATGCAGAATATTTTCTTAAATGTGCTCATGAACCTTTCATTTTGATGCCCTCGGTTTCAAGAAAGATAACACACTGGTTTACATTTTACATTTCTTCTTCTCTTGATGCATTAGAGTTAAATTGGGGATTTTATTTGAAGCAGAGAGAACCCTGCCATACTATGTATGTAAAATGACATCTGAATTGCAACTTTCATTCTTATATCATAGAAGATACTATTGCATGGTGTTGTTTTTCCTTCCACTGAAAACAGAGGAAGAAGTCAAGTAGGGAACCATCCTTGAAATATATAATGAGATCTTGGGAAATTTACTTTCAAGACGATAGTTTCCTGGCCTGGCCACTGCCTGGGTATTCTGAATTTATGGTCCAGAATGCGTCTTCCAAGCTGTGTTAAGAATGTGTTGTCGAAGGCTTTCATGGACAAGAATCACGGGGTTGCTATGAGTTTTCCAAGCTGTATGGCAATGTTCCAGAAGCATTCGCTCCTGACATTTCACCCACATCTATGGCAGGCATCTACACATCAACCTCTGAGGATGCCTGCCATAGATGTGGGTGAAACATCTGGAGAGAATGCTTCTGGAACATTGCCATACAGCTTGGAAAACTCAAAGCAACCTTGTGTTAAAAATGCTTGATCCATTTTTATTTAAGGGAATTATATAATTCAACCTCCTCTTTGATAAACCTTTGTGATTCTCTTGAAAACAAGTGTTGAAGGCAACTAAATGCATATATTATTGAAGGCTTATACACCTACTTTCATTCCTCCAGATCCAAAGAAGATACTATATTTCCATGCAGTTTGCATTTTCCTCTCTTGTTTAGTACATAGACATGCAGTGGAGTTCAAACCTGAAACACAGAGCAGAGAATTGGAAATATGTCCCAAATTTCATTCTAGTATCTTACTGCTTTTATCAGAAACAATCTCCGCCAATGATTTTATAAAGAGAGCAAAAAAGAAATCACTACTTAAAAGCAAGACCTCATTTATATGGCTAGTTCTATACAAGCTATAAACATTTGCCTCAGTCTGTAGATCAATAAATCTTTCAAGTATACACATTAGTTTTCAAAACATGCAAGTAAAACAGTATCACAGTTTAATTCCTTGGAAGTAATTTACCACACAGTGTTTGAATATTGACTATGAGGTTGAGCAAGAAAATCAGTTTAACCATTAGTGTGGAAATAGTGTTTCAAAGTGAACAGAGCTTATTTTGATAGGACTGTTGACTCCAGGCATGGGAACACCTATGTCCACAGCACCACACAGGAGTCCAGAATATAAGCAAACAGATTATGGTAGAAACACATTAAAAGTATAGGGGGGGGGATCAGGAACAAAGACAGTAGATGTATAATCTGAAAAGGTGGAGCAATAGATGATAATCCAAATAGTCATCCAAATATCTTGTGCAGATCCCAAGGTAACACAGTCCTGTGCTATTTTTCTATTTTAACTGTCAATGCTAAATCCTATGGGTTCTGTTGATTTGCAGTTCAAGGAAGGTTATTTAGCATTGGATAAAAAAACTCTAGTATCTCATCAAACTCTAACTCTTGGGATTGAATGGGATGTTTTCATGGCAGTTAACATGAAATATCTCATTATAAATATGCACTCTGGAAGCAGAATTTAGAAGTACTTAGCAGCATTAAAGTAAACTTCACATATATTAGTCTCATGTGAAGGGACTATTAAATTATCTAGTTTTTCCCCTGCCTTGAGAGAAAGCAAATGTTTCTGCTCAATACTTTCCAGTAGTTGATATGATGCAAAGTGTTCTCAGGAATTATTCTATGCTGAAATGTATTTGTCTTTTTCTGTGCAAACTCTGCTTTTTGTATAGAAAACATGTTACTTACAGGGAAAATATGTTTTCTTTATTGGAAACAGTGTTTACTGTGTGAAATATAATGCTTCTGGTTTACAAAACATATTTTCTGTACAAAAACATTTTTGGAGCAGAAAAATTGTATCCTCCACATGTTGTATATCTCCAGAAAACTCTGCAAAGTGGGAATACTGAATTATGTTGCATGGAAATATCACTGTTGCATTATTCATTTTGAAAGTTTCCCCAAAATCATCAGGTGACTTGAAGACATATACAGGTAGTGCCCAGGTTACAAACATCTGATTTACAAATGACTCATACTTACGAGATTTAAATGAAAAGTAATGCCTCCACCATATTTATTTATTTACTTTATTTATATTCTGCTCTTCTCACCCCAAAGGAGACTCAGAGCAGATTACAGGTACACATACTTAGCAGACAATCCCTGCCGTTTCCACATACAGACGAACAGAGGCAAACTCTGGCCACCAGAGGGAGCTGACACACTCCTCATCTCTCAGTGTTCCCAGCGTCCCTTGTTGTTCCTTCCCCATTTCTCAGCATTCCTGGAGTTCTTTAATGGCCTCATAATTCAGTCAAATTTTGCCTCCCCACTTAATGTGGTACCTTTATCTCCTACTTGACAGATGCAACTGTTTTTCGGGCTGCAAAGGTTGACAGCAGGCTACACTTAAAGGTCGAGGACTCACCTCGACCTGGGCAGGCCTCGAACCCATGACCTACTGGTCAGAGAGATCTTATGCAGCTGACACTTAGCCAGCTGCGCCACATTCCCGGTGCTCTTCGTTACTTGGGTTTGGATGGGAAAATTTTAATAAATCGAATGCAGAAATAATCTTTAGAACGTACTCTTTAACTACCACTATTCATTTTTCCACATAATCACCAGACAATTGGATACATTTCTGTCAATGATGAGCAAGTTTTCTGAAGTCATCACGGAAGAAGTCGACACTCTGTTTCCGCAACCAGAATCTCACAGTTCTCTCAACATACCCATCGTCCACAGATCTTCTGATAGCCAAGCAAAGCCATAATGTGACCCACACATTCTTGTGAAATGTTGATTATGCTTGAAATTTCTCTCTGAGTGATACAACGATTGTCCTGAATCAACCTGTCAACCTTTTGCTTGTGAAACTCAGTGGTTGATGTCACAGGACATCCAACTCTTTGTTTGTCACGCAAGTCAGATGTTCCCACCTCAACATCTTTAAACTTACTCACCCAATGACGCACGGTACTCACATCAACACAATCATCATATACAGCTTGCATTCTATGATGAATTTCCTTTGGGGTTACACCTTCTGCTGTCAAGAATTCATTGACTGCACTTTACTTAAGTCGCGTTGACCGACCGTCTGCACAGGGTTCAATACTTCGCAGTTTAATAACACAACCGTTCAATCATAAGGCTTCCCACCAAAATGAAACTTAGAGGAGAGTCTACTGAACAAGCCAGTACCTGCCACATACCAGTACTGCCATCTGTTGAGGAGTTACGAAGGTGGAGGCATCACTTTTCATTCAACCCTCATACAAACAGGGCTGAGACAACGGGAAGTGAGAGAAATCCAACCTAGGAAAGGAAATTCACTCCTGAAAGAGTTATCATGGGGAAAAGGTGTCTCAATTTAAGCTTTATCTCCAGTCCTTGTTTCCAAACAAGCCAATTCTATTTGAAATCCAATTATCGCAGTGACAGGAAATTAGGTGAAATCTTCTGAACAGGGCACAGACAACAAAACAAACACCACAGGGGTGTTAACCCTTCCTTATGCTATCCAAAGCTTATATATATAACAAATTCAACTTAAGAACAAATCTACAGAACTTATCTTGTTCGTAACTTGGGGACTGCCTATACAATAGCACTAAAACAATGCAGGAGGCCATCCAGATGGCAATATGTTACAACTTCCATTTTGTCTACATACCTGTCATGTTACAGTGCATCTCCACTGTAGAAATAATGCAGTTTGACACCACATTAAGTGCTGTTGCTCAGTTATATGGAATCCTGGGATTTGTAGTTTTACAATGCCATTTACTTTTTCTGCTAAAGTGGGTCACCAAACTTCAGAATTTAAGATCTAAATACAGTAGAGTCTCACTTATCCAACCTTTGTTCATCCAACTTTCTCTATTATCCAACCCAGTCTACCTCCCGCCCTGACCCACAGCTGTTTTAATACATTGCAATGTTTTGGTGCTAAATTCATAAATACAGTAATTACTACATAATGTTACCATGTATTTTTCTGTTGATTTGTTGTAAAACATGATGTTTTGTTATTTAATTTGTAAAATCATAATGTAATCTGACGTTCAATAGGCTTTTCCTTAATCTCTCCTTATTATCCAACATTTTCGCTTATGCGATGTTCTGCCAGCCCATTTATGTTGGATAAGCCAGACTCTACTACAGTAAACTTCATTTCATCTGCACAAGATGGAGCTTTCAGATATGTAGCTGTCCATATTCGATTCTACTTCTTATTTGGTTTTAGAGAGGCCAGAATTCTTGTGTAAATTCTGACTAGCAAAAACATATCCACCCATCCAGGATAAATTACTCCTTTAGTACCCATTACCCAGCTCTCCTGACAGATCACAACAGAATATACATATAATCTACATCTCTCTTTCTCTCCACTTACTTTAGTTATCATTTTTTCTAGTTTCTGATGCTTTCTTTCCTTTCTCCACAAAAGCAGAAGCCCCAGCACACAGCTCTGGATGTCTGCCACATCAGCTCTTTCAGTGCCTCTCTCTTGGGGTCAGCATTCAGTAATTCACCTTGCAATTTGTCTTTTGGTTCATTTAATCAATAAAAGTTTTTTAAAATTCTGGAAGAGCGTTTCATTTTTGACTTCATGGTATCTTCACAGTGTCATCTAGTTCCTGGAAAAGAGGTGGGAAAACTTAATTGATTTCTCAAATTCCTGAAATTGCAGATAATTCTGCAAGTTACTATCCATAAAGGTAAGCTTGATGTTTTCTTGCCTGCTCTTTCAGAATTCTTGGTATTCTATAAATATTCCTCTTCTCTAGTATGAGAGTTCACATTAGCTTAGTTTAGTCTCCCTATACATTTGCCCCTGTAGTGAAAAGTAGTAAGAATTCTTCTTCAGAAGTTTATAAATTAACCGAGAGAAAGCATTGGAAGGCACTAATTATTAAGTGTATTTCTGTCTACAGAATGAGACAGAAACACAGTTAATTGCTCCAGTTAACAGTTTAAAATGGGGGTCATGGTAACAAATGGAAGATTGTATCAGTTGTTTCTACAAAATCTTGGAATATCTTTCAAATTTTTGATTTGCAATTCTATTGCACAAAAATGATCACTTTTTCTTAAACATAAAATTGCTTAATTGATCAAGGCTTCTTTTGTTCCTACCAAGGCCAATGGCATGATCATTTGTTGCGAGACCAGGAAAAACATAATACACCATCTTTTGAAGAAATCACAAGCCATGCACAATTTTGGCTGGTGGCTTCCACTCTTCCCAACTGTTCTGATTTGACAGAGCAAGTCCCAATTAATCCTCTAGCACTCCACATTTTCAACTGCTTTTAAAATGTCCCAGTTTCTCTCTTCTCTGTGTTTTCTCTTTGTCTCCATCTTACTTCAATTGCTTCAGACTTAGTTCAAATGTGTAAAAGCAGTTTGCACTCAACTAATTGGATTACTGTAACACATTCTATGTGGGGTTGCCTTTGAAGATGTCCCGGAAACTGCAATTAGTGCAAAAGTCAACTGCCAGGCTTCTAACTGGAGCTAATTATAGGGAGCGCACATTGCCCCTATTAAAGTAGCTCAACTAGTTGCAGATAAATTTCCAGTCCCAATTCAAGGTGCAGGCTATGACCTACAAAGCCCCAAATAGTTCGGGCTCCACCTATCTTTGTGACCACATCTCCCCTTAGAACCGGCACAGGCTCTAAGATCCCACCATTGTCACAAGCAGAGTTGGTGGGGGCAAGGCCTTCTTGATGGTGCCCCCCCAACTTTGGAACACCCTCCCCAGGGAGATTAGGCAAGCCCCTTGACTATCCTCCTTCCATAGGAATCTGAAAACCTGGATGTTCCAACAAGCATTTATAAATGCCCAGTCCTAGCTCGCCAGATAGTATTGTGCTCTCTGCACTTCTTCCAATCCCCTGGCCCTGTACTATGCTGTTTTGCACTATCCCAGGTCCGGTCCTCTTTATACCCTGATCATGCCCATCTTAGTATTCTGGTTATTGGTTTTTGTTGTGTATTATGTGAGTAAGTTTTAATGCTGTTGTTTTATACCCTTATGTTTTATTTAATTGTGTTTGATTTGATTGTTATGCTTTGCTATGCTTTATTTTAATTGTGCCTTTGTTTTCATGAATTGTTTTGTTTTGCTGTTCTTTGGACATTTTGCCCCATGTGTAAGCTGCTCCAAGTCCCTTCAGGGAGATGGATGTGGGGTATAAAAAGAAAGTTGTTGTTGTTGTTGTTTTCTAAGCAAAGGGAAGAGGAAAAGAACCTCACACTTTCTAGTAAACTCAGTCAAAAACAAACTTTTGCAGTTTCTCATAGCTTGTGCGCTCTTCTTTTTAATGTTTACCATCTTGATCACACTCTGATATTGCTTGGCCACATGAGCCTTGGTTTTTATTTCTGAAATATTGGAAGGCATGCTTACATGTCAGCAGTCTGGTTTATCACCTCTAGATTTTACTCAGAACTTTAAATGAGTTATTCAAGGAGCTAGATTTTATCCCTAAAGCAGTGCTGGTCCTTTGGATAGTTCCTTGATAAATAAATCTGAAACCAGGAGTGGATTCACTGTCCTATGAATATGGAAATCACCAAACGCCATTAGACAAGAATGACCCTGAGTTTCTCTTCCCCAACATCCACTTTACTTTGCCAGCAGAGATCTCTGGAAGACTTACCAGCATCAAATGATGATAATAGCGCAGCTTAACTGATCTGTCAATGTATGAACTATGTTTATCCAAGGGAATTACCACCTTCGTTTCACCAAGTCCTTATAATAGCAGTCTGCATTACACTTTTAAAAACTGGGACCAGTAGGTGTCCAAACTGTATTTGGATTTCCACATAATTCTTTGGTTTTGCTCCAATAATAGGATTATCTTTAGTAAGCTTTATTCTCTTTAGATATGGCTTCAACTGAAAACAGGTAAATCTTGCAATGCAAACTTTGTTTAATGTCTCTTGATTCCTCTGGCTCACAGAGCAGGCAAGGTGTAAAATCTCACTTGTGATAAGCCATGCTTCCCAGTTTGTGCTTCAATGCACTTCAGTCTTAAGAGAGCTTTATAGTTCTCAGAATTTTGTAATCTGATTTATGGTGATCCCAGGCACTTGGGAGAGAGAAATAGAATCGAAAGGACAAATTTGACTGGGATTCAGCTCTATTTTTAGGTATGAACATCATACGATGAAGCCTTTTCTGGCACTCATTGTCCCTGTATTGAAATGATACAATCGCTAGGTACACATTTGGTAATAAATTAAATGAAACAGTTATTGCCCTTAGTCTTTACATTTTAACTCATCCTCATATTTGCATTTGCATTTCTCTTCAACTCAGTCACCTCTGCTTTTGTTGCTAATCCACTAGCCGTACTTACAGATAACAGATCATTAATGTCATAATTTATCATTTCCAGCAATTTCCAGAATTTCTGCTCATGAATAAATTACTAATAGTACTAATATGGAAGTCTCACACCTCCTCCTTTATCTTCACAATGTGGTACAAATATTAATTATTTATTCCTTAAAAGGACTCTCAGTTAATTATGAACTGATTATATCCATTAGGGACTGCAGTACTGGAGTATTCAGCAGCAAGGGGAGCTTTCCAGGCATTTGCTTTGCTGGTCCCCATTGGAAAGTTAATATATTCTTTATCCCTTTGAAGCTGATGATACGTTCATCACAGATGTTCAAGTGATCTGTAGTTGTAATGGCTAAGAAGTGCACACATGAAATTTATCTTTGCTTGTGTTATTAATTTGTAAGAAATGAATATAACAGTATCCTAGTCAGATGCATGCTCTGGAATAATGAGGATAAACTATTATAATATATTAAACGTGAAAAAGAACAGTCATCAAGGGGTTTGCATTACTAGCAAGCTTTGCATTGTCTGTGCTTTTACAGAGTTACTTTAGGTTTAGATTGGATAATAGAAGTAAGAAATAAGTACATACCTCCCCCACAAAGGAAATGTAAAAAATAGCTTAACCCATGACATCTGCGAAGGGAGTCTTTGGTCTTTTTCATTCAGGGTTAGCTTCAAAAGATTGTAATGTAGGACTGGGCCATTGGGACCAGAGCTTGGGAAACTTACCTGGATTTAACTATAATTCCCAGAAAACCTGTACTGACTAGGAATTCTGGGAGTTGCAAAATCTTTCCAAGCTCTTTCCAAGTTGCAAAATCTTTCCAAAGGAGATTCTGCCAGAACATTAGGAAGAACTTCCTGACTGTGAGAGCTGTTCAGCAGTGGAACTCTCTGCTCCGGAGTGTGGTGAAGGCTCCTTCTTTGGAAGCTTTTAAACAGAAGCAGGATGGCTATCTGTCAGGGGTGCTTTGAATACAATTTTCCTGCTTTGGCAAATGGGTTAAACTGGATGGCCCACGAGGTCTCTTCTAACTCAACGATTCTATGATTCTGTCCTTGAACCAGGGTGCCTTTTGGCCCTTTTCCTTCCACCATGGCATATCAAGAGCAAGTTTGTGTCTTCTTGTTGTTAGAAGATACCAAATAATTTTTCCTCCTCCATTTCCTGTTTAGAAGAGGACAAGAAAGGAGGCTGAATGGCTTTACAGCAGGTTGGGTATCCCTCATCTGAAATTTTTAGAACCAGAAGTGTTTTCCATTTCAGATTTTTTTGGATATTGTAATTTGTGTAGACATATATAATGAGATATCTTAGAGACAGAAATCTAAATACAAACTTCATTTATCTTTCTTGTACACCTTACATATAGCCTGGTGGTAATTTTCTACAACATGTGTAATATTTTTGTGCGTGAAACAAAATTTGTGTAAATTGAACCATCAGAAAGCAAAGGTGTCACTATTTTAGTCTCATACATTGGCCATTTTAGAATATTTTGGATTTTAGATTTTGGAATAAGGAATGCTTAATCTGTAGTACTATTTCTCTTGTTACACAGGGCCAAGAAAGTAAATGAGGCAAATGGTTATATTCTTACTATCAATACATCAGTGATGGTTCGCCTCTCTTGCTTGGAGTACATGACCACTTCAAAGAAGCCACTGTCAACATGCCACTTCCTCTTACTTCTTGTTGGCCCTTAGCCTGATATGCATATCTCAAGGTGACTGCTGTTTCACTGGTGGAGAACCCCTGCTGAACTATTCATCCTGTGTCATACAATATTAATATCAGATTGACTCTTGACACAATGAGCCTGCAAAAAGGCCTTATCTCAGACCCAAGAATACAGAGATCATGTTGCTTCCATCATCCCTGCTCCTTATATCCAATGCGACTGTTGTATAACATCATCTCTCATCAATTTTCTGTTGCTAAATATATGTCAAGAATACAATTCTTCTGGTGTACTTTTCCGCCTATCCAGCAAGTCTCTCTCTTTAATAATCAACTTCAGATGATGGCCAGGAGACGAAATGCCTTATTCCATAATTCCATAAATTGCTTGGACATGTTTGATTTCAATCTCCAGGTGATCTATTTCAGTGGTTCTCAACCTGTGGGTCCCAGGTGTTTTGGCCTACAACTCCCAGAAATCCCAGCCAGCTGTTAGGATTTCTGGGAGTTGAAGACCAAAACATCTGGGGATCCAACCCCTGAGGATGCCTGCCATAGATGCGGGTGAAATGTCAGGAGAGGATGCTTCTGGAACATGGCCATACAGCCAGGAAAAGACACAGCGACCCAAGGCCCTTCCACACAGCCCTATATTCCAGAACATTAAGGCTTTGAACTGCTTTGAACTCAGTGCTCTGAGTCCACACTCAGATAATGTGCGATTTCCTGCCTTGATATTCTGGGATATAGGGATGTGTGGAAGGGCCCCCAGTGATTCCGGTCATGAAAGCCTTGAACTCCTTAAGACAGATCCACAGGTTGAGAACCACTGATCTATTGTGTATTTTCCAAATGAATCTATGTAGGCAAAACTCAAAAAAAACTAGAGAAGGACTTTACTCTGCAGCTCTCTAAGACCTCATCTACACTGCCATATAATGCAGTGTGAAACTGCATTATATGATTAGTGTCGACTCATATAATGCAGTTTACCTGCCTTTGATTAGGTAGGTAAATAAAGTAAAATAAAATAAATAATAGTTTTACCAGATAACTATCTTGTTCCTACTCTTAGCCATGCACTTTTTTTCTGGTCCACCTAATGGTTACTTGACACTTTAAGGGTATTCCTCAGTTTCTGTTCATTTGAATTCCGCACTTTCCACTGAGTCCATTTTGTAATCATTGCACTTATTTGAGCCTGATGCCAGCTTTGACTTTTACCTCAGCCTTATTGTTTTAAGATGATGTCTTGTGATTGTGTTTTTATTTTATTTTATTGATTTTAATGCTGTTTTTTATTTTTAACTAGCTTGGGGAACCGGCCCTGCCCGGGTCATTTGAGAAGTGCAGCAGGATGTAGAGTGGGTCATGTGGGCTCTGTGTGCCAAGTTTAGTCTTGATCCATCATTATTGGGAGTTGCAGTGGTATCATGAAATTACTGAAGGTAGTGCAAGTCCCATCATCTCTGTGTGTCCCGTCCCCCAAAGTGGAGTAGGAGGTAGATTGGGTCATGGGGGCTCTGTGTGCTAAGTTTGGTCTGTATTGGTGAATGGATGAGGGATGTATTGTTTTTTTGGAAGTGAGTGAAGGTACTTCAAGTCCCATCATCCGTGGTCCATCTCACAGTAAACTGCACCAGGCTGTAGAGTGGGTCATGAGGGCTCTGTGTGCCAGATTTGGTGTTGATCAGTCATTGGATTAGGTTTGTAGCAGTCTTGGAAAGTGAGGGAAGGTACTGCAAGTCCCATCATCCATGTTCTGTCCCCCTCCAAACTTCAGTAGGCTGTAGAGTGGGTCACTGGGGCTCTGTGTGCCAAGTGTGGACTTTCTCGGTGTTTGTTGGGGGCCACAGTGGTCTGTGGGAACAGAGGGGTGTAAAAGTACTACAAATCCCATCATCCATTGTCAGTCCTCCCCAAACCTCACCAGGACGTGAAGGCAGTCATGGGGGTTATGTATGGCAAGTTTGGTCTCGATCAGTGATTGGATGAGGGTTGCAGCGGACTTGGGAAGTGAGTAGAGGCACTTCAAGTCCCATCATCCATGGCCCACCCTCCTCTGAACTGCACCAGGACATAGAGTGGGTCATGGGGGCTGTGTGTGCTGAGTGTGGTCTGTATTGGTCCTTTTGGTGGCCTCAGTGGTCTGTGGGACCCAAAGTCTTGGAAAGTACTACAAATCCCATAATCCGTGGGTCCTGTCATAGGGGGGTTATGTGTACCAAGTTTGGTGCAGGTCCATCACCCGCGCTGGTCGCTGTGGCCTGTGAAAGTGGTTGCCACATATCCGCCCTGGCCTGTGAAAGTGGCTGCCACATATCCGCCCTGGCCTGTGAAAGTATACCGGTGTAAAACAGAAAGGAGTAAAAAAAAATGGAAAAGGCCTGCATGGAATTAGCAGTAAGGTCCAATGAGGCTGGGTGAGGGCTTTGGGCCAGAATTATTTATATAAGCATTAAAAGGCATTAGAGAAAGGTATTTATTGTTTTCTCTTGTGTCTTTTGAGTGAAGTAGGGCCTTACCTTGTAGAGTGACAGTGCCTGTTCTAAAGATCCTGTCAGAAGCTGCCTTTCTCTGACACTGTGTTGAAGAGGGAAGATGGATGCCTCTTTTGGGCCTATCTGGGAGAAGGGGATTTGTAGGGGCTACAATGTTTTCTGGGAAGTGAATTGGGATGCAAATCCCATCATTCGTCGGCCATCCTGCCCTAAACTCTATTTTGGGGCCTGTAATGTTATGGCCTGCTATTGGTAACTTTAATAGGGTGCATGGCAGGCAGCCGTTTTCTAAAAGCTGAGGGGAGGAGAATACAGGAATCCATTTTGTTTTCACAGAGCCAAGTGGGGAGGGAATGTTGATGGTGCATTTTTCCCCTCAGTGGGAAGAAATCCTGTTGTTTGAATGTAGAGGCCTGGATTCTGGGTTGCTGGCTTTTTTCCCCTCAGTGGGAAGAAATCCTGTTGTTTGAATGTAGAGGCCTGGATTCTGGGTTGCTGGCTTTTTCCCCTCAGTGGGAAGAAATCCTGTTGTTTGAATGTAGAGGCCTGGATTCTGGGTTGCTGGCTTTTTCCCCTCAGTGGGAAGAAATCCTGTTGTTTGAATGTAGAGGCCTGGATTCTGGGTTGCTGGCTTTTTCCCCTCAGTGGGAAGAAATCCTGTTGTTTGAATGTAGAGGCCTGGATTCTGGGTTGCTGGCTTTTTCCCTCAGTGGGAAGAAATCCTGTTGTTTGAATGTAGAGGCCTGGATTCTGGGTTGCTGGCTTTTTTCCCCTCAGTGGGAAGAAATCCTGTTGTTTGAATGTAGAGGCCTGGATTCTGGGTTGCTGGCTTTTTCCCCTCAGTGGGAAGAAATCCTGTTGTTTGAATGTAGAGGCCTGGATTCTGGGATGCTGGCTAATCAGTGGCTAGCAATGCCCTCTGTCTGGTGCCTTAGAATTTTGGAGTGGCGAGGCTGTCCAATCAAAGGACTTTATGCAAATAGCTGCCACATATCCGCCCTTCCGCCCTCCGCATACACACATACACACATACACACAAACATTCCATTTTATAAAGGTATACAGATACAGATACAGATGTGGGCTTGTTCCCTTATAAGCTGTCCTGAGTCCCTTCAGGGAGATGGTGGCGGAGTATAAAAATAAAGTAGTAGTAGTAATTGTTGTTATATTAGTCTACAGTGGCCATTTAATGTAGCTTCAAACTGCTTTATGTTTTGAAATGCATTTGGTTTTAATATGACGCTTATTGATTTGTTTTTAATAAATTATCTTTCTACAATATTTATTTATTTATTTATTTACTTTATTCCTACCCCGCACCCATCTCCCCAAGAGGACTCAAGGCGGCTTACATGGGACCAAGCCCAATAACACATAATAACAAAACAATAGCAATTAAAAACAACACAATCAATAAAACTCAACACAAGCAATAACAGACAATTTAAAACCATTTTGGGCGGGCCAAATGTGAATGTTAATTTTTTAAAAAATAAATAAACACTGGGTGCAGATAGTGGTAGTTTGCAGATAGCAGGAAGGCTTCAAGGACAATATGGGGCAGACACATAACAGGTAATGAAAGTGCTTCTGGGGACTTTGCAGAGAATGAATATGGCAGGGTGTAATTTACTTCATTCAGGAAAGGCACATTGGAACAGCCATGTCTTCAGGCTCCTCCTAAAGACTGCCACAGTGGGGGCTTGTCTGATATCCTTGGGGAGCGCATTCCAGAGTCGGGGCGCCACTACAGAGAAGGCCCTCTCCCTCGTCTGGGCTTTGTCTCTCTTTTTGCTTTTGTTCATTTTATAAATCACTCTGGGTCCTACATTGGAAGAAATTTAGACGTAAAATCAATTAAATAATTAACCAACCATCCCATTTCTAATGGTGTCCTGCAGAAAACCTGCAAGCTCAACTAAGATTGTGACTCAAAAGGGAACTGTTACATCTCATCAATACCTGCCTTACTATACAGGTGCATTCTCTAATATTGCCTCAGCTGTGTTGGGCACCATGGACTCTGCTTTTGCTGAGGTTGTCAAACTATACATAGAGGCTCATTGTGAAAAATGGCACTGCTGTAGTGGTAGGAAAGATATATTTTTCCAGTTATTATTTCCCCTATACGGACCTAGCTGAAGTAATTGCTTTATTTCACCCTCAGAATGAAGAGTTGGTTCCAGTGATAGTTCAGAGGCTGACTTGTGCAAGAACTGCTCATGCAAGCAGTCTATCTAGCTAGCCTCAGAGATGCCGAGTTCATGGCACTGCTTCTGTGAAAAGAATAGTGGGGTGCAGGCCCGTAGCCAGGATTTTTATTCCGGGGGGGGGGGGCTGAGTCTGATTGAGAAAGGATCTACCTTAGCAAACCTTTTGTATCATTATCCCAATACCCGCATGCATATGGGATATATTGAGCATGGTGATCAGATCATGAAATGAATAAACATAACAGTTTAAATAATAAATGTTATTTATTTACTTTCATTAACAAAATGTTTAGAATACTTTTTGACTTTTTTATTTTATTTTACAGCAACAGTCTTCTTTTCTTCTCCCCGGCCATTTTGTCAATTACTTCTTCTGGTTTGATAGTGATGTCCCGATGGATGGAAATCATTACTTAGTCCACTAAGTCTCTGGTCTGTCATTAAACTTCTAGATACACTTTTCACTCTCTTCATGGTTTAAAACGATCTTTCCACCCTGCAAGTCATTACTAGTAGAGTAGCTAACACAGTCAAAAGGAAATTTATTGACCGATAGTAAGTTTTGTCACACAGTTCCAACACTTTAAGTACCTCAGTAACTTTCTTAATTGATGGTGCAATATTACACTACATTATGTACTCAGCCTTGAAGGAAGCAAGTGCTGCATCATTTTCAAAGTATTCTGACAGTTGTTCCATATGGTGAACTTTGTCTAGACCTAATAACTTGGTTGAAATGTCTTCATTTGACATGAATGGTAGTTGTTGTTTACCTGGATCCAGAAAGCACTGAAGGCAGCCAACATCATATCTGCACCAAACATGGCCAACTGTGCATACAGGACAGACGGGGATTGGGGTTGATTGACCTTGGATCTGGGAGTTGCAGTGCGCCGTTATCCAGAGGGCATTGAACCAAGCCAATGCAGGATCTGGACTAAACTTAGCACATAGAGCCAATGTGCCCAGCTGTGCATAGAGACAGGGATTGGGGAATGATTGCTCTTTTTCAAATAGGAGTTGTTGTTTACCTGGATCCAGAGAGTCCCAGAAGGCAGCCAACGGGTTCGATGCACTCCACTCCCAGCCACGAGTGTGGTGAGACTTCAATGCATGGGCGTGAAGGCCTGCCGAGTGCATGGGTGTGAAGGCCTATTGCGGCCTCTGAATGGTCTGTGCTGTGGCAGTATCCTCTTTGGCGCCTGGGCTGCCGGCGCACTCCCCTTCCTCTCTCAGCACTGAAGGCTGAAATCAAGAGCACTGAAAAGGAAAGAGAGTGCGCCGAGGACCCAGGTGCGGACAAGGATGCCACTGTGCCATGTACCAGTAAGGCCTTCTCGCAGACCACCCTGAGAATTGGGGGGGGGGGCTGAAGCCCCTCAAGACCTCCCCTGGCTACATGCCTGGTGGGGTGGATTTTGGGTGGCAACCCTTCTGTGGGAGGACAGCAGCAAAATGTTCAAGATTGCTAATTTTGTGTTACTATGAGTAGTCCTCTCATAAAACAGGGGTTTTGTGGAATATTTTGCTTATCTCTATTGTTAGCATTGCCTGTTGTCACGACCTGACACTGGTTTTGGAGATTATTAACTAAAATAATACTCCCAGTAGTACTGCCACCAACCTAATGTTCAAATTAGGATTTTGGATTGTGTATTAAGAGGTTTACTTGGTAGTTCTTTTAACCGAGCTGCCCAAAACAACCACACTGTGAGGAACTAAAAGATAGAGAGATGGAGGCTTCTTAAAGTTAACAAATAAAAAGAATTTATTAATTAACAAACGGCTATCAATGAGGCGCAGATCGTACTGGTTCTACAGAGAGGCAACAATAGCGTACGGTTACTGATAGTAATATGCTGGAGCGTGCGGTTACAGATAATAAAATGCTAAGCGTGTGGTTACAGATAATAGTTCACTAAGCTTAGATCTTAACAATACTTTAGTCAGTACTGAGTCTTGACTAAAATATAAACCTGTCACCCTATTGTCTGAAAATAGCAGTGAACAGCTGGTTCCTACTGGGGCTTCTATCCACCAGAAAATCCCCCTGAGTCTTGCCTGACTGAGTTAGCTACCTGCTAACTCCCAGCCTCAGAACCCACCTTTCCCTCTATACACTGAGGAGACAAGGTGTTTAGTCTGACTCTACAAAGTCAGCCCTAATGGCTCTAACCTAACTATCAGTCTCACCCCAAACACCCTGGATGTGCCACTATAGTAACAGACTGATCAGAATCTATGGCTGAGGCTTGGAGGATATTGTCACTCCAACCTCAAACCATGACAGCTAGAGCTGAGATGTCTCTCAATCAAAGCTCTGCCCAAGACTGAGGATCTTTCTGACAATATCCCTCCTCTAGTCAGCTCTGCTCCTCCCCTCTGGCACTCAGCCAATCACAGGGCACTCCTATCTCTGAGCAGGATTGACTCTAAGGCCACGCCCCCTCTCTGGCTATGACAGATAATAGATGGCTGCTAGCTGCAAATCCCTCACCAAAATGGATGCCAGCTATCTTCCAACAGAAATGCAAAATTTCCAAGCAGGCTTTCCACCCACTTAGGACAGGTGAGTCCTTACACCTGTCAGACAGAATATGAGGCATAAAAGTTTGTATATATAATCTGAGTGAGCTATTCAGTATTCACAGAGTTCACTTGTATATTCAGATTTTGCACTGATTTTGAATCCGAAAGAAGGGAAGAGACCACTGTTATTGTCAAATTAAGCATTTTAATTCACCGAATGCAAATGATTTCCAACAGACAAAGCTACCGAATGAGTGCTTTAGTTGTGCAAATCTATTTCCTTTTAGAAATGACATGATAAAGGATAAAAATGCAACATAAAGATACATTAGAAGAAGTAGCATACAAACCTCTTCTAGGCATATGCCACACGCACAAAGGCCTTACAAATGAACAGTATGATTATGACATCTGTTGAAGGAGAAATGGAAACAAGATATGAGGCGTAATAGTTAGAATTCGATTTAGCCTTGAGAAATCAAGAGCAGGCATGGTGTGAAGAGGCTATTCAAATGAACCGGCTGGACAGGGTGGACCCTCTTTTACTGATCCCACCGCTGCCACCAATTTGTAACAATGAGGTCACCACGTATCTGACCTAATGTAAAAGGGTGTTGTATAACTTTAATTTAAGGATCCCTTAAATATGAAGATATTAGCCACCAGATTGTGAGGACTGTTGTTGTTATCAGTTATCTAGGAGGGTCTGTCACCAATTATTGTGGGACTTCAAACTGTGTAACAAGACAGGTTAAAAACACTTTCCTGTCTTGCTTTACTCTGAGGCTGGACTTTTAAAATATGGAACAGAGAGAGGTTGTTGATGAAAAGAACAATAACAGTTTATCTATAGCTTGGCACAAAAGCGTGATGGATACGTTATAACTTCTTAGAGGCTCAACTCATCATGGTTACATTGGTATTGTAGAAGATACAAAGTTTAAAATGTTTGACTGTTACTATTACTCAGTTAGATCAGTATGTAACTATCTCACACACAGACCCTCTCTCCTCCTATAGGCACCTTGCCTATCTCAGGCTCTATACAAACAGACTGGCTCAGGCCCTCAGGCTCTATACAAACAGACTGGCTCGCAAGCTCAGCCTACTAGAACTGTCTCTCTACAGCTCCAAAACCAGACTGCCCTCAGAACCTGCTCTCTCCTAGAGCTGGTCTGACAGTTAAACCGTCAAAATTCAAACTTCCCCAGAATTCTATTCTTGGCTGTGGCAGAAAGCTGTTGACTCCTCCCACCTCTGCCTTACAGCCATGTTGCTATGGCAACTCTTCCCCAAGGTGGGCCTTTACTGAAGAAGTGCACCTTCCCTAAACATCTAAACATTTCAATACATATTCAATCCTCAATCCTATAATAAAAAATAAACACTTCTGCACACATGGGGAAACCCAGGCCTAGGGGCCAGATGCAGCCCCCTGAGCTATTTTCTCAGGCCCTCTGTGCTTTCACCATGCTATCCTTCCTTCTCTCCTTCCCTCCCCCTTCCTTTCTTATCTCCCTCTTTCTCC
This sequence comes from Anolis apletophallus, assembly GCA_030556195.1. Taxonomy (NCBI): domain Eukaryota; kingdom Metazoa; phylum Chordata; class Lepidosauria; order Squamata; family Anolidae; genus Anolis; species Anolis apletophallus. Next base: position 102,556,374 of record JARBWK010000007.1, on the reverse strand, counting down.
CTCCACCCGTCCTTCCCTTCCACCCACCCTTCCACCCTTCCATTCATCCATCTTTTCCTCCCTTTTTCCCTTCCTTCCTTCTCCTTTTCCTTCCTCCTTTCCTCCTGGGGGATGTTTAGCTGGGAGAAGAGAAAATAAAGAGAAAACATGAGAACCATGTTTCAAGATTTAAAGGGGTGTCCCATTGAAGAGGAGGGGGAAATTATTTATTTATTTATTTATGGCATTTTACCCCGCTCTTCTCAACCCCCGAGGGGGGACTCAGAGCGGCTGACTTTCTGCTGCTCAAGCGACCATAGCACATGGGAGCAGTGCTTTTAAAAGGCAGGGAAAGAGTTTGGACTGAGAACATTAGGAAGACCTTCTTGAGAATAAGAGCTGTTGGAGGGTGGCATAGGCTGCCTTGGAGTGTGGTGGAATCTCCTCTGGAGGCTTTTCCGCAGAGTCTGTCTATTGGGAGTGCTTTGATTGTGCCTCCTTACATGGGAGGGGGTTGGACTGGATGGCCTTTGGGGATATCTTCCTGCTCTAGGATTCTATATCAGGAGTAGGCAAGACAGGGTCCAATGGATACACATTTTCTCTCTCATCCACTGTCCCATCCTGACGAAAGCTGATCCTTTTGGGATCCAAATGGTTTCCGTCTTTCCTTCACTTTCTGCCTCCAAAAGAGAAGAGGAAGGGGAGGAAAAGCGAGGAGGGAGCTTGGAGTGAACCCCCTCCCTTCTGGCCCATCCACCCCACTTCTGACCCATCATGTGGCCCCCAAGTTAGAAAGCTTGCCCATGCCTGCTCTAGGGGGCAATTATTTTGGAAACAATTAGACCCACTGTGATGTTATGTTGTCTTATCTGTTTCTTTCCCTGAATATATATAGTTTCTTGTTATCTCTAAGTGTTTTTGCTGCTTAATAAGGTTCAACATTTCAATACACCAATATTGTATTGAATTGGGAAGATAACGGTTGAGGAAAAGAGACTTGTTTTTCAACTTGAGCTCACTGGGAGAAAGGCAGATTATAATAGTCCCTAATTAAAAATGAATAAATAATATGATATCCCCAGTCACTTAATAGAGGAAAAGGTATATCTAAAGCTGAAGGCTTACAAGTATTTGAACATTTAGTGCTAGAGGGATGCCATCTAGGGATTCCATAGGGATGAGCCTTCAGCCAGTTGATGTAATGCTTCCCAAACAACACTGCTCAAGCTGAGTTCCAAAAGAAAGTCACTTGGTTTCCCATTACAGAATGTGATTTATGTGGTGGCAAGAATAATTGGCAAAGACACATGGATGTGTGAGCTTGGAAGCTTTATCTCACCCTCCTGAAAAAAAGAAATCAGGAATTGCTACTTGCAGGAAATAAGTGTAAGCTCACATATCATACGCACACATTGCATTTCAAGCATTAATTTTAAAAGCTGTGTACCTTGTAATAGGCAAAGGATGCTGTATGTGTGTCCCCTAGCTACATGTATTTGGCTAATTCACAAAGCAACTCATATGAACAGATGTCCAGGAAGCAATCTGTCTGTCCATCCATCTGTCCTCTGGCATTTGGTTCACCCCCCCCCCCAGTCTTCAGGACACCAACATTCATGGATTTTCATGTTCCATTATATACAATGGAATTGTAAAATTCATTTAAAAAAATATTTGAATCCATGGATCCAGAATGGATTGACTATATAAGGTTGCTGTCTTCTTGGAGAATATGCATACTCTGCCACATATTTATCCTGTAAACATTAAATATGGAACTTGTAAGAATACTAGTCCTTCTCCACAGTTTCAAAAGAACTATATATTTTATATGGTGTCTTATATTGTTCTGATTTATCCTGCATGCAGATTACAGACATAATTGTGTGAAGGAAATATATGTTTTAAGAGGTAAAGGTCAGTCCTGCTATTAATTACAGGTGAGGTAATCCCTAAGGTAGCATCTGCTGGGAGACTTCAGCATTAGCAGATCTCCACTTTCAAGGGATGAAACTGTGTATGCCACATAGGATGTCTTGGACTTGGTTTCTGACACCATTCTATCAGCAGCATGAATAAGAATCCAATTGGTTTCTGCAAGTGATGTGGAGAGGAAAAACATCTGCCACTTTATGTTGGGTAGCAAAATGTCTCAAGCTAGCCATGTGTTACTGCAAACACAGCAATGAGTATTCTCTAGCAGTAGCTGAGCAATAACCAGCCCCATAGGAAGAGAAAATGACTCTGTGTGTGTGTGTGTGTGTGTGTGTTTGAAGTTGGGTTACCTACAAATACAAAAAATTATAGCATTTCATGGTAATCTGCTCTATAACCCATATCTTCAAATGGAGTCAAGGACAGAGAATTGCAGACTACAAAAATGAGTTCTAACTGTTGTAAAAAAGGGAGGGTCTTTCTAAGACCAATAGGAAACAATGTGTGTTCTACCTAAACCCTCAGGCTGCTTTTTTGCAGCCACATAATCCAGATCAGAATTTGGATTAAACAAATCCAGGTCCTCTGAGGATGCTTGCCATAGATGCAGGTGAAATGTCAGGAGAGAATGCTTCAAGAACATGGCCATATAGCTCGAAAACCTACAACAACCCAAATCCAGGTCCACTCAGGAGAATCTCCACACATATCCTGGAAACTGTGAAAAAGCTCCTGTGGCATCCAGAAAGCTCCTCTTGTGCCGAATCAATCCTACAAAACAACTTTCTTTCTTACCCCATTGGGAGAAATCTAATAGGACTCAGCAGTGGAGCTCATTTTCCAACTAAAAAACTAAAAGGGGATAGCAATTTCTTCCCGGGGAGGGAGGGGAATTGTACCTTCCTGAGATTGATGAGTGATTTCAGCTATCCACTAAGATTGCAGGTTTGGAGTCTGGTGTGCTTCGCTACTGTAATGAAATAATAATAATAAACAAACTTTATTTATAACCCGCCCTATCTCCCCTACCCCAGTGGTCAGACTGAGACATAAACTGGGTTTGAAGACAAAAGGAAGAGAAGTTTATTTATTTCAGGCTCTAAAAGATGCCAGAATATAGTCTGCGCTTTCAAGGATCTGCCATAATCCACTGGAAAATACAGTGCACATTTCTTCACTTTGACAGCTATTCAGAATTCCCACACCAGCCTCTGATTGGCTGAAAAATGGTGTATCTAGGATCCAGGGTCCTGTTGGCTGGGGATTCCCATTGATGTCACTACTGGTTGGAGTTCCGCCTTGACAGGAAAAATAAACAATTGTCATTCGTTGATTTGAAATCTGAGTCCATTTAAAGGTCTGCCCCGGCGGGAGGCACGGAGCCCTGGAATGCAGAGTGGCAATGTTCAAAACAGTCCATGATGGGATTAATTGTTCAGTCCAGTCTATACAAGGGAAGAAATCCAGCAAACTCACTGGGTTATGCTGATGGAACAGTTTAATGGAGGGCATACACCATACACAGTAAGCTGTATGCTTATCTCCAGGAGCAGGTATCTTCAGATTTTATCAATAAGCTGGAAAAAGTTTACAAGATGGTATTACTTCCAGAATCCAGGATTGCCCCACTTAAACAAGCCAGCATGTTGAATTATTTAAGTTCTCTGGGACTTACATACCGAACCATATAAGTGTATATGTCCATACATAGTGTCAGTGCACACAGTTATACTTTGCCAATGTACAAATATAGTTTATGAATGACCAAGTAAGAATTATGAATGAAATTGTACAGGAGTTATGAATGAATTCAAGAAAGTATACATGCTCAGGAGCAAGGAAAGGCCTCTTCAAACACATATAGGGAAAATACCAGTATGTGGGTTGGGAAGCAAGCATTTCCTGTGAAGCCTTTTCCTGAGACTATCCACTTATTCACAAAGGGATATGATAAGGTTTTTGGTGTGCAGTCAATCAGTCTTTCATAGCAGGGCCAATGAAAGTAATGCAAAGAGCGAAATGGAGGAATGCTGCCTTCTTGGTATTGCGAAATTGAGATACACACACACACACACACACACACACAATTTTTAATCATATTGAGCTTGTGTTGAGACCATACTTTAGGAGAGGGGTCAGTCTGCTTGATAACAGGAGTGCCATATTCAGTTCCTTTATCTCAATTTTCCAGTAGGGGCATTGTTTACATGCATGATGTACATGTTATCACAATTTTCTGACTTTGTTCTAACATTTTTTAACACATGTTTTCCATCAGAATGCATGTTGCAGTGCACATTAGGTGTGTGCATTTTCTAGCCACCCCACTTATAATCCACATCATTCTGGATTTTATACCATGTGTCGATGGGGCCTCAGACAGATCTGCAAACTAGCAACTACTCAGAAAGCCATACTAAGGTTGCTACCTCCAGCAACTTAGCTGTTGGTATTGTAGAAAGTGCTTCTGTAATATTGGCACACAAGTAAGTTCCATTAAGTCCAGTGGCAGTTACGGCTAAGTAATTGGGTATAGCATTGCAGTCCCAGTCTGTAAACATATAATGCCTATGGCATAGCTTTTCAGAGAACACTATCAGATTTTTTAATGACTGTTTTATATTTAATCCCCAAGAATCATCATAAATGGAATCCATTTGCAAAGGTACATAATGATTTCTAAGTTATTACAGCACACTGCAATCAGAAAACTGAAGGCTAGAAAATACTTTTAAAATGGAAATTGTCTGAACTATTATACAATTTATTACAGATTTTTCCATTTTAGGTTATGAGAAAGCACTAAGGACAGAATAATTGCTTTCCCAACTCAATGCTGGTGCCCCCAGAATCAACTCACAGCAAGAGTCCTTAGATTGGAAATACAGCTGATCCAGAGCATTTCACTCTACATAGTTCTGGTACTATGATTCCACTTAAATGCAGTCTGATGGGATACTGGTATTTGCATGCCCCCTAACATTTCTGAGATGAAAACTGGGATACCTGTAGCCAAACAATACAAATGTAGTCGAGATGGCTAAAGTTACTGAGCATAAATTAAAAAGTTATGAAAGTCTACAGCAGTTTAGTTTTGTTTGAGCCTATTGGGAAGGGTGACCTGACTTTCCTTTCCCTCCACTGAAGGAACTGAGTGAAATTTTAAACTTTGAACTCAGTTTATAGCAAAGTGGGGGGATGAGAGAGAAATTGGAATATTTTAAAAGTAGCTGAAAAAAATGGGACAACACAGGATTAACTAGGAATGTCCTGCCAAATCAGGTCATTTTGAGGATGCAGATTTTCAGTTTTGTTCAGAATTCTCAGCCAGAGTCCCAGTGGCTCACCCAATTATAAACATCTTGATTCTATAGGAGACAGCCATGGCAGATATACTGGACTTCCAGTGTTATAATTGTATTTATTTGGCACCTTAACTCTCAAGGCACCTCTCTGCAAAAATGAGCTGGAGTTCACTATGACTGCACAGTATCTTGGTTTTGGTAATAAAAGGACACCAGGCTCTTTTATAAAATGACCCAATTTCTGGATTTCTCATAGCTCAGGCAGCAGCTGCCTGGGCAGCTCATCACTTTGAGAGGCTTCTAGGTCAGGTGCCTTCGTTATATCCCATCTAGATTACTGTAATGTGCTCTACCTGGGGCTGCCTCTGAAGAGTACTCAGAAACTTCAGACGGTCCAAACAGCTGCAGCCAGGTTGCTCACTGGGGTTGGCTACAGAGAGCAGACAACCCCTCTGTTGTAGCAGCCCCACTGGCTGCCAGTCTGTTTCTGGGCACAGTTCAAAGTGCTGGTTATGACCTTTAAAACCCTAGATGGTTCAGGTCCAGGCTATTTGGCTGACCTCATCCCCTTGTAGGAACCTGCCCGGGCCCTTCTCTCAGTCTCACCTCCATCTCAAGCTTGGTTGGTGGGAACGAGAGAGAGGACATTCCTTCTCAGTGGCTGCCCCTTGATTCTGGAAGTCCCTGCCCAGGGAATCTAGAATGGCTTCCTCCTTGCTGTCTTTCCTGTGGCCAGCTAAAATCTTTTTATTCAGACTGGCTTTTAAAGATGGTGTTTAAGATCTAGTAAAGTTTTTAACTGTTTTGGTGGATTTAACTGTGAATATTTTTAGTGCTGTTTGTGTTTAATTCTATTTTAATGTTTGCATGTTTGTATAATATAAATTGTATACTAATGCTTTTATGTCACTTTGAGTCCCCTTTGGGGAGATAAAGCAGAGTATAAATATAATAATAGGTTATAGAATCATAAAATCATAGAATTGGAAGAGACCTCGTGGGCCATCCAGTCCAACCTCCTGTCAAGAAGCAGGAAAATCACAAAGTACTCCTGACAGATGGCCACCCAGCCTCTGTTTAAAAGTCTTCACAGAAGGAGCCTCCACCATACTCCAGGGCAGGGAGTTCCACTGCTGGATAGCTCGCACAGTTAGGAAATTCTTCTTAATGTTCAGGCGGATTCTCCTTTCTTGTAGTTTGAATCCATTGTTCCATGTGCTAGTCTCCAGGGCAGCAGAAAACAAGCTGACTTTCCCTCACATATTTATACATGGCCATCATGTCTCCTCTCAGCCTTGTCTTCTGCAGGCTAAACTTGCCCAGCCCTTTAGGCTGCTCCTCATAGGGTTTGTTCTCCAGACCCTTGATTCTTTTAGTTGTCCTCCTCTGGACACATTCCAGCTTGTCAACATCTCCCTAAAATTGTGGTGCCCAGAATATTGCAGTGCCCAGACAATATTCCAGCTGTGGTCTAACCAAGGAAGAATAGAGGAGTAGCATGACTCCCTTGTATCTAGACACTATACTCCTATTTATGCAGGCTAAAATCCCATTGGCTTTTAAGCCACCGCATCACGCTGTTGGCTCATGTTTAACTTGTCTATGAGGACTCTTGTTCCCAGGCATCTCCCATTCTGTATCTTTGCATTTCATTTTTTCTGCCTGTGTGAAGTATCCTGTATTTGTCCCTATTGAACTTCATTTTGTTAGTTTGGCCCATCTCTCTAATCTGTTAAGATTAGGTCAGGAGAGGGTTTATTTCAAACATACAAGATGTACTCCTAAGTCCAGCCTTTGTTCAAAATTTGGGAACAGACTAAAACTCATAGCACTTATGTTCAAAAATCTACATCTTGTTACCTCAGACTTTCTTTATTTGAACAATATCAAGTGAGGAAAGAGATGAAAGTAAGTTCATTACTGCCATTGTTAAATTATAGAGTTGGAAATTGTTACTGATTTTCTCCAAATTACCGGGAGAATTGAGCATTTCCCCTCAGTGCTGTTTACTTACCCCTACACCAGGTTATTTCTCTCTGTCACCATTTAAGTCTTGATCTGTACTTGTCAACACTTGGAGATACTGTTTTGGCAGAAATATTTGTGTGGCACAGTAAAATCATTCAGAGCAAAGGGAAACAGGGAGCAACAGTAATTAAATCCTTCTTTCCCTTCTATACTTGATGATTATATACATCAAATGTCTATATAGAGTTAACAAGAACATTCTCAGCCTGTGCTGAGAACGTCTTAAAATCTAGTCAATGAGAAACAACACAGTACTTTTCACACTACACAATACAAACTGAACCTTGTTTTGTGACATTGCTTAATAGAAGAGAGGATTTTATTTTCCTGACAAAGCTCTTACTCATTACACAGTAAAGGCCATCTTATGACAATACTCTGTCTCTGTGATATTGATGGTCTACAATTCCATTTGTGAGAGATTAAAACAAAGTTTTGATAAATGTCTTGTTTGATATCTGCCTCTCTTTGCAAAGCTTATAGGAACGCAAAGGTCAGATGAGACATTTATAAACTTTTCTAAATCTGTCACAAGAAGGAGTCTGGGCCATCAATAATGCCAGATCAAAGTATTTTGTTGAACATCAGGGAATTCCTATTGTTATTCTGAGGAGAGTGAGAGAGAGAGTGAGAGAGAGAGTGAGAGAGTGAGAGAGTGGATAGGACTTTAAGCATTGAGAGGAGCTTCAGAGGAGCTGGAGATCAAAGTACAGCCTTCTGAAATCTATTTTGTAGTCCTTAGACAGGAGAGGAGGTTCCCTACTTCTTCACAACAGGATTAAAATGCATATGTTATAGTTATGTGTTTTCAAGTCAGCTTCAACTTATAAAGACCTTATCTCAGGGTCCCCCCCCCACCCCTAAAAATATGTTTTAGTCAGAAAGAAAATCACCAATGCCTTCCTCTTAAACTGACAGAATCACCTGCTGGTTTTCTGTGGATGAACAGGGCTTTGACTCCTTGTCTTCCAGAGTCCTATGCCAACACTTAAATCATTATATGATGCTGGTTCACACAGCACATCAATTCCCTAAAATACTTATAGCAGTTCTCCTCAGGCTATCTAGCATGAGCAAAGGCAATTATTTTCTCTATCTCACTGTGTCAGGGACCAGCACTATATTTGTACCTGCTGGGGACATTTGTTTCTACACAGTTATAGAATTATTATTCCAGTTTATTTGCTGTAACTGCATCCTGGAATTTGTAGATTGATGAGAAATACTAAAAATACTACTTCCTAAACTGTAAATCCCATATTTCCATGTTATGTTAATCTGTGTAGTGTGAAAGGTCTTTATAAGGGATATAGCAGTGTTTAGCAGTGGTGATATGAAAGCAGTCAAAGCTATTCACCTCAAGATTGAAAGTTGTTCTCCTGACAATGGAGATGCTCTGGAAAGCACAAAGCAGCCTCCTCTTCTAACACATATACCTTTCACTGGTTCTTCCTTACACTTCCTAGTTGTGGTATCCATGGCCACTTAAACACTGTTGCCATGCCTCCTCTGCTAATATCTCTGGTCTATGATTATTGTCTTAGTCTTCAAGGAACAATTTTAGATAAAGAGAAATTAAAATATATGGCAAGTAAGTTCCTATTTATTCCACTACCTGGTGGTTGACTTCTTCCTTGTGATGCTATAAAACTTAATAAATATGTATTATAGACATCCTAATATGTTATGAATAGCTGTGTTCCAATACAGGCAGTCCATGGGTTACAAACATCTGGCTTATAAATGACTCAAAGTTAAGAATGGGGGTAAGACTACAGTGATTTCAACTAGGACTGCGGATAGAGAGGTTGGCGCTTGGTGAACCTTCACTAAACTAGATCAGCCAGGACAGAGTACAGCCACTCTTGGTTGAAGGCAAAGCTACAGAGGTTTATTATGATTTGGCCAAAAAGGATGCAAGTACAAACAATATGTTTAAAAAGGTACAAGCACCAATTCATAGAACAATATATGACATTTTATACTCTTCTGACAACTCCCTACCCTGATTGGCTGAAAAGAGAGGCAGGGTAGAATTTGTGCCAGAATTGCCTGGTGTTTCCCCTGATATCACAGACTGCAGGAGGAGATTCCCATGGTGGGAAGAAATACAGCTGGTAGTTGGTCAGTTTGAAGGACCAATCCATTGCAGGGACACTCCCTGTGAGGTGACAAACCTGGAGGAAATGGTGACATCGTTATGCTGATGAGTCCCTGAGCAGCAGACTCTTGGCATCAAGTTAAATAGATGAACGTCCTAAGCTTATCTTGGTGACAAAGGGGATCATCCATCTACATAAATACACAAAGGTTTTATTTATTTATTTATTTCGGGTATTTATATCCCGTCCTTCTCACCTCCGAAGAGGGACTCAGAGTGGCTTACAGAAGGCAGCCATTAGATGTCAAAAATACATTAAAACATAGTTACAATTAACACAATTAAAACAATTATAATCAATCAATTTTAAAAAGTATGCCGGTTCAAAACATAATCCAAATCAGTCCTTTGTGGTCCACTAAAACATTCACTTTCCGGTTGATCCAACTATTGCTCAAACGCTTGATTCCAAAGCCAGTATTTAAGTTTTTTCTGAAAGCTCAGGAGGGAGGGGGTGGATCTAATGTCATGTTGATATTTGTCTGGCTTGAAAAATAGCTGGAGGCACCATGGCTGTGAATATGTTCAGTGGAACTTAGGCCTAAAAAGTTTGCATAGAGCCATGGACTATATGGGAAAATCAAATTCCCACGATGTACCCTAGTAGACAAGGGTAACTAATCAGAGCTAGGTAATCTTGAGTAAATTACCATTTACTTATCTCAGTTCACCCTGTGTAAAACTGGGGTACAGATATTCAAAAGACAGCTATGAGGATGAATAATGAAAACTCCATAAATTACTCTATTCAGTTGAAGTATTATATAAATAAATGAGCCTCATCTGTCATATTCACAGTACGGAAATGCCATATGTCCTGTTGCCCCCTGATAATGGGGAGCAAATGGCAGCCATTCACTCTTGCGGAAAAATGGAAGCAGGATGAGGGTGACACAAAGATAAGGAATCATTTATACCTCATCCTGATGTTAGATTTAATTTTTTTAGATTACTGCTTTTCACCTGTGCCATATTTATGTCAATACTTTGCAACACATGGATTTGAATACTAGTGTCTTCCAGTTACTTTTTGACCAAAACATTTTGTTATGTGTTGTTACTGGATGCAATGTGAAAGGGTGTTAATATGCAGTTCTATGAGCTACACAAATTCCTAAGAATAAAAAAAGAGAAGAAAAGAGAGATACAGAAATTGGGAAATTAAAGATTTAAAAATTTAACATTTCCAGTTACAAGGTAAGGCAAGGCTAGACAATGAGTAATGAGCAAAGAAAATGCCTCCACATTTACAAAAAGCAGCCGCCAATTTCAGAGTCTATAAGAGTTCTTGATGCATATATGCATGTGTGTAAAATGGGTTTCTGTATGCTGGACCTCCTACATTCATTAAAAGATTTGACAAGTGCAAGTATGCACATGCATGTGTATGTACAAATGTGCATGTAAAATATTTCTATGGGTGTTCTTCTGATATTCATATATGCAGCTTTGGAAAGCAGATTTGACAGGATCCAGTTAAAAAGGTTTTCTCTGGCATAGCATTGTGTGGAGGAAACAAAGTCTATTGATAGGTGATTGCAGTTTCTTACTGGAGTGCTTCTATTTTCATTCATCATATAGATAGGATCAGGTTGCACACAAAAAGTACAAAGAAAAGCCTTTTGTCCTCATTCTTTCCTTGGATCAGGAAAAATGGATCAATTTGAGTCTGGGGTATGAATTTATTAATGATTTTTTTTCAACCATCATAGAAGCAACACAGATGCCAAAACACATTGAACTATCTCTAATTGAAACATTCCTCATGTCTACCTTTGCCAGCAAGCTGGAGGCTATGCTGTCTGGGGATTTGGGGAATGGTAATCCAACACATTTGTTCAGAACTAGGCTACAAAAGGTGACCTTATGCTGTTTCTGTCTCAGTAAGAGACTATAGACATAGATAAGGACTAGAAAATTTTAAACACGTGCCTTCACTGTAAAATTGAATGAAAGATGACACAGGCATATCCCTATTCTTTCTTTTAATGATAAAAATGAAGAGAAACTGGGAAAATAACAATGAAAGGCAAATGCACTTACTTGTTCCTTTCTTTCTCAATAGATTTTAGAGCATAGTTTTTTTTCAAAAAATATTTTCAGTTAAAAGAAGACAATATCTGTTATGCAACAAACTATTAACCAGAGTACAATAGACCCCGGTACGCAGTAAGTCTTGCATCTCAAAATTAAGTGTTATGATTTTTCACATCATTACTCTATTGTTCTCATTGCATGATGACTTTCAGAGGACACTTGACTTACTGGAGACTTACACAATGTGGAGAGTTGTTGTCATTTGTTAGAAATAGAAAGTAGACTTCATTAAAATTATAATTCAATACCTCTTTCAAAGCTGATTGTGTTGCTAGCTGTTTAAAGAACACCATTATTTCAGACACTGTCCAGAAACCCTCGAACTATGGTCTGCCTTCTTCTGGGACATTCCTGACTAACATTTTGGCGCAAGAAGCCCCTACTCAGCCAAGAAACCAACTACTACTTCCCTACTATAGGACATCAGACCTGGTAAATGTCCTGTAAAATTGCTTGGTTTGTTTCATATCTGAATCATCTTTTAAAATGCTTCAGGCAATCTGCCATATATATATAATCTTCCTTCTCTCAACATGTTGGTTTTGAAAGGTTGTGCAATGATTGAACTCTCAGTTTGTGAGGATGTTCAAATGAAATGGTGGGTTACACAAGGCTGTAGGGGACACTTTAGGAAAAGAAAGGTCAAGCCAAGGCTTTACTGGAGCTTGAAAAGTCCCTGAATGAACCTGCTTGCTTCTCTCACTCTCCTAGTAGCTGGTTGTCAAAAATATTTCTCATTGTAGCAGTGCTAATTCATTGTTGCCTCCGGGTTTAAACTTCGGAAGCCTGTTAGATGTTCAGCAACCAGGAAGTGGGCTGACATTTGGACAGTAGGATTCCAGGGGCCATCATAAATATCAGAAAGATCAGTACAGCCCCATGAGCTATGTCAAACATCAGTAGCAGCACAGATCTGCTGTGAAGTAATTCCAGGAACAGGCTAGGGTTGGGACTTTTTGGTGAATGGCAGGCTCAACTGTTAAAATTAAGAATAGCGTATCTACTGCCAAGATTCCTGTATATAAAGAGTATCCTGTCCTACTACTATTGCATTTACAGAGTAAATGGGGATCTGTATAGATCATCTGCAATTTAGCATCTGCCATTCATACATTTCTTATTATGTCAGGGATAATTACTGCCACATTCCCCTGCTATTTTTAGCTTGTTTTGGCCACTGGCTGCCTGAAGCCAGCACCCTCCAATTACTTATTCTGGAGCAGAGACCAGTGGGACTGCACTGAGTGGCACAGTATCACTTCAGTATTGTCCTTTCTAAGCAATGATTAATGTGGCACGATGGATAGCTCCTTTAAAGTTTAATCTATAGTACAGAGGTGGCAAACCAGCAAAGAAGCAGGACCCTATTGCTTGAGGCCCTTCAATATGCATTGCTACCTGCAAACCTCCCTGAGGCTGGATCTACATTGACATATAATCCAGTTTCAGAGGGCTGATTAACTGAATTCAACTGTCATGTAATTATATGAGTCTACACTGTTCATTGTAGTTCATCTGCTTTCCGAAACTGGATTATATGGCAGGGTAGATCCAGCCTGAGATGAAGCTGTCCCATCAATAATCCCTGATTGTAACATGGTGCTGGGTCTTACTTTGTTCAGTAAGTCTGGAAGTCTGGCATTTTCCCTGCTCCTATATAAACAGCAGCAGCAACAACAACAACAACAAAAACAATAGCAACAACAACAACAGACTTACGCCAACCACAAGGAAGTATGGCTTCATACAGTCATGATACCGCAATCACACAACACCAATGGCTGTGCAAAAATGCCCATCACCATGACAGCAAATTGCTACTACACCACTTAATAGGACGGGCACAGGATAACAGCAAGCATGCAGTAATATCAAACAGGGTCACTCCCTGGAGCCACCAGCTGCCACCAGAATTGCCTGTGTTTGATCCTCATCTTTACCAATGTAAAGACAGTCATGTTGCCATGCTATGCCTTTGCCCAGGTATCTGTGGACTTTGAAAAAGGGAATGTGTGGTTCCCAGGGAATCAGTCATCTGCGATAGATAGAAATTGTTACTTGTGCACCTCAGCAAGCTGCTAAAGAGTTGCAGCAGCCATGGCTCTTTCCTCCACAGCCCCAATATTTGTGCAGTCAGAAGCACAAACAACAAACAGAACAGGGCTAATTTGCAAATGAAAAACCAGAGTGTAAAGAAAAAATCTTAAAAGAAGTGGGGCATCCCTCCAATGCTTTTGTTCCTTTTCTTGACTGCTCTCATTATTCTTTTTGGCAGAACTGGAGCTATTGCACCTGCAGACTTTCCCAATCTGATGACTACTGTTGCCCTTTCTTGACTAGTAGTGAAGCAAAAACACCCAACTGCACTCATGTGAATCTCACCACCACTCTACAAACAGGCACTAGTCAAAGAAAGTTACTCATCCAACCTTCTGTGGAGGATGGATTGAGTTAAAACTAAACACCATAGACATCAGAAAGCAGCATACAATTTACCCCAGTCAGTGAATGGGCTATATTCAATGCATGATCATAAAAACAACAACTAACCACCAAACATCCAAGAAAGAATATATGTGGGAAGGGGGTGATGGAGATCAGACTATTATTATTGTTTATTTATCTTTTCAAGAAAAATGAGACGAGATACATTTGGAGGTAAAAGTTAGACACGGCCTCCAAGCTCAGAAACTTTTGAAAGTGGACAAATTTTCCAAGATAAAGAAGAAAAAAAGTAAATTTTAGGCAAGAAGTTTTTTAAAAATAGTTCTTTATTGGTTTTCAAGAAAGGTTTTTTAAAAACATACAAAACATATAACACATAACCAGTTAAAAGTGTTTAGAAGAGCCCAAACTAGGCAAGAAGTTTTGAATGCACTTGTCCAAACTGCCTGATCATTGAAAATGGTCTAGGTTTCTGAGAGTTGAAATTTCAACAACTGGAGGACCAAAATGAAAAGGCTAGAAATGTTTATTGGAGAGCTTCATGTTGTACAGAAGGGGGCACTAGAGCTCTCTAGCAGACAATTCTAAGTCACTATCCAAAGGACAAAACCTAGTATTCTGTAGGATGAAGCCACAGCAAGTGAAGTGAACTGTTCCAATTGTATACTGAAAAGCCATATTTAGACTTTTCTTTGTTCTCTAAATTTGAGGCCCCTTCTAATAAAAGTAAGGGTTTCCCCTCACTTTAAGTCTAGTTGTGTCTGACTTTGAGGAGTGGTACCCATCTCCATTTCTTCATGTGTTGTATATGCATTTGGTATTAGTGGTGTTGTAACACAGTGTAATACTGCCAATGATAATGTGGTATTATAACTATTATATCGTGATATTATAATTTGTATATCTGTATTACATGCAATATTGTTAATGATAATGCGATATGTTGTAGTGCAATGTGATGTGCAGTGCTGCCTCCCAAAGATACTACTCTATGGTGAACTTGCCATGGGTCAGCGCAAGAGAGGCGCTCCCAAAAAGAGATATAAGGATGAAACAACATCTCAGGCTCGGCCAGATTGATCACCAAAAATGGTCCACCCTGGCCTTACATCGGGAGGCATGGAGACGCACTATCCACAATGCTGCGGCCTCTTTCGAAAAGACACACCAGACAGGTCTCGAAGAGAAACGACGATGCAGAAAGAACCACAACTTGGAAACAACATCGCCCAAGGAGACTTTCTGCTGTGCTTTCTGCAACTGGGCTTGCCTATCTCGGATTGGCCTTTTTAGTTATCAATGCGCTTGTAAAAAGGGTGGAATGAGTCCTTCCTAAGAATCTTTGTTCGTGAAGTAATGCCGAGATAATTTGTATATCTGTATTACATGCAATATTGTTAATGATATTGCAATATGTTGTAGTGCAATGTGATGTGTAGTGCTGACATTGTACTATCGCAGTAATGTTGTGGGTTTTTTTTCAGTTTGCTGTAAGCCACTCTGGCAATATTGTTGTATGTTCATTGTAAGCCACTCTGGCAGTTTTGTTGTTTGCTATAAGCCACTCTGAGTCCCCTTTGGGGTTGAGAGGGCGGCATATAAATATCGTAAATAAATAAATTTCTAAGCCAAAGAGCCGGTGTTATCTGTAAACATCTCCAAGGTCATGTGGCCATCATGACTGCATGGGGTGCCTTTACCTTTCCACAGAAGCGGTACCTATTGATCTACTCACATCTGCATGTTTTCAAACTGCTAGGTTGGCAGAAGCTGGGACTGACAGTGGAAGCTCATCCCACTCCCTGGATTTGAACTGCCAACCTTTCAGTCAGCAAGTTCAGCAGCTCAGCTGTTTAACCCGCTGTGCCACCAGAACCCCCTTCTGCACTGCCCTATATCCCAGGATCTGATACCAGGTTATCTGCTTTAAAATGGATTATATGTGCCTCCATTGCCAGATAATCTGGGAGAAGCAGAAAATCTGGGATCAGATCCTGGGATATAGGGGCAGTGTGAAAGGGGCCTTAGACTGCTGTATCTGATTAAGTGTTCCATAAAAAGCTTGTGTCATTTATGCCTGTAAGATTAGAACAAACCTCTTGATTATAGGGTCAGTTGGAGATGTCTTGTTCATGTGTTCACCGTATGTTGAAGTTGATGTGATGGCAGATTACATGAGATATAAGAACACATCATTTATTGGAAAAGTTTGTCATGTTCAGTAAAACTGAATGCATTGGGAAAAGAGAAAAACTGCATTCCATGTGGATTGATTCAATCATAGCAGTCATAGCCCTAGGCAAGACTTGTTAATGAGGCATCTAATTCACAGGGTCAACAAGAGTCTAAGGTAATTTGATGGCACAGAACAATAACAAGCTGGCAGCAATGAAAGGTTGCCCACATTTCTTTTATTAAAAATGAGTACATGCATAATCACCTGACAAAAATCTAGGATTTCATTTTCTTGTCCTCCTTATTCAATTTGGAAGATGTATGTGTGATGCTCTCCAACTGCATAGTGCATAGAGTGGTACTATTCATGGTGAAAGAGGGGTCAAGCCTCTTCTGCATATAGAAAGTCTTTCCTAATGCCATTACTTTTTCTCTTGGACTGTCACCTATCACCTTGTCATGGTGAGGGGGCTTGCATGTTCCAATGAACATGCAGGCACAACGACTAGAGTCGTGCACTCCCAGGAGTGGCTGCAGGGGAGGTTCCAGACTAAGCACAGTCCAAAGACCCAAAGACCTCAACGGCGAAGCAGACAGAGGATAACATGCTACATGTTACAACAGCTGTGAAGGCGGAAGAAGCCTGCAACAGATTGAGAAGCCATGGCCATCATGTCTAGATTCGGCTGAAGAAGCCGAATCTAGACCCTTCGGCTCCCTCCAATTACAGGTCGGTTTCCAACTTGCCTTTTTTGGGCAAAGTAATTGAGAGGGCAGCAGCGAATCAGCTGCAGCGGTTCTTAGATGACACAGCTGGACTCGATCCCTACCAGTCCGGCTTCCGTATTGGGCATGGGACGGAGACCGTGCTTGTCGCCATTACAGACCCACTTCGCCGCCAGCTGGACCAGGGTGGATCAGCTCTGCTCGTCTTGTTAGATCTGACAGCAGCATTTGATACGGTAGATCACGCATTGCTGACCCACCGTTTAGCCGGCGCTGGGGTCAGGGGGACTGCCCTTCAATGGGTGGCCTCCTTCCTCCAGGGCCGGGGACAACGTGTGGAGGGGGGCGGGGAGGTCTCCGGGAGGTCCCCACTTAATTGTGGGGTCCCCCAGGGGGCCATCCTCTCCCCCTTATTATTCAACATTTACATGCGCCCCTTGGCCCAGCTGGCCCGTGACTTTGGTCTGGAGTGTTATCAGTATGCGGATGACACCCAGCTTCTGCTGAGAATGGACGGCAGGCTGGACTCCGTACCCGATTGTTTCCATCAATGCCTTGAAGCCGTGACTGGTTGGCTGTGCGCCAGCCGGCTGAAGGTGAATCCGTCGAAGACGGAGATCCTGTGGCCTGGTCGCCCTGGGCTGGGTGGGTGCCGGTTGCCTACCCTGGATGGCGAGCAGCTTAGCCGGTCATCTTCGGTTAAGAGTTTGGGTGTTCAGTTGGACTCCCTGCTGACCATGGAGTCCCAGGTCTCCGCGGTCAGCAGGGCGTCCTTCTTTCACCTACGACAGGCTAGGCGACTGGCGCCCTACCTGTCCAGGAACGACCTGGCGACGGTAATCCAAGCGACGGTCATCTCAAGACTGGACTACTGTAACACCCTCTACGTTGGCCTTCCCTTGTCGACAATTCGGAAACTCAAGCTAGTGCAGAATGCCCCTGCTCGCTTGCTGACGGGCTCGTCGGTAAGGGAGCATATTACGCCCACCCTCCGGCAGCTGCACTGGCTTCCCATTGAGTACCGAATCACCTTCAAGGTGTTGGTATTGACCTTTAAGGCCTTACACGGCCTAGGGCCTGCGTATCTGAGGGACCGCCTTACCCCGTATGTACCCCCGAGATCACTGCGGTCAGACGAACAGAATCTGCTGACGGTACCATCAGTCCGCTCCTGCCACCTATCTGTGACCAGACAGAGAGCCTTCTCTGCAGCAGCTCCAGTGCTGTGGAACTCTCTCCCGGACAGTGCTCGAGCTATTCCCGAGCTAGTACCATTTAGAAGGGCTTGTAAGACTATTGTCACCCTGCACCTCGAAATGTGTCAAATTGTGCGTTTTTAATGTGTTTTATTCTTTTATTAGGGGCCCCATGTCTGCGACATGATGCCCATTTATATTGTTGTACCCGCCCCGAGCCTGTGGGGAGGAGCGGTATACAAGATCGAATAAATAAATAAATAAATAAATAAATAAATGTTATCCGTGCCACTGTGGGACCTCACTCTGTGAAGACTGTATGTTGGTCAGTTGTGCACTGACCTCCACACATTAAAAAAAGTCACACACAGGCATCTTCCAAAGAAAATAAAAGCAAACCAACAAAAGTCCCATGGCAATCAGTGAGTGGTGATGGGGGCAGACTTTG
The DNA here is from genome assembly GCA_030556195.1 of Anolis apletophallus. Taxonomy (NCBI): domain Eukaryota; kingdom Metazoa; phylum Chordata; class Lepidosauria; order Squamata; family Anolidae; genus Anolis; species Anolis apletophallus. The sequence continues at coordinate 102,537,876 of JARBWK010000007.1, read as the reverse complement.
AAATCTGGAAGCCCCTAGTCACAGACTGGCACATGGGTGGTGGATATAGCCTCAGTCATTCTACCTCAGGGTCTGAGGCAGTTGAGTAGTTCAGCAGCTGTATCCATGACTGAGCAGCTCTTTTTAGGATCCACTCTGCTCACCCCACACAGGGAAGGGGATAGAAAATGTGCCCTAAACATAGTCTACCTCTCTTATCCCTGACTGGACTGCCGTGTCCAGTGGGGTCACCACCCTGTGGCCAAAAAAGAAAAATGAACTTTGGAACATGGAATGTATGGACACTGATGGACAACACCCACAGTGAACGACCTGAACTCAGAACTACTATCATTGCAAGGGAGCTGGGATGCTTTAACGTCGACATAGCAGCACTTCAGCTGACCCGGAGAGCAGCAGAGGGACAGTTGAAGGAAGAAAAAGGAGGCTACTCCTTCTTCTGGAAGGGACTGCCTGAAGAAGACCAAAGAATGCACGGAGTTGGCTTTGCTTTCAGAAATGATCTGGTGAAGCATCTGACCGAAGCACCCACTGGAATCAATGAATGGCTCTCAACCCTCCGAATTAAACTTTCCAAAAACCAACAGGCAACCATCATAAGTGCCTATGCACCAACACTAAATGCTGATGAAGACATCAAGGAAAAATTTACTGTTAGCTGGACTCCGTCCTATTGGAGATACCTAGGGAGGACAAAATCATCCTCTTGGGGAGATTTTAACACAAGAGTCGGACGAGACTTTGACATGTGGCCAGGGACAATTGAAAAAGATGGGGTTGGAAACAGCAACTCGAATGGCATCCTGCTTCTCCCCAAATGTGCAGAACACAATCTTGTCATCACCAACATGCTCTTCTGCCAGAAAAACAAGTTCAAGACATCATGGAAGCACCCCCCAGTCAAAGCATTGGCACCTCTTAGACTACGTAATCACACGTGCCAGAGACCGCCGTGACACACTTCTCACAAGAGCGATGACAGGTGCTGATGACTGCTGAACTGACCACAGGCTAATCTGATCCACGATGGCTATCAAGATCGCCCCCAAGTGCAGCCTCCAAGGAAGAAAGACAAGGTACAAAATGAACACCCAAGCCCTTCAGGACCCTTCAAACGAGCCCATCTTCAAACAGCACTGAAGGACCATCTAACCATAGAGCACCCTGAAAATGTTGAAGAACATTGGAACAAACTGACCTCCATCATCACAGCCTGCGAAGAAACTATTGGATATCAAACCAAGAAACATCAATATTGGTTTGATGAAAATGACAAGATCCAATAGCTAATTGACAAGAAAAGGAAAGCCTTCCAAACATGGCAGAGAGACGTCAACTGTGCTGATAAGAAAAAGATCTATAACAGTGCAAAAGCTGAGGTCCAAAGAAGGACAAGAGAACTCAAGAACATCTTGTGGACAAAGAAGGCTGAAGAAATCCAACACCTGGCAGATACCCATGATGCTCAGGGATTTTTCAAAGCCACAAAGGTCATCTATGGACCAAAAAACCATGGCATACAACCTCTACGCTCATCAAATGAAACCAAACTTCTGAAGGACAAAAAATCAATTGCACTACGTTGGAAAGAACACCACCAAAGCCTCCTGAATCACAGCTCCAATGTGGCTGAAGAGGTTCTCTCACAAATCTCACAACAACAAACCAGGGATGAGCTTGCAGCACTGCCTAGTTTAGAAAAAGTCAGCAATGCCATCAGCCAACAAAAAATAACAAAGCCATTGGACCTGATGGGATCCCTGCTGAAATCGTTAAAGAGGGAGGACCTGAGCTAACACAACAACTCCAACAGCTCATTGAAAAAGTGTGGGTGACCAAGAAAATCCCAGCAGATTTCAAGGACGCCACCATCATCACCCTCTTTTAAAAAAAGGGGGGGGGGGGAAATAACAGACTGCGGAAACTATCGAGGTATCTCCCTTCCAACCTCCGCTGGGAAAATCCTCACGAGAATCCTTGCAAACCGCCTTCTACCCCTCTCAGAAGACACCCTTCCAGAATCCCAGAATGCTTCCGCCCCTCCAGAGGAACAGTGGACAGCTCTGCATGACAGCTCCAAGAAAAATGCAGGGAACAAAATCAACCACTGAACATGGCATTCATTGAAATAGCAAAGGCATTTGACACAGTGAATCGCAGTGCTCTCTGGACCATCCTCCAAAAAATCGGGTGTCCTAACAAATTTGTGAACATCCTGCAGCTCTTCCATGATGACATGATGGCAACAGCCTTGGACAGCAATGGCTCCCAAAGTGACAAATTTAAGGTGGAATCAGGTGTCAAACAGGAATGTGTTATTGCCCAAACTTAATTTTCCATATTAATCGCTATGATACTTCACCTTGTTGATGGGAAGCTTCCCATTGGAGTGGAAATCATCTATCGGACAGATGGCAAGCTATTTAACCTCAGCAGACTGAAAGCCAAAACCAAGGTTACAACATCATTGGTTATAGAACTCCAGTATGCTGATGACAACGTCATCTGTGCACATTCAGAAGAAGACCTACAAGCCACTCTAAAGACCTTCGCAGAAGCATACGAGAAGCTCGGCCTGTCATTGAACATCGGGAAAACCAAAGTGCTCTTCCAGCAGTCACCAGCCAATTTCTCTCCAATGCCAGAAATACAGCTTAATGGTTTAACATTAGAAAATGTTGATCATTTCTGCTACCTTGGCAGCCACCTCTCCACAAAAGTCAACATTGACACTGAAATTCAACACCGCCTGAGCTCTGCGAGTGCAGCATTTTTCAGAATGAAGCAGAGAGTTTTTGAGAACCAGGACATTCGTAGGGATACCAAGGTGCTTGTTTTTAAAGCTATTGTCCTCCCAACCCTGCTATATGCCTGCAAGACGTGGACAGTCTACAGACTTCAAATGCAACTCCTGGAACAATTCCATTTGTGCTGCCTCCAAAACATCCTGCAAATCTCTTGGGAAGACAAGCAAACAAATGTCAGTGTGCTGGAAGAAGCAAAGACCCACCAGCATTGAAGTGATGGTCTTCCACCATCAACTCTGCTGGACTGCCCACGTTGTCCGGATGCCCGACCACCGTCACACAGAGCAGCTGCTCTATTCTGAACTCAAGAACAGAAAACGGAATGTTGGAGATAGGAAAAGAGATTTAAAGATGGGCTCAAAGCCAACCTTAAAAACTGTGGCATAGACACTGAGAACTGGGAAGCCCTGACCCTTGAGCACTCCAGCTGGAGGTCAACTGTGACCAGTAGTGCTGCAGAATTTGAAGAGGCACGAATGGAGGGCGAAAGAGAGAAACAAGCCAAGAGGAAGGCCATGTTCCAGAAGCATTCTCTCCTGATGTTTCACCCACATCTGTGGCAGGCATTCTCAGAGGTTGTGAGGTGTGTTGGAAACTAGGCAAGTGGGGTTTATCTATCCATAGAATGTCTTTCTCCTACCCTGGACATTCCACTTGCTTAGTTTCCAACAGATCTCACAACCTCTGAGGATGCCTGTCATAGATGAGGGTGAAATGCCAGGAGATAATCTTCCTGGAACATGGCCAGACAGCCCAGAAAACTCACAGCAACCATATTCTAAGACTGTTGTTCCTATATATTCATTGTTTTTTATCTTTTCAGTTTGTAATTGAGAAGAATATTTCAATTATGTGTATGCATGTGTGTATGTGCACACAAAGAGTATTACAACAAAAATTAAAAGTACGTTGTGGCCAAAACAAACACATTAGAATATATAAAGACAGAATGTCCAAATCAGGATAAAACAATATTTAAATAATCCAAATTGTTCTTCTCTCCAAGGGTAGAGTCATGCAGCTGACATTTTCAAAGGCTTTCTTTTCTGATAATTAGTATCCCTTTTTATTATATCTGCCCCATGGAAACCTATCAGTATTGGTACAAGATGACTTATGGCTCCCTGTGGTTCAGAACTGCCTGATGAGTTTTAGATGTCAGAAGTCATTTTGATTGTGAAGAAATCTCATCTGTGAAGCTTTGGATAGTGCTGTCATTTTTATCTGAACTGCTTTGTTGCCATCAAGTGGCTTACAAGAGCATTTCTTCACAGGATGGAAATGACTTTGAAAATCAAAGCTATTACCATATCAACTAAGCATTTCTAATAAAAGATGAAAGAAAGCACATATGACAGCTCTCTTTTTGTGAGCTGTGTTTCATGAAGTAAGATAAGTATAATTAGTACATGTTAGACAAAGTTATTAGAAACCAGATGTTTGCAAGCTGGTAAAATTACTTAATGCTGCCAATTTTGCTCTTTGCATCTTATCATGATATGCTGCTATGTTGATTTTTGTGTGTGTGTCAGGATTGACTAGAGAAACTGCAAGTCACTTCTGGTGTGAGAGAATTGGCCGTCTGCAAGGACATTGCCCAGGGGATGCCCAGATGTTTGATGTTTTACCATCCTTGTGGGAGGCTTCTCTCATGCCCCCGCATTGGGAGCCGGAGCTGACAGCGGCTGCTCAACCCACTCTCCCCAGATTCGAACCCCTGACCTGTCGGTCAGCAGTCCTGACAGCACAAGGGTTTAACCCATTGCACAACTGGGGGCTCCTGCTATGTTCATTGTAAAATGTCATTTCTGCAACTGACTTTCTGGACATGTTGAATATAGATGCCTAGATGAAAAGAGAAGCACAGTGACTTTTTCATAACACAGAAATGGCAAACAATTGAGGTTTGCCTAAAGCAGGGGTCCTCTAGCTTTGGTTATCCAGATGTTTTGGACTTCAGCTTCCAGAAGCCTTCAACATCAGATCAAAATCCAGGGATTCTGGAACTGAAAATCAAAACATCTGCAGAGCCAAATATTGAAAACTACTGGCTTGAAGTTATATTAGATGACTTAATGAAAAACGAATTGCTATTTTAAAACTGCTGTAAGCTCTGCCTTATTACCGTATATTGTTCAAACATTTTATTCGGCTTGACCTTTTTTAGGCTTCTTATATAGAATTCAAGGCACTTTACTATCCAGACAGAAAAGTACATGCTCAACCCAAAACACAGAATTCAAGACTGGTGAAGTTATTATAGTATCTGAAGCAGAAAATTCCAGGTACTACTGTACCTCTCTGAAAGATGGGGTAAATCTACAATTATTCATTCCTAGGTCAAAAAAATACTGTAATTGGGAAATCCTATAGGAAGAATGAGGACATTTTGTGCCATTTACTCCTGGTAATCAATGTCCTGAGGTGGGCAGAAGGATTATTCTGTAGAGAAAAATATGGGCCTTTCTCTGCACCCCCCTATTTTTCTATGCAGAAAATGAATTTCCTGTGCAAAACAAATTTCCTGTGCAGAAAATTTGTCCCCTGTGCAGAAAAGAAGTATTTTGTGTGTGCACATGCAAATATGTATTACTTTGCAATAATTTAGGATTCAGATACATGGCTATTTTAGAAGACTTGGTGCCCATCCAGACAGGCCCATATCTTGGGACATGTCGTGGTTTTACCAGAGGTGTCCAAACAATCATACCTATAAAACCAAATTAATTAAACACCTGGTAAGACCCAGATCTTGGGTAAGATCCAGGTTGTACCGGGTGTGGGCCCAATCCAGCTCATTAAGCTTCTTCCTTCAGCTCACAGAGGGCTCTGCATCACTCACAGAACACACAGCATGCACAAGCTCCCTAGTTCACTCAGGCTCTCCCCAAGCCAGTGATGGCAAGGCAAGCAGCAGAACGGCCAAGGGAAGGGAAGGGGGAGGAAGAGGAGGCCAGGGAGGGAGCAAGCACCACTGCCAAGCATGCCTTCTCTCTCCTTCACTGTCCTTCTTCCTCATTCCCTTTCACCCCTGCCATCCTGTCTCTCTTGTGATGAGACCATCAATGCCCTCCTGACAGGTGGCCATTCAGCCTCTGCTTAAAGATCTGGGAGTTGAAGTGTGATGGAGCATCTGCACTCCTTGGCAGAGAAGGCTAAAGGCCTCAAAAAACTACAACTCCCGGGATTCGATAGCCTTGAGCTGTAGCAGTTAGGGTCAAACACATGAACCCCCCCCCTGTCAACTGCCACTATCCACTAGTTGGAGCTCCTGGGCAGTCTTCAAATGCAACCCCATGTAAAGTGCATCGCAGTAGTCAATTCAGGATGTAACAAGAGCATGAACCACCATAGCCAAGTCAGACTTCCCAAGGTATGGGCGCAACTGGCGCACAAGTTTTAGTTGTGGAAAAGCTCCCCTAGCCACTGCTGAGGCCTGTAGTTCCAGGCTCAAGAATGAGTCTAGGATCACTCCCAAGCTGAGAACCTGTGTCTTCAGGAGGATTGTAACCTCATCCAGCACAGGCTGTAACCCTATGCCCTATTTGGTCTTGTGACTGAAACAAAATTTCAATTTGTTTGCTCTCATCCAGACTGTCACAGCAGCTAAGCACCGGTTCGGGACCTGCACAGTCTCCTTAGTGACAGGTGGGAAGGAGTGATAGAGCTGAACATCATCTGCGTACAGATGACATCTGATGCAAAACTGTTATTCTACTGGTTAGTCTTGGGTCAAGCCAACAGGATGGCAGTTTATATTATGAGTTGGCTGAAATAGACCCATTCAATCAGTTGCTGAAATGTTACCCAACACATAAGAAAACTCAAAAGATTCAATGAATTATCCAATACTAACAACAGGATTTAGGCCAAAATCCCTGCTAATGACCACAGGAGCATATTAAACTATTTTAGTAATAAACTTTTGCAACAGAACCTATTCAATCCAATAAGCTCTCAACAGCTATAGGTAAACAGGAAATTGAAGTTTTATGCCAAAGAGGAATGAATATGGCAGCCTTCTGTGTAGTAATAATACTCAGCAGTGTTAAAATAAACATAACCCATATGGTCAGTAAAAAAAAGTCAACATGTCAACACCTGCTTCTCTTATAAATCAAGAAACTTTAAAATGATTTTTCCCCCTGTAAGTACATTTATTTCTCAGTTCTGGAAAATGTGTTTGCATATTACAAAAATGGTGCTGAATTCCACTTCCACAAAACAAACATCTTATTTCCATGGTTTTAACATCCTGAAAATATTCTTACAGGCAGATGGTGACTTTCTTGAGAGATAATCTGTTGATCCCTGCTCTGGTTTTCCTCTTCTAAATACAGCTGATCATCTCATGAGTCAGCTGTTCCAGTCTATTTAACCATCTGGTTGGATTTAAATTTGTGATAAAAATGCAAATATGAAGGAATGGATGTAAAGTTAGTATAAGCAGAATATTTTCTTTTTTAAAAAAAAAAACAACAAAACCCTACCAATTCAATTCGCTCCGGTCACCCTGTTGCTAACAATGACTTATAACTTTTTGGCTCTTGCTTTAAGAAACATAAACCAATCACAGTCAAGACCTGATCTCCTTTACTCCCTAACATCTGCCCCCATTGGACATAACCCTTTCCTGTTCACTGCAGGCCTTGCTTCTGCAGCAGACCACAGAGTAACAATGGCAATATCTGGCAAAATGTTTTAAGCCAGATAAATTTAGGTGGATGCAAATATAGGCTGCACAGATATAGAAATGCCTACAAGGAGATGAGGGAACATTTCTAGACTTTCAGAGTCTAAAACAGGCATGGGCAAACTTTGGCTCTCCAGGTGTTTTGAACTTCAACTCCTACAATTCCTAACAGCCAATAGGCCAAAACACCTGGAGGGCCAAAGTTTGTCCGTGCCTGGTCTAGAAGCAGTCACTTTATACTTACTTACTTTACTTAGGTGATCCCTCGTAGCTCAAGGATGATGGTCTTCCAGATGTAGTGTCATCGCAGTGGTCCGTAGGTGGCTGTGGGGCTCTATTCTTGATCTGCATGTTCTTCCACAGTGAGGACATCAGTTTCCAGATGGAAGATGCTCCTGGCCAGGGTTAGCTTGCTGCACTTTTCTCTTGGCAAATGTTTCCTTTTTGCCCTCCATTCGTGCCTCTTTGAATTTTGCCACTACTATCACAGCTGACATTATTAGAGTGCTCAAGGGACAGGGCTTCCCGGTTTTCAGTGTCTATACCACAGTTTTTGAGGTTGGTTTTAAGCCCATCTTTAAATCTCTTTTCCGGTTCACCAAAATTCCGTTTTCTGTTCTTGAGTTTGGAGTAGAGTAACTGTTTTGGGAATTGGTGATTGGGCATTCGGACAACATGGCCAGTCCAGCGGAGTTGATGGCGGAGGAGCAATGCTGGTGGTCGTTGCTTCTTCCAGCACATTGACATTTGTCCGCTTGTCTTCCCAAGAAATTTGCAGGATTTTTCGGAGGCAGCGCTAATGGAATTGTTTCAGCATGCTGACATTTGTCCACCTGTCTTCCCAAGAGATTTGCAGGATTTTTCAGAGGCAGTGCTAGAAGAAATCACTTTATAGCAGTGTTTCCCAAACTCTGGTCCCCAGGTGTTTTGGACTTCAGCTCCCAGAAATTCCAGCCCGCTTACCATCTTTTAGGAATTGTGGGAGTTGAAGGAATTGTAGGAGCAAAACACCTGGAGGAGCACAGTTTGATAAGTACTGCTTTAGAGGGTGATATCTCTACAGCTTCTAGAATTCTTTACCCAACATGGCCAGTAATATAGGAAAATCTGTCCTTGCAGGGTACAACTAGAAAGCTGCACTGGAATCAGATGTGAAAATGACGTGAATATAAACAAGAATATTGCATTTATCTTGCCCAGTCTTTTGAAGGAGAAATGAGCTCCACTCCACCCCCCCCCCAACAGAGTTGCTATTAGTCACATGGGATAAAAGTGAACACAGCATACACAATTTCTATAATATTTACACAACAAACATGCATCAATGTCACTTGCCTCCCTGTAATTATGGGATCACAATTAAAATATTTTGAAGCTACCTAGCAAAGTGCACTGGTTTTATGTTTTAGCGGAGATAGCTGTAAATACATTTTCTTGTAGAGCCAAAGTCTCGGAAATTCCGGGCTTCTATGTGGCAGTACTTACTAGAAAAACATTTCTCTATTATATTATGGGAATACTGCCATCCAATGGTTGCTACATTGTATTGTTCTCTGAGCATGGAAAAAGTAGAACCAAACATTTTCATTAATCTTAAAAATTAATCTTAATGCACTTTAAGGAGGAAAGAAAAAATGGTGTGGTTGGGGGGGGGGAGAAAAAGAAATGTGGCAATACTTTTGAGATGAATTGGTTTTTATTTATTTATTCTTTGCTATAAATCCACTTCTTCAGATGCCCTGCAGAATGATAGAAAACATATTTTAGAAGTTCTGGAGGTGCTATAGGATGTTTTATGATCTAGATTCTAGAAGGATGGCATTCATGACTCTTACTGTACATTTGAAATGGTTGCATAAGGCGATGCCATGTCTTTCAGATCTTTAGAGCGATCAGTTACTTTTGATGTGTGAAAGTAGTAAATCTGTTCACCTACCAAAAGCCAGTTTCCCTGGGGTTCAAAACTCTCTTTGAGAAGATTCCTGTTGTTATATGTGCAGAAACTATGACTCTTGTACGATGAAGCCATTGTGGGTTTTTTTATACCTCTGGTGACTGCAATTTGTATATATAATTCAATTCAGATGTTTCTCTTCCTAGTCCTCCTTTGTAATTTAACTTGTTCAAGATGACAACCTGTAAATTACTTACTGCGTGTACAGGAAGCCTGAAATATTCTGCTGCCAGTTTTTTTATATTGCAATTTCCAATGTCAGATTCATGTCCATTAATTCTCTTGCATACAGACTGAAGCTAACATGGTATAGTAGTTTGAGGGTTGGACTGTGACTCTGGAGATGAGGGTTTGCTCCGCTATGATGACCCACTGGGTGATGGGCATGTCACATTCTCAACTTAGAGGAAGGCAGTGGAAAGCCCTTCTGAATAAATCTTGTCCACAAAACCCTATAATAGATCCACCTTAGGATTGCCATTGATTGGAAAGACCTGAAGTCACACAACTACAATAAAATAGAGCCTGTTGTCCAATGTAGAGTGTAGCGGGGCATTGTTGACACAGGATGACATATATCACATTGGAGGAAGAGCTAGTGAATGTACCTCTGGTGTTGTGAGTGATACAATTGGTCCTTGTAATATTGCTCCTGGGGTAGATATGAGGCATTTGAGTTGGTGGTAGGGTCTTATCCCCGTATTACCATTCATGTTATGTATGTATCCTGCTGTTCAGATTTTGAAGTTTTCTATAGGCAACCTCAAAGTTCTACAACTTTGAGAGACCTCATTAATGTTTTTATAAATAAATTTGGATGAGCAATCAATCTAGTATTATCTGTTCCCTGTGTTGCCTTTCTTGTGAAGCACAAGTATCAGAAATGAGTATGTGATTTGTTTTATATCACCATTTAATTGTTCAGGACAGAAAGAATTCAATATTTTAGTAGAGTGATTTGTCCCTTACAAAACATATCTGCAATGGTGATACCCCTCCCCAAGTTGTGTCATGGGAGAATAAAAATGAGAAAAGCAGAGCAGAGATTGCTTGTGCATGTGAAGGGAACTCCCATTTCCAACCTCCATTGCATACCCTTATCTTCCAATTCTCCAGGCATTGCAATGAGGAAATTAGGGGTGACAACCTTTATTCTGTGAATTCCACTTTCACAATCCTGAGATGAACCATTAGGTTTATGATGTGCTCTAATCATTACTCAGAGATAAAAGTGACGGTAAATGGCCTCTAATTTCCAGAATCCCCTGACATTGCTCCAACTAGTTCATTCAGCACTCAAGCTGTTGTGATTTTTTTTCAGCACTTTGTGTTAAAGTCACAAGGAAGGCAAGAGCTAAGTAAATAAATACATAATTACAGAAGCACTTTATGTGCATATTTCTTAATAAACTATTTTGAAATTCAATAATAGGCAATCCCAGGGGGATTAAAAAACGGAAGGCTTACTGATCTGAAGCTGAAATCCTACACTCACTTTCCTGGGATCAAGCACAATGGAATTCAGTGTGACTTACTTCTGTATAAGCATGTATGGGACTACTCCTTGGATCAGAAAAATAATTATCTTACAAGAAAACTGCTAAAATATCTAATTATTATTGACTAATTATAAAACATAATTAAGGCAAAAACTGTTACATAAAATTGCACAGTTCTTTTTTTTAAATATTCTTTATTTGGTTTTGCAATTTAAAAAACAAGGAACATAAAAAGACAATGGACCTAACATGCATAGACACAGACTGCCCCCCCGCCTCCCCGTATCATCCCCCCCATTAAAACAGACAGAACGCTGGCCCCCTGATCCAGGGCGGCAGACCCCCTTTCACCTCCCCTAGGATGAGCGGCCTCATCCGTTTTGTATACACCATCACCGTGACAGTTTTTAAACATCCGACCTGGCAATCGAAGGGAAAAATGTAGCCTTGGGTGGCTCTGGTTGGGTCTTATACCATGGTCCATTCTTTTTTACAGTCTTTCAAATAGTCTATGATAAGGGACCAATCCGTCCTCTTAATCTTGTTTTCCTGGTCCATAGCCTGCGTTAGACAATCCATTTTCATTATTTCATGAATTTTTGTTTTCCAGTTCTCCAACGAAGGCAGTTCCTCACACTTCCAACGTTTTGCCAGGCATAGTCTTGCCGCTGTGGAGCAGTATACAAACAACTTTTCTTTATTGTAGTCTATATCTACCTCCCGCCCTACCATTCCCAAAAGAAAAGCTTCAGGACTACATCTTAATTTCAGCTTCAGGGCTACCTGGAGTTCTTTATGGACCAATTTCCAGAAGCTGCCTACTTTCCCGCAGCCCCACCATTGATGGTAGAAATTTCCCTCCTCGGCCTTACATTTCCAACATTTGTTGGAGTAATTTTTATTGCACAGTTCTGACATGTACATATGTTAAAGTATTTCTACGTTTTCTCAAATGTTTTACAGCTCAACATCCTGAAAATATTAGTCTTGACTGATTGTGGGTTCTAAAGAGGATCAGGATTGCTTAATTCTTGGTTGACCATTCATAATCAGGGATCTCCAGATGAGACTATGGAAAAAATTATATGAAACATTGGAGATCTATGATAGTCAAAGTTGACAACCCTCATCTGTAAAGTTTTAGGCTGTGACCCTGTGCACATTTATTTGGGAATAAGTCCTATTGCGATCAACAGGGTTTAATTGACTGTGTTGTGATAAATTGGGACAGTTGTTAGTAGCTTATAGTGTTTTAATGTATAGTGTTAAAGTTGTTTTATTGTTATTGCCTGTTTTATCTATGTAAACTGCTCCGAGCCTAAGGGAATGGTACGGTATATAAATACGAATAATAAATAAATAAATAATTTCTGAGTATTCAAGTGTAGGTTTGCATTGTGAATGTACTCTATGTATCAGTGGTTCTCAACCTTTGGTCCTTCAGGTGTTTTGGACTTCTGCTCCCACAATTCTTTACAACTGGCAAACTGGCTGGGATTTCTGGGAGTTGACGTCCAAAAAGACTGGAGGACCAAATGTTGGGAATCACTGCTACCGTATATATGGGCAATCCTTACTATTAGAAGGCACATCTTCCCATACATCCACAGCAGTTGTTACCAAGGCTATAATTTTACTCCGTAGAGTTACACTAAAATTCTCTAAATGCATCTGCTATCTCACATTTCTCAGCAACTGATCTTGACTTGTAGATAGTGAAGGCCATAATCCTCATGGATTTATCTCATCCTTTTTTAACGTCACTATAGTTACATCTTATTGTTGTGGAATGTGAGACATGTTATGGATCTTCAAAGCAAAATAATTTTAGCAAGGCAGAACCTAAACAATAGCCAATCCCATGCTTTTGAGCAATAGAAGCAACAATTGGGATGATTTAATGTGATATGAAGGACAATAGACTGACCCAGATACTGATTTTAAACCAGAGGGATTTTAAACAAATATTTTTATTAATATAATGTATTTTAAATTAATTTTAAAACCATATTATATGTTTGTGATTAGACAAAAATGAGTTCTTGTTGTGAAGCCACCCTGAGCACCCCTCCCCCTTGTGGGAGCTGAAGTCCAAAACACCTGAAGGACCGAAGGTTGAGAAGGACGGGGTACAAATGTATAAAATAAATAAACAATGCACACAAACACACAAGGCTAGCACAGAGAGAGAGAGAGAGAGAGAGAGAGAGAGAGAGAGAGAGAGAGAAGTAAAAATTAGCTTTCTTTCTATAGTCTAAAGTGAGGAAGAAACAAGAAAGAAGAAAAGCCTAGAGTAATACAAGAAAACACAGAGTATGGAAGAACAGTCGGGAATTTTGCAAACATGTAAACTAGCAATTAGTACAGGTATGCAAAGACTGCTAATTCTCTGAAGATGCCAGCTACAAATGCAGGTGAAACGTCAGAAGAAAATGCTGCTAGAACATGGCCATACAGACTAGAAACCACACAATACCCCATTGATTCTGGCCATGAAAGCATTGACAATAACATCTTGTTTCACATGTCAATTATGTTTTTTAAAAAAATAATAAAAATAAACAAGACCCCCCCCAAATCTTGTGCTAGCTATTTTTTCAGATGGCGTCAAATTTTGGCATTTTGAAAACAAATCATTTCACTCAATACTTAGTCATCTCCCTGACCCCTGTGAAATAATAGGCATGCATCAGTACTTGTGGTAACAACCTAATTTTAAGTGCTCAGTAATGATAGTGGCTAAATCTGCTATTTTGCTATTCCTCTGCCATTTCCCATCTAAAACACTTTCAAAAGCAATAAGAAAGCCTGGGCTTTAGATGTAGTCCACTCACAATACAAGCTGCAAAATGTGAACAAGTTGTTAAAAGCTAAAAGTAATTTATCTCCTATCTTCTTGCTCTCAGAGGAATGAATTTTGGAAAATGGCATTGTTCAGATTGTTTAGCCACAATTAGAAGTGGCTTGTCTATCCCTGAAGCAAATGAAAACTGCATTAGCAAAATGGTTGTCTTCACTGGATGGGAAACAAGAGTAGCAGAGTATACAGCAGGTTATTGTCTGATGGCCAAACCAAAAGAGCAAACTTAAGGGCAAAGGTTAAAATTTGGCATTTTAGCAAGAATCTTGTTTCAAACTTTGGAAGGAAGAGAAAGAAATCCACCAAACTGTAATCAAGAGATAGAGAAGAGTTGCCTTATTTTTTTTGTTATTTTGTCTTGACAACTTGAGATGAATACATCAAGATATCAAAGTAAGTGTTCTGAGGATTTTATCACATGAACATACTATTCCACTGCAATTGATACGGACAAGCACCTTTGATATCACACCTCTCTTCATTCACACAATTGCACCAATTTGGCAATTCCTGTTCCCACAATTATACTTCTAGTAACCCCAGCTTCCAACACTTCTCCATAATTTTTTAATTTTAATTTTTAAAGAAAAAAAATGCAATTTTAGCTTTGGAAAGCAAAAAACAAAAAACAAATATAGAAAATAGCTTGGGAAAAGGGGGGAGGACAGGAGAAAGAAGAATATGTCACTTTATTGCAGGAGTGCTGGCATAGCACCAGAACAAACCCATTGTACTGAGGTAGACGATGGGAATGTTGTGAGATTGCAAACTATTAATAGGCTGGGATGATCACAAAGAGAAAATCAATGATTATTTCATTCTTACATCTGGTGGACCTGTAAAAAAGGCCAAAAAATTCTGGAGATAAATTCATGGGTAATTCAAGGAATTTTAGCAAGATTCAGCTTCAAGCCAAAACTTAGATTGTGTTATCGCTCTCTCTCTCTCTCTCTCTCTCTCTCTCTCTCTCTCTCTCTCATATATATATATATATATATATATATATATATATATATATATATATATGCGCATGTAAGGAGAAATAATTAAAGAACTTTTCCACATCCTACTACTGTTCCTTTTGTATGAATATCATGAGGGACTAAGAAATAATTTTGCCATCAATAGCCCCTAACAGCTTCATCATGGGAAGATGGCAGATTGGCAACAGTTATCACATGATATGGTACAGCATTATTTATTTATTTACTTACTGATCTAACTTCACTAGGAAGGGAGTTCCACAGAGGGGGCGAGCCAGTACTATGCTGGCTCGCCACCTCTGGGCAATAAAGTCCTTAGTAAACTCAATTAAATAAATGGGCTCTAACTTAACTCAAATCTAACTGATTTCAATAGGCTCCTGTAAAGTACAAGGCACCACATCAGACAGGATGAATTAAGTGTCCTAGGATGCTTTCACCTGTTCTAGAGGACAGAGCCCCACACCGGACATCGCAAAATGTTATGTGAGTTCCAGCAGAGCCCCCCCCCCAAAGTGAAAGCATTGCCAGCTGCTTTCCCCCAGAACATGGGAAGTTTCACATGTTGTGCTGGCTCCAATGGTTCCAGCACAGGCTCTTGCCGGGAGGACGGCACTTTCCCCATATGATGGGGAAAACATCACCAAGAGACAGATTTGCCCTCGCTGTCCCTCTCTTTTCTCCCGGATGCCAGGTAAAGTGGGACACTTTGCCTGGCCTTTATGATGAGGCTGTAGATCTAGAACCAGGCTATCAAGCATATCACCCATGGCTGGGAGGGGGGACATCATACTGTACAAAAGAACAAAGAATTCATTTCCTCAGGACAGGGCATTTAAAACTGGAGTTTTAAGATCTTACATAGGAATTTGAATTCCTTTTCAAAACTTGAAGAATTATGTTTTAGAACAAAAGTAGGGCTAAGGAGAATTTTCCCATTTGAGTGTCCTCAACTATCTTACCATGTTAGTTTCTCTTCTGCTCTTCAGTTACTCAATCTAAAAATCATTTTGCAGAACACTCTGCATTATTCTATAATCACAGAGTAGTCCCATCAATATTTTAGTTCTGAATGCTATGTTCTAAAGTAATTTAGAGATTTAAAGAGCTACTTTATCATTCTGTTCTGTAAAGATGGGAAACATGGGCAGCAATGTCCTAAAGTTATAGAAAATGAGATCTGAAAGAAAAGTTTTGAATATACGTATTTAGGAACTTGTTACATAAATTAAAGGTCTGTTGCCTAATCTTCCAAACTTGATTATTCTGCCTCAGAAGTGTTAATTTCAATTGAAATGCTATTGAAGAACCTCGAGAAGTAACATGCATGTGTGATATTGTAGTAATTAAAATAAGTTTAGAAGGAATAAAAACTAACTTCCCTGGTTTTTTCATTCTGTAAAAATGTGTCTTTCTATATAGTACTTGAAGGCCATCTAGACTATAAAAAGTCCTGCTCTTTCTAATTTTATTTTAGAGATCCATACAAATTTTTATTCTGTTTGTGTGTGTATGTGCCTTCAAGTTTCTTATCAATATATGAGGACCCCATGAATTTCATAGCATTTTCTTAGGGAACGAATTCTTGGAGCTGATTTGCCAGTTCCTTCCTCTAAGTCTACAGCACCTCCAATTCATTTGCACTCTCCCATTCAAGTTATAACTAGGCTGATCCTCCTTAGCTTCCAAGACTAGGCAGGATCTGGTGCCTTTTAGGGTATTTCAGAAGGCTCTTTTGTTTATCCCAGAAATTTTTTGTCAGTGCCTGGCATAATCAACAACTTTGAAGCTCACCAGTTTTGTTTATTTTAACTCAGTACAAAATCAGTAATAACAGAAAGAAAATCTGGAACTTTTCAGTCAGTCTAGATGTGTTTGATGTTGTATTAAAGTGCCTGATAGGTACCTTATGATTTATGTTAAGAACTGAAGCTGTTATCTAGCTAAATGGAAAAATATTCATAAACGTCAGCTTCAATCAAACTGGAAGTAGCTGTACTTTTTCAAGGAGGCATAATAATAATAATATAACGTTCTATCCCACCCTATCTCCCCGTGGGGACTCAGGGCAGTCTTCATCCTGCCATTATAAATCAGCAGCAACAGCAAGACATAAATAAGCAACAACAGCAACCCCCTACCATGCTTTTCCTGCATGGCAAGGAGGCTGGACTGGGTGGCCCCTGTGGTTTCTTCCAACTCTATGATTTTAAAGGAATTTATTTCTGTCACTGACTGATGAAAAAGAAGATAGACCTCCTGCAAATTTAATAGTTGTGCAGATGCAAGAGAGAATTTCAGCTGACATAGCTTGTCAGGAAAGTAACACCTGCTGACTTTTCCACTTCTGTAGAATTGCTAAATCTGTTCTTTAGTTTATTTTTTCCTAAGGAAATCCATAGCAAGAACATAAGAACATAAGAACATAAGAACATAAGAAGAGCCATGCTGAATCGGACCTCAGCCCATCTAGTCCAGCATTCTGTATCACACAGTGGCCCACCAGTTGTACACGGGGATCTCGAGCAGAAGGGAGGGCAAAACCCTGACCTGCTCCCGACCCCCCACAACCAGTACCCGGGGAAATCCTGCCTACCTCAACCAACTCCGAGGTGGCACTTGAATGTCCTTTTCAGTAACTACCGATACACTTGGTATCCATGAATCTGTCTAATCCTGCCTTGAAGTTGTCCAGGCTGACAGCTGTCACAACCTCTTCTGGAAGTGAGTTCCATAACCCAATGACCCTCTGGGTGAAGAAATATTTCCCTTTGTTAGTCCTAATTTTCCTACCTTGGAGCTTCAGGGAGTGCCCTCTAGTCCTAGTGTTTTGTGACAAAGAAAACAGTTTTTCTTTATTCACCTTTTCTATCCCATGCATGATTTTATACACTTCGATCAAGTAACCTCTTAAACGCCGTCTTTCAAGGCTGAAAAGACCAAGGCGTTGCAACCTGGTTTCATAAGGGAGCCGCTCCATCCCTTGGATCATTCTTGTTGCCCTGTTCTGTACCTTTTCCAGTTCCGTTATATCCTTCTTAAGGTGCGGAGACCAGAATTGTACACAGTACTCCAAATGTGGCCTTACCATCCAGGAGTTGTGCAAATGTTTTAAATTTTACCTTGTAAAATGTTCATCTTTTAGAAGCTGTTCTTTTTGTAATGCTGGAAAAATGCAGAACACTGATATACAGTATGTAAACTCTACCTTATTTAAAAGAATGTATTTGAGAATGTAAATGTGACATTCCAGTAATTCAGAGTTTGGAAAAGTTTATTTTTTGGACTACAGTTTCTGGAGTTCCCTGGTTACCATGGCCAATGACTGTGCTGGTTGGAATATTTTTCCAAGTTCTGATTTTGTTATATGATGACTCTAAGTGACATTGACTATCAAAGGTGCTCAGAATCTGGTAAACTAGGTAACATGAGATGCATCTACACTGTAGAATTAAGGCAGTCTGACACCACTTTAACTGCCAGAGATTAATACTATGGAATCAGGGAGTTGTGGTTTTTATAAGGTCTTTAGCTTTCTCTAGCAAAGAGTGCTAGGGCCTCACCAATCTACAAATCCCAGGAGTTCATTGTATTGAGCCATGGCCGTTAAAGCAGCATCTAAGTGCATTAATTGTAATTTTTTGTCTCCAGTTTGAATGTAAGCTTTCAATTGGCATCAAACATATCCTCACTGAGAAAAGTGCTTGACTAGATCATTATTTGTAATCAAGATTTTAAAAAGCATATCTGACTTTTTTCAATCATATCTGGCACCACCAACATAGTTTTAGGCCAAAACAGCTATGGTTGCTCTGATAACTATCTATGCTAAAATTAATGACACATATTTAAATTTGATTTTTTTTCCTTTGTGAAACTTGTTAATGATCCCAACTAGAAAGGAATATTCATCTGCACTACCGTGAGAACAAGTCCTAAATTCTGTTTGAAAAGCCAAGCACTGAAGATACAACAACTTTACTTTTTTCTCCATTTCCTGGATTTTTTGTCCCCCCCCCCCCCTCCATTTAATGGCTTTAACTTTAGGCATCTGCCTAAAGTAAGCACACTATCCATTTTGGCCAAAACGATAAACCACACTGTGATTCTTGGTTCCTGTCTTTTATAGTCCATTAGCACACCACACCTGGTGTTTGTATAAACACACCTATCTTTGTGTAAATTACACAGGGATTTTAACATACTATACAATGAAAGGTAATATGTACAAAAATGAAGTATTGGCCAAGATTCTTCAGTTATGTACACAGCCTAGTGATAACTCCCACATACAGAAGGTAAACAGAAACTATTGCAGAGAACAATTACTTTCAGAATATACACATAGGGGTCGTTGTGCTGGACATACAGCAGAATACAACAACATTCGAAACCCACAAAACATTTATTCAGCCAACCACAAATATGCAAAATATTATTATTATTATTTGTCACGTTTCTATACCGCCCCTCTCAGCCCGAAGGCGACTCGGGACGATTTACACAGGCAGTCTCTGCCCTCAATATAACACAGCAACAAGACAAACCCTTCCCCCCCAAAACATAACACATATAATAACAATTTAACAATTAAAAACATGCAATTTCAGCCTCAGCGTCATGTTGAAATCAGTTTCCATCGCATCGGCGTCATTCCATATATCCAATTAAGCCTTATATTTCATCAACAAATGCCTGCTCAAATAGCCAGGTCTTGACTTTCTTGTGAAACGTCAGGAGGGAAGGGGCCAATCTGATGTCTTTAGGGAGGGCGTTCCAAAGCCGAGGAGCCACCACTGAAAAGGCCCTGTCTCTCATCCCTGCCAGTCGCGCCTGCGAAGAAGGCGGGACCGAGAGCAGGGCCTCTCCAGATGATCTTAAACATCTCGGTGGTTCATAGGAAGAGATGCGTTCGGACAGGTAAGTAGGACCCAAACCGTTTAGGGCTTTAAAGGCTAAAGCCAGCACTTTGAATTGTGCCCGGTAGCAAACTGGCAGCCAGTGGAGCTGGCACAACAGAGGAGTTGTGCGCTCTCTGAATGCCGCTCCTGTTATCAACCTGGCTGCTGTCCGTTGGACTAGTTGTAGCTTCTGAACAGTCTTCAAAGGCAACCCCACGTAGAGAGCATTGCAGTAATCTATACGGGATGTAACCAGAGCGTGGACCACTGTGGCCAAGTCAGACTTCTCAAGGTACGGGCGCAGCTGGCGCACAAGTTTTAACTGTGCAAATGCTCCCCTGGTCACCGCCGAAACCTGGGGTTCCAGGCTCTGCGATGAGTCCAGGATCACACCCAAACTGCGAACCTGCATTATCAGGGGGAGTGTAACCCCCTGAAATACTTAATGTAAGCTTTCAAAGCTCTGCTGACTTCAACAGGCAAAACTGTTAAAAAATCACAGAGAAGGCGAAAATGGCAACGTTCGAGTCATAAATCTACATTTTGTGAAGATGCTATTTGTGATGTTGTCAGTCAAGATGGTCTAGAGCAGACCTGCACAAATATGGCCTGCAGGTTGCATGTGGCACCCAAAGGGATTTCAGGTGGCCCACAATGGCTGCCAGACAGTGCAGGCCATGGGCAACTACAGTGTATCACCAGTACCCAAGTAAGTTGCAGCCTTGATGCCAGCT
Source organism: Anolis apletophallus (assembly GCA_030556195.1). Classification (NCBI taxonomy): domain Eukaryota; kingdom Metazoa; phylum Chordata; class Lepidosauria; order Squamata; family Anolidae; genus Anolis; species Anolis apletophallus. The sequence continues at coordinate 102,517,445 of JARBWK010000007.1, read as the reverse complement.
AAGAGCAAGAGCCAGATTCCAGTGCCTGGACCCTGCTGCTGCCTTCTTTTCTAAGCCCACAAACAAGGCTCCTCTCTGGTTGCTCCTCGTTGCCACCCTTCACCCCCTTCACTGGTGTTGTCATCAGAGGCTCTGAAGCACTGCTGGGTGGATAGGACATGCCATGTAGTCAGGCCAGATGTTAAATTGACTGTCCCTCTTCTGCCTGGCAGCTTGGATAACTTTAGGTATTCTGTGGAGTTACCCACTCTGCGGTGCCAGCAAATTAGCACACTATGTTGAAAGCAACATAAGCAAGAGAAGGGCAGGGAGGGAGAGGGACTCAGAATTAGGTTCCCTGGTGGCTATGGAGAACACAGGGGAAGTCCTGCACTCAGGGTTGTGGGAGGGACACCTAGGGCTCCATAAGGAGGTTCTCCAAGAGTAAGGTGATCCCCAGCTCTGGTCCTGGACATGTGGCAAAAAAGAAGTGTCACCTATTATAATTTTGGCTCCTACCTACTGTCAGTTTGTACAGGTCTGGTCTACAGATATCCAGGCAAAGATCAGACACATGTGAGCACTGGGACACACAGTGATAAAACCCAGGTAATAAAATGGCAGCTCGATTAACAATAGCAAAAATAACTTTTTTGCTATTGTCCTGGGTGAAGCCCAGGGTGAAGCCACCTGCCTCTTTCATAGGCAGAAAATGTTCAGTTTTTCAAAAAAGTTTCAGGACTATTGCATCTGATTTTTTTTAAAGTGCTATATAGGTGAAACCTAAGAAATGCAGTCTCATTTTTGTATGTGTATTGATGAAAGAAACTTTCAGGATGTTACAAGTACCAAGATCCTATTTATTTATTTAGTGCCAAAAGCATTGCATAGAATGTTGAATTTTGTATTTATTTATTTCATGATTAATGCCAATCAGAGTAGACCTGCTAAATTCAGTCTGTTTTACCAGGGATAAACAATAGAAATCAGCACCAAATTTTACAAAAATTAAAAAAGTCTACAAATTATAAACAAAATGAAAAGTTAGTATTTATATAGCTTTTGAATTTCATATTATACATGAATATTGCTTGTGATCTGCAACTGTATTGTAATGAAATTCAGGCCAGAATCTTAAACCGGTATAGCCTTCTTTCTACCTATAACTATATTTTCCAGCGATTGTGCAGCTATTTCCACCACTTCAGCATGTGTTCCCAGGCAGTAGTGCTTTTCCCGTATGTGCATATGTGCAAACTCTAAGTACAGCATGTCTCCAACTGAGAACAGTTCATGCTACTGGAGTTATAGACCTGGGGTTGCTGTTGTGCAGTTACAGTACTTATATAAACTAAAATATCTATGTGACTTTAAGTTGTCTCTGGACAAATGGATCTTGACCCATAACAGCAACTAAATTGGCATATGGGCCAATTGTTGTAATTTGGAAGGGACAGTCTAAGTTTATTTTCTGTCATTTCACTATTTCATTTTTTTAATGTTCCAGTTTCTCCTTCTCTTCTGTCTTGAGCTTATTTTAGTTTCTGCAAACTGGATTTAAACTACAAAAGCAATTTCTATTAGTCAAGCAAAAGCAAACTGTTGCAGCTTTTCCTAGCTGGTGTATTTTTCCTCAATAACCCCTTTGCTATCTTGTATGCTTTCCATAAAATAAAACTTGTTTTCTCCTGGTAGACAAAGAATGCATATCAGGTCAAAAAAGTGTGGTCTTCTCCCTTTTTAGCATTAAAACTGAATTACTGTATAATATTTTTCTGAATTTGTATTTTTTTAAAATATTCATAACATTTTTCTGAATATGCAACTTAAGGGTTTGGTGGAAATCATTTTGATTCTCATCCAACACTAGTTTATGGATCCGTCTCCCAAACTGTATTCCATTTCCAGCTCTGCATAGTAATGTTTGTTTTTACCAAGATTAACACAAAACATTTATAGAGAGATTCCTATCAAATATTGTCCTGAATGGATTAGTTCTGGTATTTAAAGTGAGATCAGTGTTCGTGGTCTAATTGTTTGTTCAACATTTAAGAGCACTGATGTATTCTACTGGATTCAAGACAGATTTCAAAATTAGCTTTATTTCGTTTGTGGGTAGCCCATATGCATTTGTGTGGGTGAGAAGCAGCTGAAAGAGAAGAACAGATTTTGAGAAGAAATACTGTATGGTAAAAGAACTCTAACATTCTTCTACTGGTAATTTCAGTTACCTGGGATATTAGAAATTCGTTGAACTAGGCAGACAGTATCTAATTATTTTTTAATGCTTGTTCCAGCCAGGATTTTGACAATTTCACTTTCTCAGTTACACAACATCAGACAAAGACAATATTTGTTTGCAAAGGACACAGTGTTCTTTCTATGAAGTTCTTTTATGCCAATGAATATGCAGTAGTTGAGTCATGTATGTAGTTCTTTGTTTTACACCCACAATAATACCAATAATTTAACTACATTATTAAATTCCCTCTTAGTATACTATGTCATGTTGCAGGCAATTTGAAGTGTGTTTTAGAAAATACCATAGGACTATAACTGATAACATTAATATTTTTCAAAGTGAGGATTGTACACATGCTTCGCAACAGATTAAGTTAAGTAAGCCAGATCAAAATGCAATTGCTATAGCTCATATAATCTGGATACAATATATGAAAATAACATAACTGACTAGATAATAGCAACAAAAAGACACTTGTACCATGTTTCCAGCCTCTGTTGGTTCTACATTTTTCATAATGGAATAACTATGGCATGAGGCAAGAAACTTGATGGATAACTTAGAAAGTGAGGATGAAGAGAGGCTGGTGGAAGCTCAGCAGTTGAGCTGGAGACTAGCGGTACTTGGCAGCTCCCTCAGACAAACTTTGAAGTAGCTGTTATGTCTCAGCTTGTAAAACAAGTGCAAGCAAGTTCCTCTGAGCAGGCTGAGGAAGAGTTAACTGTTCTAGCTTTCATGAACCTGATGAAAGAGGTTTCAGTTGCACAGGACCTTGAGATTAGATGAGAAGAGAGTGAGCAACAGGTAACATCTGTGAATTTAAGAGCGTAGAGGTGACACCGTGTTGTTGGCTGTAATGTCAGTTCTAGAATTCTTGCTATCTCGTGTTTCCTGAATCTTGGACTTACCTTGGACCTCGGTTTACGGATTCCAATTCAACCATTATTCTGGACACTCATAATTGGCTTACGACCCTGGCTTCTCCAGCTAATGTTTGTACTTCTGTTGGACACTCCAAGAGCACTGCAGAGCTTTGCTGATGTTTGAGGTTCAGGCTTCTGACACTTGATCAGCTTTATTTGTTTTGATTGTCTTAGCATTTATATCTTTGAAGACATCTCCTCATACGTAACTCAGCATTTACAGCCAATAGATTGGGACCAGGGTGGTACATTTTGTTTTTTTAAGTATACGGTATTTAAATATTAATTCTTAAGGAAATTATTAAAGCAAACAAAAGATATAACACTTTTCTCTTGCTGGTTTCTTTGTGAACAAATAATGTGTGATTTTTCTTTGCCCTAGATTATTTGTACTAACTGACTTTTATTTTATCTTCATTTTGCTGCCTTTTATAACATTGTTTATAAACAGAAAATCTATTCCATTTTTCTGACAGTTGTGATATATAATAACACACCCAGTGGGTCTGGGTGTGTTATTTCTTACACAATTCTGGTATCAAAAGGTTTCTGGATTTGGACAAGATAGGGTTAGACTTTCTCTGTTCATTTTATAAATAGCTTGGAAGCTTTTTATCCGGATTTTTGAAAATTGTGGGAATATATTAGCTGTATTTAATGTATTTTACCCTAAACTGATTCCACAGATAATTATTTCCAGCTAGGTTGTGTAAAACATGTTTATCTACAAATGCTAAGCAATCCTAGTTTGCAGTCCTGAATGCTCTCTAACATTAAATATTAACTAACACATTCTGTATTTTACTTCTGAAAAAGTATACTTACTAACAGGCGACAAGAGCCAATATGGTCTCTCTAATCTAAAAGGGGGCATCAAAAATTCCAGATATTACATGACACCTGCCATTTTAAACTTGCATTTTAAAAATGTGGAAGCTGCAATATCTATCTGAAAAGCTCCCTAGTATGGAAGTTCAATCAAATATTTTTTTTGCTTTCATGATCAATTAGATACTGAAATGCAGCCACAGAAATATTTATGCTCAAATTTCAGCTTGAAGAACAACTACAACTAATAATGGATTTCTAATTGAAGTGCAGGCTCTGACCATTCCAAGATAAATTATGCTGCTGGATTATTCATTGCATTCTTTTTGTATCTTTATAAAGAATTTTTCCAGCTGTACAATAGACGAGATGTCTCTGATTTTGAAACATGCAGCTTTGTGGTCTTGGAGACTCAACTAGCAACAGCATACCATACCGTAATGATAGACTCCACAGGCAACAATCGATCACACTCAAGAATTTTTTTCTACAAGTGAAAGCAATTATTTTCCTTTTTACAAAAACTTTTCTGTTACTTCACTTTTCTCCTTTTTTCTGTCTTCAACAATGTGGATGTAGTTTTAAAATATCTTCAATTGGAAGAGACAAACATTGTTAGCCATAAGAGATTGCTAACCTAGAGAAGGAATGGTTGGACAGGTTGGTGGGATGAGGAGGGGAAGGTAGTGGGAAAGGACTGCCACAGCTACTCTTACAGTGGCAGGAGGACAAAGGCAGCTGCTCTTGTGGTAGCCACTTCAGTGGGTCTGGGTGGGCAAAATGGTGATGGTAAGGGAAGAGGCTCTAATTCCAGTTGCCTAGCTGTATCTAGGCAGACAGAAGGGTGTGGTAGAAGAATAGCAAAGTAGTGTGAAGGAGCTTTAGTTTTGATTGCATATTACTTTGATCGTAAATTAAATCACTCAAACTAAAAGTGAAAAAAAATGAAAAAGGGGATAAATCAAATAATATAATGTTGGAGGGACAATATATTGCATGGAGGGACAGAAAGAGGGCATTGTATTCTCAAATATAAATTCAGTCCATCTGTGAAATTTTGCTTTGGTGTATACATTTTTGGTATCATAAAGGGTGAGACATTAAAAATCCTTCACATTTAGAACTCCTCTACAATTTGCTGTGTTCATATTCCCTTGCTAACTTTGCCTTCCCTTTACTATGAATACCGAAAGTCTATTTCTAAATGCTCAATGGAAATTTAAGCTTCTACAATGTTATCAATTTCTAAGGCTTGCAGTTATGATGAAAGGGAATAATTGGAGGGAGAGGATGGAATGGCATAGCTGTCACTGACAGAGCTGAGAAAGCTATTTTAAATATATATATAATGACATGTTCTAGTCCACCTGCAGAGCAGTAGTTCAGCATGTGGACACAGAAAACATCACTTCTGCTCAGTAATGGAGGGTGTCAGCATACCAATTTATTCATTCTTCTTGAAAGTGAGCTTCCCACAAATCAAATAACCCAGGCAAATAATCCCTGAGTAATAATCCTACTACAGAGGTCAAAATCTTGGAGGCCTCCAGATATAATTGAACAGCAGGTTTCGGCATTCCTTACCATTGGTTCCGCCCCCAAAGCTGCTGGGAGTTGCAGTCCAATAATATCTGGAAGGCTACATTTCCCATCACTGTTCTATTGCAACAGAACTGCATATTTTCTTCCTGTGAGGGTGGATCTGTTTTCTTAAACACAGACATAGTTGTGGCAGTGTTTAGCAATAGCCAAAGGTTCTCCAGAGCTCTGTGGCTATCTGCCATGGCAATGAAAGTGCAACAAGGGTCCAATCTGTCCCCTCTTCTCTATGCCACCAAGTGCAGGGAAAAGGGAGTTGTGGTGCTTGGCCATGTGGACAGTGGACCAATTCAGATTAGAGCCAGTCTATCTGTTCACACTTACCCTGAATCATGTGGTTGCCTTCTCAATTCCTTTTTCAGCTAAAAACCACACAGATAAACAAGAATAGTAAGTTTATTTAGAAAAGAATATCTAATATAAAAAGTTTCAAAATACATCCATGAGCTAGATTTCCAGAAGCTTAACAAAAAGCAATGAACAACTCTGAATAGAAATTCCAAAAATCATTTAAGGCAAAACCAAGAAACTGTATTCAAAGGTTGTTTCACTTAAACTAGAATTATATACAAAACCTTGAAAGCATGAACATGACCATAATCCATAGGTTTGCAACTTGAACTTGACTATAATCCCAAAAGCTTGAAACTTGAAACAAGATTTGAAACTTGAAACAAGATTTGTAATCCAAACAAGAATCATGGAACTTAAACAGGAAATCAAGAACAGAGTTCCTAGCTCGGAGCTCCCAAGGCAGGCAACTTAACACATGATCTCCACACTGAACATTGACTCCAATTCCTTAACAATACTCCTGCTTGCCCATGACATCACTCTTTTTCACACCTGTGTTCCCTTTGTTTATCTTTCAGTCTCTCGGATTTGTAGGTTTTGCACAATGCCTTCTGCTCCGTAAACACTGGGTTAACTGTAACCCTCCTGTCTCCTCCATATTCCTTTCAGAGTCAATCCATGGCTGATTCTTTTATTACCAGTGTATGCTTTTATGGATATTTTTCATTGCTTGACCTTGTATCAGCCTTGGTCCTCTTTTGTGTTGCTTAGTGGTAGTAACAGTACTTACCTTTACTTAGTGATTCTCATAAGAATCATTTCCTGTTTCCCCGACAACAGATCTACCCAAAACATTCCCATTGTCTCATAAAACACTTTCGCTTTCCCCCACAGAAACACCATGCCGCACCAAAAAATCCCCAACCTCATCTTCAGAGGCTTCACAGGTCTCAACAGCAGCAGAGATTTACTGAAACTACAGATCAGGTTTACTCATTTTATCCTGTGTTACAACCAGAACTCCCTGGATATTGGGTTGTTTTATTTATTAATTAATTCGATTTTGAGTTTTCCGGGCTGTATGGATATGTTCCAGAAGCATCCTCTCCTGACATTTCATCTGCATCGATGGCAGGCATCCTCAGAGGTTGGGAGGTCAAGAGAGAATGCTTCGGGAACATGTCCATACAGCCCAGAAAAGTCACAGCAACCCAGTGATTCCGGTCATGAAAGCCTTCAGCAATTTCCTGGACATTGTTTGGATGTCGGAGCAACCTCTGGTTGAACGTGGAGTTTTAGGCCATTATGTCAAGGCCTAGGACATCCGAACAATATACCATGCATTACAAACTGCTTTTCCTTAAGCTGAAAATATTAGGTAGTCACGTGGGATGGCTGTGATGTAATGGCCAGTTGCTTCCAGAGACATCCCATTTTCCTCTGATATGGGGCAGGTTTTCTTTATTAAATGGACATGGTTGATATCAAGTTTTTAATCTCTGCTTCAGCAGTACTGTCATATTGGATAGTATATTTCAGAGTCTGCTATAACAAGAATCTTTCCTGGCTCATAGTCAATGATTAAGTCATACCACTGAAGCAGGAAAAGAGATCTCTGGATTCTGGGAGAAACATCTGCTGCCTTTTTTTTGGAAACAGACACTGAAGCCTCATGGTCACTTTCTGCCAAACTGACTTTTTGTAAACAAGCATGGAGATCTTTTTCTACAGTCATATACAAAGCACATAAACTAGAATTATATGCTTCTGTATATTGGTAATTGGTGTCCTAGAAGCAATTGCCACTTGAACATAATGTATTCGTACAAACACATTTTCGCCAAATTCCTTTTGGTCAGCAGTCCAGCTGGCAAAAAGGTTTAACCCACTGTGCCACCGAGGGCTCTGGTGCTCAAAGGCGATGGTCTTGTTTTCATCCAAATCACCCTCTTGTTGTCCACACTGAAAACTGAATCTTGAAACTCATATGTCTCAGATACTTGCAAGACTCCACATGAGAATCAGTAAATTAATGAAAGGAGAATTATGAGATGAAACCATAAGGAGAAAATAATTATTTTTTTCATGTCAGGAGCGACTTGAAAAACTGCAAGTCGCTTCTGGTGTGAGAAGGTTGGCCGTTTGCAAGGACGTTACCCAGAGGACGGCAATGTGTTTTGATGTTTTACCATCCTTGTGGGAGGCTTCTCTCATGTCCCTGCATGGGGAACTGAAGTTGACAGAGGGAGCTCATCGCACTCTCCCTGGATTCAAGCCTCTGACTTGTCGGTCTTCAGTCCTGCCGGCACAAGAGTTTAACCCATTGTGCCACTGGGGACTCCTAAAAAGAAAATAAGAAAATGTTTTTTTGCTGGCATGGATTGGAGGTGGCTTTCTTAAAAACCCATCCAAATATTTCCTTAGACAGGAACAGGGTAGAGATGAGATGAAATCATAGAAAGCATTTTACAACTTAGTTGTATAATGGTTTTAATACAGTTTTTAAAAAACCTAAATAACAGCGTACGCCTAATATAAACTACGAGTAGTTAATTTTCCCCTTTGTAACGTAACTGCTACATAATAGCCTTTGCCATTTTCCTATCTGCTATTATGCAGAATTCAGGAACAACAGTACTTCCCTTCTTTCTAGCATAACCTACTTCCAATAATGCATGTGTCACAGATTTATAAGAATCTTTTAAGTCAGTGAAGTCAATGCAGATGACAGTAAGCCAGATAGACTGATGGTCTGAATCAATAGAAGGCTAAGAAGAGTAACTCTACTGCAAAAGCTTTCGTCTCAACCTAGTGAGCTAGTTCCGTCTCTTTCTTTATGTCTTCCATTCCAGTTGCCTTAAATGTGGACTCAGCTGATTATTGAAGAACATTAAATACCTTGTGTTAAGCCTATAATTACTCACGAGTGTTTAATTAAAAAAGCACAGCAACAGATCTAATAAACCTGCAGTTTCTTGTTTGGGAAATGACTAATCAACAAAAACTGCAAGTAGCTACAAGCTGATAGTTTTTCCAGTGCTGGATATAAACTTAAACCACATAAGCTAATGGTTTAAATTAACAAAACTTTAAATCACTTTAAATCATTTTAAAACAAGGCACAAAAAAGTAACAATTTACTTTTGGGGCAAAAAAACCCCAACAACATCAGACAGAGAATAAAATATATAAACCCATCTGCTGTTCTAAAACGCATTACATGCCATTTTGTTTCATGTGGATCTTTTGAAAGAAAATATTTATCATACAATGAGTCTTTTGATGCAGACTGTATCCTGATGTTTAGGCTATCCATTAGAAAAACTCAGTTCACTAAGAAAGATCCACCTCACAAAGTTGAGTTGCAGTCTTTCAGAAAATCTCCTTATGTTTGATTGGGTGGTTTGTCTAATATGAAAAAAGAGCTCTGGGAATACAATATGGAAATGTGTGCCCCTCCTTCCACTGTGTTCATTGGCCAGACATCTCTTACATAAATGGCTCTCACATCAAGAGCATAGCACTGATTGCAGTATTGTGGAAAGCAAAAGCAGATGACCGATTGGATGGAGAGCTGTGTCTTGAGAGATCTTCCTTTAGAAAGTGCTGCCTCTATCACTGAAAACTTCTTTGAAAGGTAACTAGTATATTGATACCTGCTAACACAATACAGTGGTAATGTCTCTTAATTTTCTTTAAAAAGGTTGATTTATATGTTTCTGTAATGTACCAGCAAGTGAAGAATTGTCATTGTATATTTTAAATCTGTATCTGATATTGTCTCTTTCGTTGGAGAAGAAAGATAGCACTTACAGATCACTATCATCAAGCTTTGAAAAAATCCCATCGTTTCTAAAGTATTGATATTTTTCTTCTTCAAATAGGAAATGTATTTATTTTCTATAGTTATGGTCATTTTTACCAAGCTTTTAAAAATCACTTCGAATTTAAAATCTCTTCTTATTGAAGAAAGAAATGTCCTTGCTACAATTTTTATCCTTTTTGCATGTCTATATTCATTATCTATTATGTTCTTTTTCTATTATTATAACTATACCTGTCTTCCAGTTGTTGGTCACTGTCTCCCTCACCTATTTGTATCTTTCACTTTTATTAAAAACTTGCCAATTCTACACAGTAAAAATTAACATGTCCCCCCCCCCCCCCAATCATCTTTCTTTTGGTCCAGCTAGTGATCCTAGAACTTTGAACTTAATGAATATTAATAAATAATAATTTAATTCCTTAAGGTACTTTAATTGTTCTCTCTCTCTCTCTCTCTCTCTCTCTCTCTCTCTCTCTCTCTCTCTGTATAAATTTTGATATCACTCAAAAATAAACACTTGCCTATTCACTTTTATTGTGTTTGCATAACCATTTAAAAATATATATTTCCTGGATAATTTCTTCACATAAGTATTAGGTGCAAAAGTGTTCCCTTTTATTTATAAAGTTCTTTGACACATTATGAAAATAATCTTTAAGTCCTCTATTTTCCTACAGATCATATAGAAAAAAATATTCTTTCCAGCAAAGCTTTTAGATGACTGAGGCCTCTCTCACACAGCCGAATAAAATCCTACATTAACTACTTTGAACTGGAATATATCGCAGTGTGGACTCAGCTAATCCAGTTCAAATTAGATATAGTAGGATTTTCTTTATATTCTGGGTTATATGACTGTGTGTAATAATAAGATGACATGATATGAGGATTTAAAGATTGAACTGTAAAGACTCTGGCATAAGCCAGTAAAGGTGATCCCAATGGTGATCTGTTCACTGGGTGCAGTGCCTAAAGACCCTGGCCTGCACTTAAACACAATCGGCGCTGACAAAATTACCACCTGTCAGCTGCAAAAGGCCACCCTACTAGGATCTGCACGCATTATTTGCCAATATATCACACAGTCCTACACACGTATGATCCAATACAACAGCCAGCAGAGTGATCTTGTTTGCTGTGTACTAATCTTGTTGTGCTTATAGTAATAATAATAATAATAGTTTATTTGTATACCATCCTATGTCCCCAAGGGGACTCAGAGTGGTTTCCAGTATATAAGGAAAAACATTCAATTGCCGGAGAGAAAAATCATACAGACAAATTAAAATAAACATCATAAAACATAAAAATCTGCTAAAACATATACTAAAAATTTTAAACCAATTTTAAAACAAGTTCAAAATATCAAAAGTCGGGATTAGAAAATGGACATGGCTGACTATAAAAAGGGCTGGGCAAGGGATAGTGCAACAGATTATCATAGGACCAGGGAAGAGGATAAAGTACAGAACAGGGTACTATCTAATGGGCTAAGGAAAGGGCCTAGGGACTAATTCTTAAAAACCTGCTGAAATATCCAGGTTTTCAGGTCCTTTCAGAAAGAAGGCAGGGGACCTACCTAAGCTCTCTGGGGAGGAAGTTCCAGAGTCGGGGGGGGCAGCACTGAGAAGGCCCTCTCCCTCATCCCCCACCAACGGTGCTTGTGACGGTGGCAGAAGCGAGAGGAGAGCCTCTCGGGCAGATTTTAGAGCCCGCACCAGTTCATAGGGGAAGATGCGGTCATGAAGATAGGCAGGGCCTGAACTGTTTAGGGCTTTGTAGGGCTTTATAGGTCATAACCTGCAACTTGAATTAGGACCAGAAACTTATCGGCAGCCAGTGGAGCTGCTTTAATAGGGGTATTGTGCATTCCCTATAATTAGCAGCCTGGCTGCCAACTTGATTGAAAGAATTCTTAAACTAACTTCTTTCAGTTTTAGAATCTAAAAAACAACCACGATTTGTTCAATGGAATATGAATCTAGAGATTGACTGGGAAATATGACCTAACAATAATCAATTTTGTTATTATATGCCAACTTTTCAGACGCGGCCTCAGCAAATGAGCCTAATTCAGTCTCATTAAGCATGTCTTGAATATGGCTGCAATCCCATAATGGGACTAATGCCCATTAAATTGAATGGTGCATACTTCTGAAAAGACATTACTGGATTGCACTGCTAGATGCTTAACTTTGACGGGATTGCTCCTGTTTTGTGGGTGCAGTTCCATATATTAAACAGGCATATTTTCAATGAAAGTTTGCTTTGTGTGGTTATCTTTGGTGAACCCTGATTATCCTGATGGGCCTGTTGTTTTACCATTAGCAAGCTCATAACTGCTAGAAAGTGCATGAAAGTGTTTTTTGTTCACTCAGGGGAAAACTATACTGCCAATTTTTTGCCTGCTGATTTGAATTAGTTTCTTATGTGAATACATTATAGAGAAATATGAAACTATAGCCAGTAATCTCACAACTCTGTTTGAGTCCCCATAGGAGCTAAATACCCTCCCCGCCTAGTCTTGGCACTTTTGTTTTAAGATTCCTTTTTTCCACCACTTTTAAAAGATGAAAATGCAGTCAGACTCAAAGTAAATAAAATTCCAATTCCTCTTCCAAAATTCTTCCAAATGTTTGAGTCCTTGGTATCATTTTAGACAGGGGATCATGTTACGAGTATATTACAATATTAACAATGTGTAAGATATTAAAATATTAGCAGTACAATTGTCTCAATATCACATAGTGAATAATGTTTGTACAGTGCAAACAAATGTTATTCATAAATCTGTGCATTGCAAACTGTTGGATTGAAAGTTCTGGGATACGGAAAAATAAGCACAATCCATTTGAATGATAATTTTCATAAAACACTTTAGAGGTTATAAATCTATAGATAACCAACTAAAGTAAGCTCCACTTAAGCTGGCGCAGATTTAAGTAGATAGATACTAGGCATGCTAAAATTGAAACGGAAATCTAATTGATTCGTTAGAAATTCGTAATTAATGGGACTTTTGTTGTTTTAATGCTCGCTGTCGTGAACCCGGAAGTAGACTTCCTTTACGGCACTTCGCGGCGCCATTTTTGTATCTGGGCCGTAAAGCATTCGTATGGCTTCGTTGCCCTTTTAAGTGTGTTTTGTCATTGGCTGAGGAGAAAGGCCTCGCGCCTCTCTGCCCCTCTCTAGCCTCGATCCAGGCTAGAGAGAAGCAGAGGGGTGCGCGATTTTCCAGCTAAAATATGTTTCGACCCAAGCCTGGGTCGGCTTATATTTTAGCTGGAAAGGGGCTCACGCACCTCTTCTGCTTCTCTCTAGCCTCGATCCAGGCTAGCAGAGAAGCAGAGGGGCGACGGGGCTTTTTCCAGCTATGTTTCCACCCAAGCCTGGGTCGGCTTATATTTTAGCTGGAAAGGGGCTCATGCGCTCTCTGCTTCTCTCTCAGCCTGGATCCAGGCCAGAGAGAGCAGAGAGGGCTTATATTTTTCCAGCTAAAATATAAGCCGACCCAAGCCAGGCTTGGGTCGGCTTACATTTTAGCTGGAAAGGGGCCCCTTTGCCTCTCTGCCTCTTCTAGCCTCGATCCATGGATCGAGGCCAGAGAGAGGCGAGGGGGTGAGCGAGGGCACGGCGGCGAGCGGGGGAAGAGGGGCTAAGAAGAGAAAAGAAGGGATGGGGAACCAAAGAGCAAAGGAAGGAATGAAAGAAGAGGGTAGAGAAGGAAGAAAGGAGGGAAAGGGGAAATAATAAGGGCGGGGGGGAATCGTACTTCACTTTCAATTGTCCTGAGAGCTAGTAGCTAGTAGCTACTACCTCTTATATTTATGTTATACATTACAGCTCCACTTAATTGCACTGCAGAGGTGAAGGGAATGTTCCCCCTTGATTTTTAACTGTTTCCTGCTTTTCCTACTTTAGAACCACTTTAGAATTTCGTTAGTACTTAAGTTACATTTTAGCACTTTTTGGAAATTTTTTTGTAAGTCTTTGATATACTAATAAAAAAAAATCCCCCCCATTTGATTTTAGAACCCCGATTTTAGGATTCTAAACCAACCCTAATAGATACATAACATATAGAGACTTAGTTGTAAACATTTTACTATTTTATATGAAAGATATCATTGCTAATTATGCTAATAACCATTATTTTATTTTTAAAAAACTATACTTATGTTCTACTATTGCAGATAAACATTTAGGAAACCTGCTGGAATTTCTTCTATCCTGACTGAAAGGAAAGAAGAAAGGGCTAACAGAACTCCTTTTTATATAGTCCTTTCAAGAACATAGAATCATTGAGTTGGAAGAGACCTCTTGGGCCGTCCAGTCCAACCCCCTGCCAAGAAACAGGAAAATTGCATTCAAAGCACCCCCGACAGATGGCCATCCAGCCTCTGTTTAAAAGCCTCCAAAGAAGGAGCCTCCACCACACTCCAGGGCAGAGAGTTCCACTGCTGAACAGCTCTCACAGTCAGGAAGTTCTTCCTAATGTTCAGGTGGAATCTCCTTTCCTATAGTTTGATAAACTTCCCATAGGGTGTATAAAGAAACAATTAAAAATAATAAAATTGCATAAAAGAAACAATTATCAAAAGTACAAGTGATATGCAATAAGTAATGGGAGATGTTATCAGACATTGTCCAATCTCATTGACAGAGATTAAAGTTCCACAAATAGCCATGTAAGTGGTCTGGGAGGCAAAAAAAACCCCAACCTGTCCTTCTTCCCCAAGTGCTTACGGTGGGTTGGAAGCTCTGGGTGACAGGTCCACATCACTTCTTGGCCCGTTTGGCTTCCTTGTTCACCTGGGGAAGAAGAATCAGCCACCAGACAAGGACAAAGTGACTATGTAAGGGCAACAAGGAATTCTCTGCAGGAAAGTACTGGCTGGTAGAAAAATCAGAGCTCTTTGGCAGCTCCTGGAATTCTTTTAAGATGGAATATAAATGTGTTGTGCAAGAAGAAGCTAGCTCAGGCATGGGCAAATTTTGGCTTTCCAGATGTTTTGGACTTCAACTTCCACAATTCTTAACAGCCTATCAGCTGTTAAAAAGAGATAGCTAGCTTCTTTGGAGAGATCATCACCCATGAGAATCCTTCCTATCACTTACTATCTGATTTTTAAAAACTACACAACCTATGATCCATGGACTACCAGTGGTCCCCAAGAATAAAAATATGGTCTGTGGCCTCATCTTGTGTTGTTTAAGAGCAGGTCCAAATACATTGCAACATAATTAATTTCCTCACCTCCAAAGTATCTTAGGAAATTAAAAAGAGATAGTTAAGTCACCATTGCTTCCTACAGTTCTATTAGTCCTACAGTTCAAGGATATTCTGAGGAAAAGTATGATGCATAAATACTACCTGAACAGGTATTTCTCAACTTATCTACTCCACTGAATTTCCATCATCATTTTCTATATTTTGTCCTTTTCCAATCCTGACCAAATATACATCTGATGTGAAGCTGATAATATCTAAAAGAGAGTTGGTTATCATTAGCTGGAAAGTGTTTCCTTGCAAGAAAGGTGCTACTCTGTTCATTTATTACTTGTGAGGAGTTTGTTTGATCCCAGCAGAAAAGGAATGCTAGTCTAATTGAATTATCAGAAATGGAATATATCACCTACAATAATCTACTCCAGTCTAGTAAGAATGCAAAACATTCTCAGCAAAGGTATTTGCATCGGATGGCAATCCAACTCCTGTTTTAAAAGTCCAGTTATGAAGATTTTATCACCTTGTGCTATTTATTTATCTCTTCCATTGCTCTTATTGACAGGAAATTCTTCCTAATGTTTAATGGGAATTGCCCTTCTTATAAACTGAACTCCTTGGTTCAGGCTTCAATGTGAAGTAGCAGAAAACAAACTTGTTTAAGTTTACTCTACCTTCCATTTCTCGGTTCTGCATATTTTTGAAAACAACTGTCATACTGTTTCTTATTTTAGCTCTTAGGCTTAGAGCCTAAACATTTGTCCATCACGAAGGCTTATGTAGACATTTAAACTCATACTACCACCCAATGAGAGTGAGCAAATAATTATTCAATTCACACTGTACATGTGAGGCAAAGTTGGCTATTGTGTAGTTGTTTACACCTGTACTTTAATATTTGCCATCACTTTCCCATGGAGAGAAGACTGAAGCAGAAATGAGGCATTTTGAGGCTTGCATTCCTTTTCGTGGCCAAAGCAAACTTGTGGGAGAGCAATGATTTCATCTGTTTGTTTTTTAACACTTGGGAAATCTGATATTGATTTGAAACAATGATAATGAATCCAAAAAGTCTCATATGGGCCTTATTTGAATAAACACATGAACAGGTAATAAGCACCTAATTCTGATTCTTCCTGTTCTCCTGCCTCAAATCCCAATCACTTTTGTCATGTGCACAGGGATCACGCTGAGAAAGAGAAATTTCCGTTCATATGTAGGCAATTCACACACACAAAAGACAATTCATGAATACATAGAGGTTCACTGAGCATACATTTATTTATTTATTTATTTAAAATATTTATATTTCACCCTTCTTACCCCGAAGGGGACTCGGGGTGGAGCACAGCATATATATCAATGCCGGGACAAGAATTCGTAAACGCATGCATAAACATTAAAAACATTTATCTCAATAATTAAAATACACCATTTAAAACCATCTTGGTCATCTGCGTCTAATCTAATTGGCCTGGTAATCTTTCCTATTGCTGCTTTATTGCTCTGTCCCGAAAGCTTGGTCCCACAGCCAAGTTTTTACCATCCTTCTGAAGGACAGGAGGGAGGGGGCCAATCTGAACCTGCCAGGAAGGGAGTTCCATAGCTGGGGGGCAATCACCAAGAAGGTCCTGTCTCTCATCCCCACCAATCGTGCCTGTGACAATGGAGGGACAGAGAGCAGGGCCTCCCCGGAGGATCTTAATCTCCGCGATGGTTCATAGGGGGAGATGCGTTCGGACAGGTAAATTGGGCTCCTCTTTCACATAAGGAAAGTGACAATAAGGAGAATTGGACATTACCCCCATTGCATGATTAAACCAGTCAAGTGTTGCTGAAATAATGCTTCACACACATACACATGCAGAGCATGCTATCACTTCACCAATGTGAATACAAGTTACTGTGTTCACCTACGAAACAAGTATAAAAAGCAAAATTCTGCTAGGAGTGGGGATCAGAGGTAGACCTTTTCATTCAGAGACCCCAAGTGGTGTTTCCTGCATATCCAGTTGAAAGGATCAGGCATCAGATATGGGGAAAACCTCTCCCTTCTCACTCAGGGCCCTTCCAGACAGGCCCTCTATTCCAGGATTTGATCCCAGGTTTTCTGCTTTAAACTGGATTATATGAATCCCCACTGCCAGATAATCTGGGATAAACATTTCTGTTTTGATTTTCAAATGCAACAAACTTATTTACAAAGAGAAAAGGGTGTTTTTTTTTGTAAAACTGCAACTGTGATGTGACTTTTAAAACATCTTGCCTATTTTAAAAAGGGGAATGACAAGTCACTATATTTTCAAATTAACTACTTCCAAGATGAATGTAAGGCATTTTTTAAACATTCCAATGGCTTTCAAGATTCCTAGCCAGTCAGTATAAAGAAGTGGTTCTCAACCTGTGGTTCGTGGACTACCAGTGGTCCCCAAGAACGAAAATATTGTCCGTGGGATCACTGTTACTATGCTGTTGCAACAAGAGCGACTGGTCTCGCGAAACCCTCTTATAGTGCCAAGGCAATGGGGATGTTGGGAGGGGAGATGCTGACTACCCACAAAAGGTGCAACAACAAGCCTCCTGACTGCTTCTCCTCCTCCTCCTCCCTCCCTCCCCTGAGCAGAGCTGTTCCATGTGGCACTTGGAAGCAGGGACGCCTTCGTGTCTTCATTTTTAAGCCTCTTCCTGGGGTTATTTGGGGTGCTGATTCAGAAAATTGCAGTGGATAGACCACAACAGCTCTAGATTATGAAATATAGTTTGCTGTGGGCAAGCAGATGATTACTACTGGATGGCATATGCTCCATATCAGAAACTAGAGCTGATGTGATCTATCCAATGCAATTTTCTGAATCAGCACCCCAAATAACCAAACCAAATCTAAAGTTGACCAAAAACTGACTTGTAACCCTTTTGGTACTAATATTGGAGAATGGTCCCTGATCAAACTAATTCCTGATCAAGTGGTCCCTGGTCAAAAAAAGGTTGGGAACCACTGGTATAAAGCAATGAACACAACACACATTCCACACTTCTAAAAAGCATATTTTTGTTAATATATAAGTATACTTTTAAGGGGACAGGGTACCATATAAGTGCTTGTACAGTGTTCCCTCACTTATTGCTGGGGTTAAGTTCCAGGACCTCCCGCAATAAGTGAAAAACTGTGCTGTAGGGATACTCTATTTATTTTAATATTTCTACATTATTATAGTAGTTATACACTATTCTAAGTCTTTGTCAACTTAAAATAAAGTGAAGGAAAGGAAGGAAGGAAAGGCCCTTCAAGGCTGGAAGGAGGGAGGGAGGACTGAGGAGGGAAAGCGCCTCGGAGAGCGGTGGTGGCAAAATCCCACAAAACAGCAAAAATACCATGATATATATTTTAATTTTTTTTAAATCCGTGAAACAGTGAGTCCGCAAAAAGCGAACTGCGAAGTAGCGAGGGAACACTGTATATTTCTTTGTCCTCTCGTTGTATCCTCTGTAGGTGTTGCTCTATAATTTTTTAAAACTAAAGATCAATGTGTTTTATTCACAACTGGAAAGTAGAAATAGCAGCAGAGCATCTCCTAGTCTGCCACCTTTTAGATGTGATGAACTACAATTTCCATAATTGCCCAGGGAGTTGTAGTCAATACACCCGAAAAGCACTCATTTGGGAGGATGCCCTGATTTCTGATCAGGCTCTTTATTTATTTATATTTATATTTATTTAAAACTTTTGCATCCCAATCTTCTCTACCTCCATAGAGGGACTCAGACCGGCTAACAGCAAAGATTCAATGCCAATAAAAGTCTAAAAACATCATGCAACAAGATTAAAATACATATAGAGTAAAAGTACATATAAGCCAAGTCACCAAGATAAAATCATGTCCAGTTCAGTCCACATATGTGGTCAATACCTTTAGTCTATTGCCAATCTCAGCCATTATTCTGAGAATGCTTTGTTCCATAGCCAGGATTTCACTAACTTCCTGAAAGTCAGGAGGGAGGAGGCAGATCTGATCTCGATCGGGAGGCCACCACAGAAAAGGCCCTGTCTCTTGTTCCCACCAGACGCAATTGCCGAGGGGCCACCACAGAAAAGGCCCTGTCTCTCGTTCCCACCAGACGCAATTACGAATGTGGTGGGACCAAGAGCAGGGCCCCTCCAGAAGATCTTAACAGCCTTGATTGTTCATAGGGGATAATACGTCCGGACAGGTAAACTGGGCTGGAACCATATAGGGTTCTTTATATTTATATTTAGAAGCCAATGCTGCTGCTGCTTCCCTTTTGAGATTGACGGGACTGGGGGAAGAAACATTAGTAATTTAAGAGATGCACCATATTGCTAGCAGAAAGCAGAAGACTTGGAGTTACTGTTAATGAATGTTCAATAAGAATGTGTCAAAACAGCTCAACATTACAGCTCAACATTAAAGAAACAAAAACAATTATTAAAAATATATTTACAGGTTTTTAAAATGGCTTATAAAGTCACTGAAAGTGTTAAAAGATTTTCAGTACCTTAGCTTGGCCATTAACTGAAAAGCAGACCATTGTTAAGAATGCCAAAGGAGACTACCAGCTGGAAGAGCCTCCTCGAAGGCTCTTCTCTCTCTCTCTCTGTCCCTCCTCCCTTCAGGGGCGCAGCTGTCCGGGACTTGCTTCTGCCTGATGGTGGTGGTCTCTCTCCCACTGGTCCTACTTGAAAGGAGAGAGGCGCCTTTCCCATCCTTTCCCTTGCCTTCCCTTGGCTCAGCTTCTCCGCTCCGCCACCCCCGCGGCCAGACTCCGGGTCGCTCTTTGCCTGCGGATGGGAGGGAGGCTGGGAGGCAGGAGTTGTGGCTGGCAAGTCCTTGGACTCGGTGCCCCCTTCTCGTTCCCCTCGTAGGTTCCCGAAGGAGCCCGTCTCCCGGCCATGAAGCGCTCCCTCCGCAAGTGGCTGCAGTCCGGGGAGAAGGCGGCGCGCACCTCCTACGAGGGAGTCGTGTGCGAAGCCGACGCCGCTTCCATCGCCTCGCAGGACGTCTTCAAGGTAAGGAGCCTGGCACACACACACTGGAATAGGCAGGCTCAAGCCTGTGCAATCCTGGGAGTTGTAGTTTGGCGAGGCAGAAGTCCTTGAAAGAGAACACCAAGGCTCTAGGGCAGGCATGAGCAAACTTGGGCCCTCCCTTCAGGTGTTTTGGACGTCAGCTCCCACAATTCCTAACAGCCGGTAGGCTGTTAGGAATTGTGGGAGTTGGAGTCCAAAACACCTGGAGGGAGGGCCCAAGTTTGCCCATGCCTACTACTCATGGGTTCCATAGCATTGAGTAGTGTCGAACTTCTTCCCAAGTTGAATGCATTCACGCCCAAATCATTGAACACGCCTTGGAGGCGTACATGCCTCATCACACTAGAGAAAGAAAGAAAAAACCCACTTAAGATCCAGTTTCTGCCTCCTGCAGAATTCTGGGGTTTGTAGTTTAGGGAGGAGCCTTTAACAGCCTCACTAAACTACAAACCACAGAATGCTGCACCAGATTTTAAATGGATTTTTTCTCTAGTGTGATGGAACAGCCAGGAGATGTTTCCTATCTGGACATGTGCAGAAGGGAACCCACGTGGAGTCCCTTTCTGACGGTCCTCTCCTGTTCAGTGAGGGATTCAGGAGGAACAATCAATCAGAGATTCTGGGTTACTGTAGGTTTTTCGAGCTGTATGGCCATCTTCCAGAAGCATTCTCTCCTGACGTTTCGCCCGCATCTATGGCAGGCACCCTCAGAGGTTGTGAGGTCTGTTGGAAACGAGGAAAATGGGATTTATATATCTGTGGAATGTACAGGGTGGGAGAAAGAACTCTTGTCTGTTGGAGGAAGGTGTGAATGTTACAATCGGCCACCTTGATTAACATTTAATGGCCTAGCAGTTTCAAGGTGTGGCTTCTTACTACCTGGGGGTATCCTTTATTGAGAGAAGATTAGCAGTCCCTGATTGTTTCTTGTCTGGAAAAACTCTAAAATCATAACAGTAAATAAAGAACAACACTCAAACACAGGGGAACTCCAGACAAGAAACAATCAGGGACAGCTCATTGGGGACAGGCCTAGTTTCCTAGACCTCACAATCTCTGAGGGTGCCTGCCAAAAATGCAGGCGAAACATCAGGAGAGGATGCTTTTGGAACGTGGCCATACAGCCTGACAAATCTACAACAACCCAGTGATTCTGACCATGAAAACTTTCAACAATAAATCGGAGATGTTCAAGTGGAATCTCCTTTCCTGTAGTTTGAAGCCATTGCTCCGCATCCTAGTCATCAGGGCAGCAGAAAACAAGCTTTCTCCCTCCTTCCTGTGACTTCTCCTCACATATTTATACATGGTCTCCTCCCAGCCTTTTCTTCTGCCGGTGTTGCACCGTAGACCTGAAGGACCCCTCAGTAAACCACTTGAGATCAGCCGTGGTGAAATGCTTTATTTAGAATAAATGAATAGAATAAAGAAGATAGAAATATAGTCCATTGATGCTCCCAAGCATCAGGGTATTGCAAAGCAATAGTCCAAAGGTAAAACAGAATCAAAAAGGTAAAAAGAGTCTTGATGCCCCAATGGGCTAAATCCACAAAGACTTGGCAAACAGAGTCCAAAGGCTGGAAGGCCCAATGGCCCAGGCAGGGTTCCGTGAAGACGTGGCTTGAAGCTAAACGTTGGCGAGAGATGCCACACATCTCTGAGACCTAACTTAAATAGGTCTCACAGGCTTTGATCCTTACGACGCAAGGTCCGTCGTAACTGGCTCTCATGAACCAATTCCCGGCGGGGCTTTCTCAAGCCTCCCGCATCAGATTGGTATGTGAACTCATTAGTGCCTGCACCTGGAAGGAAAGGAGTTAACCCGACTCCACTTTCCCAGCGCTTCTTATCGGCCCGGGATGGAGCTAAGCTTCGCCTGTCCTTGAACGTGGATTGAACTGGCTCCTGCAGAGGCTTGCTTTTTGGCCTAGCTGGAATCTCTGAAACAACATGGCTTTGGTCTGGTTTGGCTAAGGAATCAGGCTGGGGTCTGACAGCCGGCTAAACATGCCCAGCTCTTTAAGCAGCTCCTCATAGGGCTTGTTTTTAAAACCTTTAATCATTTTAGTTGCCCTCCTCTGGCTAAATTCCAGCTTGTCAACATCTCCCTTAAATTGCGGTGCCCAGAATTGTAGACAGTGTGATTCCAGGTGTGGTCTGACCAAGGCAGAATAGAGGGGTAGCATGACTTCCCTGGATCTAGACACTAGACTCCTATTGATGCAGGGCAAAATCCCATTGGCTTTTTAAGCTACCACATGACATTGTTGGCTCATGTTTAACTTGTTGTGCATGAGGACTCCAAGATCTTTTTCACACGTACTGCTTTCAAGCCAGGCAGTGTCCCCCCATTCTGTATCTTTGCATTTCACTTTTTTTCTGCCTGAAGTGGAGTATCTTGCATTTGTCCCTGTTGAACATTCTTTTTTTAGTTTTGGCCCATCTCTCTAATCTGTGTGTACACACACACACACACACACACACACACCAGATGTGAATAGTGAAACACAACAAGTGGATCAAAATTACAGGAAAAGACATTCCACCTAAACATTATACTTTGAATACTGCATTTATTGGACTATATATCTTTTGGACTGTTTTTATATTCAATAAACTAGTTAGCCTTTGATACGTCTCCGTGTGTGTGTTAAAGGGGCAGTTCTAAGTCGGCGTTCGTGACAAAAGTATGCCAAAATCATTTAAAAAGTCTGATTCCTAATGAAACAGCGCTGTATGTCTAAATCTCAATAGGAGTGGAGTAAATCTCACTTTTGTTCCATCGCCGGGATTCAGGGGTGTGCTTTCAACTACGCTGGCTCTGTCATAGGACACATCCTTCCTTTCAGCAAAAAGAGCAAGTGAAAGAGAAATTGTGTTTTGTTTTTGTTTTGTGTTGATTGTGCTTAAACCAGTTGTGGGTGGGATGACTTCTTTCAGAGGAAAACCATACCTTCAGGAAACTTCTGAAGGAATGACTCCTGCCCTCTGTTTTGGATTATTTATTTTTTTAGGAGGGGCTTGAAAAAGAGGGAACTGAATTTATACTTAGCACAGCAGTGACAACCAACTCCCAAATTCAGTATGATCTTTCCTGGTGCCTTCTGGTAGATGTAAAAAAAATCCCATAGGCAATAATATCAAGCTCTTGAGGACCCATTGGCCAATGACTAAATGGCCAAGCTATAGCTTTTTGAGCTAAAGCATCCTATTTTGGAAATGCTACGTCAAATGCAACTACAGCTGTTACAAAAATAGTGCCTCTCAAGTCCCCTATCAGAGAAATGTCTCAGACGACTGGAATTCTATGAATTGATTATATCAAAGGCAAGCATTTCCAACAGAGATGGAAATTCCTTGCTGAATTCCTCCCATAGGTTAACCAAGGAGAGTGAGTCTGAACACAGCCTGTGCCAAGACTGGAATAAATCTGGTGTGGGAACAAATGATAGACTAGATATGACCATCATCTAATCCAACAGGACTATTTTTGTATCCTGAATTGTGGGTCAGTTAAAAATATCTGGAAATATGGGCTGAATGTAGTTAAAGGAAACAGGCAACAATATACAAACTAGTTGGCAATAGCATTTGGGAGTCTAATGTTTTATTTTAAAGTAACAAAAACTATGCCATTTTAAAAATCCAAAATTAGGTAATCTCGGATGGGAGTACCTCCCGGCTGCGAAGCTTCATTAAGAAGAATCGTGAGGGGCTTAAGAAATTGGATGATCTCAATGCCACTCCATTGCATCATGCTGCAGGACAAGGTCAACTTGAATTAATGCAGATGATTGTAGACTCTTCATCTGAAGGTGACAAATAATTGTGTATATATATACTTTCACACAGAGAGACATATGACATATAATTACATCAAAAGTTTTTGTGTTTCAAGAAAACTAGTCATTTCACATAAAGGGCTACCTATGGAAGATGTCCCATTTGACAGGTTCTGACACTGGGGATATGCTGACAGAACCAAGCCATTAGAAGTGGTCCAAACACTTATTCCAGCAAGTGATTCCTAAACTTAATAACTCGAAGGTCTATGTGCTTAGGACCAGCATTACATTTATGTTCACTGGTTAAATTCTTTCTCTCCTGAAAACCTTTGAGGACCAGCACCAATGTCTTACAGACTTCCACTTTGAATAGCACTTATTTCTTCAATTCATGACAGGTAGCTATTGCAAATGTTAGTTTTCTCAACTTTAATTTCTGGAATCCTAACCCAAAGAAGCTATATTGTGTTGCGTATAGGATCTGGTCATTGTAGGTCCCTAAAATAAGGTTTCCAACCTCTAATTTGGCTTGAAAGACTCACCACTATAGCTAGAGTTTGAAATCATTCTGTTTTACATAGTTTACTGTTACATATGATAGAATATTTGTCTTAAAGGGATACCACTCTTACTCTTGTCCAGGTTCTATTTGTTACAATTTGTTTAGATAAAAAGACGATTTTCTAGTCATCCAGACATTTCATTAATAGAAGATACTATTGTGCTATTTTAGAAATAGATTTCAACTCTGATGGGGAGGTTGTGGATGGGATTTTGGGTGGGACTGTGTGTTTTAAAATGTGTTTTAATTGTATTTTAACTGTATTTTAGCTGAACACACACAGTACTATTTAATTGTGTTTAATTATTATATTTGCTTTGTTTTAAATTAATCAATGTATGTGATTGTTAGCCACCCTTGGGGAGAAAGGCAGGGTATAAATAAAGCGAATAAATAAATAAATATGTCCTATTTTGCAAGGCATAACTTTATATCATCCTATGAAAGAAGCATATTAGTAAAATCAATATCTACTGGTAAACAATTACAATTTATTCACAATTATAGAGAAGAAGATCAAGCAGTCTTTGACTTTTTGAGAGTTCAACACAAATGTGCATTTACATTTGATGGTTTACAGAGTCCAGATAATATAGAAAAAAATCTATGCGGAAATATTTCATTATTTTATTATATTAGCAACTCTATTTGCCGTCGTTCTTAACAAAATGAAGATATCATTAATTTTGATAATTTTATGAACCTAACTTCTGCTTTGTTTTCCTACTATGTGACCTAGCATTAAATGTGACAGACACATCTGGAAATACACCTCTACACTGGGCCACAAAAAAGAACCAGATTGAAAGTGTGAAATTACTTCTCAGTGGAGGGGCTAATCCAAACATTCTGAATTCTAATATGATGGCTCCCCTTCACTTAGCTGTGCAGTCCCTTCGCAATGAGCTAGTTAAGGTAAAGCTAAGCTGTTACCTTTTCATGTATAAATGAGTGGATTGCTTATTAAACAGTAATAACTGAATTTAAATGTTAACTTGTGAACACATTTTCCTCATATATATTGATGGCTGAAATAATGAAGTCTGAATATAATAAAATGTGAAATGTATTGTGTATCATACTTAGAAATGCTACATATCTGGCTAACACTGCCACTCCTTTCTCTTTTCAGAACAGCTTGTTGTTCAGCAGAATGTAGCCATTGAAGCCTGAGGAATGAAGATAAACTTAATCTTACTTTTATCTATACATCAGGCTTTTCTTGAAAGCTCTGAATCAGTGGTTCTCAACCTGTGAGTACCCAGGTGTTTTGGCTTACAACAACTCCCAGAAATCCCAGCCAGTTTACCAGCTGTTAAGATTTCTGGGAGTTGAAGGCCAAAACATATGGGGACCCATAGGTTAAGAACCACTGCAGAGTCTGGACAGAGAATGGTTAAATATTAGTTAATCTACAAATTACATTGAGAATTCTGGATGGCTCACAGTGTAGACATCCGAATAACAATGTGTACGTAATCTACATGGTAAAGGAGGGATGGGCTGCATAGCACAAGCCAGAGATTCTAGTGTGTGTTGCCATGCCAAAACACCATCCATTATGTGCCCATAAATCTTGGGACAGTGTGGATAGCCATTTAAAGCCTGTTTTGTTTGCTTCCATGCAATTGTTTGCTTCCATGCATTAGGTCCTCTTTTGGTTGCTTTCTCTTTTGAAAAATGGGAGAATGCAGCCCAGCAAAGTCCAGGAAAAGGCAAAAATGGCCTTGAGCCCTCCATAATTATTCAACCCTCCTCCAAGGAAATATGTGGAATGGGAATATAAGTGGACAATTATCTAATGACAGCAAGGAGAAAGTGAACTAGTGATTGACAGGAAGTAAAGTTGAAGCCATCTTCTGGTGCTAATACTTCGTGTAACTTCCATTTGAAGAAGTGTGCACTCATGAGGGTGGCACCCTTAAAATGTCATTTATTGTGTTCTAGTTGGTATGTGGTAGTTAAAGGATACATGTTGGCAAAGCCTCTATGTATTAAAATCCCTTTCCTCCAGGATCAATTCTGAAATCGATATAATGGTGTCATACAATCCTTCCCCCTCCCTTGCCCGTAGACATAGCAGAAGAGAAGTCTCACTCATTAATTGGAATCAGCATTTCAAGCAGTTGAGTTTATACAAACTGAATCTAGACGAGACAGAACTGATGTTTGCTGAGGGATCCTGGAAGTCCAAGGGTGCATCTATCCTGTAGAATTAATGTGTTTTGACACTATTTTAATGGACATAGCACAGTGCAATATAACCATGGGAGTTATGATTCAGTGAGGTATCAGCACTCTTTGACAGAGTATGCTAAAGACTTTGTAAAAATACAGCTCTTGTGATTCCATGAGAGTTAAAATGGGGTCAAACTGCATCATTTCTACAGTGTAGGTGCACCCTTAAAAAATTGAATTCAGTTCATGAGAAGAGGCCTTATACTTGGCAGCTGTCATCCATTCTTCTGTTCACAGTTTTTGGGAAGAAATAATGCAATGTTTTATAGATGGAAACTTCCAACAGCAGAATTCAGATGTTGCTTACTTACTAGTTGCAGAGAGCTTTCAATGTGCAGGCTAGGAAGCTCATCACTCATTAGAAACTGTGCCTCCAGCTTTTTGTCCTGTAGGAGCCTATGGAGCAGGAAAGTGGTTGCCAAATGTGTTGCTTGATGACTGTTACTCTTCAGCAAAATGAAAATCTTGTAGCCTATTCCTTAAATTGCCATAGAAAAGACTTAACTGAAGAACTAAACTCATATATTTTATTTTAATATTTAGATTTTTGTTGAACACATCACTACAGATGTAAACCTGGAAGGAGAGAGTGGAAATACATCTATAACAATAGCATGTTATAAAGATAATTCTGAGGCACTCAAGCTTCTGGTATGTATCACAATTGATCTTTTGTCAGTGAGTTTCTATTTAGCTGTCACTAAATGAGCTCTTCTCTCCTTGCAGATCTCTGTCAGTAAGTAGTTGTCTGAAAGTTTAATAACTGCTGAGATGTTATGAATTTCAGGTACTAGCAACTATAACTTTGAATAGTAGTACTCTAGAGGCCCACCCAACTTTATGAATAAGATTTTTTTAAAGTATTCAAGCAGCTACAGAGGTTGAGAGAATCAGCTTCAGCTGATAGAAGCCACTTCATCAGCAAAAGAAACTGATTAGTATTTCTGGTCAGTTTTATTTTAATTCTTGTCTATGGACAAGTACTGTATTATGGATGCAGATAAAATTATAGATGCAAAAAAGATTTTCAAAATCAATACGTAAATGCTTTATGTGTTCTGGAGTGCAACCATTCACAAAGTGAGTTGTATATGTCTTGTGAAATTATTTGTCTAACTATGTTTCTTGCAGATAGAAAATGGTGCTAAGATGTGTAAAGGAAACAGTATGGGTTGGATGCCAGTCCATGCAGCTGCATTTTCTGGTGCAAAAGCATGCATGGAACTTCTTATAAAAAGGGGTACGTACACTGTCCTTTAATTCTTTATCAAAAATCACAGCAGCTCTCATTCAGGGCTGCTTCTTGAAGGCTATATTTGGAGTATATGTTTTATATTCTTAGTGCAGCAGTTAGTTGGCTGTGTTAAATGTTAGCTGATTGTGTTAAAATGTTCTCATGATAGATATTCCATTTGTAAGACATTATACTGTATCACTGTTATTTGAACTGGTAACTGTAATATAAATTGGCATTCTAGCATAGTCTTGTGGTTTAGTTGTGGAAACATTTTTGGATCGATCATGACGTGGGGTATAAATAATAATAATAATAATACTTCTATCAATGAGTGAACCTGTTTGGACATAACAGTATAAACAATGCACACAGCTGCAATAGATTAACAATAGTACTGTTCTGGTGACATACTAAACGGTTTATTGTACAATGGTAACAGAAGGGTCTGATCTTCTTGTTGCTGTGATGGAGGATGAGCTAGATCAGGGGAACAGCAAGCTGAAATATATCTTAGGACATATAACCCAGAATATCACAAAGTCATATAACCCAGAATATTAAGGCAGAAAATCCCACAATATCTGCTTTGAACTGGGTTATCTGAGTCTACACTGCCATATATTCCAGTTCAAAGCAGAAAATGTGGGATTTCATTCAGCTGTGTGGAAGAGGCCTCTCATGATACCGAACCATGATCCAAAGTGCAGCTTCAATGAGTCGTGGGATCCTTTCTTCAGGAAGAAACATCTTACTACTTTTAAACAATATTCTTGGAGGTTATACCAAACCAAATATTGGTTTTATATTCATAATTATAAATATAAATAATTATATTTGCATAAACCATGTAATAGCAGCAGGTATTGCAACAGGCATGGAATTCAGTTCTAAAAGGGGGAAAATTTCTACTTACTTAGGCGATCCCTCATTGTCCGAATAGGGTTGTCTTCCAAGATCGGTGTATTGGTGCTGGGTCCATAGGTGACTGTGGAGCCCTATTC
Source organism: Anolis apletophallus (assembly GCA_030556195.1). NCBI lineage: Eukaryota > Metazoa > Chordata > Lepidosauria > Squamata > Anolidae > Anolis > Anolis apletophallus. Next base: position 102,488,657 of record JARBWK010000007.1, on the reverse strand, counting down.
TTGATCCGCATCTTCTCCCGCAGTGAGGGTGTTGGTTTCCAGGTGGAAGGCGACCCTGGTCAGGGTTGGCTTGATGCGCCTTCCTCTTGGCATGTTTCTCTCTTTCGCCCTCAATTAGTGCCTCTTCAAATTCTACAACACTGCTGGTCACAGCTGACCTCCAGCTGGAGCGCTCAAGGGCCAGGGCTTCCCAGTTCTCTATGTCTATGCCCAAGTTTTTAAGGTTGGCTTTGAACCCATCTTTAAATCTCTTTTCCTGTCGTCCAACATTCCGTTTTCCATTCTTGAGTTCGGAGTAGAGCAACTGCTTTGAGAGACAATGGTCGGGCATCCTGACAACATGGCCAGTCCAGTGGAGTTGATGGCAGAGGACCATCGCTTTAATGCTGGTGGTCTTTGCTGCTTCCAGCACGCTGACATTTATCCATTTGTCTTCCCAAGAGATTTGCAGGATTTTTCAGAGACAGTGCTGATGGCTGATGCACTCGCAGAGCTCAGGCAGTGTTGTATTTCAGTGTCAATGTTGACTTTTGTGGAGAGGTGGCTGCCAAGGTAGTGGAAATGATTGACATTTTCTAATGTTACACCATTAAGGTGTATTTCTGGCATTGGAGGGGGATTGGCTGGTGCCTGCTAAAAGAGCACTTTGGTTTTCTCGATGTTCAGTGACAGGCCAAGTTTCTCATATGCTTCTGCGAATGTGTTTAGAGTGGCTTGTAGGTCTTCTTCTGAATGCACACAGACTACGTTGTCACCAGCATATTGGAGTTCTATAATGGATGTTGTTGTAACCTTGGTTTTTGCTATCTGTCCGATTTCCACTCCAATGGGAAGCTTCCCATCAACAAGGTGAAGTATCATAGCGATTAATATGGAAAATTAAGTTTGGGCAATAACACATTCCTATTTGACACCTGATTCCACCTTAAATTTGTCACTTTGGGAGCCATTGCTGTCCAAGGCTGTTGCCATCATGTCATCATGGAAGAGCTGCAGGATGTTCACAAATTTGTTAGGACACCCGATTTTTTGGAGGATGGTCCAGAGAGCACTGCGATTCTCAGTGTCAAATGCCTTTCCAATGTCAATGAATGCCATGTACAGTGGGTGACTTTGTTCCCTGCATTTTTCTTGGAGCTGTCATACAATGAAGATCATGTCCACTGTTCCTCTGGAGGGGCGGAAGCCATTCTGGGATTCTGGGAGGGGTCTTCTGAGAGGGGTAGAAGGATTGCAAGGATTCTTGTGAGGATTTTCCCAGTGGAGGTTAGGAGAGAGATACCTCGATAGTTTCAGCAGTCTGTTCTTTCCTCTTTTTTGAAGAGGGTGATGAAGGTGGCATCCTTGAAATCTGCTGGGATTTTCTTGGTCACCTACACTTTTTCAATGAGCTGGTGGAGTTGTGTCAGCTGAGGTCCTCCCTCTTTAAAGATTTCAGCAGGGATCCCATCAGGCCCGCTGGCTACATGGAAGGAGGCCACAATAACACAAATACCTATAGACCTATGTTCCAGTTAAATGATTATTATAAAATATTCAGTTCAAAAATGGTATATAATTTCTTGTAGAAAGACTTTAAAAAGTTCTACAAGAAATTATACATCAAGGCTAAGGTCAAAATGGTTTCTTGCCCAAAAGACATCTAAGGAAAACATGAGACAAATATTAGACATCATGGAGCATTTCAAATAACATAGCAAAAAGCAGGCAGCACTATTTTTTAAGATATAATAAACACATTTGGCAATTCAAATTAGGAATTTCCCTTCTCGCTCTTTCTCTCTTTCTCAATTCTTAAGGCGAAGAGTTGGGCTATTCCCATGAAAATCACATCAATTTTACAAATAATGGGAAGTGTACTCCCCTTCATTTAGCGGTTCAAAGTGGAGACTTGGAAATGATTAAAATGTGCATTGAATATGGAGCCCAGATTGATCTCAAACAGGTAACAGCTCACCAAACACACCACTGTTTTAATTTATTGGACACAATCCAAAGTCAGAACAAAGCACTTTAAAGTCATTACTGATTTCATGGAATGAGAATTTTTCATCCAGAAAATCTAAGTAACTATTGCATGAAATATTCTCCTTATATAAATTTAGTATGAAGGTCAGACATAGAATTATATAGAATAATAATAGCATTGAATCCCTCCTCTCTCTGTCTTTATATTTCATGCATATGTGTGTGTGTGCGTGTTATGGATAAGGCTAAATGAGGAACAATAATAAAGCAATATTTGGAGACTATGACCTGTTTTTTTAGTCTTTAAACAAAGGATTGGGCTGAGTGTGAGGTTTTCTTGTGTTTTATATTCCCATGTATAGAATGATAAATGCACCGCTCTTCACTTTGCTGCTACCCAAGGAGCTACTGAAATACTTAAATTAATGATGTCATCTTATACCGGTGATGAACCTATCATTGATGCTTTAGATGGAAATAAGGAAACACTGCTTCACAGGTAATACACTTGTCTAATTTCACTATATTTATCACCTTTCGCTTTTATTACTACGTTGTTAATAAGTTTGAAGAAGTCTGCTTGAAGAAGGAAGGATTGCATTTTTATCTTATGTACATATCCTTTAACTGGCTTGACCATTCATCCCATTTGGACTCTTTAGGGTGGACAACTTTGTGGTCAATTTATAGTTGGCAGCTTATAATCCTCAGAGACCTGCTGGGTTAATGGTGGGGTGGTGGAGAATGTAGTCCAAAATCCTTGGGAAGATTGTTATTGTTATTCAATAAAAATATAATAAACAATCCTTTTGTTTCAATCAGTATGATTACAAAGTTTTAATTTTTGGAAGGCACATGTAATTTTTGGAAGGCACATGTAATTTATTGTTTATATTTATTATATTTGTACCCCACCCTTTTTACCCCAAAGGGGACTCAAGGTGTCTTTACACATAGGCAACAATTCAATACCATAAAAAACAAAATAGAATTAAAATAGAAATTTAAATTAAAACTGCAAATTAAAACATTTAAACATTACATCAACTCTTAAAACCACGCCATCCACAGTCATAATCTGGGGCCATTCCAGTAGTCATCATACATTTTCCATATCCATTTATTGCACTACAATTATTAACCAAAGGCTTGGTTCCAAAGCCACATTTTCACTTTCTTTCTGAAGGTCAGGTGGGATGGGGCTGATCTAATATAACTGGGGAGGGAGTTCCACAATTGAGGAGCCACTACTAATAAGGCCCTGTATCTCGTCCCCACCAACCGCACTTGCAAGAGGGGTGGGACCAAGAGCAGGGCAACCCCAAAGGATCTTAACCTCTGAGGTGGTTCATAAAGGGAGATATGTTTGGATAGGTAAACTGGGCTGGCACGGTTAATGGCGTTATAGGCTAAAGCCAGCACTTTGAATTGTGCTTGGTAACAGACTCCAACCGGGGTAAACGGGATCAGGATGACACGGAGGTCAATGTAGATAAACAAACTTTCTTTATGTATCAATGATGATGTAGATAAACGCAATCTTTATATTTCAATGATCGTTGTGAAACAAAAATTATTCGTCTATATTAGACATTCATATAATGAGCAAAAGAAGAGTCTTGAAAAACTACGCAGTCATTAACCGCGTCGGTGGCTGCGTCCACACTTAAATGCCTAAGAATAATTATATTGAAATCCGGACCTGTGAAACCAATTATTAGCAAGGAGTCTGGGGGTCCCGATGAAGCCACAATTGGCGAAACGGCTTGGACCATGACTGTCGACCCTTTTGAATACTACGCCACTAGAATTTAACCCATTGTGGATTTATAATTTGCCATAATTGACTGCGTAGTTTTTCAAGACTCTTCTTTTGCTCATTATATGAATGTCTAATATAGATGAATAATTTTTTTTCACAACGATCATTGAAATATAAAGATTGTGTTTATCTACATCATCATTGATACATAAAGAAAGTTTGTTTATCTACATTGACCTCCGTGTCTTCCCAATCCCGTTTACCCCGGTTGGATTTATCCTGGAACTACAAATACTTTACTCTACTTGGTAACAGACTGGCAGCCAGTGGAGCTGATGTAGTTCAAAGGGAATTTCTCACTGTCACAGTTGATAAGAAGAGAACAGTGCCTTAGCAGTTATGGATTAACATTTGCATGGAAAGTTGTGGACAATGGTCAGAATCTGATATGATCTTTTCATGTTATTAGAAGAACTACATAATTTCTGTATTGTCAAAGGCTTTTACAGCTGGAACCACTGGGGTGTTGTGTGATTTCCAGGCTGTATGGTCATGTTCTAGCAGCATTTTCTCCTGAAGTTTTGCCTCCATCTGTGGCTGGCATCTTCAGAGGATCATAATTTTTCTTGTGTATTTGTTGTGAACATTTGTTTCTTTTTCCTTTTGCCCACAGGGTTGCATTATTTGATCACTATGAACTGGCAGAATATCTGATAACAATGGTAAATATTTAATTTTAATTGAATTTCTTATAGTAATAAAGATTGGCACTAACCCTGATGGCAGATGGCATAGTAGTATGTACAAAAGAGACACTTAAAATAATTAATTTCCTGTGAAGTTAACACAGGAAATGGACAGAATGAGAAGTGTACTTTCTGACTAGATTTAATAATGATGAATAATGGACATTTTAAAATTATTTTTTCAGTATAGGCTGGGATATGAAGAAAGGATACATATGTGTGTTTGCTTGCAGGACTGCCCAAAGTATGGATTTAAAAACCCACTTGCAATGGGAAAAACATGTGCTGTTTCATCTGAAATGAAACACATGTGATATGTTTCTGGTTTTATTGCCTGCGCTGATTTTTTTTTAATCATACATTTTGATGGATGTTTACTTACAGGGAGCAAAGATTGATAGTGTTGACATTGAGGGTCGAACTCCACTACTGCTTGCTACTTCATGTGCATCATGGAAAATTGTGAATTTGTTGCTCTCAAAAGGTAGGAAAGAATCAAAACAATGGGATGCAAACCGTAGTAATACTATATCTATTAATACTCATAGTTTTGAAATACTGATTTTTCTCTCCATTTTTTAGGAGCAAATGTAGAATTAAAAGATCACCTCGGTCGTAATTTTTTGCATTTGACAGTATTGCACCCTGGAGGATTAAAACATCTGAATGAACAGTTTTTGAAGGTAAAACTGGTCTCTATTAGTGTCGGTTAATAATGGATTCATGAATTTATATTTTTAAGAAATTGTTTATTTCAAAACATTTATGGGACTCTGTTCAGATCTGAAACCTTCTCATGGCATTCAAGAATGCCATTTAAACATTACATTATATTAAATATCACACATATTATTGTTGAAAAGTGACTCATAAAGGAGAAAAACTTAAGATAAAACATAATTGTTTCTAGTTCTTTGTTCACTTAGTTTGATCCAGGTTTAATGGACATCTTTGTATCTTTCATATAATGCTGTCCCAGCAGAAAAATCAAAATAATTGGTAAACATGACTGTAAATACCACATGGCTCCCATAGAACTTAGTCAATAGATACCACTCTTTGTCTGTGACAGATGAAGCATATTAAAGAACTTGTAACTGATGAAGACAATGAAGGGTGCACTCCGCTGCATTATGCTTGCCGACAAGGCGTTCCTCTTTCAGTCAATAGCCTCCTTGAACTGGATGTTTCCATCTATTCTAAAAGTAGAGACAAGAAATCTCCTTTGCATTTTGCTGCTAGGTAAGAGTCCGATTTCCCTCATTGCCCAATTTTCATTCTAGATACCGCCTTTTTGTAATTTGAACATAATTTATTGTGTAGCTATGGACGAATCAACACCTGCCAACGACTTTTGCGAGATATGGAAGATACTAGACTTTTGAATGAAGGAGACAAGAAAGGGATGACACCTCTTCACTTGGCTGCTCAAAATGGTCATGAGAAGGTGGTACAGTTTCTCCTGAGGAAAGGTGCCCTTTTCCTCTGGTAGGTGCAAATGTATATACATTTTCCTTCTTTTTTTGTTTCACAATATAAAGAAATATATTTTGATACCCTTATGTGTGTGGCATGCCTTCAAGTCACCTGTCAACCTGTGATGACTCCTTGAATTTCATACAGTTTTCTTAGGTAAGAAATACTTAGAGATGGTTTTGTCAGTTCTATAATATGAAATTGAACCTACATCATCTGATATTTGTTAGTAGTTTCCCATACAAGTACTAGCCAGGCCTGACCCTACTTAGTTTCCAGGATCAGGTACGATCTGGTGCCTTTTAGGATAAGACATAATAACTCAACCTTGTTTCCCATTATATATCTCCTCAGAATAATCCCACACATTTCCCCCTATAATATTGGCCACATATTCTCCACAGAATATTCCAATTTCTCCATACAATATTACCTCAACATATTCCCCGTCATATGTCTACCCAATGTATTCCTATTCCCCCACCCCACAAATATTTACTTACCATATCCCCCCCCCCTTGTCTCTCCAAATTATTTCTATTTCTCACCAAAAGATTATCCATTATAATCCCCATCTTGTTGATGATATCCACCCTGAGTCCCCTTGGGGAGATAGGGTGAAATATAAATAAAGTTGTTGTTATTATTATTATTATTATTATTATTAAATCCCACACATTTCCCTTGATAATATTGACCCCACTCTTACCTTACATTATTTCCATTTATATGTACATATTATGCTAATATGTCCTATATCACATTTCTATCTTGTAATATTGTCTTCCTGCAATATTCCAATTTCTCCCCACAGTATTATTCCACCATATTCCCCATCACATTTGTCCCTAAAGTTTTATCCCGTTCATTCCCACAATACTTCTATTTATCCCCAAAGTATTTCTCCACCAAATCCCGTCATATTTTTCCCCAAAGTTTTTCCATACCACCTAAGTTCTATTTCCCTCTTACAATATTCCCTCTGTCACGATATTCCTCATTACAACCTGCCTCCCACTCTATTTGCTTATCTGCCCCCACAGTACACTGATCCCAGCTTTTCCCCTTCAAGGTGTCCCCCACCTCATTATTGCCTTTGTTAAACCTATAATCCATCCATCCTTTTCCCTCACTTTTAAGATCTTGAAGTGTGTTTTCCAGGCTCCCTCTTTGTGATTTTCCTTCAGCTTAATGTTCCCTTTTTTTCCTGTTCTGATACATTTTAATGTCTTTCCTCCTCTAAAAGTGATTATAAAGGATGGACAGCTTTGCATCATGCTGCCTTTGGAGGTTATACTCGCACAATGCAGATAATTTTGAATACAAATGTGAAGTGCACAGATAAAGTGGACGAAGAAGGGGTAGGTTTCTGGCTATAATATTGCAAAATATCATGGAGCATCCTCTTTGTGTATTGTTCAGCTTGCAAGAATATAGATGATTGACAGTACGTTTGTAGGAATATAGTCAGTTTTAACAGGAAAACAGAATGATTAAATCACCAGGTTTATAATTCTGTCTCATATATGATTTAATATGTACATGGAATTGTAAGGTATTTCACAGAAATAGAGATTCTGTGTATGTGGTGTGTGATTCTGTCCACTGTTTGAAGTCAGTAGACTCACATTAACTTTAGGAACAACTCAGTTTATCTTAAAGTATTTCCAAATGTTACTACTGTCTCCCAAAGCATATAGAGGTCCCATATTTTTGAGTGTTTAAAAATGTATAGGAAAGTTAATTTGTATGGCATGTAATATTGGTGTTAAATTAAATCACTAAAAAGGTTGCAGGTATGTTTTAACATTTGTATCTACGAAAGAGTTACATTTTTATAGTATACTATGATCACATCATCAAAACAAAACACACAGAAAACTCAAAATGCAGGTCGCTATGTTAATTCATATCAATTATGCAGTTCTGAAAGTTTCCTTCTCTATCAGAAGTAGATGACACAGGACTCTCCATTTCTCACCCAAGACTAATGGCCCTTCCACACAGCCCTATATCCTAGAATGGACTCAAATAACCCAATTCAAAGCAGATATTGAGGGATTTTCTGCCTTGATATTCTGGGATACAGGGCTGTGTGGAAGGGCCCTAAGTCACTCCAAAATATTTTGCATTATAGTAGGAGCAGCTCAATAATGAAATATGTCTGCTGGGGAAAAAATATTTGAGTCACCATAGGGATTGCTTCTAATTTCAAATGGAATAGGGATGTCTGAAGGATGACAGATGTTATCATCATTCTTGCCAATCAAAAGCCATTTCTGTTTAACCCTGATTCTTTTGACTCCACTGCTTTGCTTGCTGTGTTTGGGTTTGAGCTGAGGGGCTGGGTCCCTTCAGCTGGTAGACTGGTTGCCTTTAGGTGAGCAGTGTACTGTTAGAGGTTGCTTGGTTACATCTAAAGTCAGCCCTTCACATTTGTAAATTAAACTTTCCTAGATTTGAATATTCATGGATTTGATTAAAATGTTCTCTCTAGAAATCTCTAGGGCAGTGGTAGCTAACCGTTCAGAGACCGTGTGTGCCAAGAGAGCCCACAACGTGAAGGCACACAACAACAATACCAAAATACATTACAACTTTTGAAGAGAAAAGAGAAAAGAAGAACATTAAAGCATGACCTGCATATCAGTGGGGAATATAATCCTGGACATACCATGGAAACAGGGAACTATGGATAATAGTGAATTGTATTGAAACATCAGCATACAATTTATAATGTCCCAATTTGCAAACATTCCATGCAAACAAATCGAAGCACCCCCAACAGATGGCAATCCAGCCCCTGTTGCAAAGCCTCCGGGTGGGAGAAAGAACTCTAGTGTGTTGGAGGCAACTGTGAAGGCTGCAACTGGCCATCTTGACTAGCATTTAATGGTCTAGTGGATTTCAAGGCCTCTCCATTGGCGCCCCCTTGCAGTGGGGAAGAGGCTTGTGTACCCTAATGAAGTTGTGAGCTATGCTGGTAGGGCCTCCCATGCCAGACAGGTCACAACCGAAGGGTCTGACAAAGAGCGCCAATGGGCAGGATGGGCTCTCTAGCATTTTGGCAACCATCCTAAGAGAAGGAAAACTCTGATTTCAAACCCGGGCAGATGGTGCTCGTCTAACCCTGTAAGGTCAACCATCTAAGAGAAGGAAACCCGAACCAAACCTACGACCTGAGGACCTCGCTGCCACTGTCCAAGCTTGCTAGGCCCCGGCAGATGAACCTTTGGTTTAAAGGGTGAGGCCAGTTCTGTACACGCTGCGCTCCACCAGAAAAAATCCATTGCACAGGCTCGAAGAACACATCCAACTTCCAAAAAAGCCCTGTAGCGATAGGCGAGGGACGAAACGGCAGGTGTAAAGATGCACTGGAAGCCGCAGACCCAACCCTGCATGCAGGTGGTTCAGGACTTTGGTCGCTCAAGACTGACCCGGGAGATGACAGTCTTGTTCGGCAGTATCCTGAACGACCAAGCAGCCTTTTTTAAGGAGAGCACTGTTTGCTCCATAGTGAGAGGGGCTTAGAAAAGGTGGCCTAACGAAAGCTCATCCCCGTCTACCTGGTTGGCTAGCCACGGCCAACGGGCATCTTCCGATGCGGTCGAACAAAGACAAAGAAACAAAGGCCAACACCTGCCTGCAAAGGTGCAAATAGACTGACACTTGCATGCTGGAACATCAGAACCATGCAAGATTCTGCAGATAGTGGACGTCCTGAGCGTCGCTCTGCTCTAATAGCCCATGAACTATCACGGCTTAATATTGACATCGCTGCTCTTAGTGAAGTTCGTCTCCATGAGGAAGGCAGCCTTAAAGAACACGGTGCCGGCTACACACTCTACTGGTCTGGCAAACCCAAAACTGAGAAACATCTTTCAGGAGTAGGCTTTATGATTAAAAATTCCATCGCCTCTAAACTTGAGACGTTGCTGACAGGTCACTCTGATCGCATTATCTCCTTACGCCTCCCACATGCTGTTCTCTTCAGTATATATGCCCCAACTATGCAAGCTGACCCTGTGGAGAAAGACAAATTCTACTCAGACCTACGCCACCTCATACAAAAGGTCCCTGCAGAAGATAAAATCATTATCCTTGGTGATTTCAATGCCAGAAGTAGGAAAAAACTTTGAAGCCTGGTAAGGTGTATTAGGCAAGCACGGTGTTGGAAACTGTAATGATAATGGGCACATTCTGCTAGAGTTTTGTGCAGAACAGCAGCTGACTATTACAAACACCATCGTTCAGCAGAAAGACAGTTTGAAGACCACCTGGATGCATCCCTGATCCAAGCAGTGGCACCTCATTGACTATGTTTTAGTGCGCCAGAGAAACATTTGTGATGTCCGTCATACCCGAGTGATGCCCAGTGCAGAATGTCAAACAGACCATCGCCTTGTAAGATGTAAACTAAATCTACACCTTAAGCTCAAACCTAAGAGGGGTGGCATCTTAAAGAGGAGACTCCAAGTCAACAATCTTCAACAGGCTGTTGTGAGAGACAACTTCAGGCAAATCTGCAAGCAAAACTTGAAGACCACCCTACAGATTCTTCTCCTACAGTGCTTTGGCAACACATCAAAAACAGTATCCTGCAGTCTGCTGAAGAATCCTAGGGATTCTCCCTCAAGAAAAACCAAGACTGGTTTGATGAAAACAACCAAGAGATCCAGGAGCGGTTGGCAAAGAAGAGAACCACTCACCAGGCATACCTCGCCCAGCCATCTTGCCATGTAAGAAAAGCAGCCTTTCGTCTCGCATGTAGTAAACTCCAACAAAAACTCCGAGACATTCAGAACAAGTGGTGGATTGATTTAGCAGAAAAGACACAACGTTGTGCAGATCTCGGTGATCACAGAGGTTTTTATGAAGCTCTCAAAGCAGTGTTTGGACCTACTTATGTCCAAAGCCCCTTATACAGTACAGATGGTCAAACACTAATTACTGATAAAACCTCCATCCTGAATCGATGGGCTGAACATTTTCAGAGTCTCTTCAATGCCAACCGAGTAGTCCAAGGTTCAGCTATCCAACACATGATACAACAACCAATGAAAAATGAACTGGACACTGCTCCCACTCTGGAAGAGACCATTGAGGCCATACAGCAGATGAAAAATGGCAAAGCAGCCGGGATCGATGGAATCCCACCTGAAGCTTGGAAACAGGGAGGTCATGTACTTCATGCTAAATTCCACGAGCTCCTTGTGAGTTGCTGGGAAAAAGGTGAACTGCCATCAGATCTCCGTGATGCAGTTATCATCACCCTGTATAAGAAAAAGGGAACAAAATCCGATTGCTCAAACTATCGAGGTATAACACTGCTCTCCATTGCTGGCAAAATCCTTGCAAGGATACTCCTGAACAGATTAGTTCCTGCTATTGCAGAAGAACTTCTCCCTGAAAGCCAATGCGGCTTCAGAGCTAATAGGAGCACCACAGATATGGTTTTCACCCTTAGACAACTGCAAGAGAAATGTAGAGAGCAGAACAAAGGACTCTATGTAACATTTGTCGACCTCACCAAAGCCTTCGACACTGTGAGCAGGAAAGGTCTGTGGCAGATCCTGGAACGTCTAGGATGTTCCCCCAAATTCCTAAAAATGATTATCCTGTTACATGAGGGCCAGCACGGTCAAGTCAGATATGGCGATGCTCTCTCGGAGCCTTTTCTAATAACTAATGGAATGAAACAAGGTTGTGTTCTTGCACCAACCCTATTTACAATCTTCTTCAGCATGATGCTCCAAAGGGCTACGGCAGACCTACAAGAAGAAGACGGCATATATATACGCTATCGTACTGATGGCAGCTTGTTCAACTTAAGCCGCCTGAGGGCTCGCACAAAGACTCTAAACTATCTAGTCCATGAGCTGCTTTTTGCTGACGATGCTGCCCTTGTCGCCCATTCAGAAGCAGCCCTGCAGCGCCTCACATCCTGCTTTGCAGCAGCTGCAGAGCTGTTTGGGCTGGAAGTCAGCCTGAAGAAAACAGAAGTCCTCTACCAGCCCACACCACAGGAAGAACACCATCATCCTCACGTCAGCATAGGCAAATCTGTGCTTAGGTCCGTTCAGCAGTTCACCTACCTGGGAAGCATCATCTCTTCAGACGCCAAGATTGACAAAGAGATAGATCACAGATTATTAAAGGCATATAGTGCATTTGGAAGGCTTCACAAAAGAGTCTGGAGCAACAAGCACCTGAGGCAAAGGAGCAAAATCAGTGTGTACAGAGCTATCATACTGTCTATTCTCCTATATGGGTCTGAAACATGGGTCACCTATCGCAAACACCTACGACTCCTCGAACGCTTTCATCAGCGCTGTATTCGCACAATCCTAAATATACACTGGACCGACTATGTGACTAATGTTGCTGTCCTTGAGCAAGCAGGGATCACCAGCATTGAGGCCATGCTATTGAGAACACAGCTGCGCTGGGCAGGGCACGTCTCTAAGATGGAGAACCACCGCCTCCCAAAGATACTACTCTATGGTGAACTCGCCACGGGTCAGCGCAAGAGAGGCGCCCCAAAAGAGATATAAGGACTCCTGAAACAACATTCTCAGGCTCGGCCAGATTGATCACCAACAATGGTCTACCCTGGCCTCACATCGGGAGACATGGAGAAGCACTATCCACAATGCTGCGGCCTCTTTCGAGAAGACACGCCAAATGGGTCTCGAAGAGAAAGGACAACGCAGAAAGAACCGCAACTTGGAAACAACATTACCCAAGAAGACTTTCTGCTGTGCTTTCTGCAACCGGACTTGCCTATCTCAGATTGGCCTTTTTAGTCATCAACGTGCTTGTAAAAAGTGTGGGATGAGTCCTTCCTGAATCTTCGTTCGCGAAGTAATGCCGAGAGATGATCACATATATGCTTTCTTTACTAGAAGTAAATATATTTAACTGAAATCAATGTGATTATCAATTTTATCTTTTGTTCTTTACTTGAAAGTAACTAAAGTATGAATAGAACTGCAGTGGTATTTTATCATGTTCAAACTTCTGAAAATAATTTAATTGCATCTTAATTTTTTTGCTGTAGGTAAACATCTTTGGGTGGTTCCACACAGCCCTTTAACCCAGGAGCAATCGCGTTTTAAAATCATGATTGTTCCTGGCTTCTAGCCCACATTTCTCCCCCAGAAAGCACATGCTTTTCTGGGATGTGTGTATGTGCCCAAATGCCCTTCTGGAACCTTCCAGGAGGACAGGGTGACAGCCCCCACCCCCTCCCAAAACCCATTAAAAAGCATTTAAAAATAAAATAACTTACTTGGCCACCATTAAAGTGCTACTGGAGTTCTTCTAGGGCCTAGGAATTATGTGCCAGGAGAAAGGGGGGACAGGAGTGATTTTCCTCCTCCCCACTTCCTCTGGTGCATCATTCCTATACACCAGGAGAGCTCTGGCAGCACTTTAATGGTGGCTAGTAAGTTATTTTATTTTAAATGCTTTTCTGGGGGGTTTGAGGAGGGTGTTAGAGCCCTCTCGTATATTCTGGCCTCATGGAGACTGGAAAATGCAAAATGGGTGTGTGGACGGCCCCTTCAAGAAGTCCCAGGACTTCTCAGGGGACAGTCCAGACTCTGCCTACAGTGGGAAAGATGTGGGTCTTTCAAGAAGATCCGTGTCTTTCCCGCTAACAAATTACATTGGCACAAAGCAGAATTTTCCTGCTTTGTGCTGAATGCAGTCATGTTTATGTGGGGTGTCATTTGAACACCCCACGAGAAAACGTGGGAGAGTATGCACTTCAGGGGCTGTCCGGATGCACCCTTTGGTGTCTGCTTTGTCACCTCTTTTGTTGCTGCGATCATGACACTTAGTGTGAAAACTATTAAATACCTTTAACTGACAGGTGATGGAGAGAAAATAAAAACTTACTGTATTTAATGAAAAAATATTTTTAAGTTGCAAAATTTAGAACACGAGTTGGACAGTTAAGTGGAAGAAGAGATGTTCTTTATGATATATCAGTAGAGAAGTCTGGTATTGACAGTGTAACACAACTGTCATTGAAAGGAGTGTAGGGTTTATTTGCACTGATCAGTGTGTGTTATGGTTTAGCAAAAAGAAGCAGGCACTGTCTCAATGACCTCACAATCTAAAACTCAACACACAGGAATTAGGGAGAGGAGGACGAGGGAAAAGAAATATGAAATAATTTACATATTCATTTACCTATGCTCTTTTGTTCATACTCTAATGAAATGATATGTTTTTCTGGTGTGATGGTGGGATAAAGAACACAGCTCTTCATCTTGCTGCCAAAGAAGGTCATCCAAAAGCAGTTAGATTGCTTCTTGATGACAATGCAAAAATACTCCTGAACAAATCCGATGCATCTTTTCTTCATGAAGCCATACATAATGGACGCAAAGATGTTGTGAATGCTATCATTTTACATAAAAGGTAAGTTTATGATGGAAAATGATAGCCTCTTGTAATGAATTCCTTTGAAACTTGCAAATTATGAAATGAAGATGAGTGACTGAGAAACATAATAATGAGGCTCCTTGGATGAGAGTTAGAACTATTTCACATTTCAGGGAAGTAAAATGAAAACTGCAGTACCAGTTTGAGTGCTGCAGGAAATGTTCTTCCTCAAGTTAGATGCCAGTATTGCAGAGGAGGATTTAAGAACCTCACAGGGCTGGCGCATCCATTACGTGGAGTAAGCAATTGTGTAGAGCGCCATCTGCAGGCCAGGCAGCATGGGCGCTCCACGCGGTGGACGGTGTTCCACCGCCCGCCAGCGTCCTACCGCTGTAACTGTTGCTGACCCGGCCACAGGCAGCGCTGCGGCTGCCTACTTTTGGGGCTTCTCTAAACACACTTGTAGCAGAGTCTATACAGGTAAACACACTGAACGACTGTAGGAATATATATAATACTAGCTGTACCCGGCACACGTTGCTGTGCCCTATTTAGGAGATGCGAGAAAGTCTGAGTATGTAAGGGTTGGAATTGTTGTTATGGTGTTGAAGTGAATTGGGTGTGTTATGTTTGTGCCTCAGCTCTTTGCCTGCAGTCCTTCGGGTTTGACTTGTACCATGGCCAGGACGGGCTTGGGGAGGGCTTGTCCTGTCAGGGGATCTCTATCTTCACAGGTGCGTCCAGTGTCTGTTGGGGGACTGTTAAAAATCCTTTCCATATCCTTTTTAGCCACCTTTCTCAAGATCTTCATGTCTAGCTTACTTTCTGCTCCTCTCTTTTTCAAGATGTCCTGCTCTGTGTCTTTTGCACCCATTGGTCGATGTCCGATGAGGCTTTCCTCATGGACAGGCCATCTGAGGGAGCTCTTCCAGTGCTGGGCATCAGAAGGTACTTGGCCTCCATCCCTTGGAGCCAGCATATAGAGGGGCTGGAGCACCCTCCTCGGCAAACCCCATTGTTGCTGGATGGTCCTCTTATTAATGTGGAATTCCAAGCCACTGGAGATCTTTTGGGAAAGTAAGAAGAGCTCCCCTTGAATGGTGTTGATCTCCATCATGGTCTTCTGATTTGAAAGTGTTGGAGGAGGCTCTGGCACTCCTCTGACAGTTTGTTATGGGTCGGAATGTTCATGTTGGCTGGCCAGTATAGCAGTTATTCAAATCCGCCCTTATTGGCAGCCAATCATGTTGTCAGAATGTAGAGGCTGAGAGAGTCTTTGGCAGCCCCAGAGAATGCTGGGAAATGTAGTTTTATTTTTACTCGTTGTTTTGGGGGCCTTTTAGGGTTGGGGGGGGGAAGTTTCTTTGCTACAAACGTACCTTGCTTGAGGCCTATTTCTGTTGGCAAGTTTTGTGTTTCTGCGTTGTAAGGTTTCTCTGAGGTAGTCTTCACATGACGGCTCTTCCTTTATATATATAGATAATGTATTCATATAATCAAACCCTTGTAGAGTTAATGAACATACATATTATTGCATTTGCACAACCAAAATTGGTATGAGTTGTTACATTAAAGTAAACCTCGCAACATGAGTATCAAAATAAACACTTGGAAAACAGTTCGAGAGTTTGTCGGATGTGAGGGAGTAGACCAGGGAGGGGATACAATGCAACAGAAAAAATGCGGCTGTAATAACAGTTCAATGCCGGTCTCTCACTGGTCAGCCCAAATGGGCAATGATCCCAAGGTTCACATAATCCAGATAGTGAAAAATAAAGTTCCCGAGTATGAAATCCAATATTCACAGTGTTGTTGCTGAAAGGTTTACTGGCATTAACTGCTTGGGACGCTGGAGGGGCCGCGATGGTCGATCTGCAAGGCCCGATCCATTTCGCCCCATGGGCTTTCTCAAGGGGAAGTTAAATCAGCAGAATGCGCAGCGTCATGGGATACATATACTGAAATATAAATCAATGACAATCAACATGTAATAGTCTAATCTCTGCATATAAACCTGGCTGGCTAAGCATACAATCATAAACATTGTTTGGCATACCATGGTGGAGGTAGAGTCTCACATACACCGTGCTCCCGAGGACCCCAAGGGTGGCCAGAGCTCCGGTGTGGCTGGTTAAATAACACTTTGCTGTTTGTGAAAGGGCGTCTCACGCAAGGAGGGTGTTGAGTGGGAGGGGCTCATTTAGCCCGACTGGAAATTGGCTTTGAAGGGTGACGATCCACCAGGTTTCTCTTTTTAATAAGACTGATTGTGAATCACTGTGGGCTGGGATCTTCACCTTTTCTAATCCTGCGAATTTGAATGATTCAGGGGAATGATTCTGCGTGAGGAAATGTTTATATAGGATGGTATTGTCATATTTTTGGCGCATTCTGGAACGATGTTCCGAAATTCTTGTGCGTAGGGGGCGTGTCGATTGGCCTACGTAGAGTAGGCCACACCCACACCTGATGACGTAAACGCACCCCTCCGAGTTGCAATTTGTGTAATCCCGGATTTTCAGAGGTTTGTGGGACTTAAGACTATTAACCTCCTTCTCTTGAAACACCTGCGGACATGAGGAACACCCCCCACAAGGTCTGCATCCAGGTGAGACTATGCCACAGCGAAAAGTGAGCTTTAAAGATGAGTGCACTAGAAACATTCTTCTAGCTGAAGATGAAAGAAACTGAATTACAAATTTCATTAACATAATGAGCTATGAGATAGATTTCAATGTGAAACTTTTTTTGGTTCAGGAGGACAGGTACTAGCTGCAATGGGAGATTGAGTTCATCCCAGTAGTATTTTTACAGTTTGGTCAGGCAGGCAGCTCTAGATATGAACTCTGCTTTTCCAAGTTCATTCAGTCTAACGCCTTCCGCCCCATCCTACTCCATGTTGACATTTGTTGAGTGCAGTGTTGTTAGTAAAGTCTAAGTTCATCTTGGAGTTCCAGACATGATACTGTTTTCTAAAACACTACCACTATATAAAGTTTATATGCAGCAAATTTACAACTGAGTTATAGGTGATTTGAATGCTCATGAATCTTATCTTAATCTTTATCATATCATATCTTAAGATGTGCTAATATGTCTCTTCCTTGCAACAATAAATATTCTGAGCCACTTCAACTTACTGTTTCAGGTGGGAAGAGTCCATGACAACATTTTCTCATTACTCATCTACAAATAAATGTGCCATTGTGGAGATGGTTGAATATCTTCCTGAATGTTTAAAAGTAAGGCTACATGTGGAGATCAATTTAATTTTATATGATTGTGACAATAATATAGGATTAGATGGGATGATGTCCCTTTATAAGTGAAATACTAGTTGAATGTCTTATGCTAAAGTAGTATGCAAGAAAAGTTAGACATACAGGCATATATTTACTTGTGAAACCATTTGTTACAGTAAAAGTATGGTTCATAGATGTGTATTTCAGATATTGGATAAATATTTCTGTAATGATACATCAACTATCTAGAATAGTTTTTAGGTAAATTATTTTAAATGCTTTTTAATATTTGAAATAATGCATCTGAATTGCTCAAAACATGAATCAAGTTTTGAAGTGCTTTTTAAGGTATGATCTTGTGCTGGAAAATTTTAATCAATTTTTGTGAACTACCCACTTCCGTTAAAATTTCAAATCATAGACTCTAAGGCTGCATCTATTCCAGGATCAGATCCCAGATTATTTGCTTTGAACTGGATTCTATGGATTATATGAGTCTACACTGCTAGACAATGTAGGAGAAGCAGATAATCTGGGATGATATCCTGAGATCCAGCCTAAGGCCACTTCTACACTGTCATATAATCCAGATTATCAAAGCTGAAAATCCACATTATCTGCTTTGAACTTGATTATATGAATCTACACTTCCATATAATCCAGATCAAAACAGATAATCTGGATTCTATACAGCAGTGTATAAGTCACTAGTGGATTCATTCAGAAATACTGTTCCATACCATTCAAGATTAATTTTTTTGAACTCAGACTTGCTCTTGTGTTGTTTTAAGTTACTGAAATATTTTTCTTTGTATCTATAAGTTAGTATTAGACAATTGCATGGTTGAATCATGCGAAGAAAAGACTTGCAGAGACTTCCATGTAAGTTAAAACCAATGTTTATTATCCTGAGATATTTTAGAGTAGCTGAAGCATTAAATGTTTTGTTTTAAATAAGATAGTCAAGACAAATTTGATGTTTCTGTGAATTTTTTTTACGGATCCAGCACCACTGGATTTTTTTAATGTAGTAGTATTTTTTAAAATGGAAATTTACTAGAAATATTTCAGATGTTCACATATCCTACTAATCCATTGTTTAACATGATTCGAATAAAATTGAGGAAGTTTCGCAAAGGCTTGAGTTTGTCAAGTCTCTGTTTCTACTTGTGAGGCTGGAAAGAGATGAAAAGATTTGGCTTTGTCTTTTAACCAATTTTGCTTATTGTGTCACATAGACCAGGGCTAGTAAAACCTTTCCACTCATGACCCCTTTTGTGAATGGGTGTTGTTCAGAAATCTTTTACTGTTCCCATTTTTTGTGGCCCCAAGACTGAGCTAAGGACATTAGGACCCACAGTTTAAGAAGTAATGATCTAGAACAGGGCTGTCCAACTTCTACCGGACCTGTGGCCGGAATTCCGGTTACTGATGACCTGGGGGGCCGAAGGGTCTGCCTCCGCCCTGGCTCCGCCCCCTCCCCGGCTCCACCCCTGCCCCACCCCCAGCTCCACCCCCTCCCCGGCTCCGCCCCCTCCCCACCTTGGAGGTGTCTGTGGAGGACACCGGGGCTTTGACTTGGAGATAGAGATGAACACCAAAATCCCAGTCTCAAGTCCCAGTTCCTGCTTTGAACTGGATTATATTGCAGTGTGGACTCAGGGCCCTTCACACAGCCATATAACCCAGAATACCTGCTTTGAACTGGATTATCGGAGTCCACACTCATATAATCTGGTTTAAAGCAAATAACATGGGATTTTATTCAGATGTGTGGAAAGGAAGTCAAATAAGAAGCCAAGGCCCTTCCACACAGGCCTATAACCCTGAATGATAAGGCATAATATTCATTCTGCCTCTAATAATAATAATAATAACAACAACAGGTTCCTGGAGTAGGAGACCTCCAAGAGCCATCCAGGGCCATCCAGTCCAATCTCCTTCTGCCATAAGGGAAAATACAATCAAAGCATTCCTCACAGATGACCATTCAGCCTCTGATGATGATGATGATGATGATAATAATAATAATAATTACAATAATAATAATAATAATTACAATGGGTTCCTAGAATATGGAGACTAGAATAGGGAACTCCAAGGGCCATCCAGTCCAATCTCCTTCTGCTATAAGGGGAAAACACAATCAAAGCATTCCTCACAGATGGCCATTCAGCCTCTAATGATGATGATGCCTCTAATGATTATAATAATAATAATAATAATAATAATAATTACAATGGGTTCCTAGAATAGGAGACCTCCAAGGGCCATCCAGTCCAATCTCCTTCTGCCATAAGGGGAAAACACAATCAAAGCATTCCTCACAGATGGCCATTCAGCCTCTAATAATAATAATAATAATAATAATAATTACAATGGGTTCCTAGAATAGGAGACCTCCAAGGGCCATCCAGTCCAATCTCCTTCTGCTATAAGGGGAAAACACAATCAAAGCATTCCTCACAGATGGCCATTCAGCCTCTAATGATGATGATGATGATAATAATAATAATTACAATGGGTTCCTAGAATAGGAGACCTCCAAGGGCCATCCAGTCCAATCTCCTTCTGCTATAAGGGGAAAACACAATCAAAGCATTCCTCACAGATGGCCATTCAGCCTCTGATAATAATAATAATAATAATTACAATTGGTTCCTAGAATAGGAGACCTCCAAGGGCCATCCAGTCCAATCTCCTTCTGCTATAGGGGAAAACACAATCAAAGCATTCCTCACAGATGGCCATTCAGCCTCTAATGATGATAATAATAATAATAATAATAATAATTACAATGGGTTCTTAGAATAGGGGACCTCCAAGGGCCATCCAGTCCAATCTCCTTCTGCTATAAGGGGAAAACACAATCAAAGCATTCCTCACAGATGGCCATTCAGCCTCTAATGATGATGATAATAATAATAATAATAATTACAATGGGTTTTTAGAATAGGGGACCTCCAAGGGCCATCCAGTCCAATCTCCTTCTGCTATAAGGGGAAAACACAATCAAAGCATTCCTCACAGATGGCCATTCAGCCTCTAATGATGATGATAATAATAATAATAATTACAATGGGTTCTTAGAATAGGGGACCTCCAAGGGCCATCCAGTCCAATCTCCTTCTGCTATAAGGGGAAAACACAATCAAAGCATTCCTCACAGATGGCCATTCAGCCTCTAATGATTATGATAATAATAATAATTATTATTAAAATGGGTTCTTAGAATAGGAGACCTCCAAGGGCCATCCAGTCCAATCTCCTTCTGCCATAAGGGGAAAACACAATCAAAGCATTCCTCACAGATGGCCATTCAGCCTCTGATGATGATGATAATAATAATAAGAATAATTACAATGGGTTCCTAGAATAGGAGACCTCCAAGGGCCATCCAGTCCAATCTCCTTCTGCCATAAGGGGAAAATACAATCAAAGCATTCCCCAGCCATGTTGAATCAAACCTAAACTCTCATGAGAGCAACAGAAAGTACTGAACCTTGAGTTTGGGAGTTGTAGTTCTCCATCCAGAGAGCACTGTGGACTCAAATAATGATGGATCAGGACCAAACTTGGCAGGAATCCTCAGAAGAGGAGGAAGCTGGAAAGGGAATGGATGAGCACCCCCCCCGCGCACTCCGAACTCGGCCCCGCCCCTTTTTCGTTCTGGCCAGTCCCCCTCTCACTTGGTGCATTCTCTCCTTCCCTCTTTCTCTCAAGTGGTGGAAAAGGGAAGGAATGAAAGGGGGAAAGAGAGAGAGAAGGAGGGAGGGAGGGAGAGGGGGAAGGGAAGTAGGGAAGTAGGAGGAGGAAGGGAGCCTGCTCCTCCGCCCCCCCCCCCCCCGCCATGAAAAAAAATAAATAAAAAATATTACAAAAAATATTCCAAAAAAATATTCCAAAAAAATATTTTTAATTTTTTAAAAAAAAAATCTTAAAAAGCAGATATCTTGCAGGAGGGTAGGGGGCCGTGGGGAAGGGGTCGTGGGGCCATATACGGCCCGCGGGCCGCCAGTTGGACAGCCCTGATCTAGAAAAAAGGTCTATGGCTAAATGTAACTATGATTAGTTTAAAGAAGCCTGTTATAATAAGTATAAGCATGGTTTATCAGTCTATTGTGTGGGTAATCAATTTATTACTTGATATCTTTTCTGAAGGTTTTACATGGAAATTGTATTTCACAGCATAATAATACATTAGACCATGTTTTCCCAAATGATATAGTGACAACAGTTAAGGTATTAGGAAAAATGAAACCAAGTTTGTATTTGTGTTCCGTCAAGTCATTTCCAACCTATGGCATCCAGTGAACTCATCACAAGGTTTTCATGGCAAGATGTGGTGTTCCAGCCTAGTGGGCATAGTCAGACACCAGGGGTTCCAGCTGTTCAGGGTCAGAATGAGGATGAGGGGTGGCCAGATGGATATGAGACTGCAGATGAGGAATTGTCCTGGGGTGATGAATGGTTACACGGATAGGGGCCTGAAGAGGGGGAGGAAGATGACTCCATGGAAGTCAGCTCTGAATTAGACAGTGAGAGGCCCAGCAACCTTGATTCTCACGAGAACTTCTCCACTCCCCTGCCAGGCGAGCATTTTGAGGCTAGGGAGGATCGAGTTTCCCAGCATCATAATAGTGCACCTGGGGCTGCTAATGAGGAGGAATTCGACAGGAGGGCCAGCATTAGATCTTCCCGGAAAGATTGGGCTTTGAGAAAGGGGGTGCGTTGAGCACATAGAAAATAGATTCCTTTATTAGACTGGGCTGGGAGACTTGTGGCCAGACCTGAAGCTACGTTTGGTTTGAAAGGACTCATGATCAAGATCCTAAGTTCATGTTAACCACCGGAGCGGTTTGCCTTGCTGACTCTAAGTTCACGTTAACCGCTGGAGCGGTTTGCTTTGCCTTCAGATGTTTGCTTTCCATGGGATTTAATCCGGTTTGAGAACTTTACCGGACTATCGTTGGTTTTGCTTTATTTTGCTCTTCATCTATCAACTTTTGGACTATACTTTATTCTAAACTAGCTTGGGGACCCGGCGGTGCCCGGGTCATTTGAAAAGTGCAGCAGGATGTAGAGTGGGTCATGGGGGCTCTGTGTGCCAAGTTTGGTCTTGATCCATCATTATTGGGAGTTGCAGTGGTATCATGAAATTACTAAAGGTAGTGGAAGTCCCATCATCTCTGGTCCACCCTCCCCTAAAGTGTAGTAGGATGTAGATTGGGTCATGGGGGCTCTGTGTGCTAAGTTTGGTCTGTATTGGTGAATGGATGAGGGATGCATTGTTTTTAGGAAGTGAGTGAAGGTACTTCAAGTCCCATCATCCGTGGTCCGTCTCACACAAAACTGCACCAGGATGTAGAGTGGGTCATGAGGGCTCTGTGTGCCAGGTTTGGTGTTGACCAGTCATTGGATTAGGTTTGTAGCAGGCTTGGAAAGTGAGGGAAGGTACTGCAAGTCCCATCATCCATGTTCTGGCCCCCTCCAAACTTCAGTAGGATGTAGAGTGGGTCACTGGGGCTCTGTGTGCCAAGTGTGGTATTTCTCGGTGTTTGTCGGGGGCCACAGTTGTCTGTGGGAACAGAAGGGTGTGAAAGTACTACAAATCCCATCATGCATTGTGAGTCCTCCCCCGAACCTCACCAGGACGTGAAGGCATTCATGGGGGTTATGTGTGCCAAGTATGGTCTCGATCAGTAATTGGATGAGGGTTGCAGCAGACTTGGGAAGTGAGTAGAGGTACTTCAAGTCCCATCATCCATTGTCCACCCTCCTCCAAACTGCACCAGGATGTAGAGTGGGTCATGAGGGCTCTGTGTGGCAGGTTTGGTGTTGATCAGTCATTGGATTAGGTTTGTAGCAGTCTTGGAAAGTGAGGGAAGGTACTGCAAGTCCCATCATCCATGGTCCACCCTTTTCCGATCTGCGCCAGGATGTAGAGTGGGTCATGAGGGCTGTGTGCGGCAGGTTTGGTGTTGATCGGTCATTGGATTAGGTTTGTAGCAGGCTTGGAAAGTGAGGGAAGGTACTGCAATCCCATCATCCATGGTCTGCCCCCCTCCAAAGTTCAGTAGGATGTAGAGTGGGTCACTGGGGCTCTATGTGCCAAGTGTGGTCTTTATTGGTGTTTGTTGGGGGCCGCAGTGGTCTGTGGGAACAGAGGGGTGTGAAAGTAGTACAGATCCCATCATCCATTGTCAATCCTCCCCCGAACCTCACCAGGATGTGAAGGCAGTCATAGGGGTTATGTGTGCCAAGTGTGGTCTCGATCAGTAATTGGATGAGGGTCGCAGCGGACTTGGGAAGTGAGTAGAGGTACGTCAAGTCCCATCATCCATGGTCCACCCTCCTCCAAACTGCACCAGGATGTAGAGTGGGTCATGAGGGCTCTGTGTGGCAGGTTTGGTGTTGATCAGTCATAGGATTAGGTTTGTAGCAGTCTTGGAAAGTGAGGGAAGGTACTGCAAGTCCCATCATCCATGTTCTGGCCCCCTCCAAACTTCAGTAAGATGTAGAGTGGGTCACTGGGGGGCTCTGTGTGCCAAGTGTGGTTTTTATCAGTGTTTGTTGGGGGCCACAGTGGTCTGTGGGAACAGAGGGGTGTGAAAGTACTACAAATCCCATCATCCATTGTCGGTCCTCCCCCAAACCTCACCAGGACGTGAAGGCAGTCATAGGGGTTATGTATGCCAAGATCAGTGATTGGATGAGGGTTGCAGCGGACTTGGGAAGTGAGTAGAGGTACTTCAAGTCCCATCATCCATTGTCCACCCTCCTCCAAACTGCACCAGGACGTAGCGTGGGTTTTGAGGGCTGTGTGTGCTAAGTGTGGTCTGTATTGGTCCTTTTTGGTGGCCTCAGTGGTCTGTGGGAACCAAAGTGTTTGAAAGTACTACAAATCCCATAATCCATGGGTCATGTCCCCCGAACCGCACCAGGACGTAAAGGGGTTTGGGGGGGTTATGTGTACCAAGTTTGGTGCAGGTCCATCACCCGCACTGGTCGCTGTGGCCTGTGAAAGTGGCTGCCACATATCCGCCCTTCCGCCCTCCCGCCCTCCGCACACATACAAACATTCCGCTTTATAAAGGTATACAGAATACAGATAAAAGTACTTATACAGAGACTGCTTGTGTGTGTGATCTAGGGGGGTATGTCCACGATCTGAGGTGCAACACAAGATTTGTTCAGTGGGTTTTAGCCTGAGAGTTTGTGATTTTCCTAAAGTTGCCCAGTGGATTTCCATAGCTGAACAGGGATTCGAAATTGTCTCCATAGTTGTAGTCCAATGCTGAAATATGTACACCACACCCAAAATTCAATTGTTCTTAATTAAAATTGACCCATTAAATTAATGGAAATTTGGTAAGTTTAAATTCCATTGATTCTGTGGTTTTGATGTAATTGAAACTAACAATTCCATCCTTGGTAAGAGGCAGAACTACCTCAAACTATAGGAAAGAATATTCCACCTGAACATGAGGAAGAACTTCCTAACTGTGATAGCTGTTCAGCAGTGGAACTCTCTGCCCCAGAGTGTGGTAGAGGCTCCTTCTTTGGAGGCCTTTAAACACAGGCTGGATGTCCATCTGTCGGGGGTGCTTTGAATGTGATTTTCCTGCTTCTTGCCAGGGGGTTGGACTGGATGGCCCACGAGGTCTCTTCCAACTCTGTGATATTATGATTCTATGAAAGCATGGTTAGACACATAAGATAAACTGGAAAGAAGGTGCAAGTTAAGGGGAATGTTGATGCGGAGATTGTAAGAATCTTATTCTCTTTGGTTGTGGGCACCCATGAGGAGACCTGGACAGTGGGCACACAAACTCAATCCCACATTCCTACATGGTTATAAAGCACTAGCTGTACCCGGCCACGCGCTGCTGTGGCATAGTCTGGTGGTATGGAAAATTAAGTAATGAGAAGGTCAGCTTAATTACCACAGCCACAACAATAGTAATATGAAGGAAAGAAAGAGGTACCGAAGGAAGGAGAGAGAGTAGAAAGGAAAGAAAAAGGGGAGGAAAGGCTGGAAAGAGGCAAAGAAGGAAGTAGAAAATGATATAGTATTCCTTTCCCCTCCCCTCCTTTCTGCTACCCTTCATTTTTCCTTCCTTTCTTCTCCCCTCTTTCCTTCCTTCCTTCCTTCCTTCCTTCCTTCCTTCCTTCCCTCCCTCCCTTCCTTCCTTCCTTCCATCCTTCCCTTCCTTTCCCCTCACCTCCTTCCTGCTATCTTTCCTTTTTCCTTCCTTTCTTCTTCCATCCTTCCTTCCTTCTACCCTTCCTTTCCCCTCCTTCCTGCTATCCTTCCTTTTTCCTTCCTTTCTCCTCCCCTCCCTCCTTCCTTCCTTGCATCCATCCTCCCTTCCTTCGACCCTTCCCTCCCTTTCCCCTCCTTCCTGTTATCCTTCCTTCTTCCCTCCTTCTATTCTTCAGTTCCTTTCACATCCTTTCCCTCCCCTCTTCCTGCTATCCTTCCTTTCTCCTCCCATCCATCCCAAACAGCAACCTGGTTCAGCCATTCTGCCCCCCCACAGGCCTGTGGGGGGAGGGAAGGCAGGGAGAAGCTTTAGGGCGCCCAATCTGTTGGGAGGGGTGAGTAGAAGAGCTTTTCCTCGCACCGCCCCTCTAATTGGCCGGGGGTTCGCGCGCTCCGTGTGTTGTTTGCGAGGGAGTGGGGAGGCGCCAAGAAGCATAGGCGCATGCTGTGCTTTCAGGCGCCCGATCTGTTTGGAGGGGAGTGTGCGTGCATGGTGTGTGGCTTTTGTGGGGGTGAGGAGGTGGCGAGAAGCACAGGCGCGCGCCATGCTTCAGGCTGCCCGATCTGTTGGGAGGGGTGAGTAGAGGAGCTTTTCCTCGCGCCTCCCCTCTGATTGGCTGGGGGTTTCGTGCGCTCCATGTGTTGTTTGCGAGGGGGTGGGGAGATGGCGAGAAGCACAGTGTGCACCCGATCTGTTGAGGGGGAAAAGGGAGCTGTTCCAACCGCCTTTGCCATGCGTGGTTTTTCTTGGCCTGCCCCAGTGGTTTCTGGGACTTGTAGTCCCAAATGTTTTTACGGTTTTTTGGCTGTTGTCTTTAATTGGGGGTGGGGGAGGGTTTTGGCAAACATACCTCATTGGGTTATGTGTCAGTGTGGCCTGGTTTTGTGTGTGTGTTCGTTGTGTAGTTTTGCTGTCTATAAGCTTATAAACACGGATTGAAGATATTTATATATATAGATTCAGTCAACCAGCTGTAAGGGTGCCAATGCAGATATCTTTTTTGTTTCTTGGATTTTTGCAGGTAGAGCCTGCACCTTTTCAAGCTTTGCTGTTAAATTAATAAATTACGCCATTAAAAATAATCTGAGATCTTCTTATTCCATATTTATATAGGTTGAATATAACTTTCGATATCTTCAGTGTCCACTGAAGCTTACCAAGCAATACAAAGAAGGTGATGAAATAATGTATGAGCCACTTCACAATCTAAATGTAAGATACACCAATCTGATTTCAAGACTGCTCTTTAAGTCTTTTCTGTGCTTGCATACTTGATACTATCTCATGTAGATAGTTATTGTCAGGCAGTCACTCAAATGTGTATTCTTCCTTCTGTATGTGTTTGCTCATGTGAACTGGTATCCTGGTGGCTTTGGAGAGAGTTACCTATACTAAAGAAATCATCAATGGGTTTGCTCTCAAGGTATAATTAAAACTAATGAAAAATATATGGGTACCATGTCACATAGATGGCCAATCTATGTAATATTAACTCTACTGGAAAGTTAATATTGTTAAACCAAATTATGCTTCTATGTGTCTATTAAGGTCCTACCTTTCTGAGTGAGAATTAAAAGTGGACTGCAGCACATAGTGCTATAATGAAATAACATAGTTATCCTCTTCACAAAGATTTCAGTTTTCACTCTAGAATAAAGGCATGAAACTTGAGCAGGATCCAGGCCTTGGTGGGAAATAAGGGACTTAAACTCTTCCCACATTTGGGTTCCAGTAAGAATAATTAGATTAAGAATGAGAAGATATGTAACTACTAATCATGACTTTGGAGTAATATATGTTATAATTATACAAGCTTGGACAGATACAATTAAGAAATATTTGTGAGTTGTAGTATTGATTTGTTTATCTGACATGTATGCACCTTTTTTCTAGGCCATGGTACGTCATAACCGTGTTGAATTGCTCAGCCATCCTGTTTGTACAGAATATTTGCTTATGAAATGGTAGGTATTTTTTGTCTTCAGATTTTACACTGAAAAATAATGTTGTTCTAGTTAAGGTTTGGTAAAAGAAAGAAATAAAATATTACAACTGGGATTTTCAGGTAATAGGAAGGGTGTGTGAATTACAGGAAAGTTGTGTAGATGAAAGCAAGTTGAAACAAATCTCACCAACTTGGATGCTATTTATGTATATTTCATTAATATTTCATTTAATAAATATTGGAGCCCCCAGTGGCACAGCAAGTTAAGCCGCTGAGCTGCTGAACTTGCTGACCAAAAGGTTAGCAGTTTGAATCAGGGGAGCCCCAGCTCTTGCCAACCTAGCAATTTGAGAACATGCAAATATGAGAAGATTAAATGGTACCACTCTGGCGGGAAGGTAACGGTGCTCCATGTAGTCATGCCGGCCCTCCAGGTGTATTGGACTTCAACTCCCAAAAATCCTAGCCAGTTTACCAGCTGTTAGGATTTCTGGGATTTGAAGTCCAAAACACCTGGAGGGCCGGTAATTGCCCACCCCTGCCCTAGAGGCATCTACAGACAATGCTGGCTCTTTGGCTTAGAAATGGAGATGAGCACCACCCTCCAGAGTTGGACACAACTAAACTTAATGTCAAGAGGAAACCTTTGCCTTTACCTTCATTAACTTTAATGAATTTAATTTCAGTGCCTCCAAATACACGAGCGATCTCATAATTATATTAAAAGTATGAATTATAACTCTTACCCTTATGCTTCCCTTAGTGAAATATAAAATGTGGTCCTTATATAGTATTATAAAAACCAGTTAATTACATTTTGCTTTATAGGATGGCTTATGGGTTTAAAGCACATCTAATGAACCTTGCTGTGTATTCCCTTGGTTTAATACCTCTAACCCTCCTGATTGTCCATGCTGAAAGACCAGAACTATCTTACAATGCAACTGTTAAATCAGGATCTCTTGCTAAAAAGGTATAATTTTAATTTATTACATTGGCATAGCTGAGTACACTAAAATAGCAAATTTGAGGAATAGGCTGGGAATGTGTAAGCATTAGCTATGTAAACTGCTGTGAGTCTTAATTCTGGAAGGAAGGCAGGATAGAAATAAATAAAGTGATAGCAGTTGAAGTTCTATGTTTTTATATGAATTCAACTGTTTTCCAAGTGATGAGATATTTCAGGGGGTTCATTATTTAGGATACTTCTATGCTAGAATGAATGCAGCTTGACATCACTTTAATTGCCATGGTTCAATGTTATGGAATCCTGGGAGATGTAGCTTGGTTAAGGTACTAACTTTCTTTGTTAGGAAAGCCCAAAGACCTTGAGAAACTGCAGCTTCCATGATTCTATAGCCTAGTCATGGCAGTTAAAGTGGTGCCAAACTGCGTAAATTCTACAGTGTAGCTATACCCTAGATTTCCTTTGAAAGAGGCTTGTTATTTTTGATGTTTGCATTTATTTATGAATACACAGAGGGAGCCTAATCTTGAGTTGTACAGTTTGACACTTAACACTGTAGTACCGGAGTAATTCAGAGAACGTTCTGTATTGACCAACTGGAGCCTGAATGTCTAGTATTCTGTCCAATATAATAACAGATTACACTCCCAGTAAATAACTAAAACAGTATTTTTTTTAAAAAAAAGAATAGAAATCAAGATTTGTGTTATAATCATCCATTTATAACATACATTGTTACTAACTCCTTTTTTCATTTCAGAATTCATACTTCATAAAAGTATGTATGTGTTTGGTTTTTATTATGAGTGTTTTTGGAATCTGCAAAGAAATAGTACAGCTTTTCCAACAGGTATATGCGTTTTTGCATTTGCATTTCTGGACATGATTTTTAATTATGATTGAAAACAATGTGTTGTCTTCTGAAATAATTTTCTCCCCAGAAAGAATGTGTATTCTTCTACTTTAATTCCTATTTGACAACATTAATATTTACTCTTTTTATATTGTAGAAACTGAGGTATTTGCTGGATTATTCCAATCTCCTTGACTGGGTAATTTATACTACAAGCATCATTTTTGTATCATCTTTATTCATTAACCTCTCGGCTAATTTACAGTGGGAATGTGGTGCAATTGCTATATTCTTGTCTTGGATGAACTTTTTGCTGTACCTGCAAAGGTAAACCATAAATCATTCTTGTTAATAATGTACAGAATGTTTGTATAGGTTGGTAATAAAGCTATAGATTCATATTATTTAATATATATGATTAGATAATATGTTGACATAAATAAGATTATTGGTTCTCAGTTTTCATTTTGTAGCTTTACAGAATAATTTGCATTATATATTGGGAAACTATGGAGTCTATCAGAGCTCCAAAACATCAGGGAGTGAAAAATGCATCCTGTTGGCTGGAATTTCAAGATAAGCAACTTCAGCTATTCACTCTCTAGATTGTTATATAATTTAGTATATAGCTGAACCACTCAGGGCCCATCGAGACAGGCCCAAACATGGTTTTACCTGAGATGTCCAAATGATGCCTTCGGTAAAAGTGAATTAATATGGAATATACCGGGTTTTCCCTAATTTACGTTACATTAATCAAACGCCTCATTAGATCCGGAACTTGATGAAAGAGTCTAATGGAGTCCTGGGCCTGTGGGAACTGCCTCCTAGGACTGCTTCCACAGTCCTGGGGGTGAGTCTCAACAGCCATCCCACTTCTTCAGGCTTTGAAAAATCTGGAGGAATGGGATGATGCCCACCTCCTCTCCCTGGTGCCCACCTCCTCCTCCCAGTCCCCAAACTGCCCCCTAAAACTTACTAGAAAAGATCCTTAGTCACCATAGAGCCTCTCCTTGTGTCCTCATGGCACAAGAAAATGATGCCTGAGGAGACCGGGGGGGGTGCGGTGCGGAGATGTTGAGGGATTTTCCTCCTCACCACTTGCATCTCCTCAGATGTCATTTTCTTGCACCACGAGGATGCAAGAAGAGACTCTAGAATGGCCAGCAAATCAGGAGCTTTTGGGGGGGGTTGGGCTTCATGCTATCCTGATTTCAATTGGGATAGCATGTAGCCACCCCTGGAGGGAAATCCTGGGATTGTGGGAGGGGGTGGGGGCTAGAACCCATAACAAAGCAGGTTACTTTAACCTGTTTCTGCATGGAAACATTCCCTCAAGGATACATTTCTACAAATCAGCTTAATAGGGGGTTCTACTGCAGTTCTCAGAAGCAAATTGGGGTTCTGTGTGACAACAAGTCATCCAGACCACACCTATTATTGGTTACAAATTTAAAAAGTGATTTGGTATGGGACAAAATAGGTTTATCAGGTTATTTGTTTGTTGACTGATAAAACTCACACCCAATCAGTCTACCTGCTAAAAGGAACTCAAGGTGAACTACTGAGAAACCACACAGGCATAAGCTACTGCATGCTTTCTTGCCACTGGAAAGTATGGCCAGGTCACAGTCCTAAGATGGGCTTGCCCCTAACAACTCCAATTTGAGATCCGCAAGGGAAGGTCCCTGACACACATACCCAAATAATGAGTGCCAAAGCCCAAGCCCATACCCAAATCCAATCTATCTCCATGTCCATTCTCTCAAAATTGTGACAGATTTTAGCAACTCCAATTAATATGCAGACTAACCCAAAGAGGGGGAGGATGCAAACACTGCTCCAAAGCCAAATGCTGTGACTTGGTTTGGAGCAATGATTTAAAGAGAGGATTTAGAGTTGACCAAAATTTCCATCAGTCTGGTTCTCCTGCCTGTAACTGCCTGCAATCTCACTCCTGATTAGCAGTCAGGATGCCACAAAAATATGTATGCTTCTGAGAAGAAATCACCATTGTTCTAGCCACAGGTAAGAATAGGCTCTGAAACTGAAGAGCTGTCTGTTGGGAAATTGGGAGTTAGGAAACTTACACTTCTTGGGTTTCCCTTAAAATAAAGTATTTTCATTGTGTGGTGGTGTTTTGCCCTGCAGGCGAGGGGGTGGGGGAGCCCTTCTCTATTCCATCTATGGAGCCATTCCATTGGTGACAAAAGCTATGTATGTGCATACATGCCCTTAGATCAGGGGTGGGCAATTATTTTTTCCAAGGGGCCACATGAGAGCCAAAAAATATTATGGAGGGCCGCACCTAAAGGCGGAACTACATGCTAATATACATTATTTATTTATTTATTCACTTACTATATTTACTATATATTACACATCATTAATATTAACATATTAATATATCAAGAAATATTCATATATTATTAGTATCAATATCATAATTATTATATTATAGTATATATAGAGACATAATAAATTGAAATTATAATATAATATAACATTATATTATAATTTCAATTTATTATGTCTCTATATATACTATCTGTATACCTTTATAAAGCGGAATGTTTGTATGTATGTATGTGTGCGGAGGGCGGAAGGGCGGGAGGGCAGGAGGGCGGAAGGGCGGGAGGGCGGAAGGGCAGATATGTGGCAGCCACTTTCACAGGCCACAGCGACCAGCGCGGGTGATGGACATGCACCAAACTTGGTAAACATAACCCCCCTAACCGCCTTTACGTCCTGGTGCGGTTTGGGGGACAAGACCCACGGATTATGGGATTTGTAGTACTTTCAAACACTGGTTCCCACAGACCACTGAGGCCACCAAAAAGGACCAATACAGACCACACTTAGCACACACAGCCCCCATGACCCACTCTACGTCCTGGTGCTGTTTTGTGTGAGACGGACCATGGATGATGGGACTTGAAGTACCTTCACTCACTTCCTAAAAACAATGCAACCCTCATCCATTCACCAATACAGAACAAACTTAGCACACAGAGCCCCCATGACCCAATCTACATCCTACTACACTTTGGGGGAGGGTGGACCAGAGATGATGGCACTTCCACTACCTTCAGTAATTTCATGATACCACTGCAACTCCCAATAATGTTGGATCAAGACCAAACTTGCCACACAGAGCCCCCATGACCCACTCTACATCCTGCTGCACTTCTCAAATGACCCGGGCACCGCCGGGTCCCCAAGCTAGTAATATAATATTTATGATATTGATACTAATAATATATGAATATTTCTTGATATATTAATATGTTAATACTAATGATGTGTAATACATAGTAAATATAGTAAGTGAATAAATAAATAATTTTATAATAATATAACAATATAATGAATAATATAATATAATATAACATTATATTATATTATTTATTATATTGTTATATTATTATAAAATTATTATACAATAATAATAACAACCACTAAAATAAAATAATGCTTCCTTGTAGTCCCCTTCTCTGGAGAGTTTTAGGCAGAGGCTTGATGGCCATCAGTCGGGGGTGCTTTGATTGTGTATCCCTGGGGGTTGCGCTGGATGGCCCTGGGGTCCCTTCTCTCTCAATGACTTCCTGTTCCCACCTTTCTAAAAACCTCCTGACAGTGAGCCTTTGAGATTCGTGATGGAAAAGGAAGAGATCAAACCCCATTGAAAGGATGGGAAACTCAGGACCAAACTTGGCACGAATCCTCAATATGCCCAAATGTGAACACTGGGGAAATTTGGGGAAAATAGACATTTGGGAGTTGGAGTTGCTGGGATGTATAGTTCACTTATTAAGGATGTTTGGCGGCGGCATCGGCGCTTGCTCCCTCCCTCCCTGGCCTGGCCTCCTCCTCCTCTTCTCCCCCCTCCCTCCCTCCCTGTCGGTAGCTCTGCTTGCCACTCGGCTCGCCCCGCCCACTCGCTGCTCGCCCCGCCCTCCCTCTCGCCCGCTCCAGCTCTCCTAGCGCCGGCAACAGCAAGGCCAGGCAGGGGAGGCAAGCTCCCCTGCCTGGCCTTGCTGTTGCTTGTGCTGGGAGAGCCAGAGTGGGCGAGAGGGCGAGGCGAATGGGCGGGGCGAGCAGCGGGCGGGGCGAGCCGAGCAGCGAGCCTGCCTGCCTGCCGGGGCCCTTAGGAGGGTCGGATGGAATCGGCCAAAGGGCTGCATCCGGCCCCCGGGCCATAGTTTGCCCACCCTTGCCTTAGATCTTCATAATTTAGATGGGGGCAATTGTAAACGAGAGAAAACATGTTGTTTGCTTTTATAAACTTTGTAGTACTGAAGAACATTATCATATTACCATGACAGAGAAACAAAGACATTTCTTCATGTCTGTCTTAGATTTGAAAATTTTGGAATATATGTTGTGATGTTTTGGGAGATCCTAAGGACTCTGATCCGGATTGCAATCGTGTTCTTCTTCTTAATGTTAGCCTTTGGGCTCAGCTTCCATGTTCTTCTCGGTTCACAGGTTTGGAATGTCACCTTATTGTGATGTTTGTTGTTGTTACTAATACAGTAAAATGTTTTTTATATTACACAAATGTTTTATGAACAATGGCTAATGCAGTATGTTTTGAATCTGTACATAAATCTGGGAGTAGGTAGTATAAAGACATTTTAATGCATTCCTTTGGAAAGAACTTGTGTTTTTAAATAGAAGCATGAGAAATCAAGTTGTTATTTTACCATGCTATTCAACCTGATTGTTTTTTGTGTTGTTTTGCTATTTTGGTAATAAAATCCATGTTTTGTTTCATATTTTAGTTTTTGTTCTATATTCAAGTACAGGCAGTACAAGAATCTGGCTTGCAAACAACTTATAGTTAAGAACGGGGGTGAGACAACAGGAAGTGACAGAAATCAACCCCTAGGAAGGGAAATTCTTTACTGAAAGAGTTATTAAGAGGGAAAGGTGACTCTGCTGAAGCTTTATCACCAATCCTTGATTCCACAACCAGCCAAATTTTTCAAAATCGAATTATTCAGGTTGAAAGTGAGGTTGAATCTTCTGAACAGGGGCACAGAAAGCAAAACTAACTCCACAGAGGTGTTAGCCCTTGCTTTTCTTATCCAAAGCTTTTATATACTGTATGTGTGTATGTGCATGTGTATGTGTATGTATAACATCTGTGTGGCTGTGGCTGGAGTTATACTTAAACGAGCAAATAGTAATGATTGCATTGATAAAAGTTAAAGAATAAAGCCATATTTCAACAGGTCATGGGAAGGAACAAAGCTATATATGTCTGCATAGGTTAAAACGTGTAGAACATTGCAATGGTGAATGCCTTTTGTTTTTCCTTTTTCTTTAGGAAACATATGGCACTCCGTATCTTTCTGTAATGCAGACCTTTGCCATGATGCTAGGAGATATTAATTATCATGATGCTTTCCTTGAACCAATGTTGACCAATAAACTGCCTTATCCGTTACTGAGCTATGTAATTCTTATAGTTTTCACTCTGCTTATTCCAATTCTTCTTATGAATTTACTGGTAAGTATTAAAGGCTAAATATGAAGGTTTATGACATAGTCATAGTTTTCACATTTTAATTATTAGTTAATTTGGGGGAAAAAGACTGAGCTATAAATGGAACAGCTAGAATAGAAAGGCAACTCTTCCCTAATGACTTCTGCCAAGAATACTGTGTGATAGGTTCATCTTAGGGCTATCATATCTCAGAAATGACTTAAAGACATACAATAACAAGAGGAGGAAGTGGATGAAGAAGAATAGTTACAGTTTAGGGGTGCCAAAAGTTGGAAACGACTTGAAGATACATCACAACAGCAGCAGCAGTGACAACAATGACAAGAAACATGATTTAGTATGAATACATAATAGCAAAGATATGCTTCTTGGGTTTGTGTGTACAGACAGATCAACGGTGTTCTGTCTTCTGAAACATAGAAACGTAACAAATGGGTATAATCAAGTTAAGACTATTCATTCACACCATTGTAGCCTGTTTTGTGAGAGCCGGCAGAGTATAGTCGTGTGATACTGTGATGGATTATGAGTCCATCACAGCAGAGGTCAAATTCCCATTCAGCCATGGAGACTCACTGGATGATCTTACAGTCACATTGTAAGAGAAGGGCAATGCCAAACTCAGAATAAATATTGCCAAGGAAGCCTTAGGATAGTCAGGTTGGGATGGAAGTTCATCCATGATGACTTATTTATAATGGGTTTCAGGCTCTAGGTTATAAGCCTGTGGAAGCCCTTCTGGCTAACCCTGTCTACAATTTACTTCTTTTTCATGAAACCCAATTCAGTATCAAAATTCTCTGTAGGATATATTAAATTTGCAACTTTGTACTTCATAAAATACACTGGAGTATGTATAACACTTACTGTATATTTTGGCTTAGATCAATTATATTAAATTATTATGATTTTGATTCAAATTCTGTTTTTTTAAATATGTGTGCGTAATATCATCCGTTCAAAACTATACAATTAAATAAACATTTATTTATTTTAGTTTCTTCATCCTTTCTTGTAGGAGCTTTTCAGTATAAAGTGCACATTTAGTTTATCTGTATAACACCTCTATGAAATGAATCACGTTCAAAAATTTGGTCTAAACCCAACCCAGAAAAGGGAGGACAGACAGACTACTTTACACTTCAGTTGTTTTACTAAAATAGTACTCTAGCTCCAATGTATGGAACTTGATAAATAATCACTACTGTAACTAAATGGAATCCCAAATTAAACTGCTATTGCTGGTAAATCGCTTCCTGATCCAGAGACATGGCATTTGGGAGTAGGCAGGTGCTGAAAAATGGCTTTTAATTTTAATAACTTGATTCATCATATGCATAGGAATATTTAAATTCTATTAAAATAATATTGATGTGAAATATAACTGAAACAGGATCTAAATGGACTTACTCTGTTTTGTATTTTATAGATTGGTTTGGCTGTTGGGGACATTGCAGAGGTACAGAAATTTGCTGCGTTGAAAAGAATAGCAATGCAGGTTAGTGACACACATCATAATAGTATTGAACAAAGCCTTTCTTTATAGAGCTTTATAGTTTTTAATTTTGTTTATGTTTACATTGTTGTGTTAATTTGTTTAATTAATTGATGTGTGGTTATTTTCTTTGTATATTATTTATTATATTTGTTTATTTTGCTTTATTATTATTATTATTATTGTACAGCACTATGATGTTTGATTTTGTTGGGAAAAGCTGAATCATTTCCTAACTAGAAAACAGTTTAGTTTACTCTTAGCCAATTATTACTCTATGGGATCCTCCTAATCTACCAGGCAGGAATTGAAGGAGCCAATTCATTTTGCTAATCTGCCATAAACCTACCAAAATAAACCTCCTTTCACCTTCCAGCTGCTCCAGTTCCATCTCCTGCAGAAGGAAGCAGCAAGGGAAGGGTTTTGTTTCAGGATCTGGTACCAATTATATTAGAGCAATGACAGGTGACAGAAGGCTACTGCTAGGTAGAGGGAAGAATAAAGAAGCTCTGGGCCTACAGCTAGATTTTCAGTACCAACAGGGCAGGCAAGAAGTTGGTTAGAAATGGAGACAGAGTATGAAAACTCATGGGAATGAGTGATCTTGAGAAAAATGGAGGTGGAAAAAAAGTTGAGTGCTTTCATAGTTAGTATTACAGCTATAGACACATTTATGCACATGTTATAATACTTGGTTTGTATTGGAAGGAAATAAAGAAGTATATTTGAAGCAAACTGGATTCTGTAAAGTAAATATGAAGTTTACAGAGTTCAGTAGCTTTTAAAAATCATAACAAACTATAGTAATTTTACGTATCACTACCTTCAAGCTATGTTTGCAGTGATAAACATTAAAATTAAATATATTAATGTATGACATGCATTACAAAGGTGATGTGCAAAGGGTCATTTGTCCTTTTCTTACTAAGGAAAAGGAAGTAATCTCATTCTGACCGACGACCAGCATTAACTAAGTTTTGTAACCATTTTTCTTTGAAAAAAAATCCTAATTAGAGTGTAAACAGAGATTATTTGTACCATTTTTTTATTTTCTGCAGTTTCCAGCTTGTACAAAAATAAAGTATTTGTTTTTGTTTAGGTCAATCTTCACACAAACTTGGAGAAGAAACTGCCATATTGGTTTCTCAGCAGAGTTGACCAAGAATCAATCACTGTTCATCCTAATAGGCCAAGATATTGTGGATTCATGGTAAGATCAAGAATTCCTCCTAAATTGTATCTAGTTTCTATTATTTCAGAAAAGAAAAGGGGTTGGGGTAGGATTCAATCCTGTTAAGCTATCTATGAGATAATAATTGGAATATATCAAAGTCTCAGGGGGGCTCAGAATAAGATGAGTGGTTATCCCATTGGCAGCCCACTAAATAGCATACACAGATACCTAATTTTGATCACCGCAGAGGTTAACATTCTCTTCCTTCCTTAACAGTGACCAAAACTGAAGTCGATATGCCTGATGTACAGCCTACATACCACAGAGTCACTGAAGGCCATTATTTGCCTGTTGTAGTGTGTGTGTGTGTGTGTGTGTGTGTGTGTGTGTGTATGATCACCTCAATGTTTGGCAAGATTTATTGTATTATCCACTAGGATCTCAAAAGGACCCTGCCATACCCCAGTGTGTATGATGTAATTATATCTGACTAGACAGCCACTTGTGTAACACAATTCACTAGGCATGAAATGACTATGAATGTGTTTTCGGCTGCTTTACAATAGGTTTAAGGAGATGGAAAATGGTTCAATGTGTTGTAGTTTCACATATGACACACTGAGCCATGCAGGAATTTGGCAAAGTATGAGAAATGTGTTTGTTTATTTCTGAGACCAATTCCTTATTGGCCATTATTCCTAATTCACACTGCAATTGCTTTTTTTTATCAGAGTGTGTTTCAGTATTGCTTTGGAGGTGATGACAGATCATCAGATATGCCCAGTGCTGACACATCATTAGAACTAGAAGTATTAAAACAGAAGTACAGGTACTGATTATTTTTTTATGCCTGTACAAATCCAAATGGCAGTGAAATTCTAGTTAATGGCACAGTTATAATTTTTTCCTATTTTCTTGCAGTCCAAAGCATGTATCTTTGATTTTAAGTCTTTGTTTACAAATATTTTAATACATATAGGGTGTCCCAAAATTATGCATACCCTTTAAACAGCTAATAGTAACTATGGTGATTATTTGAAGGTTAGGTAAATACTTTTATATTTGAAAAGAAAGATTATCATAATGATTTAATCAAAGTGACAAATTTCATCATAAAACATAATGTTACATAATGTGCACAAATTATCATCCCTGTGCAGCAATGCACTGCTTGCATTGTGGAAGGGGAGTTGCAAACCACATCTAATTTTCTCTTTTAATTTTGTAGCTATAATTTGTTATTTTGTGATACTTCTTCACTACTAGAATCTTTGATCTTGTTGAGATATATATATATATATATATATATATCCTTTTTTGAAAAATCACAATCACAATAAACATATTGAATCAGATCAAGCATTCAACAAGTTGATGCCTAAGTAAACTCCACTTGAGACTAGTAGTAGTAGTGGGGAGATGGTGGCGGGGTATAAATACAGTTGTTTATTATTATTATTATTATTAAAACTGAGAATCTTTCATGCCCTAATTATTATTTTTTAAATCAATTGATTGTTTATGTGTGTTTGTGTTTTAGACTTAAGGATATTGCAACACTCTTGGAGAAGCAGCATGACCTCCTTAAACTGATTGTACAAAAAATGGAGATCGTCTCAGAAGCTGAAGATGAAGACACAAGTGATTTGTTCCAACACAAATTTAGGAAACAGCAGTTGGAGCACAAGAACAGTAAGTGGGATACAGTCTTAAAGGCAGTTAAATCCCAATGCTCCTGAGTCTTCTGGAGCTGTATCCAGACAAAGCAGTGGTTAATGCAGTGGCTTGCTGGCAAGTCACATTAGCTGACACAGTGTGACAAGTCAAGATGAGACAAGAGGAAAGTTTGCCTGTATACATAAGCATCTGTAATAGGCAGTGAAGCTTCCTAGCACTAAGCAGATGCACGATTTTTTATTGACAAGATGTATCGACCTAGATTGCATATCCCACTTCATTTCCTTTTATTTTCAATCATCCTGCAGCATCGAGTAGTTGTTTATACCTGGTTGACCTGGTAATATCACAGTTGGTGTATTTAATCACCACCTGTTTCTTAATTTGCAGACCCTTATTTTCAGAGTTGCATGAGTATAATAGTAATAGAGTTTACATCATGCATAGAGAGATGTTATCAAGTAGAATTTATATAAACTGTAGTTACTTAGCTTCCTATCTTTGTAGTGTAATACTAAACAGTAGCATTCAGATCAAACCAATTCATAGAGAAACTTGGCTTTGGAATTAAGAAGATAAACAATGATTTAATGTGGCAAATAATCCATAGCACCTATTTCCCCCTTACCTAAAGTCTAGTGGCAGAGTATTAATGTTCCATGCATCACCACAGTTCTGTGCATCAGAGTAATACATGTTCTGTTAACCTCTAGATTAGACTGTGGCAATGTGCTTGCTCTGTTTGGTGTTTGAAGACAATGTGGAGGCTGAAGCTGTTACAGAACGTAGCAACCCAGGTACTGACTAGTAGCATTCATAGGACTTGTATCCCTCTAGTCCTAAAGATTCTGCATTGTGACATTTCCAAAGCTTAGTTCAAGCTGTTGATTTATGAAGTCTTAAATAAATTGCGTCCTAAGTGCCTGAAAGAATCCTAACTTCAATTGGCCACCTTAGGTCCTAAGATCAGTAGCAGAGACACATCTATCAACAATGTTACCTGTAGAGTTAGCTGAGAAATTATGTCTGAAAGGTCTTTTCAGTGGCTGTGCTACCTTGTAAGATGCATGTAGCATCTGCATTACATCCAATCATGTTAATCAAAACTATTCCACTTAGCTCTTTGAAAGTGACCAAAAGATGCGAAATTATGCATTTCCTCCCCATACTGAATCTGTATATCATATATTCACTTTTCATTTTACATAAATTCATTTTTCAACTGTGGTTTTGTATTACCGTAGGAATAGGCCAAGTGAGGCCCGAGGGTGAAATGTTCCCCCCAGTCTCATATGGTACAAACATTGTTCCAAGATTCCCCCCCCCCCATACACACACATACATGTGAAACTCCCCTAAGACAATCAGAAATCATATGATTTTTTGTCTAGTTTGGTTCCCAGATTTTAGATGTTTGTTCCTGATTGGTTGGTTCCTACAAAGAAGGTGACACTTGAGTAGAAGGCAAAAACTTTGTTTGTGTGCCAGAAATTTCATGAAACATGTGGAGGGCACAGTTTCTCTGGCCAAGACAAAGAATGGAACTTTTGCAATGATCCGCATATCCGGACCTCTGCATATTCAGTCATCTGCCTCTTGGTTTTTTTTTATTTCTTTAAAAAAAAACCTGCTGAGGTTTCCAGTGGAAGTCCCACGGCAGCCATCTTGGGAACCTCTAAATCTCACAGCAAAGCATCAAGTATGGCCAATGGAGGCAGAAATCCCGGGACCAACTGGTCTGTATGTGGTCATCTTCTGAAGTCCTGGTATTTTTTGCCCCTGTTTAAAATCCGTGATTTACTGCTGTCTGGAAGCACTGTGAGTTATCTGAGTCCACAGTGCCATATATTCAGTTCAAAGTAGATAATGTGGAATTTTATACAGCTATGTGTAAGGGGCCTTAGATTTTTTTTTGAAGGAGCCCATCTGGTGAGATAGCAGCCCTCTTTCTGCATTAGCCCACCCTTGATTTATATTGTTTTGTTAATGTGAATATATTTTAATTTAGAACTTCAAGCGGAATGAAAATGTGCATGCGCACACACATTCCTCTTTATATATGTTTATATTTCCCACATGCAATTGTCTTCTTGGAGCTGGGATTTGGATTTTCTTTTTAATTGAGGATATTTACTTGGAATATATTTCCTTTCTTAACAATTTAATTCATTTAGTTTGTTTCTGGTCATTTTTAGTTTGTTTTTTTATTTCTGTATTTGATTGCAATGCAGACACACACTGACTTCTGAAACCAGTAACCTAAATTCCGTTGTTTATCTCTCCTAACGTAGCCCCACTGAATTCATGGGAATT
Source organism: Anolis apletophallus (assembly GCA_030556195.1). Lineage (NCBI taxonomy): Eukaryota > Metazoa > Chordata > Lepidosauria > Squamata > Anolidae > Anolis > Anolis apletophallus. The sequence goes on along the minus strand of JARBWK010000007.1, from coordinate 102,446,866 downwards.
TGTTAAATTACAATGATGTAAAATTAATGCCCATGGGTCTACATTAATTAGAATTAACTAATTCACAACTTTTTCTTCTATGGTTTTTATGCAACTGGTACCAAAAGGGAGTCATGCTTGTATTAGACACCAAATCAGTCATATTTCAGACAGATCAGATAAAAGGTCTTCATTGTTTAAGCAGATAAGAATGGAGGGATATATCTAAGGGTTCTTCCTCATAGTTATGTAACCCAGAATATCAAGGCAGATAATCCATAATATCTGCATTGAACTGGGTTATCTGAGTCCACACTGCCATATAATCCAGTTCACTGTGGATTTTATACAGGTTTGTGGAAGGGGCCTTAGTTTGGCAATTGGATAGTTTCGCTGTCCTGATTCTGAATGGTATCACTTCGCTCTAAAATGCAGTAGAATGTCTCAGGTATTTTTCTTGTCAAATTTTTCCAAGATCTCCTCTTTTTGCCTAAAGTTGCTGTAACTTTTCAATCTGCATCAGTTTACTATGCAATGCCACTGGTCAGTTCCAGAAATGCATGCTATGAGAAATGAAGAAAGTACTGTAATAGTACATACCCTAAGGACACCAGATCCTGTCTTATTTTGGAAGCTAAGCAGGTCAGTCCTACTTAGTACTTTGATGAGAGACCATCAGTGAATAGCAGGTGCTATAGATTATACTTCAGAGGATGGAAACTGCAAACCTACCTCTGAGTATTCCTTGTCCGAGAAAACACTATGATATTTATGGAGTTCTCAAGCAACATACATAATGAAGGAGATGAGAGTCAGAGTGTCATAGTGACTGGGACTATAGTAGAACAGGGTTAGTATCCCTGCAATGGAAATCTATTGGGTCAAACTGAGCAAATCACACTGTTTGAGCCTCAAAGGAAGACAGTGAGAACAATTTTTGCCTAGAAAAAACTCCATAAATAAGGCTTATACTAGGGTTGGCATAAGCCAGAAATGACATGAAGGCACAAAACAAAAGCAGAGATAAGTGAAAGGATGTTTCATTCATCTTTTCCTGTTTATTTTATTTTCATTCATAGAAACTAGTTCAATGCTGGAGATAAAGGTACAGTTCTATACATGTCTATTCAGACATATGCCCCACTGAGCTCAAAGGAGATTACTCACAAGTAAGATCACTTGCTTTTCTTCAAAAAGAAAGTTATCTAGTAATACAATTACTGAAGTGTAACAGCATATTGAATTCAATGTGGGTATATGGTTGATTGTCTGAGCTTCCAGTTCTACTTGGTTCAAGACTTCTTCAGATGGGCTTTGTTGTATAAAAACTTGCAAGAAATCACAAATATACACACTGGATATAATAACTGAGTACCCATTAATCATTGTTGGAATTGTGTGGTGTTATATCTGTTTGAGTATCAGCTCATAATAAAATTGCTGACTTCTGTACATCACATTGAAGACTGGTCATTTGAAATTGCTCAGATGTCATATTCTCTGTGTTAATACTGTATATCAGGGAAATTCTAAAACTGTAGAGAGTTTACATCGGTGGCCGCATGAACTGCAACTACACATAAACATTTGATTTTGTTTGCTAATGCAGCCTAAACCTAAAGCAAGTTTCTGATCTTCTAACATTCATATGAAGCTCTATACCATGCATGCTGTCTTGGTTACCAAACACAAGGAACAAAAATTCATATTTGGGTTTTGCAAGTATAATATTTCTTTATAAATCCTTTTAAAAAGCCTTAGAAAATCCATGAATTCAAGGAGATGGAATGAAGTGTATTCATGTATGCACCAGCACATCTGTCCCTGGAGTTATTTATGGTGTTAGTAGTCCATCATAGTAACACTAGAGGGCAGTGAGTGCTAGTATTTCTTATGGGGCCTAATGTGGCCTATCATAGCATTTTACGACTGAGGAAAGAACTGATCAAAGTAACCTTAGTAGTGAAATATGCAACAGTTTATAGTTTTACAGAATTATATTCTGAACTAAAAGAATTCAATGATATTTGACTCTTCTGGGGAAAGTATGCAAGAGTGGGTCCCTTACTGTGTCGTATGTTGGTAAGGGACCCACTCTTTTAAGCAAGTAATTTGGGATGGCTAATTTTTTTGTTCTGCTTTTGTCTCTTTCACTTATGGAGCAGCTGTCAGAGAGGCTGGGAACAGGCTTAACCATCCTTAGCTCTCCCAAGGCACAGAGTTACAATGAATCTCAGAACCACTGCTTGGATTTGGCTGGCACAGGAGGTCGTTATAATTTGGTGGTGTTAGCAACTTCCCCAAGCTCTGAATGGTTTCATTTTATTTTATTTACTGTGACCTAGACACAAAAGGTTCACAGCTCAGTAAAATTTACAGCAACTGGAGCCCCCCCCCCTTTTTTTTACAGTTCAGGGTGACCACACAACATGGAAATTCCCAGCATAATTAATTGTAACATTTGGTCACTTCAACAACTTTGCATTTTAAAAAGAGGATGCAACAGACTATATCAGCTGCTTCTTAGCATCCAGAAGCCAAGATCTTGGTACCATGTAGGACTCTCAAAATACCGCATTTTGCTCTTCTACCTCCCATGCATGTCTCATACATTTTCAGCACTACTGTGTTTGCACAGGCAGAGTGAGGGCTGTGGGGTGAGGGGGAGTGAAATTAGGGATGTTCAATGAACATGCTCCAGTGGAGATGGGGCAGGGGTAGATTTGATCTGGTCTTGTATGTTATTCATGCTACAGACTCAACTCTGGCAGGTGGTTTCAGAACAGTCTGAAAAAGTACACATTGGGGGATAAAAAATTTTGCTTGAAAATGTCTTCAACCATTGTCAGAAGAGAGAGAGATGAGTTCATGCAATTTTCATACTTAGTAAGAAAAACAGAGGGGGGATGAATAATTAAAAATGCACCCAAGAACCTGATATGGTTTTGAGAAATTGGAAAGCATGCAAGAATGTCCTGCCTCTATTGACACAGGCATCCCTATGTAGGATTGTTCAGTTTGGTACAAGGTGGAACTATAGCATCTCTAAATTTTTGCACTGTACTTTGTTGTTGTGTTGTTGATGATTCATTCAGTCACTTTCAACTCTTCATGACCTTATGGACCAGCTCATGCCAGAGCTACCTGTCAGCTGTTGCCACCCCCAGCTCCTTCAAGGTCAAGCCAGTCCCTTCAAGGATAACATCCACCCACCTTGCCCTTGGTTGGGCCCTCTTCCTTTTTCCTTCCATTTTCCCCAGCATCGTCTTCTCCAAGCTTTCCTGTCTTCTTATTATGTGGCCAAAGTACTTCATCTTTGCCTCTAATATCCTTCCATCCAGTGAGCAGTTGGGTTTTATTTTATGAAGTACAGACTGGATGTATCTTCTCACGGTCCAAGGCACTCCCAGAATTTTCCTCCAGCACCACAGTTCAAATGCATACTGTACAAGAATACAAAATCATCTTGTGTACCTTCCCACCAGCATATTTTTTGAGCTTCAATATTTTTTCCAAGTGCTTGTACAGTATGCATCTAAGTGCTTCTATTAGCAATGACAGTAATCCAAGGATTACTTAAAGGAAATATGGCTATGTTTCCCCCTATTTTTCATACATAACTGGGATCAACAACAGTTTTAATTAAAGAGCAATTTCTGGATATCTGCTGTATTGCTGCCCCCAATCTTATTGATGACCTTGGTACCTTTGTATTTACAAAAATGAACTTGACCCATTCATCTGCTAGTGACTGACTTCACATATATTTACAGAGCACAGGTATTTCAGAATCCCAGTATGAAAGACAATACTCACTGGACTCAGCCAGGCTTACTTAAGAACAGGCATGTGTGAGATTGCAGTGTATGGATAGAACCCAAAGCATACTTCAAAATGTTCCACTGAAAGCAGGATTTCCTCCTGAGCACACTTAGTTTGTTATGACAGGCTCACCATTTAGCCCATTCTGCTCAAGCTTATTTAATATCACACTCTCTCTCTCATTATAGGCTCTAAGACAGTTTACAACAGAGATTTAGAACAAACACAGTTTAATATAATTTTAATAACAATAAAAACTATCATTATAAAGAAAGCACTGAATTAAAATGTGTAAATGTATAAAGGCATTTTAAAGTTTAACATTACATTTAAGGAGTGTGAAAAAATCCCTTTGAGTCAATCTCCTAATGACTGAATAAACAACCACTGTATCACAAATCTTTAACAAAAACAACAAATATTGAATCAATGTGTCTTTTCAAGCAAAACGTATACAGCAAAGATAAGACACTTAAACACGAAACACAAGGAGCCCCCAGTGGCCCAATGGGTTAAACACTTGTACTGGCAAGACTGAAGATTGACAGGTCGAAGGTTCGAATCCGGGGGGAGAGCGGATGAGCTCCCTCTGTTAGCTTCAGCTCCCCATGCAGGGCCATGAAAGAAGCCTCCCACAAGGATGGTAAAAAACCATCAAAACATCTGGGTGTCCTCTGGGCAATGCCCTTGCAGGTGGCCAATTTTTTTTTACACCAGAAGCAACTTGCAGTTTCTCAAGTCACTCCTGTCACACCCCCCTCCCAATACAAAACACTTAAGTATGCATAAATCTGTGTTAAATGGAAGAAGAAAATATAAACATAAACTGTTGAGATAAGAATGGAACAAGCCGCTCATGTGATTTAAAACTCTTCTTGAAGCATTATTGCAAGATATCAGAAACAACCAGTAAAATCAGTGAAGTGAAATAAAGGTAATTAAATGGCCAACAACAACCAAGTAAATGCTGAAGATCAATCATTTTAGCAATGAACTACGTACAGCTCAGACTAACAATGTTATGCAATAGTCTTGATAGCAGTTAAATGTTTCCAGTGTCTGCCAAATTGAAAACAAAGTGCTATCAATAGGAATTCAGAAGACTGACATTTGTAACATGAATGCAATTACTCAACCAACATACAATCTCAAAACATCGTGCAAACTGCTAGAGACCACACAGGAAAGAAAGAAGTCCAGAATATTTTTTTAAAATGGGAGTTTGGGTAGGGAATACTGAAGTGAAAAATAAACCCAAGGAATACTCCCACAGCAGTCAGCTTAGAAAAACATTTACTTGACCCATAGTTATACAAATGTTAAAAAAAACAAAACCCAGAAGCCTCATGAATAAAGATAAGCCAAGAAAAAAAGCAAAAAGTATACACACAAAAAGGTGTACCAATATGTGACCCTGCATAGATTGTGGTGAAGCTGGGAAGGGGAGAGAGAGCCCACTGATTTATCCAAAGATTTGAAGGCACCTCTCCATAAGAAGACAAACTGCAGTGCTTAATTGAGTAACCGTAGAGACAAAACTTTCTCTGCACAGAAAGAAAAAGTCAAAGAAGTGTAAAAAGACACATCTTATGGAGAAGAATTTGTGCACCAGATGATATTGGGCAGAGTGAAATGACAATTGGCAATTTCTCCTGGGATTCCTTTTACCTTGGTGATGTTTGCTGGTCCTTTCACACCATGATTGTGGGTTTCCCACAAATATCAACAAATGTTGGATTTTGGGCTGATTCTTGTGCTCATTCTGCTAGTCCTGATTTACGTTATGCCCATTTGCCTTCTAATGTGTTACAAATAGTGCCCATAAGAGCGAAGACAGAGAATCCATGACATGCAAGTGTGGAGAAGAACAAACCACAGATCACCTATTACAATGCAACCTAAGCCCTGCCAGATGCACAATGGAGGACCTCCTTATAGCAACACAAGGGTCTGGAGAACAAGCCCTATGAGGAGCAGCTTAAAGAGCTAGGCATGTTTAGCCTGAAGAAGAGAAAGCTGAGAGTAGACATAGCCATGTATAAGTATGTGAGAGGAAGTCATAGGGAGGAGGGAGCAAGCTTGTTTTCTGCTGCCCTGGGGACTAGGATGCGGAACAATGGCTTCAAACTACAAGAAAGGAGATTCCATCTGAACTTTAGGAAGAACTTCCTGACTGTGAGAGCTGTTCAGTAGTGGAACTCTCTGCCCCAGAGTGTGGTGGAGGCTGCTTCTTTGGAGGCTTTTAAACATCTGTCAAGGGTGCTTTGAATGTGATTTTCTTGCTTCTTGGCAAGGGGTTGGACTGGATGGCCCACAAGGTGTCTTCCAACTCTATGATTCTTTGAACACCAGAGGCACTCCAAGTAGCCATCTACTGGCCAAATGATATTTAATAGAATGCCAAGTTTGCCAACTTTGTGTTTGTTTTGTTTTTAAATACCATACAACTGTTTGGTTTACTCCTGATGTGATAAATAAATAGCCTAGGTGTAACATTGTCCTTTGCTTCAGGCAACAACATCCATAATGGGCTACATAGATGGGGATATGGCAAGCTGCGAGGAGACGGGGGTAATAAAGTTATCATAATAATCATCATTTATTTTCTATAGGAACATTCGTGCTATTTGTTTGACTTATTCTGCTTTTCTAAGTTGTTATTGGGGATACAACCAGGCAAAACGTTGTTGCTGTGTGTCTTCAAGCCATTTCTGACTTAGGGAAGGATTTGAACCCTAGTCTCCAGAATCATAGTCCAACATTCAAACAACTCAGCTATGCTTGCTTTCATGCAAATATAGACGTCCACAATAACTCCCTCTCTGACTTTGGTTATTAGTAAAGGAGTTTAATATTAGTAAGGGATCTGTCAGAATTTCCTTTCTCCTATCCCGATCACTATCATACTTCTTTTATCATTGGGAAGGTAGAGGGAAGTGGGTCCCAATACTATCAGGAAGAAAGCTGAGACTGAACTGTAGCTGATATCTAAATATATTTGTAGAAATACATTTTCTTGTGTTCACATATCTTGACTGGGTAATCCTGCTTGGCAAGGGTTGTACTTTATGCCCATTTGATCTTGTCCAACTCTATTCCTATGATCTATTGTCCAGATCTTGGGAGATTTCTAGAGCCAATCACAAGCAGGATAGGTTTGAGCGATAATTGGAACTGCTGAATCTCCTTGCCTGGCCCCAGCTGAAACCCCATCTTTAGAAGAGAGCAGAAGTGGAGAAATTGTAGCCTGCTGGCTTAATCTTGACCACATTTCCCATTTGTGACACTTAAATCCTTCTATTTCAAAATCTCCCAATGTTATAAATATTGCAAAAATACCTCCACATCCCAAGTCTTCTAGGACATCACTCTCGCACAACACACTTCCCCTTCTCTCTGTTTCTCCTTTAATATGACAACAATAAGAGACACAACTTTAGAAAACAGTAGCTTTTCTGTTCTATATTCTGCATCGGTGTTATAATTAAACGTAGCAAAGGTTGGTGATTTTTCAGAAATGTACCAAAGGTCAAAACTAAAACAATCTTTTTGCATGGTTCATTTTGCAGGTTTGTACTAGTCCCCCACCCCCCAACAATGCTTGCACCCTGACTACGAATCTTCCACATCCTGTCTGGTTGATTCCTTTCTGCGAAATGATGGATGTTGAAGGTCACAATGTAGGTGTCTACTGGCTTAGGAGAGCAAACACATGGTCCAAAAATGGGAAATGCAAAAGGGGAAGAGAACAGGTGTATGAAATTTGCTCCCATCCCATATAGAAACAATGATTCATAGAATCACGTATTCTGTGCAACACATCCTCTTAAGTGCTTTTCTGAATTTGGGCCATAGATAATGAAGTCAACCTTTAGAAGGGGAAAATGGGTGGAGAGGATGATGAGTTGCAGGTGAATATTAAGTTGGTGCCTGAACTGGAGACATGTAATGAGACTGCGTGTATATTGATCTTTAGAGAAGAAGACGAGCAAAAGAAATGTTAACAGTTCTCTGGAAAGTAAGAAGTAGACACACACATGCTGAGAGAGAGTTCAAAGTGGGGTCAATCAAAGAAGAACACGCACCATGAGTCACCATTTCACTCTAGCAGAGTTGTAAAATCTACTTCTAGCAATACAGTACCCAAATGAGCCCTGGGATACTAATAAAGCACATAATATCCCAAGTGAAAACAACATTTAAAATATCACAACATGTAGCCACTGACTTTTGTTGATCCATTTTGTTGTCAACCCTATGTGGATTTATGCCCTGATCTTAAGTACATTGTGCTTGAAAATAAATGCTACTACAGACAGTCCCCGGGTTACAAACATCTGACTTATACATGACTCGTTGTTAAGAACAGGGGTGAAAAAACAGGAAATGGGAGAAATTTACCCCTAAGAAGGGAAATTCACTCCTGAAAAAGTTATCAATAGGGAAAAGGTGTTTCTACTGAAGCTATATCTCCAATTCTTGTTTCCACAACAAGCCAACCCCTCCCCCCCCCCAAAGAATCAATTATCACAGGGACAGAAAGTGAGGTGAAATCTTCTAACTAGAGCCACAGACAGCAAAACAAGCCCTACAGAGGTGTTTGTTTACCCTTCCCTATGCTATCCAAAGCGTGCTCTCCCTCCCTCCCATATATACTGTACATATACATCTATGGCTGGAGTTACACTTCAAAAATGTTTCTGTTCCAACTTACAAACATATTCAACTTAAGAACAAACCTACAGAACCTATCTTGTTTGTAACTTAGGGACTGTCTGTATAAGGCACTAGTAAATAATAGATAACTATTCTTGTCACCTGAGTATGTCCAGAGTAGCTTGGAAAAATGTAGTTAATAATAGAACTTATACACAGAGTAAGGCTCTAATGCTAACAGCATTCAAACACGCTATGAAAGCTAGTAAAGAATAAAGAGTATGCAAAATTGTGTCTTTCACTTTTTATATAAAAGTATCAAAGTATACCATTCAGGTATGGTGCAAGGTGTAGGTATATTTCACTATATAATTTCACAGTGTTCACATAATACATTCACATTTGTGACCATATATCAATCATTCATAGTATGCATATAACAATATCACAAAGTGGATATCACAGTGTTAATATCACATAAATTCTAAAGCAAGGTACTGGTGTAACTATAACAGAACCAACAGTATAAACCTGTATTTCCACCGTAGGGTAAGTTCACTCCTAATGTTGGCATGTAGTGTGGCTGGGAAGATCCTGGATGTAAACAATGAACTGCTTCACCGCCTGGGAAACAAACGCCGCTTGGCTGGAGTTCAGTATAGCTGCTAAATGCTGGGCGTCTGTCCTCTGCTGGGGTGGCAGAATGGGGGTGGGCTAGGAGGCTGTGGTTCTGTGGATCCAGAGATGTTTGAGGAGTCCTACGCGGTTCGCCTGACGGTTTACTGTGCAGAGCTCGAACCGGGGGCTCCTGGGTGGTGGATGGAGCCCGCGGCTTCTTACACAGGCTGCACCGGCGTTTGCCACATTGGCATGTACCCGCTGAGGAGGCTTGCGTCGCTGCAGGAGGAATATTTTCACATCCAGTCCATGGCGAGCAAGCTTGACCAGCGTTTGCCACATATGGTCAAGCTTGCTCGCCATGGACTGGATGTGAAAATATTCCTCCTGCAGCGACGCAAGCCTCCTCAGCGGGTACATGCCAATGTGGCAAACGCCGGTGCAGCCTCTGAAGACGCCGCGGCTCCATCCACCACCCAGGAGCCCGAAACGAAACGGTTCGAGCTCTGCACAGTAAACCGTCAGGCTAAACTCAGGACTCCTCAAACATCTCTGGATCCACAGAACCACAGCCTCCTAGCCCACCCCATTCTGCCACCCCAGCGGAGGACAGACGCCCAGCATTTAGCACCTATACTGAACTCCAGCCAAGCGGCATTTGTTTCCCAGGCGGTGAAGCAGTTCATTGTTTACATCCAGGGATCTTCCCAGCCACACTACATGCTAACATTAGGAGTGAACTTACCCTACGGTGGAAATACAGGTTTATACTGTTGGTTCTGTTATAGTTACACCAGTACCTTGCTTTAGAATTTATGTGATATTAACACTGTGATATCCACTTTGTGATATTGTTATATGCATACTATGAATGATTGATATATGGTCACAAATGTGAATGTATTATGTGAACACTGTGAAATTATATAGTGAAATATACCTACACCTTGCACCATACCTGAATGGTATACTTTGATACTTTTATATAAAAAAGTGAAAGACACAATTTTGCATACTCTTTATTCTTTACTAGCTTTCATAGCGTGTTTGAATGTTAATAATAGAACAACATTTTGCTCCAGAACAATTAAGTTTTATAATAATATCTCACCCAATGAATCCCCCAATGGCGCAATGGGTTAAACCCTTCTGCTGGCCGGACTGCTGACCGAAAGGTTGGTGGTTCAAATCCGGGGAGCAGGATGAGTTCCCATTTGTCAGCTCCAGCTTCTCATGTGGGGACATGAGAGAAGCCTCCCACAGGATGGTAACACATCCAGACGTTCCCCTGGGCAATGTCCCTGCAAACGGCCAATTCTCTCACACCAGAAGTGACTTGCCATTTCTCAAGTTGCTCCTGACTCTCTCTCTCTCTCTCACACACACACACACCCCATTGGAAACCATTATGGACCACTAATGAAAATGAGCTGCTCAAGTTCAGAGCAAACAACAGGTCCTGAATCTGACCACTCTGAATTCTGTTTATGGCTCATACAGTAGTTTCTCAGTTAATTGGCACCAATGACAAATGGTAGATATTGGGTCAATGTAGTTTGTGATCACTTGAGAGTTATTGTTAAAATATGCCTAATTAATACTATGTCCACATTATACCATATCAAATGAATTCCAAATCTACCAATAAACCAATGGTTACATTATGATTAAATCTGAGTTTTCCCTAGTCATTGTGCTTTCATTCTAACAATTACATCATACTGGTTCTTACTAATATTCCACACGTGCTATTAATACCCACTTTCATTTTTGTAGGTTGTACCTCTGTGGAAGCTTATCCTGCATAGGTTGTTTTTGGGGTCTTGTGGAAGGAGGTATCCAGCACCTCCTTCTGCAATGTCTTCACTTGGTATACAATGATAGTGAGAGGGCTCTGTGGAGATGGAATGGCTGTGGAGGCACCATGCTTGTTGGAGCTACTCTTGAGCACAAAAACGAAAATGAAAGCCTCAAATAGGCACAGAGGCAGGTTTTCTTTCCCTTCATACTCAAGAGCCAGCTGTTCAAAGCCAGAAGAGATATAATTGTACTCAGCAATCTCCCAGTTGTTGTTTCCATACTGAGGGAATCAGACCAACTCCACTGTTGTAAAACTTGGCTATGGTGTTTAAAAGACCATTTCATGAACCAGGTTTTTACTTTTACAAGGCTTTTTCACCAAATAAAAGCAAAGGGATGCATTCTATACTATTCTCTTCTTTCTCAGAAAGTTGGGACTTAAGACAGTTTAAGAAATAGAAAAGTCCAAGTCCACAATCTGCTTCAGAACATGTCTTGATGAACCTACAGTTACCACAATGACAACCAAAAGGCTGGCCCAGGTTTGGTTAACCCCAAATGAGTCTATGTTTGTAATGTTTCCTAAAATATATCAATATGTACAACATGTGGGCCAAAATCCTATATGGCAATTTATGTACATGTAAGTACCATAGTTACAACACTACACAGTGATTCCTAACTCAATCTCCACTTAATGACAAGGAACCCCTGTGATCAACAGAGGCCTGTTCCACTATATCAGGGCTGTCCAACTGGCGGCCCGGGGGCCGTATACGGCCCCCCAGCTCCTTCCCTGCGCCCCCCTAAGCTTTTTAATAAAAAATAAAAAATAAAAATAAATTAAATAATAATATTTTAAAAAATTACCCACTTCTGGGTTCCGGAGCAAGTATCGCGAGACTACGGAAGCCACACGGGACTTCGCTCTCAACGCGAGATCACGCCTGCGTTGAGAGCGAAATCCCGTGTGGCTTCCATAGTCTCGCGATACTCCTGTTGCCAAAATTTCGGCTACTTAATCCCTGCGGCCCACGCAGATGCGATTTGGACCTTCTCGGCTGCTGCCTCGGTCGGTCGTCGCCTCTGCTCGTGGTCCGGCTACTCCTGGATCCTGCGCGTTTGGGAAGGTAGGCTAACCTTCCCAAACGTGTATGGATGCCCCTTATGAATTCCCACCCTGCATTTCCCCTTAGTAAAAGATTATATTTGATTGTATGGATGCCTCTTATGAATTATAAGTAAATTGGAGCCGGGGGAGGGGTGGGGGCGGGGGCAGACCCTTCGGCCCCCCAGGTCATCAGTGACCGAAATTCAGGCCCCTGGGCCAGTAGAAGTTGGACAGCCCTGCACTATATCTTGGAAAGCAGACAACTGAGTCCCCCTCCCCAAACAATCTCTGGTGTGATAAGCACAAGCAGGGCATTTGTCACAATTTTCCCCTTCAGTTGTGTGAATGGTGTGTGTGTGGGACTGTCAGACTCCCATCAGTCACAGAGGTTGCTTCCCAGTATGTGGCAAATGGGAGATTTTCATGATCCTTACATAGACCCTAAAGTAGAGGCTATATAGGAATCATAAATATGTAACATTTACGAGTGTGTAACTCTAAGTTACACATCTATGGCTACAATAGGCATATAGAATACATTCAATCTTCCATATTTACAAATTCTGCACCCCCATATTCAACCATTATATTTTTTACATAAAACCAAAATTATGGGCACCATTATACTCCATATCCCATTGTATATGATGGAATATGAGCACTCATAGATTTTTATAACTACAGTGCAGGGGAGGGGGGCAGTCCTGGAACCAAACCCACTAGATACCAAGAGTTCATTGTTTACTAAGTAAGTAGTCAATAAATAATTAACATCCTAGCAATCTTTCGATGTAGCTGTAGAGTAACTGGAGAGAAATGTGTGACAGGTGGTGCAACTAATCTAGTGTGTGTGGTCCTTCATAAATCCTTTCTAAAAGCCTTCAAAGTCATAGAACTTTGTGGATGGGAAATTCCAGAAACTGCTGGATGGAACTGATTTGTACAGTCTATAATATTAGGTCTCAGGCTTGGTTTTGATACAGCAATATTGTGGTCACTGTCTCAGACAACTTAGATAAGCAAGACATTGAAGCAGTGCAATTCTGATTCTCTTGGACCTTTGAGTGATTTTGGCATAATGGACCATGATATCTTTCTCGAGAAAGACACTAATGGTGTCGGAAATAATTCTTCTTAAAAGTAATTTTCTAAATTCTTATAATGATTTTACTCTTAAGTTACCAACAAAGTTTATCCTTTAGTATATTTGTCAATTATTTGAGTTACTGGGTGTAGTATCAAAATGCATTTATCCCAATTAGAATAACAATATTTTAAAATAATGGCAGAAATCCATATTGTTTTAATAGTAAAGAAACCCTATAAAGTATTGGATCCCGAAAAGTCCCTCTTTAGAATTTCAACATGAACTATTAATTGATGTCCAATGACTGGGAATGGATGTATAGCTAATGGACATATAGGCCCTAATCCAGAGAACTCTTTTAGATGTGTCCAAGAACATATTTTACTGAAATCTGTGTTTTCTCACTTGGAGCAACAAACCATCATGGAATCTCTCTGTTTCTGAATTTGTCAGGCTTTTCAAAATCAGTGGTCTGGGAACTGCAATTTGAGGGGGAAATGTGTTAAATGACAAGCTACACCATTCTCTTAATCATAACCATATATTATCTTTGAATAACGCAATTAATTTTGGATGTGCTCCAAACTGACTGAAACACATTAAATCCCATTGATTTTAATAGATGTTGGGCATAATTTTGCCACTATTGTGCTTTTTATGTGCACGTTTGTTGTTATATTATGTATTGAAGACAACTCTGACCTATTGTAACTATAGCCTAAGATTTTCTTAGCAAGATTGATTCAGCGCAAGTGTGGCTTACCCAAGGTCAGCCAGTGGGTTTCTAGAGCTCAGTGGGGATTTCAAAGCTGGTCTCCTGGACTCCTTGTTTGTCACTCAAACGATTAAACTACACTAGCTCTCTAAAGTAAGTGAACAAGTAAAAACAATGGTAGATCACATGCTTCTATCGGGAATCATTAGGATCTCCAGTTAAAACTATCAAGTTGCAGCCATGGGAAAGATTTTTGTGTGTGTCAGGAGCAACTTGAGAAACTGCAAGTTGCTTCTAATGTGAGAAAATTGTCAGTCTGCAAGGACGTTGCCCAGGGGACGCTGAAATGTTTGATGTTTTACCATCCTTGTGGGAGGCTTCTTTCTCATGTCCCTGCATGGGGAGCTGGAGCTGACAGAGGGAGCTCATCTGCGCTCTCCCCGGATTCGAACCTCCAACCTGTCGGTCTTCAGTCCTGCCGGCACAAGGGTTTAACCCAATGGGAAAGATCTCTACAAAAGATAGGAAGAGCTCTTTCCATATGCAGTCTGGGTGAACTGATACTATGTAGAGCAGCAGCAGAAATTTGTAAAGTTTATTTTTTCAGACTATGACTCTCATAAGCCCCTCTGCAGCTGGAATATTCATCTTTTGTTCAAAAATGTGTTTCAATGTTATGGTTAGTCTATAGTGTTAATCTTTATTCTTTTGCTTAGCCAGAATAGGGAAGATTTTTGAGTTTGTTGTTGTTAACTGTGATAAAGTTGATTTCAACTTAGGGTAGCTTTATGAACAAACGACCTCCAGGTCACTCTATCATCAACGATCCTACTTAGGTCTTGCAGATTCAGACTATTTAAATGTCTCCATCTTCTGCTTTAGAATTATGTAGTCATTATTTTTATTTCCTTTGGGTTCACTTGTAAACTTGCCTTTGCACTTTCTTCACTGATTTTCTTTAACAATCGTTCCAAGTTTTTACTATCTTCCGCTAGTATTTATTTATTTATATATGTGCTGTACTTATACCCCACCCTTCTCATCCCTGGAGGGGGACCCAGGGTGGCTTACAAACCATAGCAGTAATTCAATGCCAGATTCAGACAATAACATAACAATAAAACTCATTAATATAAAACATATACATATCAATTAAATAGTCTTTCAAACAAAACATATCAAAGATATCAAAAGTTTAGCACCAACTGGGCTTTGTAAGTATTAAATCAGTTGCTTTCATTATTCTTATACAGATTCCATCATACTTATGGGTCATAGTAATCCCCAAAGGCTTGTTTAAATAGCCAGGTCTTGAGATTTTTCCTGAAGCTTAAGAGTGAGGGGGTTGTTCTGATGTCATTGGGGAGGGAGTTCCACAGCTGTGGGACCATCACAAAGAAGGTCCTGTCTCTTGTCCCCGTCAACCATGTCAGTGATGGGAATGGGACTGAGAGCAGGGTCTCCCCCAGAAGATCTTAACAATTGTATTGGATCATAAAGGGAGATATGTTCAGACAGGTAAGATGGACCAGAGCCATTTAGGGATTTATAGACTAAAGCCAGCACTTTGAATTGTGCTAGTGGCGCTGATATAACAGGGGTGTTGTATGTTCCCTGTCCGCCGCTCCGGTTAACAATCTGGCTGCCGCCAATTGGACTACTTGAAGATTCCAAACAATATTCAGAGGCAACCCCACGTAGAGTATGTTGCAATAGTCTATGCATATGGTGTCATCTGCATATTTTAAATTGGTGGTGTTCCTCTCTTCAGTTTTCACACATTGAGTGCACAAGTTTAAACAGATAGGATAATATAGTGCAGCCATGCCTGGAGCTTCCCTAAAGACAAGTGACAGTCTGATACATATGGTAAATTTTCTTATTTAGCAGAATGCCCTTTTGGATTATTGGAAATGTATGCTTTACCTCCATTGCCTCTCTTTATTTACTTCACTGTCAGAAAACAGTTGCTGAATTATTTGTTGATAAGAATTTTATCCAATGCTTGTTTATTCTTGTTTTTTTAAAAAAAAAAAAATAAAAGGAAGCCTAACTGTAGCTTCCAGGGTCTTATATTAGTTTTAATCTGTGCCATGCATTTTAGAGTTAAACATCAACTGAAATGAAAGGAAACACACAATTATCTGTGGTTTCTTCATTAGTACCTTTGTGATTTCTCTCCCTTTCATCTACTTTTCCATTCTTTTTGCATCTTCCATCAGAAGCACTCTCTCTGGTTTGAGTGATGCTTGTTAGCAGCTGCATGTCTGCCAGCACCATTTACAATATCAGACATATTTCATGGCCGCTAGACTGCTTTGTCCTGTTTTTTCACCCACTCCAGGCCTCCTCCTCCAGCGGAGAGAGCGCAGGCAGCCTGAGCAATGCATAACATCCTCCCCCAACTTCTATGTCTTCCTCAGACATATCTATTAAAAGACTTGTGTAAATCATTGTTATTAGCCTACTGACTCATCTTGGAGGACTGAAGAAGACTCTGATCTCCAACGTTTTCTCAGCCTAGACAGCATCTGAGTATTGATGAATTTTATGGAAGCCTTATCTTGTAGTTTCAAGAGCAAAACCCAAGCTATGTTTTAACAAGGCTGTTTACCTATCTAATCAAAGTAGGGGCAGGAAATGTGGAAGACAGCACAAGGCTGCTCAAGAAACATAATATTTGTCAGAAAGCATTAGACGCAGTCTCTTTACATCCAAGGGGTGATAGATGAACTGCGGCCTGAAACTCTGTTTAAATTACGTGAAATAATGCCCTGGTGGTTACATTCGTTCTAAGCAAATCACTTTCACTCACTTGACCTTTTCTATAACATTTTTCTGCACCACTTTAAGATGCATATAACAAAACAAAGCAAAACAGCAAGCCTTTGACATAACACCCATATGGACAGTCATGTCCGAAAAAGATTTGTAGAAATATGTCTACATGAATGCAAGCCAGAAAGACAAACTCCTGCTTAATATGAAAGAGCTAATGTATATCTCCCATGGCATCTAAATGTTGCATTTCCCCACCTGGAAATCTTTGCAGCTCCTTGGATACAAAGGTCTGTAATAGAGGACAATGATTTCAAAGAACTGCAGTGATCTCCAGAGGGAAAAAAACATACTATGCCCACCTTAAGTTTCCTTCCTTAGCAAAGTGAAACTACAGGGTGATAGTGGATTGCCTATTTTCTAGACCACACTCTGTTCAAATATTGATCAGTGGGTGAATGAACATCATGGTCACTGAATTCAAGCCTATTTCTGAATGGGCTACATGAGGCTGTTCTCTGTCTTTTCAACAGTACTTGTGAATAGGAGTAGCTGAAGACCTTTCTGGTGCAGAATGAGGTCTCTGAAATCATGGATGCCCCCACATACTGATTACTAAGTTTTTCTAATTGCTTTCTGTGGTTATACACAGTTGTGGTATAATGGTTCTGGCCCAGCTTAGCTATCCGAACGTATCTCACGAACGATCCAGGAATTTAACATCATTTGGGGAGGCCCTGCTCTCGATCCCGCCTTCCTTGCAGGCACATTTGACGGGGATGAGAGACAGGCCCTTCTCAGTGGTGGCCTAGTATCTTAGGGATATTAGATTGACCCCCTCCCTCCTGACCTTTCAGAAAAGAGTAAAAACCTGGCTTTTTGCACAAGCTTTTGGAAACACAGTGTAATTAGATAAATACAGTATTTGTGAAATAACGAACACATAATGGCTTAAACAATGTAAATGGATAAATACATTGATTATTATAGTTTTAATGGTTTTATGTGGGGTTTTATTATATGATTTAAATGTTTTTAATTGATATGTATGTTGTGGCATCTAATTGTTGCCAATCTGTACACCACTCTGAGTCACCTTCAGGCTGAAAAGAGTGGGATAAAAATGCTGTAAATAAATAAATACAAACAATAAAAACATAAACAGAGACACACATTCACACAAACCCATATGAGAAAGAAAGAGACATAATCCAGATAGGGAAGATATATTGGGAGGTTGAAGTTTTGCCCAAATTACATTTCTAATTGTTCCTGACTATGTTCTAGCAATTCCCAGCATTTGCTGTATTCCCACTTTGAGTGGGTTCCTTTTTAATTTGGAGGAGCATGATATGAATAATCCATTACTTCTGAGTATACGTGTTTAAGAATTGAGCATTTAACAAGCTGTATCTGCCAGAATCCTAAATGATCCGTTACGTTGTGTAACTTTATGTATACCCAGCTACAAAGCAGAGGCTCTAAGAAATCCCCTTAGTGGATTGGGAAGATAAAGAACAGGACCCTAGCAAGTGTCCAATGCACTTTGGGACTGATGATATGTGCATTAGGATAAAAGCAGTGCACATTCCATGGTGCATCAGTTTAGTTGTGCATTGTTCCCACTGTGCATTGGTTGTTTTGTTGGCTCTGTTATTTAGTAATCTAACAGCAGCATGCTACTTAATATGGATGTTGCAGAGCTGCCCAATTCTAATTCCATCAGACACATGTTCACTTATGAAGAAGTAAGACCCCAACAGATTCTTGCTATTAATTGAGATCGTCGTCATTATCTAAGGGTGGTATTTCCCCCCATTATCTTCTTATAAATTTTCTTAGATATGATGTGGTATCAACAACAACAACAACAACAACAATTTTATTACAGTCCATAGACCCATTAGTAAAACCAACAGTCATTATAAATATGACGTGGTAACTGGGGTTACAGATTTTGTAGATAAAGGAAAAATGCACTAACATTTTGAGATGCTTTGAGTAATAAAGGAGGAGCATTTAACATTGTTTCTTATTGTGTAAAACAATTGTGTCAAGGAAACCTCATTATTTTCTTTTAATTATTCATTTTAAAATTTGGAAGTATATGCAACAATGTAATGCAACCTTTTGCAAGATTTATTTTGAGTGTTGACAGCCTTAGAAAGGTAGGAAAATAATGTTTTAAGTTATCGTATTCAAGAGCAATTTAATTCATGTCAGTTCTAAAATGCAGATGCAATATTAGCTGTGAGCTCATAAATTGCTCCTTGAGGTATGAGGCAGACAGGAAATGGAAGATAGAAAAACAAATATTGTCTAACTATTGCCAGAAATGGGTTTTTTTTCTTCCGAAGCAATGGGTTTTGGATATCACCCTTTGTTTGGCAAAGAAAAACATTATTCTCGGTTTACCTGAAGTATGTTAGTAGCATTCCCCAGGTCCACCAGACTGAATTGGAAAAAAATGGCTATCAAGTCTAGTTAAACATTGTGGCATAAAATAACTTTAACCAAGAATGTATGCTAGCATCTTTCCTCCCTCCCTCCCTCCCTCTTTCTTCTTCTCCTCTCCTTTCCTTTCCGAATGAAGCACGGAATGTTTGAGGACCAGGACATCCGTAGGGATACTAAGGTGCTTGTTTATAAAGTTATTGTCCTCCCAACCCTATATGTCTGTAAAACGTGGACTATCTACAGACATCACATGCAACTCCTGGAACAATTCCATCAGCGTTGCCTCTGAAAAATCCTGAAAATCTCTTGGGAACACAGGCACTGAAGCCATGGTCCTCTGCCATCAACTCCGCTGGACTGGCCACATTGTCTGAATGTCTGATCACCATCTCCCAAAGCAGTTGCTCTACTCCAAACTCAAGAACGGGAATCAGAATGTTGGAGGACAGGAAAAGAGATTTAAAGATGGGCTCAAAGCCAACCTTAAAAACTGCGGCATAGACACTGAGAACTGGGAAGCCCTGGCCTTGAGCGCTCTAGCTGGAGGTCAGCTGTGACCAGCAGTGCTGCAGAATTTGAAGAGGCATGAATGGAGAGTGAAAGAGAGAAACATGCCAAGAGGAAAGCGTGTTAAGCCAACCCCGACTGGGACCGCCTTCTACCTTGAAACCGATGCCCTCACTGTGGGAGAACATTCAGGTCAAGGATAGGGACTACATTTTGCCAGAACCCTGACCTTAACACTAACCCAAAATATTTGTAATTATCCTTGGCTCAAACAATATTCCAGAACTGCCAAATGCAGCAGGGAGGGGCTAACCACAGGAAGCTCGCTTTAAGCCCCTCCCCTCTGCAGACTGGTGGGAATGCCAATCTAGGAACCTTGGTCTTGTTGATGGGGAGGATTCGAAGGCTCCCCTCCGACCATACGATTGGCCCTTCTGTCCGGAGGCGAGTGTTTTGAAGAAAGTGTAGTTACGCATCAACTTTTCAAAAACCCTTTGCATCTTATTGATGATTCAACAAGTATTATGAATAAAAGTCATAAAACTGCATAATGACCTCACATATCCATTCTCCTGCTTTTGCAAAACATTTGGCTCTTGTTTCTTATGGCAGCTGAATTTTTAAATGTTCCTTTTTGTGTTTTGGTTTTTGTTATGTAAAAAGTATCGGGTGTAATTTTATGTGATGAAAGAATACAAGAATGAAATATAAATAAATATAAAATAAATATAATAGGTTCCATTTTCCTTTCTTTCACATTTACTACACTCTGTGTTTATTCTGGATTTCTTTTTATTAACAGCATTTAATATTATCTGTTGACTTATTCAATAAATGTTTTTACTTACTTGTTATACAATGCAGTTAAATTTGGTAATGGCAAAATAATCCCAGCTAAAGTTGCCTTTTATCATTTTAGTTTCTATAGTATTGTAAGATTGAAATGCTGTAGCATCTCTGTATGTATATATGTGCGTATATCCTATCTGAACAAAAGTAAATACTGGTTTATACTCCCATTTTGGTTGTATTACTAGCTTTAAAGGTCTCTTAGATCTGTAATACAAGCACAAAAATATTTTTATTGAATTCAGTGAGCCATAGAAATGAGTTTAGCTGTCCTTATTATTTCCTCTCTTGGAATTCAACCCACAAATAATTTGACTGAGAGCAAATGTGATATTCATTTGTGATCCTCGTTCAGTTTGATCTTCATTACAGGCATCTTTCTTTGCACATTCAAAAATTGCTAAGTACCCTTGAATCATCCAAATGTTGTAC
Source organism: Anolis apletophallus (assembly GCA_030556195.1). Lineage (NCBI taxonomy): Eukaryota > Metazoa > Chordata > Lepidosauria > Squamata > Anolidae > Anolis > Anolis apletophallus. The sequence goes on along the minus strand of JARBWK010000007.1, from coordinate 102,426,055 downwards.
ATGTGTTTATTTTCAACATAAACATTCCAGAGAATATCAGGGTCCATGACAATTCTGTATAATCAGTTTTCAGGCAGCTCTTTCATCGCTTGGAAGTAGATCTCAGTCATGAAAGAATTAATTAAAAACAGGTGCCTAAAGTATCTAACCACTGCATTTTCACAAGCCTTTGAGGCACGTATTTCTGTTGTCACTGGGTGTAAATTGCTGGCATGACCTTAATAACTTAAATGTTAATTTTTGTGATTGTTCGTCTCAGAACCACCTGAAATCAGAGCATCTAATTGTTCATTGTGAACTTCAATAAGCATGAAGAATGAATATCTCATGTTCCCACTAATTTAATAAATGTATTCTAGTTTTTATTGGGACCAATGTTTGGACTCATGGCCTCACACATTACTGAAATGAATTAATATATCCTTTTTTGCCACCTGGGCTCCGATAATTTTTTTAAAGTGTAGAAAAAATATCTTTAAATCAGACTATAGAAAACATGTTAAAAGCCATAATCCTGACAAAATAAAAGTGTTTTCATTGAATAAATATTGACCAGTTAGAAGGCAAAGAGAAATTAGTTTTTAATGTGATCAAGCGTAAAGGTAAACAGGTTGTTCAATCCCTCGTGGCATTTTAAAAACATAAGTGCACCTTTAAAAAATTAACTCATTGATATTGACTTCTAATGAAAGTTTGACATAGACATTAAACTGGCAACATTTCCCCCGTTATTTTAATTCTTGGCATGTCACATGGATATGCACCTGTGGAAGCAATGCTAATAGTTGCTGGCTTTCATGTAAATGGCCTTTAGCCCAACTTTGAAGGTGCTATCCGATGTACTGAATTTCTGCCCCATGACCCCAATACATTTAGCACCTTGGATAACTCCTTTAACATATAAACTTGGACTGATTCAATGTCTATTGACAAGAAAGGTAATAGCCACTGCTGGAAACCAGACTTCTTTGAACATAGCAGATGGAAATGCTCATCTGAATATTTGTCTTTAATTGAATTATGTGAGCTGTATGAGTCTCTGGATATTGATAATAATAGAAATCAGTTTTTATTTTGAGTTATTCAAATGTCGAAGATGCTCTGAATCTAGCAGTATTTTGGATCATTTCTAATATTAATGGACTGTACAAAGTCATTTATGCAAACATCAATGTTTTCGCTTTTACATTTGACCCTTCCGTTTGCTTTGATAGGGTGGGAGAATGTATACGGCTTTGACATGACCTGTATCAGGGATGTTGCCATGAAAAAGCCATTGGTGGACATTGTAGACCCCAAGCAAGTGGTGACAGCTGTCTAATAAAGGTTTGGCACAGAACAACAGTGTGTATATACCAGCTGGTATTAGACTATATATGCTAGTGCATGTAAGGAATAACACAACCCCACAGGTAAGAAAATAATATATCTATTAGTGCATCAATAAGTTCTAATCACAAAGTAACATGGATAGTACAGATACAATGCAGGAAAGCAAAACGCATCCAATCCGCCCCCCAATGTACTTGCAAGTAGATATTAGTAGTGCTGAGCTCCGTTCCCAGTGTGGTGGAAAGGCAGGCATGAGCTGCTCGGGTTCGGTGTAGGCCGGTCCGGCAAGGCGGGCGGCGCTTCCTGATGACGTGTGTGGGCGCCCGCACTGGGCATCGTCAACGTGATGAGTGATATGTAGACGTCAGCACGTAGGGGGCGTGGGGAGGCCTGGACGGGTGTGGTGATGTCAAGGGGGAAATCCCCAATGGGAAATCCCAGGCGTTCCGTGGCGTCTTCTCACGAGGAAACCCAAAACTCTCTTCCCCTCTGGCAAAGTAGACCAGGCGTGTCAAAGGCGGCCCTCAGGTGGGAATCCCGGGAACCAAGACACGGAAGGGGATGGTGGGATATCAAGTCGGGTGGGTTGGATTCACAAACATACAAGTAGCAGTCTAATGAACGGCATCAATGCCCATAGAGGGAAATTTCCCCAAGACTCGTGTGTGTGGGAGGAGACGGTGTGGCTTCCTCTCAACACATAGGCTTGGTGTGTAGCAGAGCCGACGGCCAGCTTAATGCTAATTCCAGCGCGGCCACATTCAGACCGTTTCGAGCAACATGTGTACGCTCCTTTCTCAAGGCTCTATGGCTAAGCCAAGCAGTAGTCACTACAAATATAAGCAATAAAGGAAATCAATATCCACAAAATTATAACAAACACCAATACACAGCCAATAAGTGAAATATACAGCACAATACATACCATATCAGGTGTATGGATACACATAACCCCGCTCAGTGTTGAGTGGGGTGACCCAAAGGTACTATCACAGGAAAACCTACTGATTTATAACAAAATGGAGCTTATACTGATTGGGTCATTGAGGCCAGCTGGCCACTCTGAATTGAGGCGTAGAATCCACAGATTTTCTAATCTAATCAGTTGTTCACTAATCTCCCTCTGAGGGTTGGGTCTGACCTTCTCAAGGATCCTTACTCTTAAGGAGGCAGCAGTGTGATTCATATGGGTGCAATGGGAATCAAATACAATCCTAATCTTCACCAAGCTACAGGTAAAGGTAACATCTCTACCCTCGCTAATGTCAAGCTCCATGGCCATCTTAATTCAACTTTTTAACAATAAAGTGTTGATAATAAATGCCTACATACCCCCCCTATGAGGAAAAAAGCCCAAGTTAAAGCTGCATGGATGGAGCTGGAATCCCATATCGAGGATCTAATAATACAGAACCCTGATGCATCTATAGTCCTGGGAGGCGATCTTAATGCTAGGATGGGCCCAGATGACCTTTCTTTCTATAAGCAGCAGAACTGGCCACCACCAGTTTGTGAGGATGAAGGATCCCTTCCTCCCCATTGGTTCAAAGACCAGAAAGTGAATTTTACATCTAGCAGTATCAAGTACTCAGTCAAGACATAATTCTTTATGTAAAATAAATAAACACATACATCTCATTAGTATGCAAATTTGCTTTCACATTTAAGAAATGACAAAATTGGCTTCCAGTCGGGCAAAGATGGCGGCAGGACGGGCAATCTGAAGCTCCTCAGGTTGCCAACCGACCCATCCATCGGAGGGCGATTTTCGCCCCCACTCCTGGACGGGCACCCCCCCGAAAGGAGCCGCGAAGCCTCGGCGAACGATCCGCTCCCCCCCCCAAGGGGGGGAGATCGAGCGAGCCCGGATTCTGACAGCGCCGGCGAGCGGATGGAAGGGCAGGAAGCGAGTTGCGACTCGCAGAGACTGCCGTCCAGCCCTCCACATCACCAGCGGGACCAAGAATAGAAGCCTCCGCATCCCGGGAAGCAAGGGAGGGAATCCCCGCCAGCGGGGACGAAGAAAGCGGACGGCCTGAGAGGCCCGGCTTCCCCCGCAAGTAAGGTCACAGAGCCTCCTCCCCCCCCCTCTCCCGGACCAGCACCACCAAGGGGGAAAAAAAAGAAAGAAAAAAGGGAAAGGAAAACAAAAGGGGCTAAACGGGAGACCGGGGGAAGAACAACGCAAGAGAGAGGCCCAAGGGAACGAAGGGGACATAGGAGGGGACCCAAGATGGCGGATCGGGCCTGAGAGAACAACAACTTGGGGACGAAGACTACTTGCCTGGGCGGGAACTCCATCTTGGCAACCAAAAGAGCGCGAACCAGGGCAGAGGCGGGGGGCGGAGCCAGCAATCGCCTCGAGGCCCTCCCTACCTCTGACTGCAGGGGGAAGGGGGAAGACAAGGACGGAAAGGTGCAGGGCTCTGTAGAGAACGGAGCAGAAGACCAGCCTAGGGACTGAGGGAAGGATCCCCCTCCCCCCTCTACCCCCCTCAATAAAGTGCAGAGTGGGCTCCTACATCCACCCACACACAGACAGGGCTACAACCCTGACCAGAGGCGGCCACGCACGAGGAGAAGAGAGTGGGGGAGGACAGCAGGGAGGAGAGATCCAGTCGGGGGTCGAGGGGCCTCTCAGGGGACAGGGCAGAGGCCTCTAGGAGGAGGGGAATACATCTCCTCAGGAGTCCCATCTGGACCCACTGTGCCCCTGCGATCCCCAAACCCATCATTGGACAGAGCTGGCATTACAAGAGTAGCCAGGAACGCAGAGACAGGACCCCCCCTACCCCCCCCCACCACAGGGGAGAGCACAGGAAAGAATAACCCCATTGCCGCGAAGGCATAAAAGGCACTACCACCGGCCATACAATAAGCCCAGTTCAGCAGCTGCCCGGGCGGTCATCTGAACACCAACCGGCCACTACATCCGGCTTACATCAGAACGGCCGACTGAGAGAGATTTCAGTCGCCTACACTCCACGGGAGGAGGCGATCACCTTAGTGACTCAAAACCAACTGCCAGGACATCAAGGGTGACCCAAGCACTAACTCACTATACATGGTCACCACAGGCCAGCAACTTCAAAGAGCTCCGCTCAAAGGAACACACAACAGAGAACCGGGGCGCGGGGGGATCAACAAGGAGACCATGACTACCCCAAAAGTATTTAAAGACGTTAAAGGAACCCAGAAGAGGCAAGCGGCCAGCGAAGAATCGACCCTGAAGGATATTCTGAAAGAGATTCAGAAGCTGTCAGAACAACAAGAGCTGACCCAACGCAAGGTAGATATAGCGGCGGCGAGGCAGGAAGCCCAAAACAAATCCGTGCAAGATCAACTCCAGGACATTAAAGCAGACCTGTCAAAAGAACTGACAGGCATGCGCGAAGAGATTAAAGCAATCAGACGAGACAAGGACAAAATTGAAACAGCCCAGGGAAAGATGCAGAAACGACTCGACAATCTGGAGGTAAGGAATGCGAAGCTGGAGCAATTACAAGAAAGGATGGAACAAAATAATTTGGAATCCAGACTTCGCTTTAGGAATCTGCAGGAAGATCCCCAGGAAGACCTTAGGAAAATCATTGGCAAGCTATCATCCGACATCCTGGGCAAAGAGGAGGGTGAAATTTACCAGGAGATAGATAAAGCCTATAGGGTATCCACCGCATACGCGAGACAGCACAACGTGGCTCGTGATGTGGTCGTCCACTACAGCAAAAAGAGGGTCAGAGACGAGATTCTCCTGAAGAAATGGGAGACGCAAGCATCGTACAAGGGGCACAAAGTGACCGTACTAAAGGAGTTTACGGCAGCCGCCATATCCAAAAGAAAGAACTACCTCTTTCTCACAGAGGTGCTTAAAAGCAGGAAAATTCGGTTCCGTTGGGAAAAAACCGAAGGAGTAATGGTCACATACAGGGACCAAAAATACTGGTTGACCTCGGTGGATAAGGCACGGGATTTCCACAAGAAAATACAAAATGAGCAGGCGCAGAGGCCATCAACACAAAATGGCCAAACTGAACAATCAAAAAAACGCCGCTTCTCCTCCCCAACAAACGTGCCAGCCTCTTCTGACCGTGGATCCCGGGGCTCGGTGAAGGACACAACGGCTTGCGACATGGCTAACAACAAAGGTGACTCGGACCACACAGAAGAGATGCCCGATGTATGACCTCCAGACACAACTATCATGCCTCTCAAACAACATTAACGGTTTGAACTCGGCATCGAAGAGGAGAAAGACCCTTAGCCTCCTGAGGAAGAAAAAGTATGACATTGTGGCGTTACAGGAGGTGCACATCAAAAAGGCGCATGTGAACCATCTGGAAAACAAAGGCATGGGACAACTATTTTGCTCCCTAGCAAAGGAAAAGAAGAGAGGGGTAGTAATTTATGTGAGTGAAAAACTATCGGCCAAGCTGGCTTTCACAGACGAAGAGGGGAGAGTGGTAGGGGTCACAATCAAAATAGGAATGCTGCGTCTGCTTGTCTGCAACATATACGCTCCAAATGGGCCCAAAACCGGCTTCGTTCAGTCTCTTCAAAGCCTGATAGATGACCAAGACTACGATAGTCTAGTACTACTGGGGGACTTCAACGGAATAATAGACCCCCACCTGGACAAGTCCCAGGCCACCAATAAAACCAAGGGACAAGACCCTGACCCATCCAATAAACTACCAAAGTCCTTCCAACGGCTCATGACAGATCTTTCCCTACAAGACATCTGGCGCCTACACAACCAAGGGGAGAAAGACTACACCTTTTACTCCCACAGGCACATGAGCTGGTCAAGGATTGACATGGTTTGGGTATCCAACTCCTTGGCCCCGAAAGTAGAGCAGATAAGGATACTGCCGAGGGATCTATCCGACCACTGCCCCCTTGTGCTGACCTTCAACCACAAACCCCCTATACGACGCTGAGACTCAACGACACACTACTGAAAAGAGAAGAAGACATCCAAAATACAAAGCGTTGACACTAGACTACTTCAAGAACAACGATAACCAGGAAGCAAGCCCGGAAATGATCTGGGATGCGTGCAAAGCTGTGCTCAGAGGTCACTTCATACAGCACAATGCGATCAGAAACAAGGCGAGGCAGAGTGCAATGCGGGATCTGCAAGCCAAAATCGCCCAAGAGGAAAAGACCCTGAAGGAGCAGCCGGAGAACCGGGCCACGGTCAACAAGTTGGCCGTTCTGCGAAAGCAGAAACACCACCTAGACCTAGAGCAAATCTCTAAGGACTTAAAGTTTGCAAAACAAAAATACTTCCAGAACGCTAACAAGCCTGGCAGATGGCCAGCGAGAAGGATCAAGAGGAAAAGGCAGGCAGGTTTTATAACCAGAGTCAGAACAGGAGACAGAATGACTATGGCTGAGGAAGAAATCCAGAAAGAATTCCAAGTTTTCTTTCTAAACTATATGCGGCAGAAGGAGAGAGGGGAAGACGCCATCAGGCAATACCTGGAGGACCAAAACTTGGACAAGATCCTGACCATTACAGAGATATTCTTAACAGAGAAATCTCAGAGGACGAAATTGACGCTGCCATCAGAAGCCTAGACATGAATAAGGCCCCAGGCCCAGACGGCTTGTCGGCCAGATTCTATAAGACCTTGAAGAATGAAATCACCGGCTTCCTGAAGAAAATCTACAATAGGGTCCTAACAGAGGGCACAGCCCGGCCTCGTGGAAGGAAGCCAACATAGTTATAATCCACAAAGAGGGCACAGATGAGACCAGCGTAGCCAATTATAGACCCATCTCTCTGCTGAACGTCGATTACAAGATTCTGGCTACCATCCTGGCGGAGAGACTGAAGGTCTGGCTTAGTGTCTGGATAGCCCCGGACCAGAATGGCTTCCTCCCAGGCAGACAAACCAAAGACAACGTCAGGGCAGTCATCAACCTGATCGAATACTTCGAAACAAACCCACAAAAAGAAGTCGCCTTTCTCGCCTTGGACGCGGAGAAGGCCTTCGATAATCTGAGCTGAGACTTCTCCCGACAGCTCATGGCAAAGCTAGACCTGGGTCCCCACTTCCAAAATGCAATTGGGGCAATCTATAGGGAACAGTCAGCAAAAATCTGGATCAATGGCCAGCCAACGGAAAAAATCTCAATCCAAAAAGGGACAAGGCAGGGGTGTCCCCTTTCCCCCCTTATCTTCATACTCTCCATGGAAATTCTGCTGCGAGCAATCAGGTCCAACGACCAGCTAAAAGGCCCGACAATTGGAAAGCACTCCTACAAGGTGAAGGCATTCGCGGATGACCTGATCTGCTTCATCGAAAAACCAATGGAAACGGTTCAACTCTGGATGAAGGAAATAGAAAAATTCGGCCTAGTGGCCGGACTGAAGATAAACAGCAGAAAGACAAAGATCTTAACAAAAAACATCTCTAAAACTCGCCAGGAAAGGCTAGGAAAACTGTCAGGAATGCAGATCTCCCAGTCTATCAAATACCTCGGCATACATATAACAGCACAAAATTGCCACCTCTTGAAGAACAATTATGAGGTCTTGTGGAAGAAGGTTCGAGCCGATCTAGCAAGTTGGAAGAGCGCCAACCTCTCCCTCATGGGCAAGATAGCTGCGGTGAAGATGAGCGTACTGCCGCGGATGCTATATCTCTTCCAAAACATCCCCATTATCAAGGCAAACGCTGTCTTCTACCAATGGAAAAAAGATATCCTCAAGTTTATCTGGGATTCAAAGAAAGCAAGGATTAAGTACACAGCTCTGATAGACAGGAGGGAGAGAGGCGGCCTAGACCTTCCTGACCTAAAATTATACTACGACGCCTGTGGCCTAATGTATCTCAGAGATTGGATAGCCTTGCGTAAAGAGGACTTACTGGTACTGGAGGGCTTCGGCCTCAGTGCCGGGTGGCACAGCTACCTATGGTACGGGAAAACGAGAACAGACCCCAGCTTCAAAAAGCATCCACTGAGGGGGGCCCTAATTCAAATTTGGGAGAGTTACAAAGAGAGGTTTTTCTCCGAGACACCCTTATGGGTCTCCCCCATCGAGGCACATCCATGTAACATCTTGGGATGGAAGCAGTGGCCAACTTATGGGGAGCTAACCACTAAGTCAGAGGGGAAGAGACGCCTAAAATCTATGGCCCAACTGCAAACCCAACTCAAATCTCTCTCGTGGCTCCAGTACCTCCATATAAGAGCCTGCTTCCGGAAGGACCAACAGGCTGGGTTTGCAGACAAGGATAATTTCTGGAGCGCATTCCTGAGAAGGGAAAAGTAACTAATCTCCAAGGCCTACCTGAAATTATTGGAATGGTCCACGGAGACCGAACAGGTGAAGGCCTGCATGATCAAGTGGGCACAAAACATCGGCCGCTCAATCAGCATGCACGAGTGGGAGGGATTATGGAGAAAAAAGCTGAAGGTTACCTATGCCACTGACCTCAAGGAGAACTGGTATAAGATGTTCTTCCGGTGGTACATGACTCCACAAAAGCTTGGTCTGATGTACAAGAACGCCCAAACCAAGTGTTGGAAGTGTGGCACCCAGACCGGAACCTTTTACCATATGTGGTGGTCTTGTCAAGAAGCCACGAGATACTGGAAGGCAGTACACGGCGGCATCCAGAAAGTTCTCCGAACTGCTTTGGAGAAAACACCGGAGTCCTGCCTGCTAGGACTTCTGAAGGAAGAAGAACTCCCCGACGAGAACGCGGAGCGACTGTTCCTGTTCCTCTCCACGGCCGCAAGAATGGTCTACGCAAGCAAATGGAAGGCCGACGTCATACCCCGAATGGAGGATTGGGAAAGCAAAGTCCAGGACATCATGAGTATGGACAAACTCTCCTTCTACATGAGCGAGGCAGAGGGGAAAGCTTTGAAGAAAACAGACTGGTCCCCATTCATGGATTACATGAAGGCTCGAGTGTTGCAACCGAGCCCCTGAAGCCAGTGCGCCTGGAAGTAGGCTCAGTAAACAACAGCCAGAATCAACCAGTTTTGGACTATCACCCACTCCCCCATGGTTTTCCCTCCCCCACGCGAAGAACTAAGCAGAAAGATCTGAAAGAAATAACCGGAAGCCGACAAACCCCTCCCCCTCCCCAGCCCGCTCCCGACCCCAGTTGATCACCCTCCCTTCCCCCCCAAACACCCCTTTTCCCCTTGAATTGCCCGCATCCCCCACCACCCCTCCCCTCACCCACCCCACCCCTTATTTGTAAACTTCAATAAAAATTTATTTCAAAAAAAAAAAGAAATGACAAAATTATATGTATACCAAAAAATTGTTTTAAAATAATTATATTATAATTCATTACCAGTAGGTGTTTGATTGGTATATCTATTTTATATACCTCTTTTATATTCCTTTATAGCTATGGTCACATAAAAAAAAATCTCAGATGAAAAGGCCTTGTAAGTGGAAAAAAGTTTAAAAAACCCTGTTTTACACAAAACAAACAATAAATAATATATTGTTTAAAATATAATTGAAAAAGGATTGTGTCTCCATTATTACAATTTATGTATATGTTCGTATCTCTTATAAGGTGTTGGTTTAACCCAGGCATGGGCAAACTAAGACCGGGGGCCAGATGCGGTCCCCCTGGGCAATTACCTCAGGCCCTCCTAATTTCCTTGTCCTCTTGGCATAAGGACATGGTGGTCCACTGCATCCTTATGCCAAAAAGTTAAGGGAGGCAGGCAGGCAGCAGCTGAGAGCCCTCTGGAGCACTCTCAGTCACGGTGCATCTCGCCTTCCTCCCGACATAAGGATGGTGTGAGTGGCTCTATCTTTATACTAGGAGGATGGCTCAAGGAAGGTACACTGTGGCCAAGAGCCCTCTGGAGCATTCTCAGCCACCATCTGTCTCACCCTCCTCTTGGCATAATGTCAAGAGGACAGCCCGAGGATTGGAGGAGGAGGATTGAAGGAGGATCGGGTCAGTCGCCACATTTCTTGCCTTTCTCTCAGCATAAGGATGGGGTGAGCAGCCCCATCTTTATATTGGGAAGACAATCTGGGGATGACCTAGGTCTCCTACTGATCCTGCGCTCTCCTGGGCCCTCCCCTCCCAGGCTCACCTCACCCAGCATGTGCCTGGCCTTCCTCCATCCTGGCCCAGCCCACAATGCAGCCCCAAAGCAAAACGGTTTGCCCATGCCTCGTTTAACCCCTAGCTTGCTAGTAAAACTGAATTACTGCGTTGCAAAATGATGCATGTCTAAAAAGTGTGTCACCAACATGAAAAGTTTTCAAAGCTGTTCTCTAGAGCTCTGCTTCTTAAACGGCGATCCCGACCCTAAATGGGGTCACAAAAATTGGCAACAGTAAAAGGTTTCTGAATGTCACCTAGTAGCCTTTTTAGACATTCACACAAATCTGTTAGGAACAATGTGCAGTGAGCTCTGCAGAAAATGTTTCAGTTGTACTTCATAAAAAGTAAAATCAGCCAGTTTGGCAAGCCTTGCAAATGCTGATTTATTATCAGTAAAATGCTTAGTTTTATATGTATTTTATACATCTCTATACTGGGGTTGCATAAAAATATATTGGGTGGAAAAGGGTCATGAGTGGAAAAAGCCCTGCTGTAGAGTAGAGAAAAGTCTGGTGTGAATTTGTAGGTTAGGACTAGTAACACAATTTCATATTGCTTGTATATGCTAATATATTGCACTACAACTAATAGATGACACTACAATGCAATTGTTGCATTTGGTGGACTCTTTTGTTGGCTTTTGTATAAAATACATGTTTTCACCTGTGGAAAATTTCTCCCTTATTTGCATGAAAAGTACTAAGTGATAACACCCAACTATTTTTCCATCTGAAATTGGTATGTTAATATTTACTTCAAATACTCTCTAGTTAATAGGAGAACCAAGGAGGTGGTATAAACTGAACTGAAGAGAAGACAGAGTTGTATGGTTTGACTGCTTAAACTGCCATTCATTCATTAATTGACCCATTTATCACTAAAGTGCAGATTTGAGCTTTGAAATATTCCTGGATTCAATCATTCCACTACATCTGCAAATGAAGATGATGGACTCAAAATAAATCTGCCCTTAAACATAAGTCAGATACTTGACTTGGTCCACGGTACTTTCTGATATAAGCCTCTGGAAGTATATATTTCCAGTCCTAGAGGTGCTCTACTTGTAGCCAATTCACTTTTAGGCTACATTCAAAATGTTGGTCTTGCCTTAGAGTTTTAAAAAAGTTATGTGCTTGTATTTTTGCAGTTGTGGATGCATCTTTCCTCCTGGGTGTTTCCCCATTTATGTAAATCCAATAACATGACTTGGAGGTGCTGCTGAGTTCAATAATAAGATTATCAGTTTTGATAGCTAATAGATGTTTGGTGCAGTGGCCCATTGAGTTATGGGATTATTTGCCATCTGTGACTCATAGGTGAGTCACAGACCGCAAACATCCACAAATGTGTAATGAGATCTGTGATCTCAAAGTGTCCCCATTCACTAGGACTGGTTGAATACATTTGGAAGGGGAAGCCCTTTAATCGGGCAATCTTTAACTCAACATAAATGTAAAGAACAACATGGAACAAATGTGCATGCACACACACATACACACACAATGGAGAAAATTCCCAAATTGTTGAAGCCAACAGACTAATAAGCAGGGTGCACATATCAAATTCCTAACTTCAAAATCTCCAGCTTAAACTCTGTTCCATAAAAACTACATTTAAATTATATTTCCTAAACCATTAAGTACGTAACATATGCAAGTGTCAGCACAGACCAACAGTACTTTCTGCACACCTCAGGTGATGTCATGCTCTATAAACTGAGAAAAGCAGCCTCATTTCCCTTTGTGCCGCATCCACCTTGGCACCAGTTTACCTTGCATTAAATTGAACCATGAATTATATGAATCAGTGTATTTGTTCTGTTCTTTCTCAGATACCAGATGTTTGACCAATGGCCAATCTCCATTGTTCATAGGCTGGTCTCTTAAGCAGACATATGAATTGACATTTCCTTTGTTAGCTCCCTCTCTCCCCCACTCAGTCTGCCTTCCATAATATCTTGATACCTTTCTCACTAGTGCTCTTGACATGAGTCTGTCTCACCAATCATGGTAGAGTTGTTTATTTTTGTATCTAAAAACATTTCAAATCTAATCTAATATTTGAGGAGGCTAACAAGGAAAAAGAAATATAACTTGTACTTTTGATTTCCACCTTCAGTTAGATTGGTAGTCAGTGTAACTGTCGTAACAAAAAAGTCAGGTGCCTAACCAATCCCTCTTAACCTTGAAATATTGCAGCTCTTTGGACCAGCTGAATTTGCAGTACACTTTTCAAAGTCACCATACAGACCACATTATCCCAATCCCTAACTAGTTATGTTTTACCATGGTCAAATCAGACATCTTCAGCAATACAGTCTTGAAGCTGTAGTTTTGAAAGGGTACAACCAAAAAACATGATATCAGAAAAGATACAGAGGGGAAACCAGAAAGGCAAAATTCTAAAACAGGCAGGAAGAAGCTATCCTTTCTAGATGTTTCTCCCTTTATGAGCCTACTAGAGCTTTAAGATATGCTGGGGAGGCCCTGTTCTCGGTCCCACCCCACATACAAGTGCAACAGTTGGGGACAAAAGACAGGGCCTTCTCAGTGGTGGCCCTTCAGTTGTGGAACTCCCTCGCCAGTGGCATCAGGTTGGCCCCATCTCTCCTGGCCTTCAGGAAAAGGCTAAAGACCTGGCTCTGCATTTGGAGAATAGGATATTACAGAAACAACCTCAATAGCTTGAATAATGTCCATGGGAAAATCAATAAGTATGGAAGCCGACGACTCTGCATTTTGTTATGTTTTTAATCTGTTATGTTTTAATGTGATTTATTGCTTTTATGTGTGTTATATGTTTTAATAGTCCATAGTTTGATATGGCTTTGTTTTATTGTTGTTTCATGATGTGGCATTTTTGCTGGAGTTTATAAGCCACTTTGAGTCCCCTGCAGTGTGAGAAAGGTGGGATATAAATAAAGTAAATAAATAATTTTTCAACAATTAAAGACCTACCTTGGGGAAAAAAGACATTACCATGGGTCCTCGATATCTACTGGGGTACCGGGACCACCAGTAGATACTAAGATCTGTGGATACCCATCCCATTATATTCAATGGCATAGTGAAATGATATCCCTTCTATAAAATGGAAACAGCTCAATGAGAGAGACTTAGGAATAAAAAGTTGTGGAGGTCTACATCAGGATATGCCTACGCATCAAATGCCAGTTTGTGCCATGGTTGCTTGAAATCATGGAAGCAGAACCCATGGTTATGGAGGGCTGACTGTGCATTGTGGTGAAAATGCAATAGGCAAGGGGCAAAGGATATTATCTACGCAGAATGTTGCAGAGTTTGGAAGAAGCCACAGGGAAGGCGTTCTCTGTCACCCATCCCCTCTCTTGTACCTGGACAGGCATAAGACAATTTGCTGTGTTTGGCAAAGATGATGTCTCTCCATGTCTAAAGCTAACTAAAATGGCAATATTGGCCATCCCTGCTATGTCAAACGTCTCTCTAAGGCATGTTGCTGTTGTAAGTCACTGCCAAGTTGAAGTGCCAGGGTGGCTTAAAGCTCCTTTGGGCCTTGTCACACTCCACCATAACAGTGCTATGACTTCATTTTAACTGCCAAGGCAGCATCCTAAGGGATTTGCAGTTTTGGGAATTATTATTTCAATTCTCAGTCAGAGAGTTCTACTGCCCCACCAGAATACAAACCTTGGGGTTCCACAGGGTGCTGTGATGGTAATTCAAGACAACTAAAGCACTATTTTATTTATTTATCAGCACAAAAGAGTTTTGTTTTATGGGGAGAGTGAATCCACTTCACATTTTGTTCAGACTTTAATAAAGATGTCCAAGGTGCTGAGCCACACCCACAAACGACAAACTTTGAAATTCAGAGTAAAACCTGGACCAAATTCCCCACTCTGTTTATTATATATGAAATAATAATAATAATAAACTTTATTTATACCCCACCACCATCTCCCCTATGGGAACTCGGGGTGGCTGACATGAGGCCAGGCCCAAACAACAAATACAATAAATAAAAATCAAAAACATCAGTAGGAACACAATAAAAATACAAACATATAAATAAAAGCAAGATACAGATAAGTACTGTATATTATGCAGATAAGTCACTATTCATAAGGTGTCCAAGGTCAGTCAAATAACTTGGGCAAATGAAGCAAAATGAAGAAACAAAAATTATTGTGTGTTTCTACTCTTCATTCCTAGGAAGAATGCTACAACAGCAAACTAGTAAGAAACAACTTTGTGCCTTGTCACAACACCAAAGTTTTTCTGCCTTAAGCAGCTGTTTTTGCTGTGCCTTGTGATAAGGCTGCCCCTCCTGCAAATGAAGAAACCATTGAGCAGATTTTTCCCATTATTGTCTACAAAGATTCAGTTCAACAGATTGTATTTCAATCAACGTTTTGCTGCTGTTTGCAAAATAAGACAAGCTGTCCTCTCATACTTTATTATGTCAACAGGTTCCCTTGATTGAAATACAGTTTTGAAATCCACCTCTTTCTTCCTGACTGCTGTACTTTTTTTTAACTTGGGGGGTAGGGGGAGATTTTAAAAGACAGCTGTGTGAATTAATGAACTGATGTGAGAATCAGGTTTGGCCATGAGCTCCATTTAAAAGTAATGTGGATGACCTCATAAAAATGGGCTCAGAATGCCTGCCTGCCTGCCCTCTAGCTTGCTTGTAAAACAAATCTATTCCTTAATAACTCCAAATGCCCACATAATTCAGTGCACATTTTAACCCAAAATTATTGCTTCATAAGACAGGATGAAAATTTCCCATGAAAAGGACATTTAGCCAGTGCAGGCAACTATAAATTCTAATTGATATTTCACAGTATGTACTAGTTTGCTCTCTGGGGAGGGTAGAATATCCTTTTTTGCACCTGCACTCCAACAGCAATCTTTATAAGATTTCAGCCATTAACATTTTTCATTAACGTACTTCATACAGAATTAATATAATCTGATTTTCACAAACTCATTCTCTCTATATAGGCCTCCCTTCTC
This sequence comes from Anolis apletophallus, assembly GCA_030556195.1. Taxonomy (NCBI): domain Eukaryota; kingdom Metazoa; phylum Chordata; class Lepidosauria; order Squamata; family Anolidae; genus Anolis; species Anolis apletophallus. Next base: position 102,410,625 of record JARBWK010000007.1, on the reverse strand, counting down.
ATACCGTGCTAGCACAGAACTACCAGAACTCAAGAAACTGAGTCCAACAAGCTAATTAAATGGTTTTAGCCTGCAATTTCATCAGAGAAGTGGGTGGCCTGTGTGGTGTACATTATGGGCGACAACAGAGGCCATCTGAAGCTGAGCAGACTGGCCATAGGATTTCAGTTGATTGCCTAGTAGATAATCTCTAATAATAAGAATAAATACTGATAATAATCATATAAAGTTCTAGATGTTATCAATGCTTCTAGAATGTTACTCAACTCTGAATAAGGTCTCATGAGAGTTCCACTCATTTCTAGTAGTGAAATGCCATCGTTTTGTGGAACAGTACATATTTTCCAGTTAAAAGTATCACTCTTTAAAGCAGTGATTCCCAACCTTTTTTTTTGACCAGGGACCACTTTGGCCAGGGAACAATCTCCAACATTAGTTCCAAAAGGGTTATGAATCAGGTTTTAGTCAGCTTTAAATTTGGTTTGGTTATTTGGGGGGTGTTGATTCAGAAAATTGCATTTTATAGGCCACATCAGCTCTAGTTTCTGATACAGAACATATGCCATCCAGTAGTCACCATCTGCTCACACACAGAAAACCATATTTAATAATCTAAAGCTGATGTGGTCTATCCAATGCAAATTTCTAAATCAGCACCCCAAATAACCCCAGGACCAGGCCTAAAAATGAAGACACCAAGGTGCCCCTGCTTACAGGTGCACATGGAACTGCTCCACTCAGGGGGAGGGAGAAGGAGGAGACGCAGCAGTCAGGAGGCTTGTTGTCATGCCTTTTGTGGGTAGTCAGCCTCTCCCCTCCTGACATCCCTATTGCCTTGGCACTATAAGAGGGTTTTGTGAGAACAATCACTCTTGTTCCAATGGTGAAGTAAAGGTGAGGCCGCAGACCATATTTTCATTCTTGGGGACCACTGGGGACATGGATCACAGGTTGGGAACCACTGCTTTAAAGCATGTGTAGTTTTTAAAAAATCAGATAGTAAGTGATAGGAAAGATTCGCATGGGCAATGATCTCTCCAAAGCTGGGAGAAGCATAACTGGAATGCCTCCAGTAACAAAGGTCAATGACTAGTGACCATGTTGGCAGGGGAAATTTGGGGAGTTATAATAGTAGTAGAAGGGAGGAGGAAGAGTGTACAAGCATTTAATGATGGTTCTATAGCAGATGACATTCTTCAGTGCTTCTGTGCCAAGGTCCACCCACACTCCACTTACCGTACCCGGTTCCCTCCCCGCTCTCTGTGTAGGGGTGGGGTGGAAGGAAAAGATGTCTCACAGTTCTGCTTTGTGAAACCTAATGAAAGCCTGTTATCTATTAAAAATATAGGAGCCCTGCCTCATATACATCCTGAATTTGCTGGGATATGGGACAGAGCATTTGTAATTTTAAGTCTGAACAGAATAATGATAATGACAAGTGGAACAACTCACTGGAGATCTGGGAGAACAACTGCATTCCTCTTTCTCCTTACTGCAGTCAGACACTGCTGTTTGCTAGGGTTGTTAGGTTTAGGGTTGTCGTGTTGCATACTGGGTGTGGCTCTTGTAACATTAAGCTCAAACAGATTGGAAAATAGGCTGAAGTACATAAAACCTCATTAGCTGGGCAAAGTCTCAAACATTCAGACACAGCCTTTGTCTTTTAATCTATTGTTGCCTCCACAATGAAGAGTTTGTGGGGCAAGGTGCTGAAGTGCTAGTGCCAAGAACTTGGCTTTTCTTTCCTTGTCTCTCATCACTCCTCACTCAAGAGGCTAGAATCATGTTAGAAGGGCATTGCTTTGGCTGGAGGTTCTGCTTGAAAGATAAGAGAAGACAGATATCTCTTGCTTACTTTATGAAATTATGGAACTTCATCGTGTTTTTCAATCTGTTTTGACATAATGTTACAAGAGCCATATACCATATCTATTACCAACAGTCAATAAATATTTTATTACTCATTGTCTTGTTTACAACTTCCATGCAAGGCAGCTAGATTTTTAGAAAATATTTTCAAGCTTTGGACAGCTAGATCATGGGTACAGGATCCATGGCTGAGAAAGACCAAGTGTATTTTGTACCCCAATCCGAAGAGACTCAGATGTGCCTTTGTAGCATCCCTCTCTCCTGACCCATGAGGGCCACACTAATCCAAAGTTGGATGTGGAGGAAATAAAGGAGCTATAATTTCCTCCAACTATGAGAGTTTCATCAATGCATCTGAGTACCTGGAAAAGAAAAAAAACAGCCTACATTTCCCCCATCTTGGAAATGCAAAAAATGCTCAGTGTTTAAAGAGTTAAATGCATCTTAGAGAGAGCAACAATGATAAGGCTAATAAATGTTTCAGTAACTGATGATGATGATGATAACTTTATTTGTATCCCACCACAATCTCCCTGGAGGGACTTGGGGTGGCTCATAGAAAGCACTCAACAAAATACAATAAAAAACAAAAAAGTAAAACTAATAACAATAAAATTGTCCAAATTCTACATAAAACAGCAATAAAACCCCTATTGATGTAAAAGATACTAAAAACTCAGCAAGCTATAAAAATAATGGCTATATACAATATCAGTCCTCATAAAGTACAGACGTGACTACTCACTAAGTTCTCTAATATAAGAGAGGACCCGGTTGGGCGAAGATGGCGGCAGGGCGGACACTCTAGGGCTCCCTGGAGTGCCACCCGCTCTCTTGGTTCGAGGGCGATCTGCGCCCCCTCCCGCGGACGCAGAAGCGTCCGAAGGGACAGCGAGGCCGGCAGGCAGGCTCCGCTGGCTCCAAGATCCCCCCTCCTCAAGGGGGGAGATCGAGCGAGCCCGGACCACTGCCACAGCGGCTAGTGGGCCAAGGAGCGGGAAGCGGGCGGCGACCCGCACTTACTGCCAGCCCAGCTCGACCTACCCCCCCTCCCCCCCTTTTGAACTGGATGGCAGGGCAGGAGGAGAAGCTCAGCAAGAGTGAGTACGGGGATCAGCAGCGCCCCCCCTCTCGCAACCGGGAGGCGCCATCCGCGCCAAGAGGGAGGCACGCATGTACCGGACTGGGCTCCTGGCTAGGTTGCAAGGGACACATCGCACCTGGGAGCGGGCTCCAAAAGTAAGAGGGACCCCCCCTCCACCACCCCTGCAGGGAAGAGCATATTGGGAACCTCCAACCACCCCAGGACAGGGAAGAAAAACAGTCAGGATGAGAACCAAGATGGCGACCGAGATCCTCTAGACCCGGGAAGGGGGAAGAAGACAAGGACTGGTGGCGGGAACGCCATCTTGAGCAAGAGAAGTGGAGCACTTTTGACAGGGAGGCAGGGGGCGGGGCTAAAGGGGGGAATAGACAGGAGGTGGAGCAACCCAAAGCCCTCTCTCTAATACGCAACAGGGAGGAAAGGCATTCTAAATAAGTGAATAACTGTACAAGTAAACAAACAACAAATAAATAAAAATGTACACCTCAAGAGTAAAAGAGCGGAGGATGAGACAGGAAGAGGGATCAGAAGAGGAGGAAATAACGCTGGGGATGTCTCGCAGAGCTGCGAAAGATAGGGAAGGCCCAAGACGGCGTCCTGCGGAGGATAGATGTCATGCGGTCCCGGCAGGAAGACCAAATGGGCGCGAACCAGGGGGCATCCTCTACAGGAAAGATCAGAACCAAATGAAGAGGCGCTCCCCACAGGGCCAGGGTTGCCGATCTTCTATGAGTATGGAGAGGACACCCCCTGGTCAAGGGAGAGAGCGCAACAAAATGTGCAGGTGGAGAGGAAAGAGGGGAGGAGAACGTAAAGCCATGGGCAGGATCAGAGGAAAGAGGACCACACCCCAGAAGTAGGGAGGCAGACCTGCTGGATGCTGCAGGAATGACCGCGAAGAGCCCTAACACCTCTGCTCCCCAAGAAAGAGAAGAGGGGAAGAACCAAGAGGTCACTGCAGCATCCCAAAACCCCAGCCGGGATGCAGCTAAGAAGGACGGCAAAAAGAATGGGATGCAGCTCACTAGGAAGAGAGGCTGGGCGGGAGCAACCCAGCAAGAAAGGAAGAATAACCTGAAGAAAAGCTGCCCTTACTCTCTTGAGGCATATTTCAGGCCTGCGAGATGTGGCATCCCGGGGATGGACACGGAAGGCCTCGAATCGCCTAGGGAGAACGGCTAGAATGGAGGTTGGAGGACGTGAAGGGGCACGGGTCCGGCTACGCTGGAGGACAGGGAACGGACAATGGGCATCAAACGCTGGAAAGATTTTGGGGGCTGCAGGAAAAAACAAAAGTTTTTTAAAAGGGCAAAAGCTAAAAACAACAGATTGCTCTCAGATACAGAGGGTTAGGAAGACACGTCTTGGAAAAAAGAAGGAAAAAGGAGCCTAGAAAGAAGACCTGTAAAAATGAAATGACCAGCTCAACAAGGAGGGAGACTGCAAGAGAACACGAAGGAGCACTCATGAACAAGGACCCTAGAAGGAAGCAAGCTACTCCAGTCTTCATCTCTTCCCATCACCATTGCCCATCACTAGCCTTCCCAGAACCCGGACCAAGCAGCCTCCTTCACCACCCACCACCCTTCCCCCTTTCTACCCTCCCTCATCCCTTGCCACCAACCCCCCCCCTCCCCAGCACCACCACCACCCTGACCCATCCCTCTACCCCCCCTCTCCCATCACCATACTTAGCCTCTCCTTTATTTTTCCTACTGCCTTGTTCCTGAGACTGTTCCCCCCACTTTTACTGTTTGTTTGTTTATGGAAAAACCCCAATAAATATATTTTTTTTAAAAAAGTTCTCTAATATAATGATCACAATCCCTAAACATAGTCAAAGGCTTGTTTAAAAAGCCTTGGATTACATGTTTGGATTGCGTGGTTTTTAATAATCGTTTTAATGTTGATATGTTTTAATTTCTTGTTTTTAACGTATATATTTTATTGTATGTATGTTTTATGGTATTGAATTGCTGCCTATCTGTGAGACAGCTCTGAGTCCCCTTCAGGGTGAGAACGGTGGTATACAAATTTAGTAAATAATTAAATTTTCAGGTTTTTCCGGAGGCTACCCCAATCTCTTCAGGGAGGGCATTCCAAAGCCACGGCACCACCAGAGAGGAGGCCCTCTCTCTCATCCCCACCAACCACACTTGAGACGGAGGCAGGATTGAGAGGAGGGCCTCCCCGCCAGATCTTAGGGCCCATGCTGGTTCATAGAAGAAGATGCAGTCTTGAAGACAGGCTGGACCTGAAGATCTCATATCCTTTCCACCTATCCTAACTTCTCCTAGATTGATATTTTTAGGAGACACTTCACTTCTCTCTGTTTTCTTTTTGCTTTTTCACTACTCCAAAAGTACAACTAACTTAGTCCTCTTCCTGTTCTAGTTCGGCTTATCCTAACACCCTCATAGAGCATCCCTATTTCTAATGAAGGTCTAATAATAAATATTTAGTTTATTTCTTATAGTCACTAGTGTCAATGCTCCTTTATCACAGTAGCTAGCAAGTGTGGAAGTACTCCATCACCTGGACAAGTCCAAAACTGCTCCTGCTGCTGCTTCTCTGAATGGCAAGAGATAACTAGCATGTACTTGTTTGGCCAATTGCTGTTCAGGGACAGAGATGATGCTGCCCATACAGCTGAGGAAAAAGTGTTTCAGAAGGAGGCATTGGACATATCCTCGCACAATCTCCCCCACCAACCCCCCAAATACAAAACAACCCTACTCATGAAACAGGCATGTTTTTTTCACTGCTGTCTCTTTGTCTTATGACTGATAATATGCATCTAGCTACAGTTTTGGATACATATGTCCCCAAGAATGGAAACAACAATATTTGCTGAATAAGCAAATCAACATCAACATTCATCTTAAGACTGTCATAAGCTTTGGACTGTACAGAAGTATTAATATGGAACTTCTTTTACACATTTATTAAGTAAAATAATTTTACTTAAGGCAGTTATGCACTCCTAGTGAAGGATCATCATAACACATTAACATTCCCTGTCTAAGAACATTTTCTTATTCATAAACTTTATGTAGTTATTCATATATTTTTTTTAAAGATATAACAAATGATGTAGGAACTTTTTCTTATTGTGATGAACATATCTATATCATCTATCTATCTATCTATATGGAACACGGTGCTTGTAAGTAATATCAGTTTACAACATATTTGTATTATATGAGCTTCCTACATCTCACAATTGATGGGTTAAGGAAATTGTACATTTCATACAGGCATCCCAATATATTTCAATATTTGTTAGTATTTCAGCATTTCCAGAACATTGCATTGGGCACATTCACATATGGTACACTAATTCAGCACAGGAACTGTTACAGAAAGTAAATGCTATGCGCTAGAAAGTACAGATAACACTATCTGTTGCTTTTACATATTCTTGAAATGCAATATTACAGGGCTGTCCAACTTCTACGGGCCCAAGGGCCGGAATTCCAGTCACTGATCACCTGGGGGGCCGAAGGGTCTGCCTCCGCCCCCTCCCCCAACTCTGCCCCTGCCCCTCTCCCAGCTCTGCCCCTCCCCAGCTCCGCCCCCTCCCCGGCTCCAATTTACTTACAATTGACCTTGAGTTGTGGAGTTGTAGTTCACCTCCATCCACAGAGCACTGTGGACTCAAATAATGATGGATCTGGACCAAACTTGGCATGAATACTCAATATACCCAAATGGGAACACTGGTGGATTTGGGGGAATGTTTCCTAATACCTTTGAGTTATTTGAGTCCACACTCAAATTGGGACACACAAAAAAAACCCCAAACACCTCAATGCTGTCGCAGGGCTTGATGGGGCCTCCTTTCCCAGAGGCGCGTGGAGGAGGCCCAAAGAGCTCCCTCCCTCCCTGAAGGGAAAACAAGCCGCAGGGCAGACGCAAAGGAAGCCACGCGCCCTGCACGCGGGGGAAGGCAGCACAACAAGGGGGAGGGGAGCGGAGGAGGGGAAGGAAGCGTCGCCAAGGAAACTGCCACTGAGGGACCCCTCCCTCCCTTTCACCCAATGTCCCACTGTTTTTAGATTGATTGATTCAAGCCAGGCCCTTCCTTACCCATACTGCGGGAGCCCCGCCACAGGGCCGAAGCGCCAATGCCGCTGCCGTCCCCGAAGAGCCCTGCTGGAGCCGAAGCCAAGCTCAGGCCGGGGGCGGCGGCTCTCCCATCTGCGGGGCGGGAAGCGAGGGCCCTCCACAGGAAGAGGACGGAGCCAGGAAGGGCTTTCCCTGCCTCACTCCCTTCCTCCCTCTCTCTGAGGGAATGGGGGCTGGCCTGGAAGCAGCCGCGAGGGAGGAGGAGGCGCGCGCCCAGGCCGGCCGCAAATCCCACGGGACCTGAGATTTCGGCAGCTATCGCGAGACTACGCAGCCACAGATGGGATTTTGACCTCCCTCGAATTCCCGTCTGTGGCTGACATAGTCTCGCGATGCTTGCCTAAACCCGGAAGTAGGTTTTTTTTTAAAAAAAATATTTTTAATTTTTAATTTGTATTTTATTAAAACAAGTTAGGGGGCCATAGGAAAGGGGCTCGGGGGGCGTATACGCCCCCCAGGGCCGCCTGTTGGACAGCCCTGCAATATTATTAACCATACTGGTATCTGCATATATACACACCATTCTGTTTTCATCTTGGGGCTCTTCCACATAGCCCTATATCCCAGAATATGAAAGCAGAGAATCCCACAATATTTGCCTTGAACTGGAATATCTGAGTCCACACTGCCAACTATCCCAGTTCAAAGCAGAAAATGTGGGATTTTACTCAGTTGTGTGGATGAGGCCCAAGTCACATTTGGCAGGCCATCTCCTGTTACACTCTTTAGTCTACAAAGCCTATAGCTCAGGCATGGGCAAACCTTGGCCCTTCAGGTTTTTGGACTTCAGCTTCCACAATTCCTAACAGTCTGTGGGCCGAAGTTTGCCCATGCCTGCTATAGCTGGTCATTCTGCCTGGGAGATCTGTCAGTTCCTACAAAGACTCCCAAGCTCTTGACTCCTCATAACAAGATTTATTTATTTATTTATTTATTACTTCATACTTGTCTGCCCCCCCCCCCCTCGACAGCTCGGGGCGGCTCACAGCAATTCATAAAACACAGTTAGCAAACATATCATAAGACCACAGTAAAATACCATTAAAAGAACTACAATTAAAACAGCGAATAAAATTACAGTGGGCAAAAAAGGAAGCAGTAATCTAGCCAACCTCGAAGGCCTGCTGAAACAGCAGAGTCTTAATTGCTTTCCTAAATGGGAGAAGGCTCTGGGTGGCGCGGATGCCGGCGGGCAGTGCATTCCACTGTGTTGGCGCCGCAACAGAGAAAGCCCGCCGGCGTGTTGTAGATAGATGACAAGTCTTCACATTTGGGATGACCAGGAGATTTTGCTCTTCGGAGCGCAACGATCTAGTGGGGTGATATGGGACAAGGCGGTCCTGCAGATAAATTTGTTGCAGTAGTAAGCTTTCTTTCAGGGATAGTTGTCTGTTGCTGCTGTTATCATCCTGCCATTTCCTTTGTGTGGGATTCATGGCATCTTCTGACAGTTAAAACGAACATAATTTTTCATTCACAGAACACAATTTTTTAAAAAAAATAAACTATCAAAAATTAAAACTACTAATAAAACAATCCAGCACATTATACAAAGCCTGGTCCTCCAAAAAAAGAAATGTTCAAAGGCCTGTCTGCAGAAAGATAGGAAATAGGACATCTAGTCTCTCTAGGAAGGAATTAAAAAGCATGGGAGCAGCCACGTAGTAGGCCCTCTCCATGTTCCAATATGGCATACCTTTGATGATGGTAGGACAGAGAGGAAGACCTCAAGATATAGACAGGTTTGTATGGAAAAATAAGTTTCTTCAAATAATCTGGATCCCATTGATGGCCTTCAAGGAATCTTCTCTTTAAAGATCCATAGATTACCCCCACTCCACAAGCAATGAGCATTATTTAAAATGAAGAGAGCTTAAAATGTACTTGAATACAATTGGAATTAATATATATTTTAAATTATTGCTAGTATTTGATAAATAGCCACAGATGTGCATTGCAGTTTGCCTTAGAATGCCTGTTTTCCTCACAATGTGGAGCAATGTAAAGATCTGGCTGTAATAACAACAGATCTGTTCTGTACTCATGCCTACATTTCAAATGTTGATTCACCCTGCCCCAATTGTGTGTGAAACGTATTTATCTATGGAGAAATCAATCAGTTCTGTCCATTTGAGCAGTTCACATCTGTGATGGTCGCCCTTTTTATAACTAAGACACAGTAAATTCCATAATCCGTGTGGAATAATTGTAGCCCAAATGAGTCTTTTGTATCCGTCTTTCATGGAGATTGCTTAAAACAAGGCACATATGTTTTATCAGTAACAGTACCCACAGTGAGAAAGGGAAGTTTTACATCGTGTCTTGAATCAATCATTCTTGCATATTTGAAAAGAACAAGATAAAGAGCCTTGAACCTAAGAAACCACAACTGTTTTCTTTCTCATGAATGGGAACACAGTAGTTTTCCCCCCTGCCTTTCCTGTTTCTTCCTTTCTCCCAACACTATCACACTGTGGCAAAATCTAGTGACCTTGAAATCAATGGGTTTACATTCTATTTCTTGAAGGAGTTGATTTCATTTGCTACCCAAAAGCATGCCTGGTAATATTTTATTTTGATTAATAAAGTAGGAACATGAAAGGTATCTTTATGGCTGCATGCCAAAGGAGTTGCTTTTCTCTCCATAAATTTTAGGATTTCTTGGAAATGAGTGGAGAAGGGAGAAAATGATAAAATATGGCACATAATTTGCAAAAATTACTCCGTTTTGTGTAATTGCCTTTTATAACAGCATGAGGACTCCAAGGACAAAACAAGGGTTTGGAAAAGCTACTTTGGGAGATTACAGCTGACAGAATGCCCCCTCCCTCACCTAGCATGGCCATTCTGGGAAGTGTTAACCCCAAAAGGTGACTTGTTCATGTTGAGGACAAACTTCAAACTACGTTGAGAAGGCTTCCATCTAGTCAAGGTTAGACTATCTCCAACCCTCCCTTAAATTTACAAGCCAATGAGCTCAATCAGGCTTTTCCAGCCCAAGAATATGTTGTTCTAAGTATTGCATTTGGTTCCACATGATTCCTACTAAAAGGCGATGGCTAATTGATTAGACTATTTGGCTACATTCCTATGCTAATCTGAGAACAGATGCTAGTACATTGTTAATGAGCCAGCATGGGCCTGAAGATTGGGCTGGTTGGACGCTGGAAACCAAGGAGTTCAAATTTCTACTCATCCATGAAGCAAGCAAACTGGGTGGCCTTTGGCGAGTCACTCAACCTATCTTACCACATGCTGTGGAGGAGACTGATGAAAGCACTCCATGTACGTAACCATTTGGTTGGGGCTATGTAGTTCATTTTGGAAAACTCTGAGAAAGACAGGTGGAGTGGAGTTGGGTGGAGTGAGGGAACATTGTAGGAACAATGTGAAAAGAGTGATCCTGAGGCAGCAGAGCTGAGAACAGTGTTATTTGAGATGTAAAGCTGGCTGAGAAAGTGTGATGTTAGCCAGCTGTAGTTGCTCTATGGGATAATGGTTTTAAGTTATTATTTCAATTGTTTTATTTAAAAGATATGGGGTTCAATTTTCTGTTTTACATCCCTCTGAGGGTCACTCAGACAGTCAAAATTCAGAGGGGGGGGGGAGGAGAAGGAGAAGATAACAGATTGAATATTCTTTATCCAGAGGTGTTTCAGATTTCAGATCCCCCCCCCGATTTTATAATACCTGTACTTGTATATGTACAAAATGAGATTGAAGATGGAATCCTAGTATAAACATGACATTCATTTATGTTTCATATACAATTTATACACATAGCTTGAGGGTAATCTTATACATAATATTTTAATAGTTTTGTGCATGAAACAAAGCTTGTTTCGGAAAGTATAGTGTCACTGCCTCAGTCAATCATTTCAGAGTGTTATATATTTTGGAATTCCAGATAAAGGAATTCTCAACCTATATTAGCATAAAATGTATTTTGGTTTTAAGCTAAACTTCACATGTATTGTTCAGATCATTCCTGAACAATAGCTTATCTCTGAGTTGCTGTAGTGACTTAAAACCTCTGGGGAGAGGAGGACACAAATCTGTCAAGCTTAGGCTCATTTACTTGAAAGTTATTTCACTGAGTCATGCCATCTGAGGGATGCTGGGAGCCATTGTTAAAAAAACCCTTTTCCAGTCTGTGCCATTGTATTTAATGTGGGGCTTATTTCAAGTAGGTATATTTGAATCCCAAAGTAATAGTAGCACATGTTTTATTAGCTTTATTGATGTGTTATTTTAGCTCATGTAAAGCCTGCAAGCCAATGAGTTCAAGATTCTAAACAAAAGTGATATTGCATAGAAATAAGCTTTTATGTGAGACTTTTTCTATTACCATTATTATTTGTGTATGGATTTAGCCACAGATAATATGGTACAGAAATGTTCTCACTTGTGTTATTTCCCTCCTCCGCCTGCTCGTTACAGTAATGTGTGCACCTGCAGATCCAATGAGTATACAAAACCCGTTTCTGATGTAGCTATTCATTTTTCCTCCCTCAAAGGTGAACATCTGTCCAAGATCAGTAATGGCCTGGGTATATCACAAATCTTATTTTTCTAAGACACAGCACTTAATTTTCCCTTGGGTAAACAGAGCCAATAATGGAGGAATACAGTAGGATCACATATCATTAAACTATCACCAAGAGTTTAAATGACAGCCTTTAATCTACTTCTGAAGTGAGAGACCAGAAGGCTTAAATTATGACAGATGAATGCTAATTGTTAACAAGTCGGTAATGACAGACTTCTTTCCAAGGTGGTGTTAGCATTTTGGGAATGCTTTCTAATAACCACTTTATAGCTGTGGGCTTTAATTTTAAGTACCTCACTAAATTACATCTCTTAGAATTTGATAGGATGGAGCCATGACACTCAAAATAATATCAAAGTGCTATAATTCTGCAGAAGGGCTACCCCATAATTTACATCATCCTTTTTAATTGTGTTCCAGAAGCTTACTGTAAACTTAAAGGAAGTTATGACAAAGGATGAACCAAAACAACAAGAAATGTAGAATGCCCTTACCAGCTGATAAGGTTGTTAGATTTTCAAAGTAAAATCAGTGCCATTAAATAATGTACAAAGGGACACATGTCCACTAGGTAGGGATGGCTCTGACTATGGACTAGATCTCACTGGAAAGCCTATGTTGTGGCAGCAATGGCAGCTAAGAAACGCTTCTTTACTGCCACCATTGCATCAACAGCACAGTGTCATCCGGATGAGCTTTCTGAAGTGGTCAGGGGCATTTTACATTCTGCCTGAAAAGATGTATACCACCTGGCAGCCTACTGTGAAGAATTTGCAAAAAAGGATTTGTAGATAAAATTTCTTGGATGTAACCTTGGTCCCTATTTGTCCTGTGTTGTTGAATACATTTCAATTTGTGCAGCCTGAGGATGTGGACAGGAACCTTGAAAAGTGAGTTCCCACTCATGCATGTTATTAAAAGCAACTGGAGGAGAACTAGTGGATTGGAGGAGGGGAAATAGCAAATGCCTCACTACAGAAAGGAAGGTTTCCAATTTTCCTAAAAGCAGGTCATTATTGAAAAAGATACTCTCTGGAGAAGTCTTGGCCAGTACATTTTTAAGGGTTTAGAACATGTGGTGTATTTCCAGTTCCAGGAGTTCCTGGATGAGATGGATTATCGAGATCCATTTCAATCTGAGTTCAGGCCTGGTATTTATGGAACAGAGACTGTTTTGGTTGCCTGGGTTGATGACAAGGAACTGCATAGGAGGGATACATTTCGTTGACTTTGATGAACCTCTCAGGGGTTTTCAGCACCAATGACCATGGTTTCCTTCTGAGTTGCCTTTCAGAGATGGAGCACTGCTTTATGATGGCTCTGGTCTTTATGGGAGGATGCACTTCTCACTATGGGAGAAGAATCCATGACAAAATTGCTGTTGTGACTTTTCACAGAGTCATAGAATCATAGAATTGGAAGAGACCTTGTGGGCCATCCAGTCCAACCCTCAGCCAAGAAGCAGGTAAATTGCATTCAAAGCACCCCCGACAGAGGGTCATCTAGCCTCTGCTTTAAAGCCTCCAAAGAAGGAGCCTCCACCACACTCTGAGACAGAGAGTTCCACTACTGAACAGCTCTCACAGTCAGGAAGTTCTTTCTAATGTTCAGATGGAATCTCCTTTCCTGTAGTTTGAAGCCTGTCTCCAGGGCAGCAGAAAACAAGCTTGCTCCCTCCTCCCAATGACTTCCTCTCACATACTTATACATCATGTCTCCTCTCAGCCTTCTCTTCTTCAGGCTAAACATGTCCAGCTCTTTAAGCTCCTCCTCATTGTTCTCCAGACCCTTGCTCCCTCCTCCCTATGATTTCCCCTCATGGCCATCATGTCTCTTCTCAGCCTTTTCTTCTGAAGGCTAAACATGCCCAGCTCAAAGCCACTCTTCATATGGCTTGTTCTTCAGACTCTTGATCACTTTGGTCACCCTCCTCTGGGCACACTCCAGCTTGTCAACATCTCCAGCTTATCAACATCTCCCTTCAATTGTGGTGCCCAGAATTGGACACAGTATTCCAGGTGTGGTCTGGCCAAGGCAGAATAGAGGGGTAGCATGACTTCCCTGAATCTAGACACTATACTGCTATTGATGCCGGCCAAAATCCCATTGGCTTTTTTTTTTGCTGTTGCATGACATTGTTGGCTCATGTTTAACATGATGTCCATGAGGACTCCAAGATCTTTTTCACACGTACTGCTCTCCAGCCAGTCATTGTCCTCCATTCTGTATCTTTGTATTTCATTTTTTTCTGCCTAAGTGAAGTATCTTGCATTTGTCACTGTTAAACTTCATTTTGTTAGTTTTGGCCCATATCTCTAATCTGTTAATATCGTTTTGAATTCTACTCCTGTCTTCTGGGGTATTGGCTATCCCTCCTAATTTGGTGTCATCTGCAAACTTGATGACTAAAAGAAGTCCTAAACTGTAAGGATTCCTGGTATTCCAGGATTCTTGTTATGGATTCTTGTCAACAATTAGGAAACATATTTGTTGAGTATTTTGTTAATATTGCTATTGAAGTTTTCTAAAAAAGCTGATCCCAGTGGCACATTTTATTTCCACTGGAAGTTTCTCACATGCAATAATGCTAAATGACAAAACGTTTTATTGGCAGTTAGCTTCTGATTATAGACAGAGTTGCCTTTGAAAAGTAGGACAAATTTCCTGAGTTTCAGATATGAATGAATTAGCACAACTTTCCTGTGTGACATAGAGTGGGGTAGAAATATTTTTTTTATAAAAAAAAAACAAAGAAGCAATTGTCTTAGGGAAATATATTAACTATGAAGGGGGAAAGTAAAATGTGTGGCATGACTCTGAGCTATATGAACCCTTTTTAAAACAAAGTATTAGCTTTCTTGGATTTGAGAACAATAAAGTTAATAATGATTTTTGGTGTAAGGTTTTGGTGTGATAAGGAAAAGGCATTTGAAACTTCTTATCTGAGTTCTTGGCTTTTAGTTCAACCTCCAAGGAATTGCTACTACAACCCAAGAGAAATATTGGAATACTGCTGAGAAATTTATACTCATCTTTGGTAAATTTAAACATAATTGCTAGTTCAGAGAAAAGACAACCCATTGAATAAATGGGATTGACCCAACCTGTTGATTTAGCCATTAATTAAATTGATTTACTCTACTTGGAACTACAAATTAGAATTTGGCTTTAGTTGTTTTAACACAGGGGGAAAGGGTTCAAAGTTACATCATGGCTAGAGTAACACTCTCTAAAACTGGACCTTCTCCTTGCTTTTGCCATTTTAAGTAAGATATGCTATATTACTATGCCATCCGCAGATTGTAGTATTCATGAGAGATCCTGGAACAAATCTCTAGCAGATACCAAAGACCTGATGTATTCCAATATCTGAGGTTGGGGAATTTTCAGTAAATAACTGTTGATCTGAAAACCATTTCAACTTATGATATCATTTACAATTTTCAGCATGAACTTCCCATCTCACCATCTCATCACCTCTATTTTCATATTAACCTTCATAAAACCAAGAATCTCAATCTATGGCTCATACCAAATGAGAGACTCCCTCCTGGGCCCACAGAAGACTGGGCGACTTGGAAGGCACTGAACAGACTGCGCTCCAGCATCATGAGATTCAGAGCCAACCTTAAGAAATGGGGCTACAAAGTGGAGTCCATGACATGTGAATGTGGAAAAGAGCAAACCACAGACCACCTATTACAATGCAGTCTGAGCCCTATCACATGCACAATGAAGGACCTTCTTATAGCAACACCAGAGGCACTCCAAGTGGTCAGCTACTGGTCAAAGGGAATTTACTGCAATGCCAAGTTTTTAAACTCTATGTTTTAAAATATATATTGCAACAGTACCCTTGGTTTGCTCCTGATACGATAAATAAATAAACCTTCATGCAAAAATTTGTATTCTGTTATTTATGTTGTATTTTCTAATGCATATCCAAGTGTTTGCATGGACAGAATCAAATGTGAACCACTTGAACACCCAAAGCCAAAACAACAAGATAACATAAATCTCTCCCTCCCTCCCTCCCTCCCTCCCTCTCTCTCCCTGCTCTCTGTGTGTATATATATGTGTGTGCATGTGTGTGTATACAGATGTAATGCAGTGATGGTGGGGGTCTGTGTGCGAAGTTTGGTCCAGATTCATGACTGATGGTCTCTGGATGTGAGTGAAAGTACTGCAACTTCCATCGTTTGGGGTCCATTTCTCTCAAACCCCACCAGGACCTAAAGTGGGTCATGAGGGGGCAGGATTGTAGCCAGAAAAAGTGGAGGTGGGGTTGAAACAATTTTTAGCGAATGATTAAGAGTAGGTCCGAACGAAGGTTCTTAGGAAGGACTCATCCCACTTTCTACAAGCGCATTGATGACTAAAAGGCCAATCTGAGATGGGCAAGTAGAGTTGGGTGATGTTGTTTCCAAGTTGCGCTTCTTTCTGCATTGTCGTTTCTCTTCGAGACTCGTTCGGTGTGTCTTCTCGAAAAAGGCTGTAGCATTGTGGATAGTGCTTCTCCATGTCTCCCGGTGTAAGGCCAGGGTGGACCCTTGTTGGTGATCAATCTGGCTGAGCCTGAGGTGTTGTTTCAGGGAATTTTTATATCTTTTTTGGGGGGCACCTCTCTTGCACTGACCCGTGGCAAGTTCACTGTAGAGTAGTATCTTTGGGAGGTGGTGGTCCTCCATCCTAGAAACGTGTCCTGCCCAGCGCAGCTGTGTTTTCAATAGCATGGCCTCAATGCTGGGATCCTTGCTTGCTCAAGGACAGCAACATTTGTCACATAGTCCAGTGTACATTTAGGATTGTGCGAAGACAGCGCTGATGAAAGCGTTCGAGGAGTCGTAGGTGTTGGTGATAGGTGACCTATGTTTCAGACCCATATAAGAGAGTAGACACACTAATTTTTGTGCTTTGCCTCAGGTGTTTGTTACTCCAGACTCTTTTGTGAAGCCTTCTGAAAGTACTATATGCCTTTGCCAATCTGTGATCTATCTCTTTATCAATCTTGGCGTCTGAAGAGATGATGCTTCCCAGGTAGGTGAATTGCTGGACGGACTTAAGCACAGATTTGCCTATGCTGACATGGGGATGATGGTGTTCTTCCTGTGGTGCGGGCTGATAGAGAACTTCTGTTTTCTTCAGGCTGACTTCCAGCCCAAACAGTTCTGCAGCTGTTGCAAAGCAGGATGTAAAGCGCTGCAGAGCTGCTTCTGTATGGGTGACAAGGGCAGCATCATTGGCAAAACATGGGAGTGGGGTTGAAACAATATTTTAGCGAATGATGAAGAGTAGGTCCATAACACAAAATAATATAAATTATATTACTAGTTTTATATTTTTATATAGTCTTAATTAACTCAAACTCTATTTTAGCTACAATGATGGGTCTAGATCAAAACTGGCACTCAAACCCTGACTCTACGACTATTTTAAATACTAGTGGGGTTTTGGGGGGACATAACAGAGAATGATGGGACTTGCAGCCTGCTCATATCCTTATCCATTTCCTAATGGGGACATTCATAAAATCAATAAACAAACAATGACTTTTTCTAATGTCTGCTCTTTCCAAAAGACCTAACCCAAGCGTCAACGGGTACCTAAGCTAGTATATAATAAGAGTGTATGTGTGAATGTATGCACGTATGTGAGTGATGATGTATGTTTGTGGCTGATTTGCTTTTGGTGGCTCCCTCTTTCAGAGATGACTGTGACCCCACCAATGATGGACCTGGACCAAACTTGGCACACAGACCCCCTCCTCCTCATGGCAAACATTAAATACTGGGTTTGGGGGGACTGATCCACCATGTGGCAGTTGTAGTTCACCCTGCATCCAGAGAGCACTCTGAATCCCACCAATAATGGATATGGGCCACACTTGGCACAAATAATTCCTATGACCAACAGAAAATACTGGAGGGGTTGGGGGGTTGTATTGACCCACCATAGCGGTAGTTGTAGTTCACCCTGCCTCTAAAGAATACTCTGAACTCAACTAATGACGTATCTGGACTACACTTGGCACACAGGACCCCCATGACCAACAGCAAATATTGGAGGGGTTTGGGGGAATTAACCTGGCATGATGTGAGTTGTAGTCCAGCCATATATGTTTACTTAATGGGATCATTCATAA
Organism: Anolis apletophallus; assembly: GCA_030556195.1. Taxonomy (NCBI): domain Eukaryota; kingdom Metazoa; phylum Chordata; class Lepidosauria; order Squamata; family Anolidae; genus Anolis; species Anolis apletophallus. The sequence goes on along the minus strand of JARBWK010000007.1, from coordinate 102,392,832 downwards.
AATCCCAAATTTTATTTATTTATTTACCTTATTTATATCCTGCCTTTCTCTACCCCAATGGGGACTCAAGGTGGCTTACATATGGCATCTCCGCAGTGCCTTAGAACATACAATGTTAACTTCGAGTAACTTGAATTAAAATTAAAACACAGTAAACATGATTAAAACAATGTATTTTCCTAATAAATGGTGTTACAAATTACCACATATCTAACCCAGTCATCTCCGGGTACCTAAGCTAGTATAAAACAGAATAGAAGAAAATAAAATAAAATAACATTTAATTCTTGTATGTGGGAACCAATTCCAGTGTTCTCCAAAGGTAGAATCTTAATTCTCCATAGTGTGCCAACCTAAAGACTTCATAATTTCCAGAAAAATGACATAGGACTGTTTTTGAGGGGTGGGCGGATACTTAACATTACCTAGGGAAAGAAATACCTCAGTGGCAAAAATAAAGAATTTTCTAGGAACATTTCTGATCGATTCATATTGTTTATAGCAAACATGCACATGGCAAGTGGTTGACATTTGAAAACACTGTTTGCAACCATATCAATTAGAAAGTTCCATGCAGCATCTGAAATTGAATATGACTCTGGGCAAGTGACATTTCTCTTTCTATTTATTTATATAACAATATTTATTTTTGCAGCCATTAGCTATGGATCCTACAATAAATTGTATCCTATAATTTCAGTAATAGTTTCTGAAAGCATTTCCACCAAAGTTTTAGTATTTGAGAATTACCTTTTCTGTCCAGCTGTTTATCTGCCAGGAAATAAAATGAAAAATGAGAGAAACCCCATAGCATGGCTGACTGAGAAAAATGGGACGCAGTCTACTTCATCCATTGCAATTAATAAATTGAGATGGATTTCATGAAAACCTATACTTTATGTCTTTTTATGATGAACCATAGTAATATGTCTACTGTAATGGATCTACCTTAATTGGGAATAGTAATTCAATACGGATATGCTCTAACAATATACTCCACATACCACAATATGTTGCTGATGTTATCTCTCCAGATGAGATATATCTATACTTCCAGTTATGGATACTAATATTCCCAGCTGTCACCAGTTTATACATGTGCAAATGTGCATTATCATTTCTGTTAAACCACATCTGGAGACCATCCTGACTAAAAGTGGAAAATAAGAATCCAGCCACACTGTAGAATGAATGCAGTTTGTCATCTGTAACTTCCATGGATCATTCCTATGGAATCATGGGATTTGTAGTTTGTTGAGACACCAGCACCCTTGGAGAAAGAAGGCTCAAGACTTGGTAAGTCTATAGCTCCTATGACTGCATGACATTCAGCCATGACAGTTGAAGTGCTGTCAAACTGCATTCATTCTATGATGCAAATGAACTCTAAGGGAACTACTGGCATGTCTTTTACTGGATATGATATATGTGAGCAGAAAGAGATCATATTGGCATGTTATAAATACATGGGTCATTCTGCCTTACCAGTCCATGTACAGTATGCATTTATATCTGTCCAATATCAGACAAGAAAGTAATAGATGTTATTAATCTAACATTAGCCTTTCTAAAATAGTGACATAATCCCACTAGCTTTTAGCACTGGATTTTATTTCTGCTTGGATAGATTTTTGGGTTGTGAAGTTCAGAAACATTATAAGCATGTAGTGAAGGAGAAAGAACAGTTGGGGGGAGGGTCATATTTTCAAGGAATCTGCCAGATGACAATTAGAGAAACTACGTAATCTTAATTAAAAAAATCTTTCATTGTATACTTCTCTGACCTTCAACCATGTTCCAAACAGGCTGGTGGTAATTAACAGAAACTGTAGCTTGCTTTTTCGTCTTTTATACTTAAAAGGCTAAGTAACTGTGTGCTATTTGACAACAAGTTTCCATCCCATTTCAAAGTGCAGGTTATCACCTATAAAGCCCTACATGGTTCAGGTCCAACCTATCTTTGTGACCACATCTCCTCCTGTGAACCTGTGTGGCTCTAAGTTGTGCCAGGGAGGCCTTCCTCTCGGTTCTGCCTCCGTTTTTAGTATGGTTGATAGGAACAAAGGAAAGAGCCTTCTCGGTGGTGGCCATCCTACTGTGGAATGCCTTCCCCATTGAACTTATACAAGCCCCTACACTAAAACACTATAGGAAGGAGTTTAAAAGTTGGTTTTCCCAGCAGGCATGTGATAACATTTAGATCAAGATTTCTCAACCTGGGAGGTTGCAAGGGGGGTCTCCAAAGACCATCAGAAAACACAGTATTTACTGTTGGTCTTAGGGGTTCTGTGTGAGAAGTTTGGCCCAATTGTGTCATTGATGGAGTTCAATGCTCTTTGATTATAGATGAACTATAAATCCCAGAAATTACATCTTCCAAATGTCAAGGTCTATTTTCCCATCGGTGTTCACATTTGGGCATCAAGTTTGGTTGAGGTCTATCACTGTTTGAGCCCACAGTGCTCTCTGGATGTAGGTGAACTATAGCTCAAGGTCAATGCCCACCAAACCCTTCCAGTATTTTCTGTTGGTCATGGGAGTTTTGTTGTTCCAAAAAAAAGGGGTTGATGTAAAGTACAAAACGCAGCAGAGAAGCAGTTAAAAAGGGTTTACAGCAAATGTGGCATATGAGGACTCACACTGGAAATAAAGCATCTGAGCATACAAGCAATGTTATTAAAGCATTTCTACTTTATTGTAGAAAGCAACAGAAAAGCAGTAATACACATGCAACAGCATGTTTAACAAGTTAGAACAGGAGAAAACATACCATGAGGCACACAAAATGGATGGCATACAGCAGAAGACTTAACAGCAACTCTAAACTCCTCCCTTCTTCATCGCTGTGATTGGAAGAGAGAGAGAGCCAATAGGCAGGGCCTAGCAACAGTGTTTCTAACCTTCTGACTATATTATTATTCTACCTCTAGATGGCGCTCATGAGAGAGGAAATCTGCTTACTTCTATCCACTCTCATGAGACAGACACATCACATCCATCTAGACTTCAGTATAAACAAATTGAACTACAGCATTTTGCAATTTAATTTCAACACCCCTTCACAAAATGATGTATGTTCACATTTCTAAATTTAACCCTTTACAAAACTCATAATGTTTTTCAGAACTCAGTGGCTTTGTCAGACCATCAACAAAATTTTCGACAGAAGGAACATAATTAAGAACAATCCTTTTATCTTTAACAAATTGCTGAACATTTGAATACCTAGCATTGATGTACCTAGATTTTATCTTTAAACCTTGGCTTTCTCCCAATGCGTTGTTTCGAGAGCTTCTTTTCAGCTTCCCCTCTTTTTAACATCTCTATGTAATTTTGAGGTTCACACCAATCTTTCACCTCTGTTTTTACAAGATCACATAGGTACTGTTTTGGAGGAATTCCTTTGGTCTTTCTGGAACTACATCTAGGAAGAACCCTTTCCCCTCCATCAGTGTCATCAGGGGCTACCTCTGTTTCAGCACCTGAATTAGAACTTATGGTTCTGCTAGGAGAAGTTTCACTTTTAACATTTCTCCACTGAGGATCTTTGCTTTCTAAACTTGATCCATTTGTTTGTTCTTGACTTACAGCAGTATGCTGTGAATCTGGTTGCAAAACAGGTTGTATAGTTTGTGGTGCAACCTGAGCAGATGTGAAAGGCACAAACACCTCTTGGTTTGCATGTATTCTTTCCCACCCACTGTGTTGCTGAAACTTCGCATTCTTTGAAACTAGCACTCTGTTGCCATTAAACCAGAAACACCAACCTTTTGACTCAGGAGATGGGCCTAAGTATTTCAACTTTTGCCAAATTTTGGCCTTTTTGTGTCTCTGTTGGGAAGGGATTAGGACAAAGGTGTCACTCCCAAAAACTCTGATTGAATTCAATTCAGGAGTTCTCCCAAAAAAGAGCACGTAAGGAATGTTGTTTACACTCCTGCAGAATGAACGATTCAAAATATGAACAGCATTTGCAACTGCTTCACCCCAGAATCTGTCACTCAATTCTGCATCTCTCCTCATCTTTCTGGCGACAACCTTTAAGACGCCAATCCATCTTTCTGCTACACCGTTTTTGTTTGGTGAGTAGGGATTTGTTAACCTGTGCAGAACACCAAACTTCTCACACAAATTCCGCATTTGTTTTGATAAGAATTCAGCTCCTCTGTCTGTCTGAATCCGTTGAACTGGTGTGTCTGGAAACTGTGTTTTCATCAGTTTCAACCATGCTGCAATTCTCTGAAAAGCTTCACTTTTGTTTTTCATAAAGTAAGTGAACTTTAACCGTGAAAAGTCATCCACCAGGATTAGAAAAAAATTGGAACCTCCAATCGACACAGGATGGGGTCCTGAGATGTCAATATGTACAAGCTCCAAAATCCTCTTTGAAACCCTAGCACTGGATTTCGCAATTGGAGCACGTTTCAAATTTTCAGCAGCACAAATAGAACAGTCAAGAAACTTATCACACCGTTTGATAGACATTCCACTTAATTCAGCTGTCTTACGCAAATAATTCCATGGCAAATGCCCCATTCTCCTGTGGAACTCGTGAAGACAATTCTCATGCAAAGGGGCAGGATTTGCAGGAATTTGTGATGCGCAAGCAGTCACTTCATTTTTAGCACATTTCAGGATAAAGAAACCATTTACCTGAATCAATGGAAATGAATTTCCCTGTGGATTCACTAACAAACTTTTGTCTTTCTCTAAAGACACTTTAAAATCTGCTTCCAACAATTTGTAAACACTCAAAATGTTATATGCAACTTCTTTTACGAAATAAACATTTTTTAAAGTACATCCTAGTTTGTCAAGGTACAATTCACCACTACAAACCCCTTCAACTTTTGAATCATCAGCAAGAGAAATGAAATTAATGTCAGGGTCTTTTACATTCTTCAAAAGTTCCTTGGACTTCACCAGATGTTGTGTGCAGCCGGAATCAATGATGAAACAGTCCTCTGGATGACCATCAGTAGCCACAAGAACAGAATGATGAAAATCCTTGGACGTAGTATCAGGCCTCGACATCTGCCCCTTCTTCTCAGGATTTTGTCTGCAATTGCGGGTATAATGCCCTCTTTTCTTGCATCTAAAGCAAACTACCTGTGACTTAGACTTTACAACACAAGCAGTGTCAGTCCTAGTCCAAAAATCTTTCTCCGGCCCTTTAAAAGCCTTTTGCAGAGGAGCAGGGGCCCTCAATTTGCGTTGGGATTCAAATTCTGCAAGCTTCCCCGAGATGAAAGGATTGTTCAAATCTTCTTGCGGAAGACCATGAAGCGAGTCTACAAACCCAAAGTAACCGCTGGATAAAGATCCCATCAAAATTAAAGCCTGTTGCTCAGCAGGAAAAACAACGTCTCTTGCTCTCAGCTCTGAAAAAAGGTTCACAAGCTTTGTGATATGGGTTTGCACAGAAGATCCCTCCTGCATCTTCAAATTAAAAAGCTGCCTCATCAAAATGATCTTTGTGCCAGATGACTGTCGCTCAAACATATTTCTGTACACTTTCCATGCATCTTCGGCGTGGACAATTCCATGAAGGTGAGGCAACAATTAATCAGAAACACCAAGTTGAATAACTGCAAGGGCTTTTGTATCCTGAGCAACTTGAGCTGCAGAAGGTTGCGAAGGAAAAGACAATACAATGTCCCACAAATCCAGCGAAACTAAATACGCTTTCGCCCTTATTTGCCAGATAGACCAGTTAACTTCAGTTAAACGTTGAAAAGGCAAAGAGCTGACTTGTATCACAGGCAGAGCCATTTTGTAATAACTTCACTGCCTTCACTCTCAAAGCCGGGAAGAAGCTGCAGCTTTTAAAATCTTCCTTTCGCTGTAATTAACTCACGTTCTCCAGTCGCTTTCAGCTTGCTCCGTAGAAAAAGAAAGCTGTGATGCACTCACGCAGACATGAGCAATCCTCTGAAGTCCCCTTCAGTGCATAGATTCCTTTAGGAATGCATGAAAACCGCATGCTATCCTATGCCAAGAAAGATTTCACTGCTCACTTTATGTTCTAATAGTTAACAGTCCTCCGACCTTTCCAGCAAAATAATCCAGGAGAGCTCACCAGCAAATGGAAACCCCCAGGGATGCAACAAGCCTGTTGCTCCAAAAAGGTCCACTGCAAAAAGAGAGATCACTCCAACTGCTAGATTCGGCCAAAAGGACAAAAGTTACTGCAAATTTTGGCAGAGGCTCAGAACTTTAAAAAAAGTCACTCATATTATCTAGCCACATGACTGCAAAATTCATCAATGCTGGGCCCATAACCTGTTGTTCCAAAAAAAAGGGGGTTGATGTAAAGTACAAAACGCAGCAGAGAAGCAGTTAAAAAGGGTTTACAGCAAATGTGGCATATGAGGACGCACACTGGAAATAAAGCATCTTTGCAAACAAGCCATGTTATTAAAGCATTTCTACTTTATTGTAGAAAGCAACAGAAAAGCAGTAATACACATGCAACAGCATGTTTAACAAGTTAGAACAGGAGAAAACATACCATGAGGCACACAAAATGGATGGCATACAGCAGAAGACTTAACAGCAACTCTAAACTCCTCCCTTCTTCATTGCTGTGATTGGAAGAGAGAGAGAGCCAATAGGCAGAGCCTAGCAACAGTGTTTCTAACCTTCTGACTATATTATTATTCTACCACTAGATGGCGCTCATGAGAGAGGAAATCTGCTTACTTCTATCCACTCTCATGAGACAGACACACCACATCCATCTAGACTTCAGTATAAACATATTGAACTACAGCATTTTGCCATTTAATTTCAACAAGTTTGTGTGCCAAATTTGGTTCAATTCTATTGTTGGTGGTGTTCAGAATGCCTTTTGATTGTGGGTTAACTATAAATTCCAGCAACTACCACTTCCAAATGACAAAATCTCCCCCCCCCCCCCAAAAAAAACCCCTCCACCAGTATTCCAATTTGGGCATATCGAGTATCTGTGCCACATTTGGTTCAGTGAATGAAAATACATCCTGCATATCAAATATTTACATTATGATTCATAACAGTAGCAAAATTACAGTTGTGAAGTAGTAATGAAGCAGCCAAATCAAGGAGTTATGGAACTCCGAGTACCAAGTTAACTTTAGCAAGCTACCTGAACGTGCGGGTGCAAGGATGAGGGAGAACACACGACAACTGTGAAGTAGGTGAAAAATCAAACAGGTTTATTCTGGCACCAGCTGGAGGGCTTCTGCCAGCAGAACACGCTGCAATCAGGGGCAAAAGACCCCGTCACTTTCAATACAAAGACATTTATACTCCAATGGAGGCATTTCAGTTAAGCCCTCCCCTTCTTCATGGATAAAAACCATCATAATTGGCTGGTGATTACTGTTGTTTACATGACATCTCATTAATCCAATAAACATTGCATTTCTATTTGCATCACATCCCAAAGTCACACCTCTATATGAAAACAATAGTCATTTATTATGTTAGTCTTTCTCACAGTACAGTATCAGTGCTAAGTCTCTGATGTTCCCAGGTTGAAACATTGACTTCCAGGCTCCGTGCCAGCAACGGAGGGGGTCAGACTCTCTGTCATGCGCAGTGCTTTCTCAATTCGCATTACATTCTCCCATAGCACAACCTGTACTGTTCCATTCATTCTAAGCCTATGTTATCTTCCGTTAGGCACAGAGTGCATCAAAACGCCTCAATCACAGTGTTATTTTCACAGTGCAAGTGCCTGCCTGATTCTTTGGCATCAGAACCCACTTTTTAAAGCTAAACACGTATGTAGCATCACTCTCTGACTGTACTTTTTGCACGGAAAGTACCAAAACCCGCTTTAGTAACAAACATATTTTTATGGTTGGGGGTCACCACAACATGAGGAACGGTATTAAGGGGTTAGGAAGGTTGGGAAACACTGGTTTAGACAGTATTTCTGTGCTGTGCTGTTTTATGGACATACTGCATGTAGTCATTTCATGAATGTTAATTTTTTTAACTTCATAAATTGCCTTTTAAAAAGATTTTATAATTATAATTTCACTGAACTCTTAATATAGTCTTTAATAAAGTCTTAATATAGTCTTTTAATATAGCTCATTCTGAGGATGGACACCGGGGCGGAATCTGTACCCGATAATTTTCATCTCTGCCTAGAAGCCGTGACTGGATGGCTGTGAGCCAGTAAGTTGAAGGTGAACCCGGCGAAGACAGAGATCTTGTGGCTGGGCCGCCCGGGGTGGGGTGGGGGGAGATCCAGTTGCTGACGTTTGACGGCGTGGCACTATGCCCGCAGCCTTTAGTTAAGAGCTGAGGGGTACGACTGGATTCCCAGCTGTCTATGGAGGCGCAGATTGCCTGCGCCTGCAAGACAGCCTTTTACCACCTGCGACAGGCAAAACGTCTGGCTCCCTATCTCTCCCGCTGCGACCTGGCCATGGTGATCCAAGCCATGGTCATCTCAAGGCTCGACTACTGTAATGCGCTGTACATTGGCCTACCTTTGTCGGCGATCCGGAAACTCAAGCTGGTGCAGAACACAGCAGCACGCCTGCTTTTAGGAGCCTCAAGATCTGCTCATGCAACTCCACTTTTGCGTGAGCTGCACTGGCTTCCAATTGAATTCCGGGTCTCCTTCAAGGTGTTAGTTCTAACTTTCAAGGCCTTATATGGTTTGGGGCCAGTGTACCTGAGGGAGCGGCTTACCCCATATGTGCCCAGAAGATCACTGCATTCAGAGGGGCTCAACTTGCTGGAGGTGCCTGGCATAAAGACCTACAGGCTATCTAGTAAGCGTCAGAGGGCATGAGCTGTGGCCGTGCCAACTCTGTGGAACTCCCTGCCTGAGGAGACGCGAGTCATACGGGACTTGATGCCATTTCGCAGGTCCGTTAAGACCTGGATATTCAGGCAGAAATTCGGCCCCTAACCGGTGCCTGCCACAATTTGTCACCCTGCCGTGTCATCGTCATTGCCAGTTGCACTATGCTGTCCTGCTGTTGTTTTACTGTTGGGAATGGGGTTTTAACTGGGGGTTTTAACTTGGTTTTATAATGCTTTGATGTGTTTTAGCCGATATTTTATTGCTGTAAATCGCTCTGAGCTCCAGAGAGAGCAGTATACTAAGCTGAATAAATAAATAAATAAATAAATAATAAGTCTTGGATTAAATATGATGAGACCCATTATTAGGAGGAATGCAATAATAATAATAATAATAATAGCTTCATCCAAGCATTTGAATTCACTACTCACAAGGAATTAAAGCTATACATACCATCAGGGCCGTAGCCAGGATTTTGATTCGGGGGGCTGAGTTTGGTTTGGGGGGGGCTGAGACTGGGTGGAAGAGGGTCTACCCTAGCAAACCTTTTGTATTGTTATCCCAATAACCCCATTAATGTGGGATATAATGAGCATGGTGATCAGATCATGATATAAATAAACATAACAGTTTAAATAATGTACCAGTAAGGCCTTTTCGCGGACCACCTTGAGAATTTCGGGGGGGGGGCTGAAGCCCCCATAGCCCCCCCTGGCTACATGCCTGCATACCATGAACTAGTATTGTGCTTATGTCAGACAGATATGAACATTCTGACATTCTTTAAAGAAGAAACAAAACCTTTCCATTCACACTCTCCATTTTTACTGATGTGACTGAGGACACCATGCATACATAGCACATTCCCCTTTCAGAGGTAAAAGGAAACAATTACTCACTTTTTAAATATTCCCATTAGAAACAATTAAAACATTAAAATGGGTAGATTCCCATGAAGAAAAGGGCAAACTGCCTCAAAGAGAAAAACAGTGCTGTGGTCTCACACTCTTCATTAAGACTTGCATTGGCCAATGTGGAATTTCAGGGTGCACTAATTAAGTGGAATGAGTGCAAAAGGTTACATTTGTGTGGTGTGGCTGGTGATTGAGCTCTCAGATAGAGTTGCTGGAAGAAGGCAGCCCTGAAAGAAACACTTGGCTTGGACTCTCAGCCGTGCATTAGTGAGGAATGGGAGAGTGCAACAAACCCATCACTAATGAGTCCCAGGTGAAATGACTGTTTCATGAGATGAAGCCCTTAAAAAATCTGAATATTTTGATTGATGAGAAAATTGTTTGGCACCCCTAATTGTTCCTTACATTAAAGCCCACGTCTTGTTTTATTCCCCCCCCCCCAATTAAAACAATCTGAGCTGACAAAGCTTAAAAACACACAATGAGTTATGAAGTAAAGGAAGGAGGGGAAATTCTAAACATGGAAGTTAGGGAGATAAATTTGTGCATCACATTTTGTGTTCGCTGAGTGTTTATGAGCTGCAACGGTATAATGAGAATCACTTTTTTCTTGAAGGAAGTTATTAAGCATGGATGAAATGTGTTTTCATATCATTACCTATGGACAGATGTTGAATTCTCATTCCTTTTGACCAAATTGTCTTTGGTATTAAAGTGTATATGTATATATGATCACACGGATTGCATATGAGTGCCAGTGCAAAATGGTGATAATACATTTAGGCCCAAGCAAGGTTAGTGTGCCCAAATTTAATCTTGGAGGTTGTATTTTTTACCTCGGAAGACCTGATTGGAGTCTGGAGCTAAAAGTTACAGAAGCACTGTACATTGAAGGTATATATCCATTGACCTCACAAGATGGCAAACTGTCATGAGGTTTGCAAACTGATGGAGCTTAAGTTCTGCACTGCCCATGTTTTTCATACCAGATGAGAGTTCTAAGTTTAATAGCAATTGCCATTGCCTCCTGAAGTCCCAAAAATTGCTCTACAACTCTTTCATCTTCCATTTACTTTTGTCTGCTGGGGGAAAAAGAGCTGTTATTCCCATCACAGAACTGGAACAGTTTAGTGGAGGAATGTTCCCGAAAGCACTCTGGCTGCATCAACTTTTACATTCCAGAGCTTCTAAGTACCTTATCAGACAGTGAGGAGTAAATTGGGGGATAGCAGGAGAGATTGAGGGGCAGCGGAGGGAACCATCATGCTCTGTTCCCTACCATTGGGTCCGTTCTCTGCCTTCCCACGACATTTCCCTGCTGTCCCACATTTCCTCTTGAGCTCCTCTTCCTTGTTCAATGAGGAGTCAGGTGTATACCTGACTCCTTTGGACTCCCCTGCTGCAACACTGCTGGCATGAATCCCCACAGAGTCCCATTGGAAGTAGCTCTGCATCATGTGATGGGCTCCATGGGACTCCCTTCCAGCAGCTGAGAGAAGCAGGGAGAAGACGCTTCTCTCACTGCATCTGATAAGGTCCGAATACATAGATGAGCTCTTTATGTTGTCAGCTGAAAACAGCTGGATATTATTTTATGGGTTCTCTTCATGAGCATCTTCAAAAGATGTGCCATTAGGAAATGTCAGCTGTTTAGTACATGAAAACAAATGTATTGATAATAACTGGAAAATTCTTGTCAGAATATTTTACTGTAATAGACGCTGGGTACCTTATCACATTGGGACTCATTTAAAATCGTTCTCAAACTGTATCAGACACAGTGTTTCCTAATGTGATGAGGTTCTTGATTGTCCACACCTCTGTAGACTATAGCGAGACTTCTCAAAATGATTAACCCCCTACATGATGGCAGTTTCTGGTCCAGTCAAAGATTCCCTGAATTAGCAAACATCTGGAGTGTTCTTTAGAAGAAGTACGGTACTTTAAATGTTCATCTAAAGCTCCAAGACCATCTCCTTCATGACATGTCCCCTTTATCTACTCAAGAATCATACTTCTAAGGGCCCTTCCACATAGCCATATAACCCAGAGTATCAAGGAAGAAAAGCCCACAGTATCTGCTTTGAACTGATATATCTGAGTCCACACTGCCATATGATGCAAATAACATGGGATTTTTTTCAGTTGTGTAGAAGGGACCTAATACCACCCTTACACTTTTCCAGAGTTTTGAACTAACATGCCAAAGTTAACAATTTTATTTAGATGAAAATGGAAATGTTGGGATGATGTTTTGGTTTTTTTAAACCCACTGTAATGACTGGTAAAAAATAAAATTTCTCATAATTCCTAAGTTGTTTCTGGGCAGAGGTCATCTTTGGTAAGTAGCTGGTTTATTTAAACAACTTCTTAACATTTTTATATCTTTAAAGTATATTTAAAGGAAAACATAAATCACTAAAATGACTTACAGCAGTAATACATTTTCCTTTAACTAAAGACTCAGAGTAATAAATAAAGCAATAACAACAACACCCTGTTTCAAGCTGTTTCGGAATATTTTTTACTCATTGTCTATACTAGGTTTTTGAACCCCTGATCTCAGGCTGGATCTACACTGGTAAATAAGGAAGTTTGGAACTGCACTGTATGGTCATTATATCCATATAACACAGTTCAATGCAGCCACGAACACACACCTTGTCCTCGTAGATGTTTCAATTACTCTTTATACACAAACAACAGCTTCGGGGAGGGTTAAAGGTTCAGTATCTGTAAAATCTCTCTGCACAATTTTGAATGCAGATATCCCTTATTCCTTCCATGTGTGAAGAGCAATGGAAAAATCAGTGTAGTGAGGTAGGCTTGTGGTTCCTCTTTCCCCTATGTTTAATCTATATACATTTCAAATGCTTATATAAGGCTAGTGGGTTTCCTGAATCCCTCATGTATATCCTTGTCATCTTTCAAATTTGCCTTTCGTTAGTTTTCCTGGCAGCTATTCTAACTAACATATTTGCACTCCCTGCTGGGTGTCCACTCTTACATCTAAAATACAAATCCCTCATTTCAGGGATTCTAAAGAAAGGTCTTGCTGTAATAAATATAGCCAGGCTTAGTCTGGAATGCTGATTTTTGGTGCTCTTTCACTGTTCTCCTATTTCACGTTATGTCTTTCCACCAATGCCTTGCTGTGGATGAGGAACGTCTAAATGTTGGGCCGGTTATATTCTGGCACTAGAGATCACTGAATCCATTCTTTGTGTTTAGACACAGTATAAGGAAGGGACAGGGTCACTCTCTTATTCCATTTCTCTCTCTCTCTCTCTCTCTTACACACACACACACACACACACCAGCTTTTCAATTTTCAATGTAAATTTTCACTGAAGCAATTCACTGTGGAACCATACTGCGGAATCATTTCTCATTATCCTCTTTTCCTCTCTTACATCTGGGATAGCCTACATATAAGTGAGCAATTATATTTCCATTTCAAAAATACCTCAGTTACACGCCACTTCCTTTAAAAAACATCAACTTTGATCTCAACTTCTAAAGCTCCTTACCAATATACAAAATGGGTATCCCTACATACATAGAACCAATGTCTGATATCCAAGACTATGTGCTGGTAGGGGAGTTCAATACTCCAAACCAGGGAGATCCCGAGGATGCGGGAGGGTGTTATGAGAGCGTCTCCTCCTCATAAATCCAATGTAGACTCAGAGCTGACGGCATGTGAATGCTCCCAATTTTGCGGCCACGAGAAACTGTTTCAAGGGTCCTTTGTCAAGGCTCAAGTAACATCATTACAAGCGTCCATCAAATCATATATGGTGTAGATCCAGACATAACCCTACTCGCACCTGATTATCCACTTGTAATTATTTTCACCATGTGTATTTAGAACTTATGGACTTTCTATGGATTGTTCTTTGGACTATGGATGTATGTACTTGATATTGAGTCTCCCAAACCAACTTTGGTTTGATATTTTATAATACCAACCTTGAGAACTTCAAACGTATGTATGTCTTTTTTTGATATCTCTCTCAGCCTATTGATATAATATCTGGTAGAGATTTATTTCAATTTAACGCTGTAGGCAACAGTCTTGGACAGCAATGGCTCCCAAAGTGACCCATTTAAGGTGGAATCAAGTGTCAAACAGGGATGTGTTATTGCCCCAAGCTTATTCTCCATCTTCATCGCTATGATACTTCATCTTGTTGATGGGAAGCTTCCCAACGGAGTGGAAATCATCTATCGGACAGATGACAAGCTATTTAACCTCAGCAGACTCTAAACACCTTCGCAGAAGCATATGAGAAACTTGGCCTGTCACTGAAAATTGAGAAAACCAAAATGCTCTTCCAGCAGGCACCAGCCAATCCCCCTCCGATGCCAGAAATGCAGCTTAATGGTGTAACATTAGAAAATCTTGACCATTTCCACTACCTTGGCAGCTACCTCTCCACAAAAGTCAACATTGACACCGAAATACAACACCGCCTGAGCTCTGTCAGTGCAGCATTTTTCTGAATGGAGCACAGAGTGTTTGAGGATTTGCAGATCCGTAGGGATACCAAGGTGCTCGTTTATAAAGCTATTCTCCTCCCAACTCTGCTATATGCTGTGAAACATGGACTATCTACAGATGTCATACACAACTCCAAAAATGATTCCAACAGCATTGCCTCCAAAAAAAATCCTGCAAATCTCCTGGGAAGACAGGCAGACAAATGTCAGCATACTGGAAGAAGCAAAGACCACCAGCGTTGAAGCAAATTTGAAGAGGCACAAATGGAGGGCGAAAGAGAGAAACGTGTCAAGCGGAAGGCACGTCAAGCCAACCCCAACCGGAAGCACCTCCCACCTAGAAACTGATGCCCTCACTGCAGGAGAACATACAGGTCAATAATAGGGCTCCACGGTCTCCTATGGACCCATCGCCAGTACAACGAACCTGGAGGACAATCTTACTCGATCAACAAGGGATCAACAAGGGAAGTTGGACTTCAACTTCCAGAAATCCTAGTCAGTTTACCAGCAGTTAGGAATTGTGGAAGCTGAAGTCCAAAACAGCTGGAGGACCAAATATTGGAAACCCCTGATTTATACAGTAGAACTAATGCAGTTTGACACCACTTCAACTGCCATGGCTAATTGATATGAGAGTTGAAGTTTTACAAGATCTTTAGTGTTTGCTGCCAAAGAGCACTGGTGTCACCTCAAATTTCCATTCCCATGATTTCATAGCATCGAGCCATGGCAGTTGAAGTGGTGCCAGACAGCATTAAGTCTATGGTGTAGAAATGCACCCTTATTGGCTCTAAAGCTGGATCTCCACAAAGACAAAGTGCTTAAGAAACTGGCTGTAAATATTAAATCATAACCTAGAGTTGATGTTGTTGCGGGGTGAGGGGCATAAAATGGGGCCACAAATAAAGAAGTTATTCCAAACTGCGTTATACCTGAGGAGTGGGGAAAGTACAAAACATGTTATTTTGTGGATCTTGTCCCTTTATTCCCATGGTTTCCTAATTACTGATATATCCAATTTTATGAAAATAAAATGTACTGACATATATTAAGAATCAAACAATAGATATGTATTTTAAAAACAATTAAACTTCAGCAAATAAAATAAAACAAGCTATACACATAGTCACCTAAATAGAAACTAACATGCAACCTGATTCCTTCCATTGAAATGAATGGGGACCACCAAGAATGAGTACATCTGAGTGAGTACATATACCTCTCTGGTTCAAAGTATATGCATAAACACCTCAGAATTCATTGTTACATTTCTTCCTTTTACAGGAAGGAATGTCAGCAATGATGAGCCATTCTGTACTCTAGTGCCTTATCTAAAAAGCATCCTGTGAGACTAAATTTTCAGCTGCTTGGCAGCTGTATCACATTCTAGCTTAGGTTAAGTATATTAGGACAGTGTCCAACTTCTAGCAGTTGAATTCCATTACCATGGTTTGTTGTTTGATACAAGCAGACACGAAACTTTTGAAAACTCTGTGTCATGAGAGATGGCCTTAACAAACCCACACTCCACATGCACAACAATTCTGCTTGTTTATTAGGAGTCATAGATCATCTGTTCTTTGCTCCAGATTTGTCAGTTCAGAAGAACTGCTGAAGTCTCTCTTTCTGTCTCTTCTTGACTTCAAAATACATCTAGTCATTTAGACATGCTTACCCACTCAAGCTGATAATTTTGAACTCTTTAATTTTAACAAAAGCAGCCTCTCCCCCTCTTTCATTAGGCCAGCCATGCAGGGTGTAGAAGGCAACGGAATCTGCTTTACAAAGAGCAAAATACCTTGTGTCCGCGTTATTTCATTTATATGGCCTGGATTTCTTTCCTAAGCTTTGAACTAGCTAAGAAAAAAATAGCTATTGTATTAAACAGCTCATGGATTTAGTACAAAAACAGTGACACATAATATGGAAGCAAAAACAAAAAAACAAACATAACAAAAACAAACCAATCTTATTGTCTCGTTTGCAAGTTTTAAATTACATTCTAGTTTAGCAATTTAAATAAATGTATATAACATTTTTAATGGAATTGGGGCAGTTTTACTAGATAAGAGGAAGAAGCTCTGAAGGTAGTGACAACTGCATAGATGCAATACAAACTAAAAGGGCAGATTATGGATGGACACTAGGATTTTGGTTCTCTTTTGGTAGTTAGTTACCATTACAGATCTTTGAGGTCCAAACTAGACAATATGCATAGCACATTTTTTGAAGTGATGCTCCCTCAAGTGGTGAAATATTTATTTATTTATTTGCTTCATTTATATCCTGCCTTTCTCACCTACATAGGGGGACTCAAGGCAGCTTACAACTCTGGCATCATTCAATACCACTTAAAACATAGTCATAAAATCTATCCCATATACTAAAAACAGTTAAAATGCTTAAACACAAAAACACATAGAATAACAGATTAAAACATATAAAGTACATGATACCATTCATTCAATTCAGACTTCTGTTGATCATAGTCTGATTTCAGGGGAGTGTGACCCCATCTGGCACAGGTGGTGTCATTATTCCCGGATCCGTCATACAGGAGACCAGGAGTACCTCTGTCTTGTCTGGATAAAGCTTCAACTTGTTAGCCTTCATCCAATCCATGATAGCTGATAGACACTAGTTTAGGTCCTCAACAGCTTTCTTGGCAGTTGGTGAAAAGGAGTGGAGTTGAATGTTATCTGCATACAAATGACACGGAACCACAAAACTTCGAATGACCTCTCCCAGTGGTTTCATGTAGATGTTGAACTGCATGGGGGATAAAATTACACCTTTGCACAAGAGGTTACGCAATGTTTTATGCAACCAATTGCACAATAAGTTGTGTGATCGGATAATAAGATAGTGGAACTAAAAGGTTCTATACATCTTCTTAAGGAGCACTGGTAAGTTCCTGGGTAAATTTGTTGTTTAGCTTCTAGTAAAAGCTGCTAGTAGGCATTTTTTAGCAGCCCGCGCGATACAACATAAACCTGTAACAAGTTTTAAAAAAAAAAGAAAATAAATATCCAAAGACTTGTAAAAAGTTAATCAAGACCAAAACAAACAGTAAATCTACAAAAAGGGAAAAAAGTCTAATTATCTAGAATAAAGGAGTCAAATTATAAAAACATATTAACAAGAAATGGAGGTAGTCAGCCAGCAGTGGGAGGGGGGCTTACCAGTGTTTTGCATTGAGTGTCACATGTATGACTATCTGCCTGCTGGGCAGAAGTCTTGGGTGTGCATTCGCTGCAGTGAGCTCCTGGCTCTCAGGGAACGTGTTCTTTCCCTTGAAGCCAAGGTAGCAGACCTGGAGAAGCACAGAGAGGAAGTGAGGCAGGAGGAAGAGATCTCCAGGGATGAAACAGGAGCATCCCACTCCGTTCTGAGCAACCCTCCAGCTGCTTTGGAAAATGGGGGTCTTGGGCAGGGAGGACATCAGTCTGAGGAAGAGGGTCCGGCTCCCTTAGTTGGGACCCCTTCCTCGGAGGATGTGCCCATATCCTCTTGCACCGAGGATACTTCTCAACGGGTGGTAGGAGGGGGGCTTCTTGTAGTGGGCGATTCGGTTGTCAGGGACATAGAAAGCTGGGTTTGTGATGGATGTGATGACCGCATGGTAAATTGCCTGCCGGGTGCAAAGGTTGCGGACATCACGAGGCATCTAGATAGGCTGGTAGATAGTGCCAGGGTGGAGCCAGCAGTCGTGGTACACGTCGGTACCAATGACATTGGGAAGGCCAAACGGATGGTCCTGGAAGCCAAATTTAGGTTGCTAGGTAGAAGATTAAGGTCCAGGACCTCAAAGGTAGCATTCTCGGAAATTCTACCTGTTCCACGCGCAGGGACAGCCAGAAAAGCAGAGCTGAGGAGCTTCAATGCGTGGATGAGGCAGTGGTGTCGAGAGGAAGGGTTTAGATTTGTTAGGAACTGGGGGACATTTTTGGGAAAGCCAAACCTTTACAAAAGGGACGGGTTACACCTGAACGAAAATGGAACCAGACTGCTGGCAATTAATATTAAAAAGGCTTCAGAGCAGCTTTTAAACTGATTCCTAGGGGAAAGTCGACAGGAGCTGGGCAGCTTCCGGTTTGAGAGGGTGAAACGGCAAGTATGGAGGATGAAATTTACGCACAAATGGCTGAGTCAACAGAAAAGATAGAAAGTAGTCAAGAGGAAGGACATGGCAGGCCTTCTACAAATTCTCATAAACAGCCAAAGTTGAAAGGGCATCAGAGCAATAAATATAAATGTCTGTACGCAAACGCTAGAAGCCTTCGAACAAAAATAGGGGAGTTGGAATGTTTGGCAAAAGAAAAAAATATTGATATTATTGGCATAACAGAAACCTGGTGGACAGAGGAAAACAATTGGGACACAAAAATTCCAGGTTATAAACTGTACAGGAAAGACAGGAGAGGGAAAAACGGTGGTGGTGTGGCCCTGTACATAAATGAAGAGCTAGAATCTCATGAATTAGAATTTCAAGAAAATTCAAACTCACCTACAGAAACATTGTGGGTAAAAGTCCCAGGACAAAAACTAATCTAGCATTAGGGATCTGCTATCGCCCTCCCAACCAAACTCCAGAGGCAGACTGCTATCTGGAAAATGAAATTAAACAGGCCTCAAAAAGCAATAAATTAGTCATAATGGGGGACTTCAACTATCCCCGAATAGATTGGCTAAATTCTTGTTCTACGCATGAAAGAGAGACAAGGTTCCTCGACATGCTAGCTGATTATTCCCTTGAGCAGATGGTCATGGAACCAACCAGGGGAAAGGGGATCCTGGACTTGGTGCTAACTAATGAACAAGATCTGGTTCAAGATGTCCTTGTAACTGAGCCCATAGGTACCAGTGACCAGAACACAATAACCTTCAACTTAAGTTTGGATAGCAAACTGTCAGTGAAAACTAACACAGAGACCTTAAATTTTCACAAAGGGAATTTCACCAAAATGAGAAAAATAGTAAAGAACAAACTAAAAGGAACAGTAAAAAAAATCAAATCCCTCCAGAATGCTTGGAAACTGTTTAAAAATACTTTAAAACAAGCCGAACTAAAATGCATTCCTAAAATAAGAAAGAGGCCGGGAAAGTCCAAGAGGACATCGGTATGGCCTACAAATGAAGTAAAAGATGTGATTGGAAAGAAGAAAAACTCATTTAAGAAATGGAAGGCTCTTCCTACTGAGGAGAACAGAAAGGAATACAAGCTCTGGCAAACTAAATGCAAAGCAACCGTCAGGAAAGCCAAGAGAGATTTTGAGGCACATGTAGCTAAGAATATTTTAAAAAGTAGCAAAAACTTCTTTAAGTACATCAGAAGTAGGAACCCAACTAGAAAAGCAGTTGGGCCACTTGACGAAAATGGTAAGAAAAAGACAATAAGTGAAGACAAGGAGCTTGCTGAGCGGCTAAACGACTTCTTTGCCTCCGTTTTCACACAGGAGGACAGACAACATATGCCTGCAGCTGAGTCAGTTTTTTCAGGGAGAGAATTAAATGAATTAAACCAGATAGAGATAAACAAGGAAGATGTTCTCACATGCCTTACTAAACTAAATGTCAACAAATCACCAGGGCCAGATGGCATCCACCCCAGAGTTCTTAAGGAACTCAAGTGTGAAATTGCTGAAATTCTAGCCAAAATATATAACCTTTCTCTAAGATCAGGCACTGTACCCGAGGACTGGAGGGAGGCAAATGTAACTCCGATCTTCAAGAAAGGATCCAGGGGTGATCCAGGAAATTATAGGCCAGTTAGTCTAACCACAGTTCCAGGCAAAGTGATGGAAACCATTATTAAAGAAAAAATTACTAAGCACATAGAAGAACAGGCATTGCTGAAGGAAAATCAACATGGTTTCTGCAAAGGCAAATCATGTCTTACTAACTTGTTAGAATTCTTTGAGGGTGTAAATAAACACATAGATAAAGGGGACCCAGTCGATATTGTTTACCTTGACTTTCAAAAGGCTTTTGACAAAGTCCCTCACCAAAGGCTCCTAAATAAGCTCTTCAGCCATGGAATCAGAGGACAGGTCTTGTCCTGGATTGGAACCTGGCTAAACTGTAGGAAACAAAGGGTGGTAATAAACGGACATTTCTCTGGGTGGAAAGAGGTGAGAAGTGGCGTACCCCAAGGTTCAGTTTTGGGTCCGTTACTTTTTAATTTATTCATTAATGATCTGGATGTAGGAGTGAATTCTGAGGTAGCAAAGTTTGCAGACGACACTAAATTGTTCAGGGTAGTTAAAAATGAAAATGATTGTAAAGAGCTCCAGAAAGATCTCTCGAAATTGAGTAAATGGGCAACAAAGTGGCAAATGCATTTTAACCTAAACAAGTATAAAGTCATGCACATCGGGGCAAAGAACCCCAACTACACCTACCAATTGATTGGGTCAAAGCTTTCCGAGACAAACCAGGAAAGGGATCTTGGGGTTTTGGTGGACAGCTCAATGAAGATGTCAACCCAGTGTGCAGCAGCAGTAAAAAAGCAAATTCTATGCTTGGCATGATCAGGAAGGGAATCGAAAATAGGTCATCAAATGTTGTATTGCCTCTCTACAAATCTATGGTGAGGCCACATCTGGAGTACTGTGTACAATTCTGGTCACCGCACCTCAAGAAGGATATAACGGAACTGGAAAAGGTACAGAAAAGGGCAACAAGAATGATCCAAGGGATGGAGCAGCTCCCTTACGAAATCAGGTTGCAACGCCTTGGTCTTTTCAGCCTTGAAAGACGGCGTTTAAGAGGTGACTTGATCGAAGTGTATAAAATCATGCATGGGATAGAAAAGGTGAATAGAGAAAAAATATTTTCTCTGTCACACAACACTAGGACTAGGGGGCACTCCCTAAAGCTCCAAGGTAGGAAAGTTAGGACTAATAAAGGGAAATATTTCTTCACCCAGAGGGTCATTGGGTTATGGAACTCACTTCCAGAGGAGGTTGTGACAGCGGTCAGCCTGGACAGCTTCAAGGCAGGATTAGACAGATTCATGGATACCAAGGGAATCAGTAGCTACTGAAATGGACATCCAAGTGCCACCTCTGTGTTGATGGAGGCAGGCAGGATTTCCCCGGGTACTGGTTGTGGGGGTCGGGAGCAGGTGAGGGTTGTGCCCTCCTGTCTGCTAGAGATCCCCGTGTACAACTAGTGGGCCACTGTGTGACACAGAATGCTGGACTAGATGGGCTGAGGCCCGATTCAGCATGGCTCTTCTTATGTTTTTATGTTCTTATGTTCTTCAGTGAACACAAAATAAAAATAACTCTATGAAGCATTCCTTTATAAGAAGCATTCCTTCATAAATTCTTATGAAATACAGAATGAAATGATCACATTCACATTATATTAGCTTCTATAAATAACTAAGCTATGGGATCATCTCTCCTTAAAACCACTTTTGGGAATTGAAGCCGTGTTCGGCATAATTTGTTCTTTTTGGTGTAATGTGTGCAGCTCACCTAATGGCTTTCTGAATTGATCTCATCAGTGCATTCATGTGGAAAACTTACATATTTGTTTAATGTTTCCAGGGATGAGAACATAAAAAAGACCTTCAATTTCAATCAAGGCACATGTACATCACTAGACAGCTTATTCAGATACCACATTCCCCATGCTGTTAAGTTTATATATTTCAGCTTTACAGGACATTACAAAACCTACATAAATATTTTAAATGTTGCCATTTTGGAAACTATACATTGAACTAAAATGTTTCTGACAATACTATCTAAGTTCAACTGATCCACTCAGTTGTAATCATTTATTTTTTTAGATGTGAATGACCTGATCTGAGTAAATTGGATACAGACCGAAAGTGTGTCTATACCAGTGGTTCCCAACCTGTGGTCCTTGAACCACCAGTGGTCCACAAGAACTAAAATATGGTCCACGGGCTCACAGTTACTAAAGTGTTGCAACGAGAGTGACTGGTCTCACAAAACCGTCTTATAGTGCTGAGGCAACAGGGATGTCGGGAGGGAAGAGGCCTCCTGACTGCTGCTTCTCCTGCTCTTCCCCCCTGCTGAGTGGAGCTGTTCCATGTGGCACCTTGAAGCAGGGGCACCTTGGTGTCTTCGTTTTTAGGCCTGTTCCTGGGATTATTTGGGGTGCTGAATTAGAAAATTGCATTGGATATACCACATCAGCTCTAGATTATTAAATATGGTTTTCTGTGGGCAAGCAGATGGTGATTACTGGATGGCATATGTTCTGTATTAGAAACTAGAGCTGATGTGATCTATCCAATGCATTTTTGGAATCAGCACCCCAAATCTAAAGTTGACCAAAAACTGAATTGTAACCCTTTTGGTACTAATGTTGGAGAGTGGTTCCTGGTCAATATAGTTCCAGTAACAGCAAGGGGCAACACCGTGGTAAATACAAGAAAACAAGGCAGAGCTCAGGAGCTTCAATGCGTGGATGAGGCAGTGGTGTCGAGAGGAAGGTTTTAGATTTGTTAGGAAC
This sequence comes from Anolis apletophallus, assembly GCA_030556195.1. Lineage (NCBI taxonomy): Eukaryota > Metazoa > Chordata > Lepidosauria > Squamata > Anolidae > Anolis > Anolis apletophallus. The sequence continues at coordinate 102,370,110 of JARBWK010000007.1, read as the reverse complement.
TGGGGAACATTTTCAGGAAAGCCAGACCTGTACAAAAGGGACGGGTTACACTTGAACGAAAATGGAACCAGACTGCTGGCGACTAATATTAAATATTAAAAAGATTTCAGAGCAGCTTTTAAACTGATTCCTAGGGGAAAGACGACAGGAGCTGGGCAGCTTCCGGTTCGAGAGGGTGAAACGCCAAGTATGGAGGATGAAATTTACGCACAAATGGCTGAGTCAACAGAAAAGATAGATAGTAGTAGTCGAGAGGTAGGACATGGTAGGCCTTCTACAAATTCTCACAAACAGCCAAAGTTGAAAGTGCACCAGAGAAATAAATATAAATGTCTGTACGCAAACGCTAGAAGCCTTCGAACAAAAATAGGGGAGTTGGAATATTTGGCAAAAGAAAAAAAATTGATATTATTGGCATAACAGAAACCTGGTAGACGGAGGAAAACAAATGGGACACAAAGATTCCAGGTTATAAACTGTACAGGAAAGACAGGAGAGGGAAAAATGGTGGCGGTGTGGCCCTGTACATAGATGAAGAGCTAGAGTCTCATGAATTAGAACTTCAAGAAATTTCAAACTCACCTACAGAAACATTGTGGATAAAAGTTCCAGGACAAAAAACTAATCTAGCACTAGGGATCTGCTATCGCCCTCCCAACCAAACTCCAGAGGCAGACTGCTATCTGGAAAATGAAGTTAAACAGGCCTCAAAAAGAAATACATTAGTCATAATGGGGGACTTCAACTATCCCCAAATAGATTGGCCAAATTCTTGTTCTATGCATGAAAGAGAGACAAGGTTCCTCGACATGCTAGCTGATTATTCCCTTGAGCAGATGTTCATGGAACCAACCAGGGGAAAGGGGATCCTGAACTTGGTGCTAACTAATGAACAAGATCTCGTTCAAGATGTCCTTGTAGCTGAGCCCATAGGTACCAGTGACCATAACACAATAACCTTCAACGTAAGTTTGGATAGCAAACTGTCAGTGAAAACTAACACAGAGACATTAAACTTTCACAAAGGGAATTTCACCAAAATGAGAAAAATTGTAAAGAACAAACTAAAAGGAGCAGTAAAAAAAATCAAATCCCTCCAAAATGCTTGGAAACTGTTTAAAAATACCTTAAAACAGGCCAAACTAAAATGCATTCCTATAAAAAGAAAGAGGCATGGAAAGTCCAAAAGGACACCAGTATGGCTTACAAATGAAGTAAAAGATGTGATTGGAAAGAAAAACTCATTTAAGAAATGGAAGGCTCTTCCTACCGAGGAGAACAGAAAGGAACACAAGCTCTGGCAAACTAAATGCAAAGCAACAGTCAGGAAAGCCAAGAGAGATTTTGAGGCACACATAGCAAAGAATATTTTTTTAAAAACAACAAAAACTTCTTTAAGTACATCAGAAGCAGGAACCCAACTAGAAAAGCAGTTGGGCCACTTGACAACAATGGTCAGAAAGGGAAAATCAGCAAAGACAAGGAGATTGCTGAGCGGCTAAATGACTTCTTTGCCTCCGTTTTCACACAGGAGGACAGACAACATATGCCTGCAGCTGAGTCAGTTTTTTCAGGGAGGGAATTAAAAGAATTAAAACAGATAGAGATAAACCTGGTGATAAAACATATAGAGATAAACCTGGTGATTTGTTGACATTTAGTTTAGTAAGGCATATGAGAACATATGCCTTACTAAACTAAATGTCAACAAATCACCAGGTCCAGACGGCATCCACCCCAGAGTTCTTAAGGAACTCAAGTGTGAAATTGCTGAACTTCTAGCTAAGATATATAACCTTTCTCTAAGATCAGGCACTGTACCCGAGGACTGGAGGGAGGCAAATGTAACACCGATCTTCAAGAAAGGATCCAGAGGTGATCCAGGAAATTATAGACCAGTCAGTTTAACCTCAGTTCCAGGCAAAGTGATGGAAACCTTAATAGGTGCTTGAAAATTGTAGAGAGCCAGCAGTGAAGTCCGTGTTTAGCGGAAGGGAAGGAAAATTCACGGAGACCGCTCAAAGATACCCATACGCGCAGGGCGCATGTGCAGGCTTGCTTCCGCTAGACACGGACTTCACTGCTGGCTCTCTACAATTTTCAAGCGCCTATTAAGGTTACTATTATTGTTTATTTGCATTGTAGCAACCCAGTAGCCACGAAGGTACCATTATCTTCCTGGCTACAGACTTCTGTATTGGATTACTGTGATACATTGCATGTGCTTTGCCAAACTGTACCTAACCCAATTGGTAGTTCTCACAGTGTTGTACCTTGCTATTATGTCATCGCATGGTACTTAGGACATTGCACTATTTAGTTCCCATTGTGGATTGTGAATTATTCTAATTGTGTAATTGCGAATACAAAATTATTTTTGATACTATTTGATTACTGTATTATTCATATACCTGAATTGCTTTCTTGCAATATAGTTCCAGGTCAAAGTGGTCTGTGGTCAAGTGGTCCCTGGTAAAAAAAATGGTTGGGAAAACTGATCTCTACTGAAGATTTAATGCAGTTTGACGCCACTTTAACAGCCATGGTTCAGTGCTATGGAATCGTGGGAGTTGTAGTATGACATAGTATTGAGTCAAAGAGTGCTGGTACTTCACCAAACTACAATGCCCAGGATTCCATAGCATTGAGCAATAGCAGTTATAATAGTGTCAATCTGCATTAATTCTACAGTGTAAATGCACCCTGAGTCACATTTAGTACAGACTTGTTGAAATTCTTGACATTTTATGAGTTATGATTAATATAAATCTCATTAGTTTATTCAAATTATGAGTAATCCTTGATCTTGCTCAGATATTAAGTAAGTGAATTTTGGAGTATTTACACAGTGAACACATAAAATGAGCAGTATTGCTGTTGTTGTTGGTTTGTTTGTTTTTTATTTTAAAAAACAATAAACACCTAAGTTTGGTCTTTTTAAAGTTCTGAACAGAAAGCCCTTGAAAAAGTGAAGTTAGTTGAAGGATCACCTAAATGAATTTACTTTTGGTTTCTTTTTCTTCTTTTGCAAGTTATCAGTGGCAGAGATGAAAAGAAAACATCCTCAAATGCTGTGATGGGAAGGGTGCAATTTTTTGAGAATTGCTGAGGTGCAGGCTAGATTTATTACTGTACCTTTCTTTATATACAAGATGGGACTTATTCTAGTTCTGTAGAACTGGAACTCCCAGCATTCCTCTTTATTGGCTGTGCTGACTAGGACTGGAGGGAGTTGCAGTTCAATATTCCCACCAGGACTTTAACAGAAGTCTTGCCCGCTAGGATTAGCTTTCTGAATTGCTTTTGACTGTACAGTCATTCTTTTTCTCAGCCAAATTACCATGGAACCAACAGAGCTGGCAAGGAAGGCTGCAGAGAAATAGAGAGCTGTAGCTATTGTGACTTTTTATATTTCGTTTTAAAGGAGGGGAAGCGTCTCCAAACCCAACTAGTCATATATCGGTTCTTCAGAAAAGAAAGGTAACCCAGCTGTCCTCCCCTTCTAGCCTTCCAAAAAAAAAATTCATTCCTACATAAAGATAGAATGCTTAGTTTCTTAAAGAAGAAAATGTAGATAGAATGTGTTGTTGTGAGTTTTCACAACTTCTGAGGGTGCCTGCCATGGATGCAGGCGAAACGTCAGGAGACAATGCTTCTGGAATATGGCCATACTGCCCAGAAAACTCTCAACAACTCAGTGACTCTGGCCATGAAAGCCTTTGACAATACATTACATAGAATGACAGCCCAGAATTTAAACCAAATCACATTTTAGCTCACAATCATCAAAGTGTGGCCCTGGGACAGCATATGTTCCCCTTACGGCTGTTTTGCCAGCCTCAGATCCTCCTGAACAGCTTCCTGAACGACTCTTTGCCAAAAAGAAGGGGATTGCCTTTCCTGGAGAGGCAATTCACCTTGGAAATAAGTTGTTTCACAATTCAAATGTTTAACATGATTTAAAAAACAAAACAGAGGAGACATGATAGCCATGTATAAATATGTGAGGAAAAGTCATAGTGAGGAGGGAGCAAGCTTGTTTTCTGCTGCCCTGAAGACTAGGATGCGGTGCAATGGCTTCAAACTACAGGAAAGGAGATTCCACCTGAACATTAGGAAGACCTTCCTGACTGAAAGGAGAGCTGTTCAGCAGTGGAACTCTCTGCCTTGGTGTATGGTAGAGGCTCCTTCTTTGGAGGCTTTTAAACAGAGGCTAGATGGCCATCTGCCAGCGGTACTTTGAATGCAATTTTCCTGCTTCTTGGCAGAGGGTTGGACTGGATGGCCTATGTCTCTTCCAACTCTATGATTCTATGACAAACAAACACAACAAAGCAGCATCAACAAGAAAAGTGGACTACTTCATTTTGATTTTGGCATTTGGGAGAGCCTTTTTGAGCTCTAGAGGAGTTCAGACTTCTGTCAAAGAAAAACACAAGAAGGAACACATTCACATCTGTACAATTACATTTAATAAATTATATTATCTTTCTCTTCTTAAAAAAAAGGACGGCAAATATAACCACATTTCCACTTATTATGTAAGTAGCTTTTTAAATTACTTACAGCGTCCTGCTAAATGATTTGGGCTTCTAGAACTGGATGGTCAGATATAATAACATTTGTTCAAAGTTGAGGGGGAAATGGCAAATTGCCACATTCTTAAGATCCTGTAATTGAGTGAAATCTTGAAATTCAGCAGATGACAAGTTCAAGGATGACCCTGTTTTACTAAAGCCCAGTTGGAACGCATAAAGCCATCTGATTTTCAGTTTTCATGTGAAACGTTTCAGAGCAGCAGGATTAATGAATGTATGAGAATGTGTCCTTGGATTATGATGCATTCCTTCAGAATGAGAATAAGAAATATGAGAAATATTAAAAAGAAAACAAATGCGGCATTGTTAATTTCTTGCTATGTGATTGAAATACTTGTAGCTAAGTGTCCATAACATGACTTCAGTACTCGTTCATTTTCTCACAAACGCCAGGTGCATTCACTGGAAACAGTTGTAAACAGTACATGAGTCTGCTAAGAGACAGAAAAGAACATAAACTACCATTAAACTCCATTTAGTTCCCTATAAATAATAAGAGATCCCCTCTCCTGGAACTAACAAGATAATAAATTTAAACTGACTCACATTTCTAATGTAGATAGTGGAGCTCTCTATTTACGAGCAGGTCTCTGTATCAATATGAACAGTATAATCTGATGTTATGTAGCTTATTTATGAAAAACTGTTGGTAGTTAAGCCAAGTAATTCAGCTCTATGTAATTTGAAACAAAGGCACAATGTCACAGCTGGTTCTGCGAACCTTAGTTCCAACTACTGGATGAGGGCAGTTAGTGGATTTGCACTGAATGTAACAATAGTCTTTGATCTGTTTATTTTAAAATTACCAAATTGTGAACTTTTGAGATACTTGACAAGTTTACCAGCTGTTCCAGTAAAAGTCAGAATGGGAATATATGGTTACTATGTTAAGACAAACTATGCCTACAAAAAGAAATATGTACACTTGCCAAACATTATTGTGAATTCTGTTCCAGAAACTTCAGTTATTGTATTCAGTATTTAGGAACAAAACAGACTTTTACCATAAAACAGTATTTTTTCCAGTCTCCCTTCCACACAGCCATATAACCCAGAATATCAGAATAGGAAATCCTGCAGTATCTGCTTTGAACTGGAATATATGGCAGTGTGGACTCAGATAATCCAGTTCAAAGCAGATATTGTGGGATTTTCTGCCTTGATATTTTGGGTTATATGACAGTATGCAAGGTCCCCGAGTGTACCAAATCCTCAGGGAAGCACAAATTATGGGTTTCTAGACATTGTAGGGTTGCAGTTCCCATCATTGCAGCCAGCATATCCAATAGTGAAGGGCATTGGAGTTTTAGCCCAACAGCTTTGTCAGGGGAGGGCAGCCATATACATCAGAAGCAATTTCCAAATAATGGACTGGCTTGCAGTATGAATTCAATAGCCTAGTAGAGTGCCTGGCTTTTTGAGTGAAAACACCACAAATATATCAAGGGCTTGGGTGTCTGTCAGACTAGTATGCCTCTTCACTGATGGAAAAGTGATGCTCATCTTGCAGCCAAACACACAGCATTCCTGACTATTTCCTTGCAATGTGGTTCTTTGGGCTTTAACATGGTTCAAAAATGCTTTTTATGTTAGAGGTTTCCAAAAAATCTGGATATTTTGGCATGTGGCTGGTCCTTCAAGATGGAATTGCATGGTTGTAAATTTGGGTGGAGGAGTTATAGGAGGCAGAACAGGTTACCTGAACCAGGCAGTAACCTGGTCATTCCCACCAGGAAGTAGTTCTTCTTGGTGTGCATTATAAATTTTAAGTTTGCCAGCATGATTAATTTTTTTTGTTTGCTTTAGAAGATCCATTTATACAGATAGCTTGCATATCAATATATCAGTATTAGTGGGTATTAGTGCACCCACTTTACAGGAAATGTGCATATTCTCATGTATGGTGAGGAGAAAAGGTGCAGCCATGGCTGTGCAGCTGAAAATAATGCAAAAGACTGGAGATTGTTGACTGCCCCCAAACAGTGGGATAATCCCACTATGATGTGTGTATCATTACCAGGGTCACTGCAAAACAGAAAAGTGTGGTATGAAACAGATATTTTTCATCAGTAGTAGACAAGTCCTGTGTTGGCCTCTGTCAAATTAAAAAAAACAGACTACATTTCCACAAGGGCTTTCACTTTTTCTGTTGTTGCTCAGCTGAAAAAAAAAGAGAAATGAGGCTCAGCACTGAGTGCATTTCTGGATATTTGGGGGACTGTGTCAGGGCTTTTGCTGGACTGTACCTTTACAATGGCATGAGATATTTTGGGTGATGTGCTAGTGCAGCTGACAACATGCCTCATCTTCAGCACATATTTCATGGCACTGCAAATCTTTTGCTTGGATCATAAATCAAATTTAAATCTTTGTTTTACAGTTAATCAGCTCCGGATGAAAAAATTGGTGTTGTTTCTTTCTGGCTGAGATTTTACTCACAATACATTATTTAAAGTGATTCATGATCTGATCACCATGCTCATTATATCCCACATTCATGGGGCATTTCTTCAACATTAACAGAGCATGTTCCTAGTTTGTTTGTTTGGAATTAATATATATTTGACTAATATAAATTTAGTCAAAATGTCATTCTCTGCCTTGAAAGAAAATGTTACCAGTTTTGTTTGTTATGAATTAACATTTTGCTTGGCAAATTAAATTCATGGGGCCTTCCCTGCTTCCACCCAATTGCAGGCATAGGCACCCCAATCTGGAGTGGAACAATGCAGGGAGCAAAGGTAAAGGAGTCTTAACCTCAACACTTAGCTTTTGATTAGGATTGGGGCTCACATTTATCTTGTTGTTGTGGTGGTGGTGGTGTGCCTTCAAGTAGGTTCAGATGTATGGTGACTCTTGAACAAACGTATCATGGGTGTTAAGATCTTTCCTGATTAATTTTCAATCTAGCTAATGACTGCTTGAGCTATTAATCTTCCCTTTCTGTAATGGATGTTGCCAAACTGTTGCCTAGATTGTGGTGTTTGGGTAGGACACTTCCACATTATTCACATTATTCATTTGTGGCCTTGAAGTCGACAAGAAATTACTCAGGATTCCTCTCCCACTCTTGTCTAAGAAATATGTGGATTCGGGGAGTGTCCATACAACATGCTGGTGATGTAGTTGTCTGGCTGTGTGAGAGAGACAAATTGGTAAAACCAAGACATTTGTGGATCTTATGCTAGAAGCTAATTGGGAACCCTGTAACAGAAACAATGCCTGTTAGAGTATGAATGCCCCCACTTTGTTCAACATGCACATTTGTAAACACATTCAAGATATGAGCCTAAATAACCTAAAGCTACCAGATCCTGTCTGATCTTGGCAGGTAAGCAACAGCAGCCTTAATACTTGAATTGCCAATGAATATGCTATAGAGGATGGAATTGGTAAAATCTCCTCTGGTCTGGGTATGCCTTGCCTAAGAAAAACTTATGAAATTCAGGATGTTGTTCTACATTTATAGATGACTTGAAGGCACATTCACAGGCACAAAAAATCAACACAAAACCTCAAAATAAAGTTTGCCTTTGATAAGGGTAATGGTAGTGGTAATGCTGCTAGGAAACATTTCCACAGGCAGAAGGAACTTAATCAGGACTAATACCACTCTGCATTATTCTGTTGGGGCACATAAGTCAACAGGTTGCTTGAAGGTGCATAAACATACAAATACTACATGTAGAAATACCACTGGAAGCCTTTGGTTCCAGTCTAATCATTCAAAGGAAATCATGTCCCAAAGTAAATCCTGGAACACCTGCTCAGATAATTGGGTTATACAGAAGAGTCTCACTTATCCAACCTTTGCTCATTCAACATTCTGTATTATCCAATGCAGTCTGCCTCCCTCCCGGGTCCACAGCTGTTTCAATACATTGCAATGTTTTGGTGCTAAATCCGCAAATACAGTAATTACTTCATAATGTTAGCATGTACTGAATTGCTTTTTTCTGTCGATTTGTTGGAAAACATATTTTGGTGCTTAATTTTTAAAATCATAATGTAATTTGACATTTAATAGGCTTTTATTTAATCTCTCCTTATTATACAACATTTTCGCTTATCCAAGATTCTGCTGGCCCGTTTATGTTGGATATGTGAGATATTATGTATGTACAGTATGTGATATCATGGGGGGAATGTCCATAACCATAAAGGAAGAGGAAGAAGAACCTTTGTCAAACGGCCTCTGAAGTTGGCTGACATTTCTGCATCTGAAACAAAGTGCAAAAATAGTGAAGCTGAGTTAAGAAGTGCTCTCACAAGATTTTTCCTCAGACCTATTCATAGTTTGCACTGCAGCCATTCAGTCCCCACCCACTTCTGCTAATTTGGCACCTTTTTATTTTGTACCACAGTGTGATCTCATCATCAGTCAGTCACATCAGTGCATAATGTCAGGTAGTGAGATCTCACTGTGTTGACACATACCCCAAAAGCACTGCCTTCATTCAGAATGTTATCTTAGAAAGAGATCTGTACTACTAAGACTTTGACATTGGTTGTGGCCTTTCCTCCTCGTTTGTTAAAATGAGCAAGCTTTTGGGGGAATTAGAGTATTCTCCCTGTCAAAGGCCATAGCAATTTTTTTAAAAAAGCCATGACTTCCAACTCTCACTTTTTACTTCTTAGATAAGATGTAAACATTTTGATCAAATGATCAGTTGTAACACTCCAGTGTAACCCACTGTCTGTGTTTAGCTATGTTAACATGTACATTGTGACAGTCACAGTGAACTACTTACTATTGGGCACAAGTGAGAGGTTGCTTTCTGCAATCTTTGGGTTTAAACCTTCTGTCAGCATGACCATCAGTTTTGTTTGGAAGCTCTATAATAAATGTATTCAGAATCTGATCTACTGCATGAAAATGAAAGATGTTCTCCCTGACCTTCAGCTACTGCTGACATTTCATACCACAATATGATATGCATGATTGCCATAAAGTAATGTAGTATCATCAACATTTTTCAAGCAAGAAATGTTGTCTTGCAAGGCAGATGGTTTCCAAATCTGCTGTTGTCTGTCATTAAGATGGTAAGCCAAATGTCTTTGAATTATGATACAAGTAAATTCTTTATATATTGGGCTTGTTTCAAACAACTCTCACTCTTTTAAAAAATGGTTCCAACATGATAGTCTTCTTTACAAATCACTCAGAGCTTTAGAAAACGTCAATGATAAAAGATGCATAAAAACCAAAGGAATCTAACTTGAATCCCACGTGCTTGTGTCTATTTATACTTTTTATAATGTTGCTAGAAAGATATCAAGGTCAAAAGAAACCACCTCATACCAACTGCAGAATCTCATAAAATACGTCATTCCTGGCACCATGTTTTAAAATATGTTTTGATATTTATGACCACCTAAACAGGATTAAGGAATATGTGATCCTCCAGATGTTGCTAAGCTAAATATCACATTAGTAGAGGCAATGGTGAGATTCGAAGGTTCAGTTCAATGATTTTGTGAATTCTTGTCACTGACCTAAATTGATTAGATTAGTGGATCCCAGACTTTGGCCTTCTAGATGTTTTGAACTTTAGCTCCCAGAACTCACTGTTGCCTAAACGGGATAGTTGCATGAACTGGATAGCTTCTGTGAGTTGAAGTTCAAAACACCTGGAGGGCAAATGTTTGGAAACCACTAAATGTATCAATAACATTATCAGATCTAGCAAGGCATTAGTGAACAATTGGCTTTTAATTAATTGATTTATTATTTATTTATTTACAGTATTTCTATCCTGCCTTTCTCAAGCTTGAAGGCGACATAAGGCAGCTTACAAATTGGAAGCTATTCAATGTCATAACAATCCACAATATACAATTAAAACATTTAAAACAATAATATAAAATCAATACAAAAACCATTAAAACATATAATAACCAATGTATTCCTGTTAATTATCAAGTAAGTAGATTTTCTGTTAATGTCTACTCTGACTAGTTACAGAGGCAGTCTTGGGAAGACCATTTTTCAGTATGTAATACATGATCCCTTTTATCCAAAATTACAGACATGCAATCTGAAAATATCTGAATAGCTTGCATTCAACCACTCATCTATGAGACTAATTCTGCTAAACACTGTCCAATTTACAGTAGAACATTCCCTTAGATTTTGAGTTTTAAAGCCGTTGGCTGAATTAATTACAAATAAACTAAAGCGTTGTTTTCCCTAAAAGAGATAATAATAATAAAGTATGGATAGTTGATGTTGTAATCCCAGGTGACAGCAGGATTGAAGAGAAACAACTGGAAAAGCTGACCCAATATGAGGATTTAAAGATCAAACTGCAAAGATTCTGGCACAAGCCAGTAAATGTGGTCCCAGTGGTGACACTGGGTGGAGTGCCAAAAGACCTTGGCCTGCACTTAAACACAATCGGCACTGACAAAATTACCATCTGCCAGCTGCAAAAGGCCACATTACTGGGATCTGCATGCATTATTTGCCGATACATCACACAGTCCTAGACACTTGGAAAGTGTCTGACATGTGATCCAATACAACAGCCAGCTGAGTGATCTTGTTTGCTGTGGAATCATCTTGTGTTTCAAATAATAATAACAACAACAACAAACAACTTTATTTATATTCCACCCTATCTCTCCAAAGGGACTCGGGGTAGATTCCAGTCACAAAAAGTCCTGAATATGATGCAAAATTCAAAACAGCAGTGAAACACACGGAACAACTTCTAATATGTTTCTTCATATATATTCCTTATCAAGATGCATTGTGACTGGACCCTTCTGGAAAAGTCATTTAATAACTGAAACCTAGAATATCAGCTGTAAAATTCCAAGTGCCCACCTGTCAATTTTCTTTTATTTGGACTTTGAATGTGAGAGATGCACAAATATGGAAGCTGGTCTTACAAAACAAGATTATACACCACCTACAAAGCTTTGGAACAAGCCTACTGCAGTTTGGATTGCTTCAGAGTTGTCTAAGAGAAAAATCAAGAAGTGGTTTGAATAAGTGGGACAATCTGCATCTAGGCTTCATTCCAAGTGAATTGACACCCCAGACCCTATTATGGCATATTTCCCTTTCTGATAAAACATTGCAATCTGCTGGAAAGAAATCCAGTATTTCTGCAACAGATGTGCTCTTTTAAAGAGGAGAATGTTGGATCCCCCAAACCGATTATCTGGGAAAATCCTTTAACTTCCTGATCTCACGCAAAAGAATCTACAAATACTGTGGTGAAATCACCTTCTCTGCTTGACTTTAAACAGGGAACTTTGCAAAGTTAAGTGGGAAATTTGAGAAGCAAGATGGATCTTCTTGCTCCTTGTTACCAAGGGACACATCTGGCTGGCAGGTGCGTGTTCTCAATATCAGAGCCACTCCGTTGTATCTCAAATCAATTGTTCACCATATTTAATCACTGTCAGCCTTGTCTGACTCATGTTATGTGCAAATAAAATGTTGGCAGTACCATCCCACATTTATTAAGATCATCACTGCTGTAGCACTTTACATTCAAAGATGCTCTTTTGATCTCAGTGTCTTACACAGTATTATTACACTAAAGCTGCAACCCAAGATCCACATATATAGGAGTAAGATCCACAAAATTTAATGTCTGCTGTTTTTGAGAAGATAAGTATAGGCTTGTGGTATAAAGCTGCCATGCATTTGAATTCAGTCAGATAGAGCACATCCTATTCATACAGATGGCACTCACAGAAAACGCTGGTTATGAACAAAACTTAGAGAAACTGCAAGGCCATTCAATGCTAATGGAGGTGATTAATTGCAGCATTCACACTTGCCTCAAACAGACAAAGAGTTCTTTCTCCCACCCTGGACATTCCACAGATATATAAACCTCACTTGCCTAGTTTTCCCCCCTCTATTTGCCAATTATCAATAATTCTTGATGCCATAATCTTGGTTTTTTTTAAATGTTTAGCTGCAACCCAGCTTTTGCACTTTCTTTTTTCGCCTTGATTAGAAGACTCCTCAGCTCCTCCTCACTTTCGGCCATCAAGGTAGTATCACCTGCATATCTTAGGTATGGCAGCCGGGGGTGAGGCGGGGCAGGGAGGAGGAAGAGAGCTAGCTCCTCCTCCCTGCACCGCCCCCTCCATCCCTCTCTCTGCGCCGAAAAAGAGGAGTAGGCGGCGCCAAGGGCAGCGCGTCACGCCAGGCCTGTGACGCGCTGCCCTTGGCGCTGCCTTCTGCCCTTTTTCGGCAGCTCCCCCACCCTAGGAAGGGCGGGGGGCCGCCGAAAAGGAGTAGGCGATGCCAAGGGCAGCGCGTCACGCCAGGCCTGTGATGCGCTGCCCTTGGCGCCACCTTCTGCCTTCCTAGCGCGGGGGGCCGCCGAAAGAGGAGTAGGCGGCGCCAAGGGCAGCGCGTCACGCCAGGCTCAGACGCGCTGCCCTTGGCACCTTTTCTGCCTTCCTAGGGCGGGGGCCACCGAAAAGAAGAGTAGGCGGCGCCAGGGCAGCGCGTCACGCCAGGCCAGACGCTGCCCTTGGCGCCCTCCTCCTTTCGGCGGCCCCCGGCCCTTCCTAGGGCGGGGAGCCGCCGAAAGGAGGAGTAGGCGGCACCAAGGGCAGCGCGTCACGCCAGGTCTGTGGTCTGCTGCCCTTGGCGCTGCCTTCTGCCCTTTTTCGGCGGCTCCCCGCCCTAGGAAGGGCGGGGTCGCCGAAAAAGGAGTAGGCGGCGCCAAGGGTAGGCGGTACCAGGAGGAGGGAGGCGGCGCCAAGGGCATCGCGTCACGCCAGGCTTGTGACGCGCTGCCCTTGGCACCGCCGTCTGCCCCTCGGCGGCTCCCCCACCCTAGGAAGGGCGGGGGGCGCCGAAAAGAAGGAGTAGGCGGTACCAAGGGCAGCGCGTCACGCCAGGCCTGTGACGCGCTGCCCTTGGCGCCGCCTTCTGCTTTCCCTCCTCCTCCTCTTTCCCGGGTGCCGTGGCGCTCGGGACAGCCACGGTGCCTGGGAAAGAGGAGGAGGAGGGAGAAATCTCCCTCCTCCTCCTCTTCCTCCTCTTTCCCAGGCGCCATGGCGCCCGGGAAAGAGTAGGAGGAGGAGGAGGGAGAATGACAGCTTTAGGAGGGGGAGGGGCCTGGGCTGGGGCGGGTCTTAGGTTGTTCATGTTACTCAAGGCTACTAAATGAATTTACATTGCTGCACTGGATTCAAACTCTGGTCTTCCAAAAAATTAGTTCAACACTCAAACCACTACACCATACTGGCTCTGTTAGTGAATAAGACCATTAGAATTCATTGGGTGGATGCATCTCCCACTTTCATAGTCAGTACAATAGGAAGGTTGAAAGAAACATTAGATTTGGAGATAATGCACCATATGGATCGTTGTTAAATTGCCTGGTCTGTGTGATTTTTTTTTAGAAGACAGTGGGGAATTGGAGAAAGAAAATGTTCTGGAGGTCAGGTCACTGCAGAGGAACTGACTTCAGGAAAGAATAATAATAAAAAGGGGAATAATCCTTGGGATCAAAAACAATGGAGTGGACAGGATGGTGCCAAGGGTCATTCATTTGAAGGCCCTCAGGCTTTTCACGATTTCAACACTTTTATGTCTGAAAGGCAGGTGCCCTAATGGACACATATGGAAATAAAATCTTTGAAGTAGAGTGGGGAGGAAGGTGCATTGTGGCTCTTTTCAGGAATACACCTTTCTCTATCTATTGTATGTTACATAACAGGTTTAGAAACTGCTGTTTAACTTTCACACTTCTCTGATGAGATCATAAAATCATGAACAGTACCGTAGCCAGGATTTTGATTCGGGGGAGGGGGGTGAGTTTGATTCGGGGGCTGAGCCTGAGTGAGAGAGGGTTTACCCTAGCAAACCTTTTGTATCATTATCCCAATACCCCCATACATATGGGATATATTGAGCATGGTGATCCGATCATGATATGAATACACATAACAGGTTAAATAATGTGCCAGTAACATCTTCTCGTGGATCACCCTGAGAATTTGGGGGGCTGAAGCCCCTCCAATCCCCCCCCCCCCCGGGCTACATAACTGGTCATGAATATTAGAATTGCTCCAAAAATGTTACATTTTCCTATTTCTTATTATTTTAAGATCTTGAATCAAATCTTAGTACTTATTTTAAATAAAAAAATACATTTTCTGCAATGTTACTAATGCATCTATTGAGGAGGCCTACACTAAGAATGGGAGCATTACATCCTTTTTTGACAGATCCTACATCACCACAATTAAAATGGATGAGTCCCCGTGACATACCCCACATTTATTCACAAAAACTCATTTGCTCAAGGATGAACAGAGCAATAATGCTGATGCTTTGGTGGTTTGAGTAGCAGTTGAGCTTGGAAAAACATGTTCTGGGAAGGAGCAATAATAATAATGAGGAGGAGGAGGAGGAGGAGATGATGGTAACTCTGGCACAAGCCAGTAAAGGTGGTCCCAGTAGTGATCAGCAGGGCTATGAGAAGCAAACATTAAATTGATTTAATTAAGTCTATATAAAATATAGAATGAACCATACTATTTAAATTATTTTGTGTTATGGAATGATTTGCTAAAAAAAAATTCACACCCCCACACCCCCACCATTTTTTCCCCTGGCTATTGCACTGGTGATCAGTATACTGGGTGCAGTGCCTAAGGACCATGGCTTGCACTTAAAAACAATCGGCACTGACAAAATTACCATATATCATCTGCAAAAGGTCACCCTACTCAGATCTGTATGCATTATTTGCTAATACATCACACAGTCCTAGACACTTGGGAAATGTCCAACATGTGAGCAAATACAAAAGCCAGCATAATGATCTTGTTTGATGTTTACTAATCTTGTTATGTACCTAATAATAATAATAATAATAATTTCATTTCTTACCCTCCTCTCCTCACGGCTCAAGGCAGGTTACAACATGTCATGTGATGCTATCAAGATGCCATGCGACATTCAACTTCTGGGGTCAAAACAAATTCAGTTTGTGGCTGGGAGATTGTTCTCTAAAACCTCAAGCAGAAGTCTCTTAGATAAGATCCTTCTGGTAAAATAACTGACCGGTTTGCCTTCTGCATGCAATGACAGCCCCAACTCATTTTCCACCTGGAGATGTTGGGTATCCACTACAGTGGTCCAAAAAAGCAGGGTGTTATCAGTATGCTGATGACAACCAAATATATTTCTCCATGCCTTCAAAAACTACTTTAGTTAAGGAAAGCATGTTTCCTCTGAAGGAATGCCTGGAGGAGGTAATGGGCTAGATGAGGTGGGGAAAATTGGAACTGAATCCAGACAAAACAGAGGTGCTTGCCAGCAAGGGTCCTAAGTGGGGGGGATAGGTGTATCAACTAGTTCTGGATGGGGTCCCCCCTCCTGAAAGACTGTTTTTACAGCTTGGGTGCACTCCTGGATCCATCCCTCCAAATGTCATGCCAAGTTGATGCAATGGTCAGGACTGCTTACTATCAGTTCAACTAATCCATCAGCTGCACCCCTTTCTAGATTTGGAGGACCTGAAGACGGTAGTGCATGCACTGGAAATTTCCAGATTGGGCTTCTGCAATGCACTTTACATTGGGCTTGTACCAGGTTCAGAAACTCCAACTGGTTCAAAATACGGCAGCCAGATTGGTTACAGGAAAACCTAGAAGTGAGTATATTATGCCTATCCTAAAGTCACTCCACCAGCTGCCAATTAGTTTCCAGGCAAAGTACAAGGTGATTGTTTTGACTTTTAAAGCACATCTTGGACCTTTGAAGTTCCAAGATGGCTCTGAGGCAATAGAGACCTCCAGAACTGCTCAGAGGAAAAATGTGCAATCCGAGCGAATCCTCCCCTCCAGCCCGACAATCCGACCAGCCACCCAGGGTCTTGGGAGATGCCCTGGTGGGTCAAACTGTGGTGTTTGGGTGAGGGAAAAATGGGATAAGAAGAGTCATCACAGGGAGATAGGGCAGGATACAAATGATAATGATGATTACATGGCTTGGGTCCAGGTCACCTAAAGGATTGCCTTCTCCCATACAATCTGTCCCACACACTTTGGTCCTCTGGGGAATGTCTGCTCCAACCAGCCAGAACCCTACTGGCAACCACCACCCAGAGGACCTTTTCATCAGCCGCCCCCAAGGCTGTGGAACAACCTGCCTGTTGTATTTTAATAGTTTTGTAACCTGCCTTGAGCCATGAGGAGAGGTGAGTAAGAAATATAATAATAATATCCTAGGATCTGATCTCAAATTATCTTATCGCAGCTTATCTGGCAGTAGAGAGTCATAAAATCCAGTTTAAATCCGATAATCTGGGATTGGATTCTGGGATATAGGGCAGTGTAGAAGGGGGCATTGAAAGGCCCTTTGGTATCCACTGGGCTTTTGTTCCAGGACCACCTGTGGATACCAACATTCATGGTTGTGTATACACAATGGTGTAGTAGGATACAAAAAGGAAGGTCAAGGCTTCTTTTTGGATGGGGGACATATTTAAGCTTGACTTTCCTTCTATATTGTGGTAGTAGAGCTCATGTGTAACTCTGCATATACTGTCTAGCAAGTAGGCAAGATTAAACGTTTCTCATACTGTACCCCTAAGTTGCTGAGCAGTAGTGGCCCCCTCATGTCAACTTGATCTAGAAGTAACCCCTTTAGCTAAGATTTCTGTTTTGATTTTCAAGCAGGAAAATGTTCTGTCTCTCTGTATGTGTTCTTGAATGACAAGCAGTGAGCAACTGTGGTTGGGACTTAATGCCTAACACTTAATGACATCCCCAGGGACCTTCCCAAGGTCTCTGATTTTGGCCCAGAAACCTCAAGGCCTAAGGCGAAGTTGAACTGAGAACCCTAATTTTGCCTTATTACTACATTTATATCATATTTTACAAAAATACAAAATATTCTGAACTCTTCCCCTTTTTATATCTGTGGGTTTTTCTTTTGCTATCTTTATATACCCTAGTGTACATATTGTGTACATACATATCTTTATGTACTCTAGTGTACATATGGTATTTCCTAAATGTACACTGTTTTTGCCATCCTAGCCAAATTTCCGCCTAGCAGGGCACAGGAAGAGGAAGAGTTTAGCTTGGGGAGGAGTGCTGTGTGTGTGTGTGTGTGTGAGAGAGAGAGAGAGAGAGAGAGAGAGAGAGAGAGTGTGTGAGAGAGAGTGTGTGTGTGTGAGAGAGAGTGTGTGTGTGAGAGAGAGTGAGAGAGAGAGTGAGAGAGTGAGAGAGAGAGAGAGAGAGAGAAATGAGGTTTTATAAGCTGGATTTACCCGGCCATATTCAGAATGCAGATGAACTTGCCTAAAGCAAGAAAACCCAAACATCCATTCAGATCATAGCTAAAGGTAAAAGTTTCCTCTGACATTAAGTTTAGTCATGTCCCACTCTGGGGGGTGGTACTCATCTCCACTTCTAAGCCGAAGAGCCAGGATTGTCCATAGACACTTCCAAGGTCATGTGCCCAGCATGACTGTATGGAGCTTCCTTACCTTCCCACCAAGGCGGAACCTATTAATCTACTCACATTTGCATGTTTTCAAATTGCTAGGTTGGCAGAAGCTGGGGCTGACAGTTGAAGCTCACGCAGCTCCCTGGATTCCTTTTGGTCAGCAAGTTCAGCAGCTCAGTGGTTTAACTTGCTGCACCACCAGGGGGCCCCTATTCAGATCATATCCACAATGAATCAGAGGGTGCATCTACACCGTTGAATTAATGCAGTTTGACTCCACTATAACTGCCATGACTCAATGCTATGGAATCCTAGGAGTTGTAGTTTGGTGAGGTACCACCACTTTTTTTTTTGCAGAAAAGGCCTTGTGAAACTACAGCTCCCAATAATCCCTTGCACTGAGCCATGGCAGTTAAAATAGTATCAAATTGCATTTTTCCTGAATTTTAGATGCACCGCTACTAAAGGGAGAGTCGTTTAAATGAAATTCAGGCAACCCCACCACTGTTGAAAGGAGAAAACCATTAAAATGAACAAAATCTGGCCACCAGTACTTAAAACTCTAAAATTGGGTAGTCAATAATGAGCAACATACAAAAAATTCCAGACAAGAAACAATCAGGACCAGTTAATCACCTCCCAACAAAGGATTCCCCCAGGCAGGAAGCAGCTGGGCTTTGAAACTGCAAGGCTATTCAATGCGAAGCAAGGTGGCCAATTGCAACATCCACACTTGCCTCAAACAGATAAAGAGTTCTTTCTCCCACCCTGGACATTCCACAGATATAAACCTCACTTGCTTAGTTTCCAACAGACCTCACAGCCTCTGAGGACGCCTGCCACAAACGCAGGCGAAACGTCAGGAGAGAATGCTTCTGGAACATGGCCCGGGAAACTCACAGCAACCCAACCCCGCCCTTGTTTTGTAAAGACCCCTCCCCACCGCCTCTTTTCTTCTGATTGACAAAGAGCTCAGAATCCCTTTTCTCACACCACAAGATATCCATTACACGAGAACTTTCTTCTGGCGCCAGGAGGTATTTTAAGAGTTCGCCTTCTGATTCCGTTGGGGAAAGCGGGCTGAAAGTGGGGATACCTGAGCAAAACGACCCCTTCCCAAAGCTCAAGGGGGGAAAGGGGCCATTAACGGGATCTCCCGCCCCCCTTTCTTCCCAAGCTGGTTTAAGGGGAGGCTTTAGAGCAGGGGGAATAACACAGACAAGGGGAGCCTAAACCTAGAAGGGCAGTGACTGGTTCATGGAAAGCGAAAGGAGACCTGAAAGGGGAATACTCGGTGCTTTTTTTGTTTACAACCCTTCCTCTGAAATCTAGCCCCCAGCACTTGGGATTCCTTGGCGGTCTCCCATCCAGCTACGAACCAGGACTGCCTATGCTTAGCTTCTAAGATCAGGCCGGGGCTGGTGATGATATGGGATAAGGTTTCTAGCCCTCAAAGGAGGGACAGATCCCATGTCCCTTATAGCAGGCATGGGCAAACTTGGGCCTTCAGGTGTGTTGGATTTGAAGTCCCATCATTCCTAACAGGCTCAGGCCCCTTCAGGCTCAGGAAAGGGTCTTGAGCTGAAGTCCAACACACTTGCAGGGCCCAAGTGTGCCCACGCCTGCCTTATAGTAAAGGAACACCTGGGAATCCTAGAATTTGTAGTTCAAGGAGAGGCATTTAGTATGGAGAGAACTCTATAATCAACTATAAAGTCCAGGATTTCTTAAACATGGCAGTTAAAAGGGGAATATAACCGCTGGAAGCCTGTTCATGTGAATGATGGAATGCTCTGAGGCAAGGAATACTTGGGACCCTTCCACGCAGTCATATAGCCCAGAATATCAAGGCAGATCATCCACAATACCTGCTTTAAACTGGAACATCTGAGTCCACGCTGACATATAATCCAGTTCAATGTGGATTTTGTCCAGCATGTGGAAGGGGCCTCAGAGATGGCTTTGCTAGTTCCTTCCTCTTAAATATAGCCTACACAACAATCTCGGTGGTCTCCCATCCAAGTACTAACCAGGGCTGACCCGGCTTAGCTTTCAAGATCATATAGGATCTATTGCCCTTAAAGTACAGGGAGAATGAGACACCAGCACTCTTTGGCAGAGAAGGCTTAAGGACTTTGTAAAACTACAACTCCCAGGATCCTTATAGCATTGAGCCATGGCAGTTAAAAGGGAATGTCCAGCTATACTCGACAGTGTAGATCAGGCATGGGCAAACTTGGGCCTTCCAGGTGTTTCGGACTATCATCACACTAGAGAAAAAACCCCACTTAAAATCCGGTTTCTGCCCCCTGCAGAATTCTGGGGTTTGTAGTTTTGTGAGGCTGTTAAAGGATCCTCCCTAAACTACAATCTCCATAATTCTGCAGCCGCCACCTTTCCCCTCCTTCCTTGCCATCTCCAGCCTTGCTCCAGGTCACCTAGATTTCTGTGTCTGAAAAGGAAAACATGAGAGTTTCCTGCCTTTCCCCCTTTTGCCCGCCAGCTTTCCCGCTCTCCGCCTAAGTGCTGACCATTCTTACCATTTCATCATTTCCTCCTGAGTTCTAGATTACAATAATAATAGTAATACCAAGAAGGCCGCCTTTCAAATGATTTTCCTCAAGCTCCTTCCAAGAACGGAAAAATTATATTTCCTTTCCACCGCGTAGGTTTGGCTGCGGGAAACCCAAGCGCCCCGGAGAGAAACGAGCCCTTAATCCAGGAGCTCTCCCTGCCTTTTGGCAGCCAACGTTTTCTTTCACCTTCCTCTCCTCGCTGCAGAATAAACACCACTTGAACTGCCATGGCTCAATGCTATGGAATCACTAGCGCGCGGGTGAGCTCCCTCTGTCAGCTCCAGCTCCCCGTGCGAGGACATGAGAGAAGTCTCCCGCAAGGATGGTAAAACACCCGGGCGTCCTTGCAGACGGCCAATTCTCTCACACCAGAAGCGATTTGCAGTTTCTCAAGTCGCTCCTGACACGAAAAAAACCAACAAAGCTTTAGTTTGGTGAGGACCTCGCAATCTGGGGGAAATCGCCAAAGATCTTGCAAAACTACAACTCCCATGGTTCCATAGCACAGAGCCAGGACACTTGTATTTCTTATTTAAGAAATACTTAGGTAAAGGAAAAGGTTTCCCCTGACATTTAAGTATCCGACTGCAGGGGGCGTCGTCACCTTACCACCGGAACTTACTCATATTTGCATGTTTTCGAACTGCTAGGTTGGGAGAAGCTGGGGCTGACAGCAGGAGCTCACCCTGCTTCCCGGATTCGAACCACAGACCTTTCAGTCAGCAAGTTCAGCAGCTCGCTGCGTCACCAGGAGGCCCAAGAAATACTTCATATTTCTTATTTAAGATTAGGAATAGTGGTATTCCCAATCTTAACATAAGAAATATGAGCACTGAAATATGACTTTGGGGATTGAGGTTCAAATACTAACTCAGCCATGGAAGCCCAGTGGGTGACCTTCTGGAAGTCACACTCTCTCATCCTCAGGGGAAGATGAATGGAACCTGAACTAACCCATGGTCAATTTACTTTAAAGTTTCCTTCAATGTTATCATATCTGGGCCTTTGGTATCTTCTGGGCTTTGGTTCCAGCCCCTCTGAGTATTCCAACCCAATGACAGAGATGGATCCAGGAATGTCCCTGGAGGGTGAGTCCTATCCTGTCCAGATGAGGTCATTTCTCCCATTTTCAGACCCAAGAACCTCCACCTTATTGGGTTCCAGAT
The DNA here is from genome assembly GCA_030556195.1 of Anolis apletophallus. Lineage (NCBI taxonomy): Eukaryota > Metazoa > Chordata > Lepidosauria > Squamata > Anolidae > Anolis > Anolis apletophallus. The sequence goes on along the minus strand of JARBWK010000007.1, from coordinate 102,348,323 downwards.
TCACCCTATTGATCCCCATCTGGAAAACTGCAGGGCCTAAGCATCAGCTGGCTCCCATGGCAAACAGAAGTAGGTGAATGGCATCAGCAGCTGAAGAACACAACAATCTATGAACTCACTTTTCTCTGCCCTGCTTCTACATATAGGTATATCAAAGGAAGCCTTCTACATATAGATAATATCATCGGAATATAATGCAGTTATGCTTCTACATATAGATATTATAGGAAGCCTTGCCTCTGTTTATGTACTGTCTGTCTTTATCGATTGTATAATGGCATTGAATGTTTGCCACATATGTACCTATAATCTGCTCTGAGTCCCCTCAGGGAGATAGAGTGGAATATAAATAAAGTATATTATTATTATTATTATTAAACATCTGGGGGGGGGGGAACAGAGCCCCAGCACACGCCACATATTCTAGCCAAGGGCCTTGAACAGAAGACTCCATGTTTTGGATGCCAACCCAGAACATGTTGCATGCATGCACACACAACTGTTTATAATAAAAAAAAATAGGTAGCTGAATCATTCAAATAATGGGACCATATATCATGCTAGACTTCATTTGCCAGGTAACTGGCCATTCAAAATAGACTCATTTGGACTTTTGGATTTGTAATTTAACCACTCTGAGTATTTTGAATGTGTTGCTCTTGTGTTTTCTTCAGGCCATTTCTGACTTAATGGCAACCCTCAGCCAGCCTACAGCAGGTCACACTCGCTCGCCCTCAGAGGAAAAGAAAGGAAAAATCACTCTGAACAACTCTTCTCCAAATTACTTACCCTGGGATATGGTCACTATGGGTTAGAAAGGCCCCTCCGCTTTCCTGTTCCTGCTGAGCCTAGTGACAAGCTTCATCACTGGCCCCTTCTACACAGATATTTAAAATACAGATTATCTGCTTTGGGCTGGATTATATGGCAGTGTAGCCTCAGATAATCCGGTTCAAAGCATATATTAATGTGGATTATCTGCCTTGAATGTCTGCCATTGTGCTAATTTTGTTGGAAAATGCCCTGAGTCTCCTCAGGGAGATAGGGTGGGCTATAAATAAAGTAATAATAATGGTAATAATCCGAATTATATGACAGTGTAGAAGGGGCCAAAGAAAGAAATGAGTGTGTACCTAACATTGGGAGCAAACTTAATCTTGATCAGGATCCCATTCAATGTAGTGGGTGCCACAACAAAGAAGGACCTCCTCTTTATAACCCTTTTCGGGACTGAAATGGTCACCCCACAGTCATTTACTTGGGAGGAAATCCCACTGAACACTGCCACACATCTGAGTGAAAGTCTGCACGCTGCCCTTTTCAACACTTCATTTTAGGAATAAAGCATACTGAACACTATGGGAGTTCAATCTGAAAATATGCCTAGAGAACTATAATATAGTAAATATTTTTCTAATTTCCCCTAAATTCCTTAATATGTTTGGGGGTGGGGTGGGGGGATGTGAGTTGACTGGCAATATTTTGTGCAAGAGTTTTTCTTTTAAAATTTCCTGGTATTCTTCTAAACATCTGATCCAGATGACTGGGAATCGTGCGTTTCACAGATGTGAAGCTTGAATAATAGGCGGAAAGATAATAGCCGGCCTTTAGCGGTGAAGCAATGACATCATTAGGTGCCTGGGTGACGTAATCAATTGCTTGAGAAGTACTTCTTGTCCAGCCAAAGTATGAAGTCACTTGGTCCCTGCCCAAGAGGAGAATATATCTCAACATAGGAATGTATCTTCCCTATTTTGAAAGATTCAAGAAACTCATGTGACTTTTTCCCCCTTTTTCTGTCAGAAGTTCAACAGTAATATAAACGGAGGCACTTCTGGTAGTTCCTTAAACAATGTCTGTTTTCTCACTGAACTGCCTTGGGTCCCATATCAGAAGAAAAACGGGATAGAAATGTATGGCAAAAATAAATAATTTCAACAGGAAGGAGGAAACCATGAAAATGAACAAAATCTGGCTTCCAGTATTTATTTATTTTTAAAAAACCTCTAAAATCAGGGTAGTAAATAAAGAACAACACTCAGTAAACAAGGGAATTCCAGACATGAAACAATCAAGACCAGTTAATCACCTCCCAACAAAGGATTCCCTAGCCAGGCTTTGAGGCAGCAAGGCTATTCAATGCTAATCAAGGTGGCCAATTTCAACATTCAAACGTGCCCTAATCAGACAAGAGTTCTTTTCCCCACCCTGGACATTTCACTTGCCTAGTTTCCAACAGACCTCACAACCTGCCATAGATGTGGGTGAAACGTCAGGAGAGAATGCTTCTGGAACATACAATCCTGACATTCCTGACATTAGGATCGAGGTAGAAGAAATTAAAAAACAAAAGCAGAAAGTAAATGGAAAGTTGTCAGCACATTATAGAAGTCATGGGCAAACTTCAGCACCGGGTTTGTTAAGATCACTACTGACCAAAAGGTCATGAGTTCGAAGCCAGCCCGGGTCAGAGTGAGCTTCCGGCCAATTTTGTGAAGCTTGTTATCGACCTTTGCAACCCGAAAGACAGTTGCAATGTGTGGGGAGGCTAACTTAACATAAAAAATCTCCAGTACTTCATCAGTGTCGCAGATGGATGGTGAAGTGACAGCTCCCCTGGTGGCCAGAAAAAAGTTAAATAGCCTCTGTCTGTCTATATGTGTTGTGTGTCTATGACGTTGAATGTTTGCCATGTATGTGTACATTGTAATCCGCCCTGAGTCCCCTGCGGGGTGAGAATATAAATACTGTAAATAATAAATTGGTCCCTGCAGGTGTTTTGGACTTCAACTCCCACAATTCCTAACAGTTTCAGGCCTTTTCCTTTTCCCCTTAAGGGGTCTGAGGCTGTTAGGAATGGTGGGAATTGAAGTCCAAAACATCAGCAGGGCCCAATTTTGCCCATGCCTGCATTACAGCCTAGCATGTGCTAGTGCAGCTCCAATAGTGTGCTCTTGCTTCATGGATTACTGACATTCTCTGCACCAACGTTTTTAGGCAGAGAAGGCTAAAGACCTTGTGAAACTATAAACCCCACAAATCCATAGTATTGAGCCATAGAAATTAAACTGGTGTCGAGCTGCATTCATTCCGCAGCGCCCCGGATATCGACATTCCCTGCACCACCCCTTTGAACTGGAGTCTGGGATCGACTCTGGAAGGAAGTGATCTTCGAAACTGGTCCCTAAAGTCATCAGGGAAGTATTGTCGAAGGCTTTCATGGCTGGAATTACTGGGTTCCCGTAGGTTTTTCGGGCTATATGGCCATGTTCTAGAAGCATTCTCTCCCGACGTTTCGCCTGCATCTGTGGCAAGCATCCTCAGAGGTTGTGAGGTCAGGGAAGCTTTGGCAGTTGAGAAAAAGCGGTGCCTTTGAGCATGCGCAGAGTGTCCTTCCCCCAGTAGTGCCCTGGAGGCATACTTCAGGGTTGGGGGCAGGACTGGGATCAAGGAATATGCCAGATTGGAGCTTCTCGAAAGGGAGGGGGGGGCATCTACTCTGCAGAATGAATGCAGTGTAACACCCCTTTGACGAGTGCCAGTGGAAGTGGTGTCAACCTGTATCCCTTCTCCAAGGTTGATGCACCCAAAAAAGCCTCTTCCTCCTCCGCCTCCCCACAGAAGGGAAAGGTAAGCTTTGGCATGGGAGCCTTTTTCAGGCCGGGCGGGCACCAGTGTTTAGAAAAAGCCAGCACTTTCCTTCCCATTAATCTTGAGTAAGGAAGGAGTTCAGACTGCACCTGTATAAACAATCCGGAGCGAGGCGGGAGGAAGGGAGGCGGAGGGGGGCCAGAACCTGCGGCGGAGCTCCTCGACCCCCGGTGAGGCTCTGTTTATGTGTGTGCATGCGTCTGTGGGGTGTCTGTGTGTGCCTCAGTCCACGGGCCTGACTCAAGAAGGGACCAGAGTTCCAGGTAGCCCCACCTGCTCGGGAGAAGAACAACATCTAGATGCCAGTGGGTGCATTCTGTAGAATGAATGCAGTTTGGCACCACTTGAATGGCTGTGGCTCAATACCATGGAATCCTGCTAGTTGTAGTTTGATGAGGCACCGGCAGTTTTCGGCCCAGGAAGTCCAACTGCAACTCTCGTGACCCCATAGCCTTGAGCCATAGCTGTTCAAGTGGTGTCCAGCTGCATTTATTCTAGAGCAGCGTTTCTCAACCTGGGGGTCAGGACCCTTGGGGAGGGGAGGTCGCGAGGGGGGTGGGGGTGGCAGAGGGGTCGCCAAAGACCATCACAAAACACAGTATTTTCTGTTGGTCATGGGGCTTCTGTGTGGAAAGTTTGGCCCAAATCTAGAGTTGTTAGGGATCAGAATGCTCTTTGATTGTAGGTGAACTATAAATCCCAGCAATTGCAACTCCCAAATGTCAAGGTCTATTTTCCCCAAACTCCACCACTGTTCACATTTGGGCATATTGAGGATTCGTGCCAAGTTTGGTCCAGATCCATCTTTGTTTGAGTTCACAGTGCTCTCTGAATGTAGGTGAACTACAACTCCAAAACTCAATGACAATGCTCACCAAACCCTTCCAGTATTTTCTGTTGGTCATGGAATTTCTCTGTGCTAAGTTTGGCGGGGTTCAGAGTGTTCTTTGATTGTAGGTGAACTACAAATCCCAGCAACTACAACTCCCAAATGTCAAAGTCTATTTTCCCCAAACTCCACCAGTGTTCACATTAGGGCATATTGAGGATTTGTGCCAAGTTTGTTCCAGATCCATCACTGTTTGAGTCCACAGTGCTTTCTGGATGTAGGTGAACTACAACTCCAAAGCTCAAGGTCAATGCCCACCAAACCTTTCCAGTATTTTCTGTTGGTCATGGTTGTTCTGTGTGCCAAGTTTGGTTCAATTCCATTGTTGGTGGAGTTCAGAATGCTCTTTGATTGTAGGTGCACTATAAATCCCAGCAACAATTCCCAAGCTACAAAATCAATCCCCACCCCATCAGTATTCAAATTGGGGCTTATCGGATATTTGTGCCAAATTACAGTGAATGAAAATACATCCTTCATATCAGATATGTATTTACTGGACAATTCATAACAGTAGCAAAATTATAGTTATCAAGTAGCAACGAAATAATGTTATGGTTGGAGATCACCTCAACATGAGGAACTGTATGAGGTTGGGCATTAGGAAGGCTTCAAGGCCTTGCTCAAGATTCATGCCCAAGTCAACATCAGTTGGCCCATTCACACTATTACACATGATGGCATATTCCAGGTTTTTTTGGAAAATGAAAATTGCCATAACCTTTTGGAAAAGAGATATTCATAACCTTTTGGGGAAAACAGAAATCTTTTGGAAATGTATGACCTCTTTAGAGATTGTGACCTTTTGTAAAGTATGATCCTCCTGGGGGTCCTTCCACACAGCCCTACATCCCAGAATATCAAGGCAGAAAATCTCACAGTATCTGCTTTGAACTGGGTTATCTAACTCTGCACTCAGACAATGTGGGATTTTCCGCCTTGATATTCTGGGATATAGGGCTGTGTGGAAGGGCCCTGAGTCTGAATAGTCCTAGATCAGATCACATGCTCTGCAGCCCCTCCCACAAAGTAGAGTTAAGGAAAAGTGCATACCATTTCAAATATATACATATCCAATATAATAAGCAATCTGTATTATATACATAACAAATAAACAAATAACTAGTGGAGGCTTGAAGAAGGTTGCTCTTTCCAACACAGTTTCACTGCCATGGCACCATATTGGGATCTGTAGTCTAGGGCCAGGGAGGGAGGTCTCCTTAGAATTCCCACCCAAAGAGCTCTAGTGTTTCACCAAATGGCAAAGCCTAGGGTTGCATAGGATGGAGCCACGGGTGTGTCTACACTGCAGAGTGAATGAAGTTGGACACCACTTTAAAGGCCATCCTATACTATTGCCATGACTTAATGCTAAGGGATTATGAATTTGTAGTTTAACAAGGCCTTCAGCCCTCCCTGCCAAAGCGTGCTGGTGCTTCGCTGAACTAAAACTCCCATATTTGCATAGCATTTAAAGTGGCGTCCAACTTTATGAATTCTGCAGGGTACATGCACTCTAAAGCAAGCCCCAGACAACGAACTTAAAGACCATGGCTCAATGCTATGGGGTTATGGGACTTGTAGTTTTACAAGGCCACCAGCCAAAGTGTGCTGGTGCTTCGCTGAACTACAACTCCCATATATACAGTACATTCATAAAGTTGGTGTCCATCTTTATGAATTCTTCAAGATACATGCACTCTAAATCAAGCTCCAGACAATTAACTTAAAAACCATGGCTCAATGCAATGGGATTACGGGACTTGTAGTTTTACAAGGCCCTCAGTCTTCCCTGCCAAAGCGAGCTGGTGCTTCGCTGAATTACACCCCCCTCCCCAATATATACATTGTATTTAAAGTGGTGTCCAATTTCATGAATTCTGCAAGGTACATGCATTCTAAAGCAATGAACTTATATAACAACAACTCGGTAATAATAATAATAATCATCGTCATCATCATCAGAAGAAAGAAGCATAGTAGTAGTATGTAATAATAGTAATAGTATGAATAATAGTAACAATAACTTCCCCTGCTTCCGTGAGAGAACAGGTTGCAAACAAGGCTTGAGAGAAAAGAGGGAGGGAGAGGCTGCAAGTTCTGCGCCAGGAAAGAAAGCCAAGGCGAGAGGGTGCCAAGTCCTCCCGGTCTGGTGGGAAGAGGGACGGAACGAAAGGGGTCCAGATGCTGCTACGGAGGGCAAGGAGGAGCCCACCTGTTCCACCCATCAGCCGCTATGGGAATCCGCCTCCCTTGACACACACACACAGCAACACCGACGTGGTCGCGCCGTCAGGCCTCCCAGACCTGCCTTTCTGGAGACACCCGGCAGGTTCTTCCTTTCTTTCAATTAGGATTGGAGATCCTCGACAAGCGTTTGGACTTCGGTTCTGTTTCTGCACTCGAGCTATTTTGAGCGTTGCTGTGTCCTTATATCGCGCTGAAAGATTCCTACAATTGTTTCAACGCTCTTTCAAGACAGAAATCAGCAACCACTTAGTCTCAGATTTAAAAAATAAATCATAATAAACGTGCCTTATATTTATTGGATCCAGTATGCTGGTTCTCTCCAGCGCAACTATAGTCTATTTAGGCGAGCTGAATACACACAGTGCTTTGTGTAGTCGAAGGCTTTCATGGCCGGAAACACTGGGTTGCTGTAAGTTTTCCGGGCTGTATGGCCATGTTCCAGAAGCATTTGCCCGCATCTATGGCAGGCATCCTCAAAGGTTGTGAGGTCTGTTGGAAACTATGAAAATGGCTTCACCTCCCAACAAAGGATTCCCCCAGGCAGTAAGAAGCCAGGGCTTGAAACTGCTAGGCCATTCAATGCTAATCAAGGTGGCTAATTGAAACATTCACACCTACCTCAAACAGGAAAGAGTTATTTCTCCCACCCTGGACATTCCACAGATATATAAACCCAATTTTCCTAGATTGTAACAGACCTCACAACCTCTGTGGGGGCCTGCCATAGATGCAGGCGAAACGTCAGGAGAGAATGCTTCTGGAACATGGCCATACCGCCCGATTTTTTTTTACAGCAACCCACATACAGTGCTTGCTTTCGAGATATCAGAGGGAGAGGGAGAGGGAGAGAGGAAGGGAGGGAGAGGGAAGGAGGGAGAGAGAGAGAGATCTCAATATACACAACACACTAAGAATAGGAGAATAACTGTACCTTGGGACAGAAGGAATCTGGGAAATCGTATTTCGGTCCTCAATGTAATCTAGATATTTCGCTTCTCGGTTGAAGAAAAGGGCTGTGTACTTGTTCAATTGCACCACATCATCATCATTATGGTTATTATTATTTCCAGTAGTCTAAGGCTCGGTATACACTGCCATATAATACAGGTCAGAATAGACCAGGCATGGGCAAACTTGGGCCCTGCAGTAGGTGTTTTGGACTTCCAACTCCCACAATTTCTAACAGCCTCAGGCCCTTTCCCAATACATCACACAAATATTCTCCCGATGGTTTCATCTGATGGTCACCCTAAGTTGAAAGTGACTTGAAGGCACACAACAGCATCAATAGACTTTCGGAAAGGATTTCTATCCTAAAGGAAGAGGTGGTGTGAGAGTGCTGAAAAGAGCTGAAGTTTTATTTATTTATTTATTTACATCATTTATATCCCGCCCTTCTAACCACGCAGGGGACTCAGGGCGGATTACAATGTACATATACATGGCAAACCTTAAATGCCATAGACACACAATATATGTAGACAGACACTCAGAGGCTATTTAACATTCCAGCTTGTGGCCACCAGGGGAGCTGTCGCTTCCTCATTCTTTGCATACTCCCTGGAGATTTTTATGGCTTCATAAATCAGTTAAATTAGCCTCCCCACAAAGTGGTACCTAAATTTCCTACTTGACAGATGCAACTGTCTTTCGGGCTGCAAAGCTCGACAACAAGCTACCCAATTTTGGTCGGGAGCTCACTCCGGATTCGGGCTGGCTTCGAACTCATGACCTTTCGGTCAGTAGTGATCTTAATGCAGCTGACTCCCAGCCAGCTGCGCCACAGTCCCGGTTTTCAGTAAATAAAACACCTAGCTCTTACTCGCAAGAGTATTATCCCAGGAAAATACTTCCTGCAGGAGAGACAGGCAAGAGAAGCAATGGGCTCAGCCCAAAGCATAGTTCAAAATGGCTTGGCTTGTGATCCTATCGCTTACTTGGGAGTGTGTTGTCAAAGGCTTTCACTGGGTTGCTGTGAGTTTTCCTTTGTTGGGAGGTGATTAGCAGGTCCTGATTGTTTCTTGTCCGGAATTCCTTGGGACTGTTGCTAAATAGACTCGTTTCTGAGCAAATGTGTCGGATTCCTCTGTAATGGCGCGGGATTAATCCTAATTTAGAGATGCACCTAATTCAACCTAAATCGATGGATTTCTCAAACTCGTTTGGAACAAAATCCTAGTTTTAAAACGAGAAGGCTGCCCTGATTATTAACCCTATACTGGAAGTTACTTCAGCTGAACTAGTGTGTGAGTTTTAGCCACTGGATTTTAGGGATGGTTCTGTGAAACTGAGCTTGAGAATCCTAAATGCTTTTGCCACGGAAGTGGATCCCATTACAGTCGATGTGATCACAGTAAACAAAAGGTAGGATCTGTATATGGGAGAAGAGATCTGTTCCTCTCGAAGAGGCATCTGACTAAGGAACTCAAAAGCACGGGTCGCGTTTAGAAACATGAAGTAATAATGTAGAAAATGTAATAATCCAGGGCAGGGGGTTGGACTCGATGGCCCGCGTGGTCTCTTCCAACTCTCTCATTCTCTGAGTCAATGGAACACATTCCAGATCATGAAGCCATAAGTCCAAAGGATCTGCCACTCTTCTGGAGCTTGATTTGCGCATTCAAGACATTTGGAATGAAGGAGTCACAACTTGTGGGGACACAACAGATATACAAGTCAATCGCTGCCCCAAACTGGGTAACATTATCCCAACCTTAAGCCATATGACTCCGAAATAAACCCCCTTGGGTGTGAAAGTGCCAGATTCCTAGGAATCCGGAAGTTCAGTGGAATTTAGGGCAAATCAACAGGAGTTTTGGCATCGAAATACTGGGACAGAAAATTAGCAGCTTGGCTTAGAAATAATAAATCCATACAACGTTATTGTATTTACTTTCAAGATATTGGTACAGAATAGTGATGGGGGAGGATGCATAATTTATTATGTGAGTCTATACCAGGCATGGGCAAACCTGGGCCCTGCAGGTGTTTTGGACTTCAACTCCCACCATTCCTGACAGCCTCAGGCCCCTCCCTTTTCCCACTCAGCCGCTTTCATGGCCGGTATCACTGGGTTGTTGTAGGTTTTTCGGGCTGTATGGCCATGTTCTAGAAGCATTCTCTCCTGACGTTTCGCCTACACCTGTGGCAGGCATCCTCAGAGGTTGTGAGGTCTGTTTACCCTAAGGAGAAAGCGTTTTCAGGCTATATGGCCATGTTCTAGAAGCATTCTCTCCTGACGTTTCGCCTGCATCTATGGCAGGCTTTGTGCCCAAGGAAGTGTTCAGCCCATCAAGGAACGACCAGAGGGATGGCATACCACGAATGGCTCCTTACTCTATTAACAGTCTGAATAGACCTGAATAGGAGCCAGTCATTACACTATCATAAGATCGCGGTTTCACAGGCAGTCAAATCTTAAGGAGCTCAAGGCCTTCATGGCCGGAATTCCTGAGTTGTTGTGTGTTTTCCGGGCTGTTTGGCCATGTTCCAGAAGCATTCTCTCCTGACGTTTCGCCCACATCTATGGCAGGTATCCTCAGAGGTTGTCAAACCTCGCAACCTCTGAGGATACCTGCCATAGAGGCAAGCGAAACGTCAGGAGAGAATGCTTCTGGAACATGGCCAATCAGCCCGGAAAACCTACAACAACCCAATATTTGTGTGTCTGTGGCGAACATTTCTTCACAGGACTCTTTCTGTAGGTGGGGCCAACACTGTAGGTGAATCTACACTGTAAAACAGTGGTTCTCCTCAGCCTGTGGGTCCCCATTTCTGGCCAACAAGTCTCAGAAATCCCAGCTGGTAAAACTGTTAGGATTTCTGAGAGTTGAAGGTCGAAAAATCTGGGGAGCCACAGCTGGAGAACCACAGCTGTAGAATGAATGCAGTCTGGCACACACTTTAACTCTGGGATACTGGGAGTGGTAGTTTTATAAGGTCTTCTGCCTTCTCTGCCAGAGTGCAGGCGCCTCACTAAACTGCAACTCCCATCATTCCATAGCAGTGAGCCATGGCAGTGAAACATTTCCGCAGTGTAGTCCACATGTGTCAAACTCAAGGCCTGTGGGCCGAATCTAGCCCGCCCTGTCAACTCCTACATTCCTCATCATTAGACACCATGACTGGAGCTGATGGGAGTTGTGATACAGTAACACTTGTTCTGTTCATTCGAGAGAATGGGGCTTGATTTTAGATACAAGGCTTGTGGGTAGGATGATGTTTGACTTTAAAGCAGGCATGGGCAAACTTCGGGCCTCCGGGCGGTTTGGACTTCAACTCCCACAATTCCTAACAGCCGTAGGTTGTTTGCCCATGCCTGCTTTAAAATGTCCTTGAATCTTTCCTTAGCCTCAGAGCCACAAGGGCTGTTGGTTTGCAATTCCCATGATCTCCAGTTTGCATGGCGGGAAATTCCAAAGTGTGGGGCTGTTGTTCAATAACTGGACCCAAACTGGGTCAAAACTAAAGAACACCTACCATATGTTTAAAAAGAGTCGCTTTCCCCTCTGTATCCATTGATTCAAGGGCCCTTTGGAAGCTGATGGGACCCTCAAGGACATGAGTTTGACACCACTGGAAAGAATCCTTGGATTCACTTGAGGGCCTCATCACACTAGAGTTGTGGTTCCCCAACCTTGGTTCCCAGGTGTTGCCGGACTTCATCTCCCAGAATTCCTGACTATTGTTCAAGCTGGCTGGGGCTTCTGGGAGGGAGTTAAAATCTAAAATACCAGGACAACCAATGTTTGGGAACCACTACACTAGAGAATGAATCCGCTTTAAATCCGGTTGCTGCCTCCTGCAGAATTATGGGGTTTGTCGCTTAGGGAGGGGCCTTTCACAGCCTCACTAAACTACAAAGCTCGGAATTCTGCAGGAAACAGAAACCGGATTTCAAGTGGATTCATTCTCTAGCGTGATAAAGTAGTTGGCGTGCGGTAAGTCCCAAGAGTGGAAAGAGGGGAGGAGGGAGCACCTCAAGCCCCCTCCTCAGACTGAAGGGTCGTCTTCCGCCTTAACCCCCCCTTGCCCCTTACAGATGGTTTGCCCCGCTCCCCTCTAGTCATCTATATATAGAGAGGGCGCGCGTTGTCGGCCAAGTGAACCTGGGCGGCTTCTCTCCGGGAGGCGTGGAGCCCCCCACTCAAGACCTGCTCCTCCTCCTGTCCCTCCCTCTTTTCCTCCCTCTCTGTCTTTCTCTCTCTCTCTCCGGGCGTCGTCGGGGCCAGTGGGTGGGCCATGTCCACGGGCTCCTTGAGCGACGCCGAGGAGCTGCCGGAGATGGAGCTGCGAGGGCTGCAGCTGGGCTTCCCGGGGCTCCCCCGCCCCAAGCGGCGCCCCCGCGGACATTCCTCCGCTGCCGAGGAAGAGGAGGAAGAGGAGGAGGAGGAAGAAGAGGAGGAAGAGGAGGAAGTGGTGGTGGCCAGCAAGAAGAAGCGAGCCAAGGGAGCGGGGCCGGGAGGAGGAGGAGGAGGCGGCGGCGGCGGCGGCGGCAAAAGGCAGCTTCCTCCGTCGTCGAGGGGCAGCACCAACGTGGGCAGCGCGTCGGCGGAGTGCAAGCAGTCTCAGCGCAACGCGGCCAACGCGCGGGAGCGGGCGCGGATGCGGGTGCTGAGCAAGGCCTTCTCGCGCCTCAAGACCAGCCTGCCCTGGGTGCCGCCGGACACCAAGCTCTCCAAGCTCGACACCCTGCGCCTGGCCTCCAGCTACATCGCCCACCTCCGCCAGCTGCTCCAGGAGGACCGCTACGACAAGGCCGGCTACGTTCACCCCGTCAGCCTGGTAAGGTCCCGCCGTAGCCCAGGTCCAAACCAGCGCCTTCCCCAGGACCCAGGGACACTGCAGAATGAAGGAATGAATGAAGGCGGGTTGGCACTGCTTGAACTGGGGCGTCCTGGGAGTTCTCCTTGGCTGGGAGAGGAGCAATCTTGGGCAGAGAAGGCGCAAGACCTTGGAAAAGGGCAAGTCCTAGGACTCCATAGAACTGAGCCAGGGCAGATCAATACTAATACTCATACTAATAATGATAAACTTTATTTATAACCCACCACCATCTCCCCAAAGGCGGCTAACACGAGGCCAAGCCCCCCCCCCCCCAATACAGCATAATTAGATACAGAGAAACCGAGAAATACATCATAACATAAAATATATAAAATAACAAATAGAATAAACAGTACAAAATAGCATAGTAAAATCAAACACAAAGGGCGGGCCAAATGTATGAGATAAAATGTTAACAAGTTAAAACCTTGAGTGAGATAGGAATAAAAAGTGTATTTATGAGAGAGGAGCCCAAGAAGGAGGAGCAGTGGGGTTTGGCCTTTATAAAGGACAGGGGAGGGTGCATCATAAGGATAGCTGTAGCTGGAAACAAACGAATAGGTCGAATGGTCACTCTCCGAAGGCACATCGGAAGAGCCAAGTTTTTAGATCTTTCTTAACGGCTGCTACTAGGGTAGGGACTTGCCTGATCTCTCTAGATAGCAAGTTCCAAAAGTGGGGGGCCACAGCGGAGAAGGCCCTCTCCCCCTGTACCCAAGCAGTGTCAAATTGCATTCATGCTTCAGTGTAGATCAGGCATGGGCAAACTTCGGCCCTCCAGATGTTTTGGACTTCCAACTCCCACAATTCCTAACAGCTGGTAGGCTGTTAGGAATTGTGGGAGTTAGAAGTCCAAAACACCTAGAGGGTGTTAGAAGTCCAGTTGTGGGAGTTAGAAGTCCAAAACACCTGGAGGGTCAAAGTTTGTCCATGCCTGGTGCAGAGGCACCATGTCCAAATATCAACATGTCCAAATATCCAAATATCAACATTGGTCTCGAAAAATTGGTGACAAAAATCTGCAAAAGGAAAAGACAGTTGAGTTGTAGTGTAGACCATTTTATTATACAAGGTTTTTTTATACAGTGTTCTATACAGTGTTCCCTCACTTATTGCTGGGGTTACGTTCCAGGACCTCCCGCAATAAGTGAAAAACCGCAATGTACGCTATATTAATTTTAATATTTATACATTATTTTAGTAGTTATACACTATTTTAAGTCTTTGTAAACTTAAAGTGAAGGAAAGGAAGGAAAGGCCCTTCAAGGCTGGAGGGAGGGAGGATTGAGGAGGGAAAGCACCTCGGAGAGTGGCGGCGGCAAAAACCCCACAAAACAGCGAAAATACCGTGATATATATTTTAATTTTTTTTTAAAAAAAAACTGTGAAACAGGAGTCTGCTAAAAGCAAATCGCAAAGTAGTGAGGGAACACTGTACTAGTTGTCCCCTGCCACATGTTGCTGTGGCCCATTCTGTGTATATAATATGTGTTTTGTGTGTGTGTATATGTGTGTGTATATTTGTGTATATGTGTGTTTGCACGTACTGTATATATACAGTATATGGTTTTGTGCATGCATTGTAATGTATTTTTGGTTTTTTTGGCTTTTAAAGTCTCTTCTGCTGCGTTTTTCAGTATTTTTATGAGTGATGGTCACTCGTTGGCCTGATAAGTGTATTGTATCCAAATTTGGTGTCAATTCATCCAGTGGTTTTTGAGTTATGTCAATCCCACAAACCAACATTACATTTTTATTTATATAGATCAGACATGGGCAAATGGAAGAGGGGGAGAAAGGAAGGGGCCCAAGGCCAGGACTTGTGGGAGCTGAAGTCCAAAACATCTGGAGGGCTCAAGTTTGCCCATGCCTGTTCTATATATTATTTTTATATAATTATATTTTCATTCTACATTGATTATTATTTTAAACACTATTTCTAAAGATTTTATAGATTTTAATTATTTTTATTGCATTGTTGCAATTATTTTATATTGTTTTTATATAAACAGTGTATTTTAATGTTGAGATAAATGTTTTTAATGTTTATGTATACATACAATGAATTCATGTCCCAGCACTGAACGTTTGCCGTATGTTGTGCTTTGCCCTGAGTCCCCTTCAGGGTGAGAAGGGCAGAATATAAATGTTTGAAATAAATAAATAAATTTAGCCTTCTCTGCCAAAGAGTGCTGGTGCCTCCTCAAATTAGAACTCTCATGACTCCATAACCTTGAGCCATGCCACTTAAAGTGATGCCAACCTGCATTCATTTTACAGCAGTGCTTCCCAGCCTGTGGTCCGTGGACCACCAGTGGTGCACAAGAACTAAAACATGGTCTGCAGCCTCACCATTACTACACTGTTTCAACAAGAGCGACTGGTCTCATGAATCCCTCTTAAAAGTGCCAAGGCTTATTAAATATGATTTTCTGTGGGCGAGCAGATGGCAACTACTGGATGACATGTGTTCTGTATCTGAAACTAGAGCTGATGTGGTTGATCCAATCCAATTTTCTGAATCAGCACCCCAGATAACCAAACCAAATCTCAAGTTGACCAAAAACTGACTCTTAACTCTTTTGGTACTAGTGTTGGAGAGTGGTCCCTGATCAAAAATAGGTTGGGAACCACTGTTCTACAGTGTTGAAGCACCCTCAGTTACAGGTTTGCAACAGAATCTGCATCTGTGTCATCATCATCAAACTCTTTGGCAGAGAAGGCTGAAAACTGTGTTTATTATTTTTCTAAAATAATATTAATAATAATTTTGTTATCCACCTATTCTCAACATAGTTTTTTTTCATGTCAGGAGCAATTTGAGAAACTGCAAGTTGCTTCTGGTGTGTGAGAATGAGTCGTCTGCAAGGACGTTGCCCAGGGCACACCTTAATGTTTTTGATGTTTTACCATCCTTGTGGGAGGCTTCCCACATGGGGGGCGGGAGCTGACAGAGGGAGCTCATCCATGCTCTCCCCAATTTGAACCTCTGACCTGTCAGTTTTCAGTCCTGCCAGCACAAGGGTTTAACCCATTGCGCCACTGGGGGCTCCTACAACGTAGCTAAAATATGTACATAAATAAAAACATAAAACCACAGAAAACACACATATATTAAAAGATATATGATTAAAACACACCCAAATCATTCATGCCAATCAATCCCACTTTAAAGTCCATAGTTTCAAATTGCCTGGCTAGTGCTTCTTTCAACAAAAATAGCTAATGTTTATATTCTACCCGTCTTTTAACTAAACTCAAGATGACATACTTCCTCCTGGTGAAAAGTATGGACTCCTATCATTATGTGTCCTCGAGGCGTCTGTCAGCTTATGGTAACCCCATGGATTCATAGAATTTTTTTAAAGGCAGGGAATCCTTTTAGGCAGACTATTTTGCTAGATGCTTCTAAAGCACCAGAAACATCTATTTTTATTTATTTATTTATTTATTTATTTATTGTTTCGACTTGATAGACCACCCTATCCGAAGCTCAGAGTGGTTTACAGCATGCAAGCTCAACCAGTCAAAACACATAAAATGTGACATCATAAAACAGAGACGCGGCAGGATGGCAAGTTGTAGCAAGTACCAGTCAGGGGCCAAATGCCTGCCTGAACAACCAGGTCTTACAAGACCTGCGGAAGGTCATTAGGTCCCGCAGTGCACGCGTCTCTGCTGGGAGCAAGTTCCATAAGGCCGGCGCGGCCACTGAAAACGCCCTCTGTCACATGCTGGATTGCCTGCATGTCTTCATACCAGGGATCTCCAACAAGTTGAGCCCCTCTGAGCGCAGTGACCTGCTGGGCACATATGGGGTAAGCCGCTCCCTCAAGTACACTGGCCCCAAACCATATAAGGCCTTGAACATCATTTTCAAATTATCAGGAGGGAAAAAGAAGATGTGGGAAAGATCAGTTTACCCATTTAAGCTCATCTATGAACTCATTTTAGAAACCTCTGGAATAATGAGAGAAAAGAGAGTTTGTCTTCTTTCCTACCCTTCCGAGGAAAGTTTTTTCCTTCTGAATGCTACAGCTGTATTCCTAGCTTGAGAGAAGAACTTTCAGTGCAGACCTACAAGTGGGTTCAAACCCTCCTTCCCTTCATCTTCAAAATCTTAATTTTTGTTTTTCTCTAAGTGGATGAGCTGAATTAGATGCTAAAGCAAGTAAGAGCTGGTTTGGTATTTCAAAACACCTCCTGTTTTCATTCTAAAATGAGGCAGTTGACTTTCCAATTCCTTAGTTTCACAGACTCCACTGTTTCAAATCATTCTTTGATGGTGAGGGCAGCAAGCACTACTTACTTTTCCTTTTTGACTCTTTCTTGCTCTTCCTCTGTTTGTTTATGTGTGTGATAAGCACTGTTGATGCAGTCATAATAAAAATAATATATGTCTACGTTTACAGTTGTGGGAATTGTAGCAGGTACAGAATAAGGGAGAAAGTTTTACCGTGAGCTAGCCAAGCTGATTCAAGCAGAGCCTAGAAACATTAACTATGTAGACATCAGCTCTCAGATTTCCTAGACAGCATGGTCACTGGGAGATATTTGGACTTGTAGTACAAAGGGGAAACATGAGCTGTTTAAAGTGTGGTAAATTTGAATCCTCTTAAACCACAGTCCTTGTAGATTTATGCTTAGTCCCTCTTCCTCCCAAAGAGTCGGGTACAGGCTTGTAGAATTGGGTTGCGTTCCTGAGTCTTTTTATTTGGGGTTAGAAGGCTCTGTGTTGGGATTACCAACAGACATTCTCCACACTTTTACTTAGTTGTGGCTTCTTTTGGTGCAGTAATAAAATGGAAAAGTTGTATTCTCATACTTAGAATCTTAGAGTTGGAAGAGACTGCATGAACAATCCCATCCAACCCCCTCCCATGCAAGAAAACAATGAAAACACCCCTGATAGATGGCCACCCAACCTCTGTTTCAAAACCTCAAGAGAAGGAGACTCCATCACACTGCGAGGCAGCATATTCCTGAACAGCTCTTATCATCAGGAAGTTTTTTCCCCCTGATGTTCAGGTGGAATATTCTTTCCTGCAATTTGAATCCATTGCTTTGTGTCAGAATCCCCAGACGAGCAGAAAACAAGCTTGTCCCCTCCTCAGTGTTGCCACCTTTCAAGTATTAAAACATGGTTATTATGTCCACTCTCAACCTTCTTTTCTCCTATCTAAACATGCCCAGGTCCCTAAGCCTTTCCTCATAGGGCTTGGTGTCCAAACCTTTGATCATTTTGGTTGTTCTTCTCCGGACATGTACTAACTTTTCAAGATCCTCCTCCTAATCATACAGAATGGTCCTGCAATTCTAGGCTTTTAAATGTATGTCTACCAACAAAGCTTACCTTTCTGGATGTTAAATCACAATCAGCAATGTATACTGTAACTGTATGTTTTCTTGTTATTCAAAAGCTTTAAAAAACGCAACAGCAGCCAGAATACTATGAGAAACTGGCCCAATATGGTCCTAAATAATAAGGCTGTGTCCTGTAATCCAGCTTTCAAAATAAAAGTGAGTGAAACTATCTCTGTTGCATTACAAACAAACTATAATTTAGTTACTGAAAAAGGTAACAAGTAATTCAATATTTGTAATGAGTTATTTTCAGGTCTTGGTTTAAATGATGGCATTCAGAATTTGAAGTAATGAATCCTGCAAATTCTGCACTGGGTGGAATAATATATATTTTTTATCTCTCCTGGTCTGAGAACCTAAACTCTCTGCTTTGCTGCATACATCTATCATATCGGAGCTAGTTTTTTCTGTTTCCATTCACGTCATCTAATTAATAATTTTCTCTGTCTTCTTTTGCTTTGGTTGTCGTTAACTGTTTCACGAGACAGTCAGTTGACTTCTGATATTCCTTCTAGGCAATGTGCTCCAACTCTTTGATTGTACTAATAGCCTTTTAATTCTGTAGCATCTTTTCTGTCTTTATTTCTTTAGAACAGTGGTTCTCAACCTGTGGGTCCCCAGATGTTCTGGTCTTCAAATCCCAGAAATTGTAACAGCTGGTAAACTGGCTGGGATTTTTAGGAGTTGTAGGCCAAAACACCTGGGGACCCAACAGGTTGAGAACCACTGCTTTAGATGGATTTAGGACAGTGGTTCCCAACCTTTGGTGTTCCAGTTGTTTTGGACTTTAGGTCCCACAGTTCCTAATAGCTGTTAACCTGGCAGTGATTTCTGGGAGCTGAAGTTCAAAACAACTGGAGGACAAAAGGTTGGGAACCACTTATTATGATGTTGTACAAATAATGGGCTAAATTCTAAATTCATTTGTCAGAGCAGACCACCCCAGTCATTGGAACCTATTAACTTTTGACTTAAGCCCCATTAATTCAGTGAGACTGTTTTAGTTGGGACTGGCATATCCAATTTAGCCCTAAGATTGCTGTAAGTTACTCTTCCTTTTACTTTTTACAAAATAACGTTTCTGGTCTTTTCTAATTGCAGTTGTTATCTACTAAGCAGTGATATTCAATGAACTTTCCATTTGCAATCCATGATCTATGGTCCAAGACAGGTTTGATGACACACAAGAGATGAAATACAGCCTCCAAAAACAGCTGTGAAACAATGAAGCCACTTCAATCTGTATCTTATGGTTTAATGCTTTAAAGATGTGGCAATCATAGATTTAAGACATGGATTGCCCCAATCTAAGAATACTGAAATTGAAAATTTGTTTTCATGGCAAGGTTTTATTTCTAGGTAGCACAGTCCAAATAGATATAATTCCTGAACTAAAAGGAATGAAAAATATAGGCATAAGTCATAGTCTCTGTGTACTCACTTTTTCATTAAAGTGAGTTCAATTTAGCAAACTTAAAATGGAAGCCATATCTCTGTCTGACACAAATATGCATGAAGAACATAACTCAGAAAAGTTACTTTTTAGAAAACAATTCCTGATTCTCCTAACTGGAATGGGCTACTAAATGATTATAGGAATTGTAAGATATCCAGGCTCAGCTTTAAAGATATAGATATTTATATGTGAGTAGTACATGCAGAAGGCCACACATTACACATATTATAGTAAATGTGATAGGACTAATTTGACTAACAAAAATATTATTTAAAACATATTGACTTACTAAAAACCATATTAATTTAATTTAATGAAATAAGATTTTACTATAAAAACAATGAACATGAATCATTCTAGGAAGAGGTATTCCATTTCATCTAAAGGGTAAAGGTTTCCCCTTGACATTAAATTTAGTCATGTCCAATTCTAGGGGGTGGTGCTCATCTCAATTTCTAAACCAAAGAGTCAGTATTGTCCGTAGATGCCTTGAAGGTCATGTGGCTGGCACGATTACATGGAGCACTGTTATCTCCCTGCCAAAGTGGTACCTATTGATTTACTCACATTCACATGTTTTTGAACTGCTAGATTGGCAGGAGCTGTGGCTAACAGCAGGAGCTCACCTCGCTCCATGGATTTGAAGCACCATTATTTGGGTCAGCAAGTTCAGCAGCTCAGTAGTTTAACCCACTGCACCACTGGGGATTCCATCTCATCTGCTTGCCATTTTAAGATTATGCCAGTGTCACATGCATGAATAACATCATAAGAGTATACTTCCTAGATATTGTACTGACATATACACTTCAATTGGAAAAAGTTCAAGGATGACAGTCTAAAAACAAGTATTACAGTGCTTAATTAATCTTTTAAAGGAATAAATGTCACTATTGCAGGAAAAAATAAACACTTATGTTATACTTATTTTAAGATGAAGAAACGAGGTAAGGCAATCAATACAAATATATTTACAGTAAAAGTAATCCTTTAAAAAGTCCACAGTTAAGATCAGCATGTGTAAGAATATCATAATAGCTCACAACACAACACTATAATAGCAGTAAAAATACACGAGCTTAGTGATTTATTCACATGGACTCTGAGCAACTTTGTAGCTTGCTGTACTGTTTATCAAAATGGCAGCTAATATGTACCTGAAATTTGCAAAAACACCTTGGAGTACTAGAATATTCACTGAAAGAATCTATCATATTCCCTCAATTTTTACTGAAGCAAAATATATTGGTGTGTCACAGTATGTTTTGCAACATTATAGCTAAGCACCACAGTTATGATCAGTGCAACCCCAAATTGTGATCCATCAGAGTATGGTAAGATAAAGGATACTCCTGTTCATGTGTAGTGCAAAACATGTGACTTAAGCTCTCGCTACTTCAAAGATTTTTCAACTGTTTGAATATATTGTATCTGATTTTTAAGTACACTTTTAAGACCCCACTTTTTGACAAGTGGGGACAAATAAAGAGCAGTTGAAGTTCTGGAATTCACATATCGCAATCCCTCTTTCTAACAAAGGAATGCTACTTTAATTTACAGACCTGGCCATTTATCGTTTCTGGAAGACCAGAATCTGATGCCAAAGAGGTTTCAGCAGCCAACAGATTATGTGGAACTACAGCTTAGTTCCAGCGAGCAGTGCTCTTGTTGGATATGACTGCAAAAACCCACTGACTTCTGTGGACGGAAAGAAACTGAAACCAAGGAAGCAACTCTTCTTGTTCACTTGCAATGAAAAATATACCCGAAACACATAACAGAGGAGGAAATAAGAGTTCACTGAACATCCTGGTGGGTTTGGAATGATCTTGTTATGATCTGAAGAAAAACTTTGAGGCATTTTGACTAACAGAAGATATAGAGGAGGATAACTTTGATAGAATTAACCGCATGGACCAAATTATAGATTGTATGAGATAACCCCAAACAGTGTTATTTGTATACCAGAGGAAAGTGGTATTCTAGATTAGTGTTCAGACTCAAATTTAATAATATATTTGACCTTATGTTCTTGGCAGCTATGCAATAGTAAGACTACTTCTGTCATTTTAGCCAGCTTTTAAAACTGAAGATAACAAGGTGCTCCTTTAAGATTGAAATTAAGTTACTTGGATTTTATGTAGGCATTTTTACCGATGGTGATACTAAATTTGCTTAGAAGAAGAAAAATGCCAGATGTCCTTGAGTAGGTTATGGATCAGTGAAAGAAAAATCACTTTTTTTGGCTAATATTTTTGCATCATATTTTTGTATCGAAGACAAAGCTACAGAAAATGTCATTTCAAGAATTGCATTCTGTGAAAATGTAATGATGTCCTAACTTGAAGCAGGAAGTTTGTTTACTTGATACTAGGATTGGTATGTTTTCTAAAAAATGTCTTTTATTATGGCCTGAGACCAAATGCACCCCAAATGTATTTCTCTCATGTCTTTTGGCTCTATGAAGTAGTCACTGTTATAGTGTTCCTATTGTGAATGGTGTTACAATCAATATTTCAAATGTAAATAATTTTTATTTTTATACACAGCATTAAAAGCTTTGCTTACAATATTGTGAAGTCCTAGTGATTGTTGAAATTGTTGAAAATTGTAACGACTGAAAAGTCCCAACTACAACTGGAACGGATTCAGCAGAGCAAATTCTTAAAACTATTTCAGCGAATGTATTGGTGGCTTTTATGTAACTTCACATACAATGGGGAAATGGAGTGGTAAGATTTCGATTTAATCTTGCTTAAAATGATGCAGGTTTCATTTATTTTAATTAGTTTTCAGTAAGCACGGCTAAATTTGGAAATAACCCCATGCTGCATCAGGAAATATGGACAACTGTAACTATTCATATTTACAAAGAGTTTTCAATATTGGTAAATAGTTTATGTGGAAAATGGAGAAACATGGAAGTAAAAGCAATTAGCACATTTGACACCATTTGGTGATGTCAAAATATTGCAAATACTGCTTTTCATTTCACTGGGAATGGCTTTATGAGTTTCCCCAGTGGAATAGAGGTTTTTCCTTTCTGTACTCTTCCAGTGAACTGGTCTGAAATTCTGTATTTTCAGATCATTTTTCTTATCTTTGGAAACTGAAAACTACGTTTAATATTTGAAAGAAAAGGAAGATATTTCTGAACAAGAATATTTCCCAGTGTTTGTGGTTATTTCTGTGTGCTGATCCTACCCATATCTTTTGAGTGAGAATTTTCCAAGTTTTTCCAATCCTCTTGGAAAAGGTTCCCATGAAGGTAGGAGTGGGGAAGTTATGCACACACACACAGGTGTTTCTGATCTATATGCCAGGAAACCATTTACTTTCCTATTTTTTTCATGTCAGGAGCAACTTGAGAAACTGCAAGTTGCTCTTGATGCGAGATAATTGGCCATCTGCAAGGATGTTGCCCAGGTGTAGTGAGGTGATAATTTTAATTACAGGTTAAATGTAATTTTATATATCTGTTAAATGTTAAAGGTAACATAGGCCATAACAGGGTGATATTAAAGACCACCCTCTGCATGGAGATTGAGTTACCATGGTGATGGTGGGCGGAGCCAGTCAGAAGGCTAGCTTGGAATGCTGAAGAGGTTTGAATTTGTTCAGTTGGGTTTTGGCGGTTGGTGGGATAGCCAGCTGTCAGTTAGAGCTGCAAGTGTGCAGTGCAGAGCTCTGTGTGGGGTTTAGGGAAACCCAAGTGTGGGACAAGTTTAGTCTTAGTAGGGTTGAGAGTAACCCGGTAGTAAGCAGTTAAGTAGTAGAACTGCTGGTGCCCATGTGGCTGTGTCAGGGGAAGTTATACCCCAGTGTCAGGGGAAGTTATACCCCAGTGTTATATTGTTCGAAACCTTCAAGTCTGTACCTCTTTGTAGTCTGAAACCAACTAAGCATTGAACCCGTTTGTGAAAATAAACTGTTTGATGTTCCTTCATTTATTTATTTATTTATTTATTATTCGGGCTTCTATGCCGCCGACTCCCTGAGGCTCACGGCGGCTTACAGGAGCCGAAAGGCATAATAAAATACAAGGTGATAAAACAGTTAAAACAGTTAAAACAACAACAGCACAGCAAAGCAATAGCACAGTTCAACAATGAGCAGCCCATCGTCCCAAGACGAACGAACAGGAGGCGGGGCATGGGCGGGGCCTACCCGCCAAAGGCCTGTTTAAACAGGTGGGTTTTACAAGCCCGTCTAAACGGGAGCAAGTCCTTCATGGCCCGGGTTCTGGCCGGAAGGGCGTTCCACAGCGTAGGTGCTATGACAGAGAACGCCCTCCGGCGGGTAGATGTCAATCTTGCAAGTTTGGCCGAGGGTATCTCCAAGAGATTGGAGTCCTCAGACCGTAGTGATCATGAAACTCTCTGTCATATCATTTCAACATAGAAGCATCAAGATCAGGGGCGGCCTTTGCCATTACGCGGCCTACGCAACCGCGTAGAGCGCCATCTTGGACGCGGCGGGGTGGGGCGCCATCGTGAGGCGCCGCGGCGTCTCCCGCCCTGCTGCTGCGCTGCCCTCCGCGGTTTCGCGTGCATGCGCAGTGCCTACGGAGCTCTCTTGAGGTCCGTAGGCACAGCGCATGCGCGCGTTGCCCTCCCGCGCGTGTGCGCTGTCTCTATGGAGCTCTCTTGAATTCCGTAGGCACAGCGCATGCGCGCAGAGGGCGACGCGTGCGTGCGCTGTGCCTACGGAGCTCAAGAGAGCCAGGGACACAGCACGCGCGCCGCCTCCGCAAGCATGCGCTGTCTCTATGGAGCTCTCTTGAATTCCGTAGGCACAGCGCATGCGCGCGGAGGGCGACGCGCACGTGCGCTGTGCCTACAGAGCTCAAGAGAGCTTCGTAGGGACAGTGCACGTGCGTGTCGCCCTCCCGCGCACATGCGATGTGCCTACGGAGCTCTCTAGAGCTCCATAGGGACAGCGCATGCGCACGGGAGGGTGACACAGCAGCAGCAGCATGGACGGCGTCGCTCTCGGCAAGATAAGCAGCCAACGGAGCTTCTAGAGAGCTCCGAGGCACAGCGCATGCGCGCGGAGATAAGGCCTCTCCTAGCGCTTCCTGGTGCCCGCTGCCGGCCCCACCCACGGGGCGTTGCAGATGGCGGGCCGCGGGAGAGCCTTCGAATTGGACAGAGCAAGGAGCGGCGGCGCGTGGGAGGAACGCAAGGTACCAAGAAAATATTTGGGAGGGGGCGCAAAAGTAATGTTGGGGGGCCAAAATAATTTTCGCCTACCATGTGAAATTACCTCAGACCGCCCCTGATCAAGATAAACCCTCACATCGGTGGCCAGAGAATTAATATGGTGGCAGCGTAATTGGAAATAGATCCTCTCACAGTGGGATGCACGCTTTAGGCTGTGTCTCCACGAAGTGGTCAGGGATTAGTTTAAATCTACAAGAGGTTTCGACACTAGCTTTTAGGCGGCGTAAGCAAATCTTTTCAAATGGTGGCAGCGGTGGGATCGTTTGCCCTGCCACAGTTTTAAACAGTTCTCCCAGTTGTGAGTTTGAATCTTTTCACCAGGGGACGCCCGGATGTTTTACCATCTTGTGGGAGGCTTCTCTCATGTCCCTACATGGGAAGCTGTAGCTGACGGGCAGGAGCTCACCCCACTCCCTGAATTTGAACCGCTGACCTTTTAGTCAGCAGTCCTGCTGGCACAAGGGTTTAACCCATTAGGCTCCTTTCCTATAAGAGCTTCCCTTATTATAGCCACTCCCAGAATGTCCAGATGTGAGGGATGATAGCAAAATAAACCACTCTCTATTTGATTATTTAATGGTATCTCTATGCCTGCATACACTCAAATCTCTGGGCATATACATAACTTACTCCTGCTACCTGAATAAGAAAGGAATAATTGCAGCATTAAAACATCAAGCAAGCTTTAAAAAAGTCCCCCTTTGGGGGTGGGGGAGAAGAGCAGGGTATAAATATAGCAAATAAATAAATATTTGCAATAAGACTTTGCTTATTCTCGCTTTCATTTAGAAAAGTCATTGAGAAGTTGCTCTAGTTACTGAATAAGAGAAGGCTAAGACCAGCCCAATAGCTCTTTTATTGAACAGGTTAAGGAGAAAATAAAAATTGGAAATGTGGCTTTTTGGACGTTTTTGAACTCTACCTTTCATCCTCCCTTATCACTGGATTTCTTGGCTACCTAGTTTTACTATGCATTTCAGTCCAACAGCATCTGGAGAGATTATATTCCTTATCCTTGTAAAACGTTGATTTTGCCATACTTCCAGAAATTTTGTTGAAATTAATTTAAGCAGCACAAGATTATATTTACATAATGCTTTTGTGTCTTTGTCTTTTGCAGAAAAAGTATCTCAAATAGCTTAACAGAGTTGAATCTCTTCCCTCCCACCCTAATTTGGCTCTTTTAGCCATTCTTTTAAAGTGAAACAGAGAATTGAATTACACAATTTTGCTTAGGTGCTGTGTGATAAGCCTATTTGTGGGTTCTGGCTATTCCTTGGAGCTCTGCCCAGCTGTAATTGGTTAATAACTCTTGGGTATTGGGAAAAAACAAGGGAAACAATGGAGTAGTTTAAATAGTCTGCCAATGGAATAATCTGAAAAACGTTTTGAAACACTTAATACTGTTAGAGGGAGGAGGGGAAAACATAATGGAAATTCCTCTAGTTTTTTCTCAAAATAGAATAATATTATGATTTCAAGTTTATTTAAATAGCTCTTGCAATTTAATAACAGCAAGCATTTTGGATTTTATTGAATCCCCACCATGAGAATTATTCTCTGAGATAACAGGGAGGAAATGTATTTTTGACTATAATTCCCACAAACACTTGTGATTGGTCATGTTGGGTGAATCCATGTCATAGGAGGATGGATGTTCCCATTTCCTCAGCAAAATGGTCTATTTTTCTTTGCCTGCAACTGCAGAATAGTTGTTCATCTGCATGACTAAGACAGCATGCATATGAATCCTATGGTATCCTACCTATCACCATATAGTGTAAGTGCAGAAATAATACATAATAATAATACACTTTATTTATGTTCTGCTCTATCTCCCCCAGGGGACTCCGAGCAGATTACAACATATACATATAGGCAAACATTCAGTGCCCTTTAACACAATAAAATAACAATGACACACAAATATACAAAACAAAGATAATGGCTTCCCCTTTCATCTCTGGCTTCTGGAGGTGGTGCTCAACTCCGGCCATGGGGAGGTGCGCTTTCTCCATTTCCAAGCTGAGGAGCCTGTTGTCTGTTGACACCTCCTGATCATGTTGCTGGCATGACTGCACAGACACCTTTTATTATCTTCCCACCAAAGTGGTATCTATTTATCTAATCTTATTTGCATATTTTCAAACTGCTAGGTTGGCAGGAGCTAGGGCTAACAACGGGAGCTCATCCCGACTCGTGGCTTCAAATGCCAACCTTTAGGTCAGCAGATTCAACAGTTCATCGGTTTAACCCGTTGTTCCACCACACCCCCTTTATAGCATAGTACTCTGCTATAGTGTACCATATATATCCCATGTATGCTATAGTAGTATAGAGATGAGAGACTTGTAGCTTTCAAGGTACCTTTTAGCTTCAGTTTACATCATTGTCCATCTTGATTTATTATAGATTACATCCTACCACAATAAGCATATATAAGATACAATATTTTGTTTATTAGTTGAAAAATAGGTTCCAATGTATTAATTGGGGCTTTTTTTAAGGTACATGAAGACAGAATTGCAACCTTGGTATGGTGTAGATGACAAACATTTTTGACAATACATTTGTCATTAAAAGGAATGACAAAATCTCATGATCAGTAATTTAAAGGACTTATTGGCTTAAAACATAACATGAATGAATCTAAGAACATTCATAGCAGAAACAATTCACAGCTCCCTATCTTTCATTGAATCATAGAATCATAGAGCTGGAAGAGACCTATGAGCCATCCAGTCCAACCCCCCGCCAAGAAGCAGGAAAATTGCATTCAAAGCACCCCCGATAGATGGCCACCCAGCCTATGCTTAAAAGCCTCCAAAGAAGGAGCCTCCACACTCCAGGGCAGAGAGTTCCACTGCTGAACAGTTCTCACAGGAAGTTCTTCCTAATGTTCAGGTGGAATCTCCTTTCTTGTAGTTTGAAGCCATTGTTCCACATTCTAGTCAGAAAACAATCTTGCTCCCTCCTCCCTATGACTTCCTCTCACATATTTATACATGGCTATCATGTCTCCTCTCAGTCTTCTCTTCTTCATTCTAAACATGCCCAGCTCTTTAATCCACTCCTCATAGGACTTGTTCTCCAGACCCTTGATCATTTTAGTCACCCTCCTCTGGACACAATCCAGCTTGTCAACATCTCCCTTCAATTGTGGTGCCCAGAATTGGACACAGTATTCCAGGTGTGGTCTAACCAAGGCAGAATAGAGGGATAGTCTGACTTCTCTGGATCTATACTCCTCTTTATGCAGGCCAAAATCCCATTGGTTTTTTGCTGCCACATTGCTCAGGTCAGCCTTTTCAGGAATTGCAGGTGGCTGCTGGAGAGAGGAAAACCTGGTAAGTTTCCTTTCCCAGTTCTGTGAAAAGTTGTCTTAACTTTGGCTCTAAGCTATTCCTTCCAGATAGAAAAAATGAAGCTACTTCTTTTTGTTACATTGGGACTGAGAACAACAAAGGTGGATTCAAGTGTTGCTCTAGAAATGTCACCCCTGTCATCACTCATGATATCTCTGTTAGACAGAGAGCTTGCTGCTAGTGCATTTGTGTTTGGAACATAAACCCCAGGATCTGAAAAGGTGAGAAAAATATGGCTCTAAGAAAGATTTCAAATAAAGATGCTGCTCTGGGTCACCATGTAAATATAAGAATGTCTCCATGTGATCATATTGTGTAAATCATGAACAAGCAACTTCCGCTTGGCCTTTTCTTCCCAGAAGACTTTGAAACAGAACTTTTAAAAGACAGTAAGCATCATGGTGTTATCCCTGGGGACAGTTAAAGTGTTGGACCATAAATTGGGAAATCAAAATTCAGGTCCCGACTTGCCAAGCGACTTTGGGGTTGCCACTGGTTTGTACCTACAGTAATTTTCCTCATAACTTGTGACAATAAAGTGCAGGGAAGGAGGAAAATGATGTCCGTTGGATGGAAAGAAATACAAGACACATGGAAGGGTAAAATATAATAAAGTCTCATGATTGGGCAGGGTTACTATTGATAGCACAACCTATGGCTACAAACATGTTTTTTATGCTTTTATAACAAAAGGATATGCCCACCAGCAGAATTTGTTTGTGATTTCCCCCCTTAGATTTAGTGAAACTCAAGCTTGTAGGATTCTGAAAGAAAGGAATTGGCAAAAATGTAACAGTGCCAATATTTGTATGACTTCTCCATTTACTTGCATAAGTGAGATGCAAAAAAAATTGCTTTCCCCCTTATTAAAGACTTTTCTGTGGAGAACTTTGATCATGTTTATTATTAATTGCATCTTTTGTCAAAATATTGTGTGTATCTCTCTCTTGGTTGTCATGATAGAAAGAGTTGGACATGTATAGTTTTATCCTTCAATTATAATAATAATACACTTTATTTATATTCCACTTTATCTCCCCGGAGGGGCTCAGAGAGGATTACAGGACACATATAAGGCAAACATTCAATGACATTTTACACGAACAACGACAAACAATACACAGATAAGGAAAGGGCTTCCCCTTTTTCCATCTTCTGCATCTGGAGACAATGCTCAACTTCCAGCCATGGGGAGGTGCTCTTGTTCTATTTTCCATGTCAAAGGAGCCTGCTGTCTATAGACATTTCCGATCTTTTTGCTGGCACGACTTCCTGCCGAGGCGGCACCTATTGATCTACCCGCATTGCATGTTTTGAATGGCTAGGTTGACCAAAGCTCAGTTGTGTTGTGTTATAAAGCTCCGCTGTATTATGTTTCATGTTCTAAACTGATGCTTTGTGATGTCTAGGAATGATTGACACTGCCCTCTGAGGCTGGATCTACACTGCCATATAATCCAGTTTCTGATCCCATACTATCTACTTTGAACTGGATTTATATGAGTCTAAACTGCCATATAATCCAGTTCACAGCAGATAACCTGGGATTAAAAACTGGATTATATGTCAGTATAGTGAGTATTATTCAATTGAGACCTGGAGCAAAGCATAGTTTTACAGTGAAATACAAACTGTTTTACTATCTTCAACTGAATGTTAACATATTATTTGGTGCCACTTTGTGGTTTAGGAGTTTTTTTTGTGGATATGTGTTGAAGTATTTGGTGACCATATTGAGAAAGCTGCAAGCAATAAATATGTTGAAAAACTGTTCTTTATTTGACAACAGCCAATTTTCAGTCTGTCATATAAAATTATGGCTATTTTCTGACATATTTAATTCTTCATTGAAAATGTATTTTGTTTATCTTAAACCTGATATGTTACCAGATGGATCTTGAGAACAACATTTTTTTAATGATAAATGGGGTAAAATGTTTGTGAAAAATCGCTGCACTGAGAAGAGTGAATGCCTTGTGAGCATGTTTTACTCACTTAATGAATGCCAAACAAACATGAATTTCCTACAGCCACAATGCGGTTTTGTATGTAAAACAAAGTCCAAAAATGAACAAACACTTACATAAACTGCAAAATGAATGAGTAGTAGTAGCACAAATGTCTTGGCTTTGTCAAACACTTTATCTTTAACCTTAAAAAGGGCAATTGCCAAGGAAGCGCTCTTGGTGGCTACTGCGAAGCTTTGGCATGCCAACCACCCGGAGAAGGGAGTCATAACTATTCTTCCTCCAGGTGTTTAATACTTTAGTTCCCAGAAGTGCTAGCCAACATGGCCGATGGCCAAGAAATCTAGGAGTTAAAGTCCAAAACAGCTGGAGACCCAAAACTTGAGAAGCAGTCATCTTGCGCAATCTTCCACAGCTTGGTGCCTTCTGAACGCATGAGATTATATCTTTTATCATCCCAGCTGCTAAACAAGATCAGCATCAGAATCTCAGGGCCTGTAAGATAGACTCATCAAACCTGGTGCCCTGCATCAGTATTGCATAGTGGCTAAGACTTAGAGAAAGTGAGGTTCAAATCCTGAATAGCTTTAATGGTTCATATACACATACCAAATCACAACCAGCCTGAAGTAGGAACATTAAGGACTGGCCTCAGAGGTGGCTACACACTCTGTGATCACATTGCAGCAATAGCAGGGCAGAGTCCAGCCAGGCCAAAATTGTTTGGCACTGCTGGACCATCTCCTTACCATCAAAGGTCTCCCAGAGTCTGTGTTGCAGCACAGGGATAGAAGGGCCACAATGTGTCCTCTTTTGCTTGAACTATCAAGTACGGGGAAAGATGGTAATGCTGGTCTATGCTTTTACTTTGAAGCTGGTCATGCTGTCCATGTTCTGCTTGAAGTCCAGAGCTACTCTGGTGTTTGGGCAAAACCCCAGAGCATTCCTCAGCTTTTCTAGATGTCCAGCTGAAACGGCTCGCTTTAGTATACTTCCAACTCTACGGATCTCTCTCTCTCTCTCTCTCCTCTCCTCTCCTCCCTCCCTCCCTCCCTCCCTCCCTCCCTCCCTCCCTCCCTCCCTATCTATTATCACAGAAGGGGTGGACTGGATGACCTTTGGGGTCTCTTCCTACTCTAGGATTCTATCTGTTGTGCCTATCCATCTATCTATGGCAGAAGGGGGTTAGACTGGATGGCCTTCTTTTGGTCCCTTCCAACTCTAAGATTTTATCTGTCTATCTATGTATCCATCTCTCTGGACACTCAGGAATAACCTCTGGTCCTCTTTGGGTTTTAGGACTGGTGTACACAATCTCAAATTTTACTGCTCCCTTTAACCTGCTTTCCAGACTTGTGAATAAAATGGGAGTGGAGAGAATCTTACGTGTTGCCTTGAATTCTTGAAAGGTATAACATTGCAATTATTAGTGATATTTAGGTATCTTAGGCCCTTTCTACATTGCCATAGAAAATCCAGATTATTTGATGTGAACTGGATTATATGGTAGTTTAGACTGATATAATCCAGGTCAAAGCAGATAATGTAGATTATCTGATTCAATAATCTGGATTATATGGCAGTATAGAAGGGGCTTAAGTGATCACTGTCTACAAAATCATGAATCAAATGTGAACCTATTCCATGAAGATAGTTAACGCAGACCATGTAGAAAAATGAACAGTGTGAATTAAGCCTGCCCTCTGGTGTGCAAAAGTCAGTATGCCAACCAGATATTAAATGACTGAAATGTGCTGTTTAAAGATGCATTTGTTTATATGACAGCAATTATGCACAATTAAATAGTGGATATTTTAAGTCATACTGTATCTCCAGTAAAAGCTAGCACTACCTTCACCAGATACTGTTTTGGAATGTGAATTCAAGGCAGTCATTCAAGTAAAATGTGAGTAATAATAATTTTCTTGTTTTACTTGAGGAGATCATAAATATACCAGCCAACTCTTTTCTGCTCAGTTTCTCCAGTGTTTGGCATTGGGAGAAACTACCAGTTACAACAAATATACTGTTCAACAGATTCTGTCTATCAGGGATATACACGGTATGGTAAGGTCTCTTTGGACTTATTAACAACTATACTCCCTTGTGCAAAGAGATCTTCCTTTTATGCACTTGAGATTTCTTTTAATTTGAATTGATCATGTCTTTGAAGTCAAGGGACTTTGTCTGCAACCATTTAGGGTAGCAGGTTCCCTGAAGTGAGGTGTGAGGTATGAAGATTACTTAACCAATGGTTAAAGTATTTGATGTCTAGAAAGGTTATAGTTTACTATCACAGTTCAGTTTCTGGAGCATGATATTAGGCCCAGTATATCTTGACTGACACAGTTCTGCTTTCCAACAGAACACAATGCTGCTAAAGGAAGAGTTGGAATGGCATTGACATGCCCTCAAAATGTCCCAGGTTGGCAAGACAGATCTGTTTAAATTTCTGTCATCTCACTGTTTCAGCTGATTTTAAAATGATCCAGTTTATCTCCTCCTAATTTGTCCTTTGTTTACTCCAACTGATGCAAGAGGAATTCAAAATTTAGAAGTAATATGTATCAAATTAATTCAGCAGTAAAGAGAGGCTGGCAAAAAATTTCTCTCATTAAAGGTAAAGGTAAATGTTTCCCCCTGACATTAAGTCCAGTCATGTCCGACTCTGGGGGTTGGTACTCATCTCCATTTCTAAGCCGAAGAGCCAGCGTTGTCCATAGACACCTCCAAGGTCATGTAGCCAGCATGAGTGCATGGAGTGCTGTTACCTTCCTGCCTGAGCAGTACCTATTGATCTACTCATATTTGCATGTTTTCGGACTCCTAAGTTGGCAGAAGCTGGTGCTAACAACAGGAGCTCACCCCGCTCCCCGGATTCGAAACAGCAACTTTTTGGTCCACAAGTTCAGTGGTTTAACCCACTACACCACCGGGGGCTTCATTACTCAGGCAAAAACAGACTTGTGTCATTCTTGTGTCATTCCTGTTCTCCTTTACTGGCAGCTGAAGACCATTTGTGTTAGAAGGCTTTAAATAATGATTCTCGCATTCCATGTTGCCATAATATGTATTGTACAACTTCAAGCTTTCCTTTCACTTCTGAGCACATCAACAGCTAAATGTTCTTTCAGCTCGAGTCTAGCTGCATCATTGACCACATACTACATACTTACAGTTGTCCTCTGCTGTCCAAGTAACTTGTTGAGCACTATCTGACTTGGGAATCTCGTCTTCTGGCAATATATGTGTTCAGTTCAAATTATCTTGTCATAGGATTCTCATAGTAGAAGACACACAAATGGGATTTAGAGTATCTTCTTCTACACAGTGCTAACAAATGTTAGCCATGGTGTTACTACCATTATTTCTGAGACATCATTTGCCGGTATTAGACGTACTTCTCCCAACATTGCTGCTGCCCCATAGCTGTTTGGGTCATTTAGTCTGACTCCTCAGACAAAGCCTGCTGATCACAAAAGACCATATCAAAAGGAATGTGGCCATCAGCATAGCCTCTTGTCTCACAAAAATACACAATCCCCCTGTTGCATAAAGGGAGTGCTATTCAAACAGATCAAATACTTAGGGATAAACATTACAGCCAAAAACTGCCAATTGATTAAGAATAATTATGAAAAGGTGTGGAAAGAGATCAAAGAAGATCTGTCTAATTGGAAAAAAATAAATTTGACACTATTAGGAAGAATCTCCACTATTAAAATGAAAATTTTCCCCAAACTTAATTTTCTATTTCAAATGTTACCAATCCTGAAAAACCAAACCTTAATGAAAAGGTGGCAAGCAGATCTATCAGCCTTCATTTGGAGAGGGAAAAAACCCAGAATCACGATAAAATATCTGCAAGAACTTCCACAAAATGGTGGCTTTGGCCTACCAGACCTAGTGGCATATTATGAAGCAAACTGCACAGAGAATCTGAAAGTGTGGTTAGAAATAACAGATAAAGACCTCCTTGTGGCAGAAAGATGGGAAAATAAAGCCGGGTGGCATGCCTATTTATTTTACGATAAGTTGAAACAAGATAAAAACTTCAAGAACCATATCTAAAAGTGCCCTTGTTAAAACCATATTCTAAAAGTGCCCTTACTGTACATTATTTAAACTGTTAGACCTGATGCTCATTAAACATAAAAACCTGACCCTCTTAGTCTGCCCCCCAAACCAAAAGCCCCTCGAAACAAAATCCTGGCTACGGTCCTGCCTGGTCATCTCTCCTGTGGAGGCATTTACAATATATAAAGTAGGGGAAGGGACCTGGCCAACTTACAAAGACCTACTTAAGAAGGAAGGGAGTAGTTATAAGTTGAAATCACAGGAAGAACTGAGGGAACATAAAATAAACTGGTTCCAATACAACCAACTAAAATCCAGATTTATGAAGGACAAAGAGGTAGGCTGGGAAGACAAACTAACAGAGGGAGGAAAAATAATATTAAACTCTGAAAGAAAAAGAGTTAGTAAACTTTATAAGTTGATATTAACAAAAAACTTGAGAAAAAAACAATAAAAGACTACTTGGAGAAGTGGAAGGATAATTTGGGATACAAAATCTCCCAGGAAAGATGGGAAAAAGCATGGAAGAACAACAAAAAATTTACATGTGCATATTTGTTGAGAGAGAACCTACTTAAATTAGTGTACAGGTGGTATATAACCCCCGCCCAAATAGACAAAATATATAAAACAGGGGAAGACCGGTGCTGGAAATGCCAATCTAATAGAGGGACTTTTTTCCACCAATGGTGGACATGTACAGAGGCTATGAAATTTTGGAAAAAGATCCATGCATGGATAGAGGAAGTTACTCAAATGAAAGTTGGATTTAAACCCGAGGTGTTTCTGTTGAATATTCTAGACTCAGAAAAGATGGGAAAAGGAACGGAAAGGCTGCTTATCCATATTATAACAGCCGCCAGGATTACCTGGGCAAAACATTGGAGAGAAAAAGAAACTCCGGATATTGATGAAATTATTTTCAAACTCCTGGACACAGCGGAAATGGATAAGTTGACATTTCTAATGAAAAGAGGCTCCACAAAACTCTTTGAGGAGACATGGAAACCATTTATTTTTTACGTTAAAACAAAGAAAAAGGAAGAGTTAAAGGGTTTCTGGATTTAGGGTATTAAATTTATAAAATTAATGAGGCTCAAATATGGTAAGAAGGCTCGATACCGGTGGGTGAAGTCAACCTGCGTGTTACATGTATTTTAACTGTTTTGTCTTTGTGTAGTATGACCTTTTGTTTCCCCTCCCCCAACCCCTTAACCCTATGTACGCCCTGTCGACGTGTGACTTGATCTGTTATGTTGTGTATTTTAATCAATAAAAACTTTATAATAAAAAAAACAGGACAGGACAGGATATAAATATGTTAGTAAATAATAAAACTAACTATTTAGCAGGACAGTCTTTCATGCTTCAATACTAACCCATTGTTGTTTTACTTTGCCAGAATCAGACTTCTTAGATGACTGGACTACTACGGTATGATTTTTAAAAAAATGAGAAATCACATTGGCTGCAGTTTTCCATTTGTGCAAAAGAGGGCAGTCTCAGCTTGCAAATCCATAGCTGGATGGACACAGTACTCTCTTGGAACAAAACTCCAATATCATCTTGTAACTTCTTGTAGCAATTGCATACATTGAAATTTGATTTTTTTATTCATTTTAGGAAGGAATCATAGAGTTGGAAAAGACCATATGGGCCATCCATTCCAACCTCCTGCCATAATCCAAGTACAATCCAAGAGTCCTAAACGCACCCCAACACACTATAAATAAAGCACATTTTCAAAAAAGAATGAGAAGCACTACTTCACTTTAGGATAACTTTCAATATGTAATAAAATGTGAATCATGGAAAAGATGTTTTGCTGCTTGTGCTAAGTAGGAAATCCTGTACAAAGCCCTGTTGTTCCTGTATATTTTCTATTATGTGATCTCCAAGCATCAGGCACCCACCTAGATTCATGTTTAAGTCAAAAAGAAAACTATTTTTTCTTCTGTTTGATGCCATATCTCTGTGACTTCATGTTATATTTTTAAAGGAAGTTCTTTGGAGCAAAACACACATAAATCCAATACTTTGAGAAAGAAATGTAGAATTCAATTAACTATGGGGTTAGAAATGGAATTGGAATTATTTTCAGATGCAAATAAAATTTAAGGAAAAGAGCTTTTAACCTATAATTTTTGTTTCCTGTTTCCTCCCCTTATTTATTTTTTATTTATTTCGTGATTTTACCCCGCTTTTCTCAACCCCCAAGGGGGGACTCAGAGCGGCTTACAGTACGGCACAATTCGATGCCCACATAATAACAATATAAACCCCAAAACACTTCAACAATTAAAATACATTAAACATACATTAAAATACAACTACATTAGCACCATACACATTCACTCTGGATTAAAACAATGTTTGATATGGATACAAGCAAATGAATAAAATATACTGAAGGAAAATAAAAGTGAAGGGAATAACAGTGAAGTCATTCATCTTTTTCATATATTACACCAGGCTTTTTCAATCTTCATCTTTGCAGTGTATAAGGCAGCATTTCTCAACCTGGGGGTTGGGACCCCTGTGGGGTTCACAAGGGGGTTTAGAGGGGTCTTGGGAACCCCTTTGGCAGAGAACACTGAAGATCTCTGAAGATCTCTCCTCCTCTTCCTTTGGAAACAAAGGGCGAATCCTTCCACCAAAAACCCTCCTCCACTGTGATTGGCCTGCTGTTTCTGAGACTCCAAGTGGGAAGGGGAGAGCAGACGTGTTTGGCGCATGGCAGTGTGGTGTGCATGTGCGGACAAGGGAGGCTCATGCAAGTGAATCCCTTCAAGGCCCGTGCCTTCATTGTGGGAAGTTTGGGTTCACAAAGCTCTTTGGTTGTAAGTGAACTATAAATCCCAGCAACTACAACTCCCAGATCTCAAGGTCTATTTTCCCACCAGTGTTCACATTTGGGCATATTGAGTATTTGTGCCAAGTTTGCTGTCTGGATGTAGGAGAACTACAGCTCCAAATCTCAAGGTCAATGCTCACCAAACCATTCCAGTATTGTCTGTTGGTCATGGGTGTTCTGTGTGCCACATTTGGTTCAGTTCCATCGTTGGTGGAGTTGGTGGAGTTCAGAATGCACTTTGATTGTAAGTAAACTATAAATCCCAGCAACTACAACTCTCAAATGACAAAATCAATCCCCCACCCCACCTACCAGTATTCAAATTTGGGTGTATCAGGTATTTGTGCCATATTTTGTCTAGTGAATGAAAATAAATTCTGCACATTAGATATTTACATTATGATTCATAACAGTTATGAAGTAGCAATGAAAATATTTTTATGGTTGGGGGTCACCAAAAATGAACTGCATTAAGGAGTCACGGCATTAGGAAGGTTGAGAAACACTGGTATAAAGCTACAATTTCTCCAACCTAGAGTAGGTTTATCTACTGATATTCAGCACATCTGGTGGATGCTGGCATTCAACACATCTGAGGAAATCAGGTTTTATATCACTTGTTATCAGTTTCATTATTAATGATGTGCTATGTTAATGCATTTCCTTTTTTCACAACAGAATTTTATACCTTAAAGGGAATGTATTTTGAACTTCTGTACTGGTCCCTACAATCAGAAGACATGTTTATTTGCTCATGTAATAAGGAACTGTGTGCCATTCACATTTTCCTGCATAAGATCCTAGCAACCTGATTAGCCTCCAATAAGCTCATAGCAGTATTTTGATAATTTATGCTGTCACTATAGAGTGTAAGTTACTGCTTTTGTGGCTTTGAATGTCCTCCTAAAATGAGAAGGGGGTACATTCATGGAACGCGAAGTTGTTTTTTGTGCATTCATTTCAAACCCACAAAGTTCATTAGGTTTAAAACCTACTTGCCCACATTTTCGCATTCCTTGAATTTTGCAGACAAGAGGTAATGATCCTAACAGTGATGGCCCTGCGGCTTCAGTGAAGTGAAAAATTGGGGAGTTGTTTTCCTAAGTAATGTGACTCTGTACAGCTGGATCAATAGTCAATATTTCCTAGGTTTTGCTACAAGCCAAACATTCCCTTCACTTTAATTGGTAAACTTCTTTCTGTGA
Source organism: Anolis apletophallus (assembly GCA_030556195.1). NCBI lineage: Eukaryota > Metazoa > Chordata > Lepidosauria > Squamata > Anolidae > Anolis > Anolis apletophallus. Next base: position 102,310,197 of record JARBWK010000007.1, on the reverse strand, counting down.
TTGCTAGGTAAGGAAACCTCTGAGATATAAACATCAGAAAAGAACTAAAATAAAATGGAAGTTGTGGAAATGGACAAATCCTTACTAAATTGCAGCTATAAGTGTAAGAGAATGTAAAGCCAGTTGCAAAGGGAATTATGGGCCCCAAACACATTATAAGTGGACTACTAAGCTATCAAACTTGTCCCACCAAAGTCATTTCACAATCTTAGGCAAGGAATATGATGGTTCTTTTTCCCATTCCATGGACACAAGCCAATTGCAATGGTAGGCTAGGCTTTCTTTGGCAGTGGAAAGGAGATCTTCCATCTCTCCTCAAAGCAGCAGGGTTTTTTTTTCATGTCAGGAGCGACTTGAGAAACAGCAAGTTGCTTCTGGTGTGAGAGAATTGGCCATCTGCAAGGACGTTACCCAGGGGACACCCAGATGTTTGATGTTTTACCGTCCTGTGGGAGGTTTCTCTCATGTCCCTTCATGGGAAGATAGAGCTCAACACACAGGAGCTTACCTTACTCCACGAATTTGAACCGCCAACCTTTCAGTCAACCAGTTCAGCCGATACAAGGGTTTAATCCATTGTGCCACTGGGGGCTCCAGGAGATGACAGGGAAACTACCCAATAACACCTAAGATAAACAGCAGATTAGCTTAGGGTTTTTTTTTTCTGTTTGCTTCCCTGTTATATAGTTCCCAGTCCTCTAGTAACCTCCTACCAGTTTCTTTCTTTAAAAGCAGTGAAAATGCTACTTTGTTTTAATCCAATGTGTTTTGAATAACTGAGAATTATATAAGATGGTTTCACACACATTCATGATTTTAAAGTGATTTCTATGTGTAAATGAGATCATCACAAGCTTAACACCCCAAATAGGCTTTCCTTAATATTTCACAGCTCTTCAAAAATAAAGGGAAGGGAAATAAAGCAATATGTTCAGAGGCATAGCGAAAAGAAGCTTTTGGTTTCCCATAGGCCATGATTCTCCTATCAGTTCATCCAAATCATGAGCAAGAATTGGACAAAGAGCCAATATCCTGCCCCGGGGAGCAATATAGATTAGACACTTCTTCAATCCAAGTCAAAAGTATTCAGAAATAATTGTGAAGATTTTTTAAAATGTTAAATGATGCAGCCCTCTGACCCATTGTTCAGAAGGCAATTTGTCTGCAGTTAGGAGGCCACTGTGAGAAAGAATCTAAACAATCATTTACTAACATTAGCAACACTCCTGGCCAGACAAAAATCCCATAAATAAGCTTTTAACCATAATAATAATAATAATAATATATTTATACCCCGCCACCATCTCCCAAGGGGGACTGGGGGTGGCTAACATGAGGCCAAGTCCAAGAATCACAACAAAGCAAAGTAAAATACATACAACAAATAATAACATCGAATTAAAAAAAATATTGAGTCTACCCCCCACTACCATGTGGTGTTTGTCCTTGAGAAGATTAGACCTCCAATATCTGAATAAGCAGATAGCTGGATTTGTTTTTGTTTAACCCCCCCCTAATTACCAGTGAACCTTGGAGTACCATCATGATGTAATAGTTTGAGTACCAAAAGCAACTCAGGGAGATTGGGGTTCAAATGCTGTTTGATTATGGAAACTCACTATTCAGCAACTCACAATCTCACAGCTTAAGAGAAAAACAGTCACAAACTCATCAGGACAAATCTTACAAAGAAAACTTATGAAAAATTTCCCTTATGGTTGCTATAATTTGGAAACAAAAGACACACAACAGGCAATGTATCAAATTTCTTGCTCTGACTATTACTATGTTGGTGTGCAGTAAAAATAAGTCAGAAAACCTAATGGAGACTTGAAAGAATAGTTCACACTTTTTGTGGTTTCATTTTGGCATGAACAGACCATATGTGCAGAGTTTCCTGGTGCATGCCTGAATTTTTTAAGTGAGTACAATGGTCCTCATATAACAGGGCTTTAAAGGCAATAACCAGCGCTTTGTATTTAGTCCAGAAGCAGACTGGCAACCAGTGGAACTGTCATAACATGAGTAGTCTGCTCCCTGTCAGGGCCGACCCCGGCCATTCCGCCGCCTAAGCGGTCGCGTAGGGCGGCGAACTGGGAGGAGCGCCGCCATGCCGGCTGTCTCGCCCCCCCCGCCGCTGCACCTCCGCAGCCAGCTGCCGCTGCCGCGTGCACGCGCGGCCGGGCAGGGACGCCACCGCGCATGCACGGCTGGCGATACGCCGCCCGCGCGTGCGCGCCACGACGGGATGCACTCGTGCAGCCGCGCAGGATGCCGCCGCAGATGCGCGAGGGCGTCCAGGAGCCGCCAAGGGGGGGGGCGCCAAAATAAGGTTTGCCTACACCCCCGGGAGAGGTGAGGCCCTGTATGGTGACCTTGGTCCAGTTAGTAACCTGGCTGCCGATCTCTGAACTAGTTGAAGCTTTTAAACTATCTTGACTAGGGCATGGACTACCAAGTACTTACTTAAAAAAAACAAACCACTTTCTAAGTTCTATGAAGATTAAATATTTACTTAAAACTATGTGAGAGGTCTTCCATAACATCACCAGACCCAACACAATCTCTTTGCTGCTTCTTTCCATTTTAATTTGGTCTGCATCACTTCTTGCTGCATATCAACTAGCTTGAGAAAGAGGAAGTAACTTTAATTGCCAGAGGTGATCATGGGCACTGAATGTAGAGAGGGACACAAATTCCATTCTGCCTAAATGTTCAAATCCCCAAAGAAGTAGCAGATTTGGGTACACTTCTTCATTTACTGTGGAATGACATTTTTAAAAGTGTTACATTCTGTCAGGACAGCTGTTCCATTCTTGCATCCCCTTGTGACACGTTTGTAAGTGTATGTCGAGTAAAAGCAGCACAGTTAATGTTCTCAGGCGTTCCCAGAACAGCAGAGCTGCAGGAGGAAAAACAAACACTTCCAAAAACCCCATCTACATATATGATTCAAAATTAGTCTGAAATAAATTAACATTAATTGCATGTAAAGTGGCAGATATCAATCTTGTACAAATGTATGCAGAAAAAACAGAATAATATTATTTTGATACCTCTGTTGGTAGTCAGAAATCCAGACTTAAAGTTTTCTTCTGTCCCTTTTATACAATTCAAGGAGAACAGATTTAATTCTAACATTTGCATTGGGGAAATAGTTTATAGACAGCTATTTTTTGAAAAATAACTGAGTTAATTTATAGAGGATGGATTTGAAACCCAGATGCTATAAAGTGTGTAGAAGCCAAGTGAGTTGGGTTCAAAATGAAGCTAAAATACCCCCCCCCCGAGTTGGAAGGCACTGTAGGGTCCTTAATCCAGAAAGACAGGGAATAATAGTAATTGGAGCCTTCCTCTAGCATAGTGGTTCCCAACCTGTGGTCTGTGAACCATCAGTGCTTCGTGAACCACCAGTGGTCCACAAAAACTAAAATATGGTCCGTGGCCTCACTGTTACTACACCGTTGCAATGAAAGTGACTGGTCTTGTGAAACCCTTTTATAGTGCCAAAGCTTATTAAATATGGTTTTATGTGGGTGAGCTGATGGCGACTATTGGATGGCATATGTTCTGTATCAGAAACTAGATTTGATGTGGTCTGTCCAATGCAATTTTCTGAATCAGCACCCCAAAAAAACAAATTGAATCTAAAGTTGACCAAAAACTGATTTGTGACCCTTTTGGTACTAATGTTGGAGAATTGTCCCTGGTCAAAGTGGTCCGTGATCAAGTGATCCACGGACAAGTGGTCCCTGGTCAAAAAAAGGTTTGGAACCACTGCTCTAATATGTGCAAATGCATAGATAAAATGATTATGGAAACTAGTCATGCAAAAATCTTATTTAACCCTGTAGTGTGTGCCAATCTTAAAATGTTGAAGTGCTCTTAAGAAATTAAATATCACTGTAGTAATAGCTATTAGAATAATAACTGTGGCAATGTTTTAATGAGAGAGTTTGGAAACTAAAAGAAAAGATTAGAACTGTCACATAATTTTTGCAAACCCTGTTTAAATCCATTTTAAATTTGCTTACTTCAGTAAAAATGTGGCACAGCATTGACAATCTCACTGAATATAAAGTTTCTTTGTGGGTTTTTGACTGTCCCTCATAGGTTCCCATTTTAAGATATTGTAAGCATGGAAAATAAAAATGGTGTATGCTGAGGATAGATTAGCTGTGGTATGTACAAACTGGTGCATTTCTGCCAATGTGCATCCCAAATGGAATTTTGTTCTGAGTTATTTCAGGTGAAACACATTAGTCGTCCCTAACCCAGGAATCTTTTGGAACAGAGCTTTTAATTCATCTCACCTGAAGGGGTTACCTGTAATGTTTACTCAAGAGAGTTCATTCATAAGCACCAGGATTACTCCGCACATTAGAATATTGTAGGAATTATGATTTGCCAACCATTTTCAGCTAAAGACTGATCTATATTTATACAAACAATGCTTGTTCTGTTTAGGTAAATGTATGTGGTGAGTATCTTCCAAATAAAAATAAAATAGAAACCAGGACATTTGCATCAAGGGATCATGCCGAGCTAAAGATAACAAATCAATTTGTGAAACATTTCAATGTATAGACCAGCTTGAACCACAAATGCGATATGAATCGCCAGGATGAAGAAAGACTTAATTTAGAGCACCTGTCCTCAACCATTAATGAAGAACACCATTCGTTTCAACTCCTCCTTCACACTGATATCTGGTTTCAATTACTCAGTCCATCTTGACCTCTTGATCTTTTTTCTATGAATATTTGGCTCAATTGTCAAGATAAATTTTGACTCAGTTGCCCATCTGGCAGAGCAGCCTGACTTAAGATCTTTGTTTGGGTGATGAAGACTAGAAACAAGAAACACTGTCCATTTGCTGGTTGCGATTTAGTTTTTGTTTAAAAGAATTGGGGCATGAACATTGCGTCACCAATAAACATGCCCCCCCACACCCTGCCAGGCCATGATCTTTGGTGGGCCCCTCTACCTACCATTAAGGTTAAGGGCAGTGTGATGCTCTACAGGACTGTGGATAAAAATGTCAGTTTAAATGAAGACACAAACATACAATTTTATATTTATGAAAATAAACTATATGGATTTACACAATAAAATCTTACTACAATATCAAATGATATCTCAAGGTACATTTTCTAGTTTTTGTAAACACAATTTTTTCAGTAACTTCAGTAAAATCAACTGAACTCAACAAGAGCAACAAGAGCAACAACAACATTTTATTATGGTCCAAAGACCCTAACTCTAACTCATCATAATAAACCAACACAAGGCTTGTAGAGTAAGTCTATTCCATATATTCATGCATACATGTGCTTTTAAAAGAAGCCACTAGACACCTGAATTGTGTGCCCAGTGCAGAGATTTCATTTTGCCTTGTCCACTTACTTGTGTAAGTCTGTGTTAACAAAGTTCAACACAGCCCAATAATAACTTTTAGTTGTGAGCCCTGTTTTTAATTGTGTTTGAAAATGTGACCTTTAACTCAAAATCAGAGAACATAAAAACATAAAACCAGTGTACAATAAAATCCACAGATTTTATGAGGCAAAATGTCAGTATGATAAGAGGATAATGCAATGTGCCAACTAAGACATTTATTTTAGTTGGATGGACAAAACAAAAGTCTATTTTATAAACCTTTTTTTGACTTCTGTTCATTTAACTTAGATGGAGAGAAACAACTAAGTTCTATGTAGCTGATATCTGTTTTGAATTAAAATACAAAGCAAAGCAAAACACTTTTGGGTTAGGTGTTTGACTATAAGACTCTATGCTTGAGCCCTGAACTGATATGTGACCTAAGGGAGAGAAAATGTATGCATAAATATTGCAATCCAGTATATGGCTGCTCTGAGGCAAGTCTTATCTATGAGACCTATTCCTTGGTAGAGAAGTATAGGGTTGCAATCCCCCTCCTTCTGCGTGAAACATACATTTGCAAGCATAAAGTAGAGAAAGAGTATGGCAACACTGTGCATTCTAATATGCAACAGAAATTGTTAATCATTTATGACATTATGGCTTTCATTTCTGTTTTTATGATGGGAAATCAGTGGTGACTGCAACAGGTGTTTCTAAAACTCCAAAGCATTCTCATTTAATTATATGGTCAGGCATGGCAGGACTCATAAAGTTTTCATGTTTGTGCTTTTGCCATGACACTTAAATTGTAAGAGTTGCAGCTGTGAAATGTTTTAAGAAAATCTTTTTCACCTTGTAAAACCTGGAAATATCTAAATTGTAAAAGGAAAACCAATCAACATGTCATCCAGCTCAGTGGAATATTTCAGGGTAAAAGTAATAAACAACATGGACTCTTTGCAAAATTTGCCAGGTTTTGGATTAGAATAAGCATAAACAGTGTCCAGGGTGATTTAAGTGAATACATATATGAATCATTATATGTTTTTCTGATCTATTTCAGGAACAAAGCAAGTGGTTGTGAAAAGAAAGAAATGTATACTAAGTCCTTGAAGTATTTCACTGAACAGAAAGTATTCAGAACTCTTTCCGCTGCTTCGAGTAATGGTGTACATTCTAATGGTAACACTCTATTCTGCTTTGGTCAGACCTCACTTGGAATATTCTGTCCAGTTCTGAACACCACAATTTAAGAAGGACATCAACAAGCTGGAACATGTCCAGCGAAGGGTGACCAAAATGGTAAAAGGTGTGGAAGTCAAGTCCTATAAGGAGCAGTTGAGGGAACTGGCTATGTTTAACTTAGAGAAGAGAAGGTTAATAGAAGACATTAGGCATGGTTTCGAACCCAAAAATAGGAAATCAAAATCTAATTGGGGGAATTTTTTTATTAGTAATAGAAAGACTTTACAAAAAAATTTCCAAAATTTCTAAAATGTAACGTAATTACTAACGAAATTCGTTAGTAGTTCGTATGCCAGCGCATGCGCATTCCAGATGGTTTTGGCCTACAACTCCCAGAAATCCTAACAGCTGGTAAATTGGCTGGGATTTCTGGGAGTTGTAGGCCAAAACTTGAATAAATCACACTGAATTCTAGATGGGACTCTCCAAATAGGAAGGAGGGAGGGAAGGAGGGAGGGAGGGGTATTCTATTCTTGGAAGCAGCAAAAAAAGGGAGGAGGAGCCCCCCCACGCTCCTCGCTGCCGCTCTCTCACCCCGATCCTGAGGGAGCGGGGGCCCAAGTTTGCCCAGGCTGAGCGGAAAAGGAAAAGGCCTGAGGCTGTGAGGAAGTGTGGGAGTTGAAGTCCAAAACACCTGGAGGGCTGAAGTTGGCCCATCATGTAGCCTCTTCAAGGCTTTAGATACTGGCAGGCAGAAGGGGCAGGGAGGTCCACTCCTCCTCCCCTGCCAGGATCTAAAGCGCATCAAGGCTTGGCACGCTTTAGATCCTGTGAGAAACCAACCTAATGTATAATAGAATGAATGCTAACTTATAGAGTAAGTGCCTAAATATTATAAGTAATCCAACTGGTCATATACCTACATTCCATGCACATGCAATAATACAGCAGTAATAACAATGGGTATAAGAAGAGGTAAAATTCAAACCGAAGTATTCTGACTGGTCCCTCCTCAAGCGGTGCAAACGGGCTCTTCTCTATGAGCCCAGGATTCTGCAGCAAGCAAACGCTGTGCCCGGGCTTTTGGCTTTTCCCGGGAGAGGCTGCCTCCTGTTTGCAGTTTGCACCGCTTGAGGAGGGAAAACAGTCAGAATACTTCGGTTTGAATTTTACCTCTTCTTATACGCATTGTTATTACTGCTGTATTATTGCATGTGCATGGAATGTAGGTATACTACCCCAATACTCTTTGATGCTTTAGATCCTGGGAGGCAGGAGGGGCAGGGAAGCCTGGAAAAATGTAAACAGAGAGGTTTACTCAGAAGTAAATCCACAAAGGATAGTATTGTATTGTTGCTGTTTTTGTTACCTGTTTTTCAAAGAAAAAAATTGTCAAACTTTCTAATTGTATTTTAATATCTCTTTCAAAATTTAGTTCCAGAGGACCCAAGAGAGGCACACAAGGGATCGACAACACAATTCCACAGAGAGCTTTTCAGAGTTCCAGCTTCCTTGACACTTTTTTCTACTTCATTCTTTGGCAAAAGGTACAGATGGGGGATGGCCGGTCATTGAGGCCTTGGAGGGGGAAGATTTAGATCGGGATGTCAATAATTGACATCCCGATCTAAATCTTCCCCCTCCAAGATTGTGTGGCCTTTAACATTATCTCCTCACTCCCAGCAGATTAAGAAGATAGTCACCAATATGTGGCCTCTGGTTAGCTCTATACCGGGCCTGGAAAATCCACCACTCATAGCCTTCAAAAGAACCCAAAATTTAAGAGATCTACTTGTACATACTAAAGATGACACCATGGATAACCGTCCCCCTCTTATCCCCCTCCCTTTTGGAACCAAGAAGTGTGGTAAATGCAGCATCTGTAGGCACATCTCTCCCATCACTCAGATTCAGAATCCCCACAACAAGAAAATATTTAAAATCCGCAATTGGGCAACCTGCAATTCTAAAAATATCATTTACTGCATAATTTGTGGCTGTTGTGGGGGTCTTTATGTTGGTTTATCGACCAGAGAATTGAAAAATAGGGTCTGTGAACATAGGTCACGCTTTCATACTGGCTATGACAATTCTGTCTTATATATGCACTTCAAGACCTGCAATAATAGATATGATAATTTTACAGTGACCGTCCTTGAAAAGATCAATCCTTTACCCCATTCTGACATCAAAAGGACCCTATTACGTTTAGAAAATAAATGGATAATTTTCTAAACAGCGAGACCCCCCAAGGCCTCAATGACCGGCTATCCGTCAGTGAACTATTAGTGTAGCTGCCACACCTGCTTTAGAGACTACTTAAGGGTTAATCCCCCCCAACCGCAGTGCTGTTTGCCCAGTATCTACGGATACTGCTTCCATCTGCGGTGCTCCTGTTGCTCCCGGCGTTGGTATGTACCTGCCTGTCTCTTCCGCATTACATTGTTTTGAATGTTTTTCCTGTGACCCTATAAAGACTGTTCCCCTTCCCAAGTTGCGCCTTATATTCTTGTATTAATGAAGCTTATATAGTACTTGCATACTTTAATTCATATATTACTGTACCTCTAGTGTCCCGTTCTCATTGGGACGCTCGCGAGATTTCGGCATCTAGGCCACGCCCCGGCCCTGAGGAAGCCCCTACGGGGTGTGAACGAAGCCGTGCGGGACCCTTTTCGTTGGCCCCTTGACGCCCTCCCCTTCATTTGTGAGAATATTTACTTCTTGAACTTTATTTCGAACATTTACAGTGTGTTGGGAGAGCGTCCGGGACTGTGCCTTTGCCCTTCCAACACTTCTCTCCGGAGCTTGGGCGCCCTGACTCACTCCTTTGTGAGCCCAGCCACCGCGTGTATTCCACCACTTTGAAAATGATTTCATTTTGATATGAATGTAATAATGTAATGTTCTTTCATGCATCTGTATGTTATTATATATGCAACCCTCATTGATTATATGTGTACATACTCACTAGAGTACATTGTGATTTCTTTTCCATATACATATATACGTCCATAGTGTAATTTATTGCACTTCTTAGCGATTGCGCTACTTTTTCCTTTTGCTCATTGTATAGTCGGAACAGTCGACTTTCCCCTTGATTGTATTCACTTTGACCTTGTGTCACTGTTTTCTTTGGGTCACTATGGAACCACAAATTGTGGAAGCATTTAATCAGGAACAAGAAGATGATTTAATCAGAGACAGGGGCTTATTTGGGGGCAGCGAGGGAGGTACTGCGGATGTAGACCACAATCTGTCCTCCATTATCTATAATATCACTCATAAGGAACTTAGAAGAGTGAGAGTTAAACTTACTATTGATACTCTTTCAGAATATGTGAGAAGGAAAATTATACCCAGGGGACTCCGCTTGCAATTGCCACCAGGTGCTTATACCAATGATGATATCTTTCTTAAAAGCTGGCAAGCCATTATGTCCAGGGGCAGTAAAGATATAATGCTTCTTATCATCCAGAGGGCCATGGTCGAACTCAATTCTCTGAATGATGAGATTGAAAGCCTTAGATCACAAACAGAAGTAGAACTACCTACATGTGACCTAGATTCGATCAAAGCACAATGTGACAAGTTACATGAGGAGATCAGAATATACAAAATAAATAAATTCAAAAAGAGATGAGATGGATTTCTCTAATAACAGGGTGTACAAATGGACCTACCAAAAGGTCAATTATAGATCTGGCCCCAACAGACAAGTACGATTTAACTCTAGAGAGTCCTTGGCCTCTGGCAATCAATCGGATGATCCAGGAGCACTATCTGACTCTTCAGCTAATTCGAGCAACACCCAAAAATATGCCCTTAGAAGCCATAAGCCATCCAATGCCCCCTCGACTTCTCACTCCTCAAACTCCAATCCTCAACAACAGAGGCAAAATTTTCCGAAGGGACGGGGCAAAAAGAAGGGAACTTAGTTGTTAATCTTTCCCGTTTGACTTTGTCCAGACATGATGTTTTTCTGTTGAATAAAGGCTTGTCCTATGTCTTCACCCCTAATTGTTCTGAAGTTAATATTCGTACAGATTTAGCAACATTGTTCCGTACTATTCGTCTCAGAGAACATTTCAAAGACACTCCCTCTGATCACTTCATAACCTCACGCATTAGAACTCCCAGCAATTTTACCCCCCCCCATTATTCCAGATAACATCAAAGTTTTTGAACAGACAGTCCTACGCAAAGTTCAAAACATTAATCACCATCATGATAGAAGATACTCCAATCTTAATAGACATGACATTAACCGCCTTAGAGAACTAGGTAATCATCCAGAAGTGATCATAAAGCCGGCAGACAAAGGAGGATCTGTTGTTATTTGGGATAGAAATGATTACCATAGAGAAGCCCTCTCTCAGTTGAACAACACCAACCATTATAGACCATTACCTCAAGATCCTACCCTTCGTTTTTCGCGCACCGTGTACAATGTCATCCAAGATGGCCTCCTTAATGGCCAACTCACCAACAAAGAAGCCGAATTTCTATTCAACCATCATCCGGCCATCCCCCATCTGTACCTTTTGCCAAAGATACACAAACCCACTAGGCCCCCGTTGGGCAGGCCCATTGTGGCAGCCACGGACAGTCTCTTACAACCTCTGGGCATTTTCATAGACACCATTTTGCAACCATTTGCTCAAAAATTGCCTACTTACATAAAAGACACCCGGGACTTGATTAACAAGATAGACGGTGTATCCTTTTCTACTTCCGACATCTTAATTTCTGCAGACATTTCTTCTCTATATACGAACATTCCGTTGAATGAGGCCAGACACATTATACATAATACCCTGGACTGCCGCCCCACCCCTCATCGCCCTTCCTCAGCATACTTATTAGACATCATTGATCTCATCTTTGATTACAATTATTTTTTATACAAGGATCAATTCTACTTGCAAGTGGGGGGCATTTCCATGGGCCAGGCCCTAGCTCCGACAGTCGCCAACATCTTTGTAGGAGCCCTAGAACATGATTTTCTTTTCTCGGATGAACACAGCCATTTTTCCAGCCATATCAAACATTTTTTTAGGTACATCGATGATGTAATATGCATCGTAGATGGCACCACTGATATCAACAAATTCCAGGACTGGATGAATACCTGGCATCCTAACATTAAGTTTACTTTTCAAATTAGCAATCAGGAAGTTAATTTTTTGGACCTCACGGTATTCGCCCATCAAAATAAGATCCAGGTGAAAAATTATTCAAAACCAACCAACACTAACTCTCTTCTCCATTATTCTTCTTTTCATCCCCATCACCTTAAAAACAACTTACCTTTCTCCTCTCTACTTAGACTAAAAAGGAATTCTTCCTTCCCTCATCACTTTACCCAAGACGCCCATCTTTTTATTAATAATTTGAAAAAAAGAGGTTATCCCGACAGGGTACTAAACAATGCTCTCACCAGAGTGAACAACATACCAAGGAGTCAATTATTGACATCCCAATCTAAACCTTCCCCCTCCAAGATTGTGTGGCCTTTAACATTATCTCCCCACTCCCAGCAGATTAAGAAGATAGTCACCAATATGTGGCCTCTGGTTAGCTCTATACCGGGCCTGGAAAATCCACCACTTATAGCCTTCAAAAGAACCCAAAATTTAAGAGATCTACTCGTACATACTAAAGATGACACCATGGATAACCGTCCCCCTCTTATCCCCCTCCCTTTTGGAACTAAGAAGTGTGGCAAATGCAGCATCTGTAGGCACATCTCTCCCATCACTCAGATTCAGAATCCCCACAACAAGAAAATATTTAAAATCCGCAATTGGGCAACCTGCAATTCTAAAAATATCATTTACTGCATAATTTGTGGCTGTTGTGGGGGTCTTTATGTTGGTTTATCGACCAGAGAATTAAAAAATAGGGTCTGTGAACATAGGTCACGCTTTCATACTGGCTATGACAATTCTGTCTTATATATGCACTTCAAGACCTGCAATAATAGATATGATAATTTTACAGTGACCGTCCTTGAAAAGATCAATCCTTTACCCCATTCTGACATCAAAAGGACCCTATTACGTTTAGAAAATAAATGGATAATTTCCCTAAACAGCGAGACCCCCCAAGGCCTCAATGACCGGTTATCCGTCAGTGAACTATTAGTGTAGCTGCCACACCTGCTTTAGAGACTACTTAAGGGTTAATCCCTCCAACCGCAGTGCTGTTTGCCCAGTATCTACGGATACTGCTTCCATCTGCGGTGCTCCTGTTGCTCCAGCGTTGGTATGTACCTGCCTGTCTCTTCCGCATTACATTGTTTTGAATGTTTTTCCTGTGACCCCTGACTGTTCCCCTTCCCAAGTTGCGCCTTATATTCTTGTATTAATGTAGCTTATACAGTACTTGCATACTTTAATTCATATATTACTGTACCTCTAGTGTCCTGGTCTCATTGGGACGCTCGCGAGATTTCGGCATCTAGGCCACGCCCCGGCCCTGAGGAAGCCCCTACGGGGTGAACGGCCGTGCGGGACCCTTTTCGTTGGCCCCTTGACGCCCTCCCCTTCATTTGTGAGAATATTTACTTCTTGAACTTTATTTCGAACATTTACAGTGTGTTGGGAGAGCGTCCGGGACTGCGCCTTTGCCTTTCCAACACTTCTCTCCGGAGCTTGGGCGTCCTGACTCACTCCTTTGTGAGCCCAGCCACCGCGTGTATTCCACCACTTTGAAAATGATTTCATTTTGATATGAATGTAATAATGTAATGTTCTTTCATGCATCTGTATGTTATTATATATGCAACCCTCATTGATTATATGTGTACATACTCACTAGAGTACATTGTGATTTCTTTTCCATATACATATATACGTCCATAGTGTAATTTATTGCACTTCTTAGCGATTGCGCTACTTTTTCCTTTTGCTCATTGTATAGTCGGAACAGTCGATTTTTTCTTGATTAGAAGACATGATAGCCATATTTAAATATGTGAAAGGATGCCATACTGAAGATGGAGCAGGTTTGTTTTCTGCAGCTCTGGAGTCTAGGACACAGAGCAGTGGATTCAGACTTCAAGAAAGGAGATTCTACCTGAATATTAGGAGGAACGTCCTAAGATAAGTGGAATACGCTGCCTTGGAATGTGGCGGACTCTCCTTTTTTATTTATTTATTTATTTCGGGATTTTACCCCGCTCTTCTCAACCCCCAAGGGGGGACTTTTTTGGATGTTTGAAATATCTGTTGGGAATGTTCTGTGTGATTCTGCATGTCAGGGAGTTGAACTAGATGGCCCTTGGGGTCTCTTTGAACTCACACTGTGGAACTTTCTGTGCCATAATCTAGTGCCACAATGAACAATTTTTATTTCTTCAGATGTTATTAGGCTGCAACACTAATAATCCTCACCACTGTCAGTGCTGGCTAGAACTACTAAAAGTTGCAGTCCAACAATAACCGAAGAGATGCATAAATCCCATCCAATCTAGATACACTTGGCTTCCCTTCTATTTGATCCTTTTTAGTTTCATGGCATAGCTTGTTCTATGTTGAACTGTATATAGGTTTTAATTTTATACGTATTGCAACTGTAACTGTTCTGATGCTTTCCCCATTTTACTGCAGGTTGTCTTTAGAATAAAGGGAGAATAGAGATTCTTTTAATCAATGTTTCTTTTCATTTCTGATTTCAGGTTTTCTGCATCAGTGCTTCTGTCACCAAAAAAGCATCACCTCCATAGAAGAGGGATTTAATAGGAAATTTGGAGCAAAACCAAGCTTTGCAGAAATATTCTCTCTTTCTCCCTCTTTATATATGGAAAAGTCAAGGGAAATGAGTCTGTTTAATTGTCAAAGAATATTGTCTTATGGCAGTGTTTCCCAACCAGTGTGCTGCGAGCGATCATCAAGTGTGCCGTGGGAAATTGGAACCTCCAACACCCTTTCTTCTCCCTCCTGCCGAACACTTTTTCTTCACCACTCGGGCTCCCTTCTTCCCAGCCTCACTCTGCTCACTTTGCTTCACTTTGCTCACGCTGCCGCTTCTGTCGCCATTTTGATCTGAGGGGGCAGCGTGAGCATGTTCAGGAGGGGAGGGGGGAGGGAGACGTGACCCATGTGGGCGCTACTGCGCAAACTCACCTCGGTGGTGTGCCCCAGGATTTGTAAATGTAAAAAATGTGCCGTGGCTCAAGACAGGTTGAAAAACACTGCCTTATGGTGACCTTATGAATGTAGCAATTTTTCTTAGACAAGGAATATTCAGAGGTAGTTTTATACTAACTAGAACTGACTCTTCTTAGATTCCAATATCAGGAAGGATTTTGTCAAACTTTCTAGTTGTGTCAAAATACCCTTAGGATACCGAATTTAGACTCATGACTAATGAAGTAGAAAAAAGTGTCAAGGAAGCTGGAACTCTGAAAAGCTCTCTGTGGAATTGTGTTGTCGATCCCTTGTGTGCCTCTCTTGGGTCCTCTGGAACTAAATTTTGAAAGAGATATTAAAATACAATTAGAAAGTTAGACAATTTTTTTTCTTTGAAAAAAAGGTAAAAAAAACAGCAACAATACAATACTATCCCAAATAAGATATGTTCTGTGAGTTTCAATGCACTAGAACTGTCATTGCTTGAAAAAAACAACTTTCCAGACTGGTGGAGAAATAAATACCTGTTGCGACCTGACTTGGACAGACCCTTACTAAACTAACACACAGCAACTGCAGTTTAGAATAAGTAAAAAATAGGTAAAGAAGGCAAAGGTAGAAGAGTTCAGTGATGCTCCCAGCATTCAGCTGTAGCAGAGCAATAGTCTTTAAGAGTCCAATAAATGCAAAAATAATCTTGGTGCCACAATTGGCTAAATCCAGGGGTTTCTTGAGACAAAGCTTAACAAGATTTAGAGTCCAAAAACAGGAAGGCTTCCCTGGCCCAGACAAAGTTCCATGAGGCTTGACAAGGTAGCTAAAATGTTGGCACGAGATCCCAAGCTCCTTCCGGGCTGAATCTTTATAGGCCCCGGTTGCTTTGATCTAGAATACGTCAGCTGCGTCGAAGCTCTTTCTCAGGAGCGGGTGGGAAGACTTTCTTTCCCACCGCATCTCGGCCCGATTGGAATGTAAGCTTGTTAGCACAACCACCTGGCCTCTCGGGAGGATCTGCTGCTTCCTGTACCAGGCCTCCTTATCAGCCTGTGAAGCAATAGGGCTGCGCTTAACCTTGGGTGCTTTGGGTTCACTTGGAGGTTGCTGCAGAGGCCTGCTTCCAAGCCTCTCTGAATCTTTGCTTTTAACATGGCGTTGGTCTGGTTTGCTCTTGGAACCTGGCTGGGGTGTGACAATACCAGAACCTTCTCTTCTTGTGCAGTACACAAATCCCAATGCTTCCAAAAGCTTTAAAGTCCAGAAGTAAAATGCAAACAGACATATATGTACCACTGTTACAAGGAATTAACTTTTTCTTTCTACCCTGCATACATAAATCAATGTTCCCCCTCTAAATCATGGCCGCAAGGGGTAAATATTTTTCAATTGGTGAATTGTTCCACATCAGCACCCCTTTTCAAAGGTTCTTTCCAGCACTCTTTCTAACCCAGAATATCTTTTAGATTTTTCCATTCAATGAGCTAAACCAAGCAATTTATAAATACACTTTCCTTTCTTAAATGTGTTTGATAGGTTTAAGCTTTATAATGTTTGTTGCTAAATCTTGAATATTTCATTTTTGTTTGTTATAATGGCTTGGAATATTTATGAGAACATGTTTAGATTTAATAATATCAATAAAAGCAGTTTTTCTGGTTGCAACCACTGCAAATGGTAATGAATTTCCAATGAATAAACTTGGAAAAAAATAATATCTTTATAATTTTATCAAAGAGTAGTTCACTCCCAATGGAAGAACATGGAAATATTTCCTCTTAGACCAGGTTTTCAACCTGTGGGTCCCCGGGTGTTTTGGCCTACAACTCCCAGAAATCCCAGCCAGTTTGCCAGCTGTTAGGATTTTTGGGAGTTGAAGGCCAAAACATCTGGGGACCCACAGGGTGAGATTCATGTCTTAGACTTTAACTTCCAGAAAGCCTCAGCTGATGTGGCCTGTACAAAAAGGGAGTGATTACTTTATTTATAAAATAGCCACAAACATTATACATTAGATACATAACTAAGTAATGTTTCCTGACCTGACCTCTCCGAGTCCACCTCAATAGCCAGAAGCTGCATTGGATGAAGGAAATCTGTTCAACTGCCATAGGGAAGGTCATGTTAAAAGCCCCCCCCTCTTCAGTACACAAGGTTGTGATAAGAAATTGTAACAAGGGTCTGGCTTCTAATAGTTGCAGCCTCATTTGTTGGTGGCCAAAAGTATGGTGCTTCTTGCACCATGACCACATGATGTGGCTTCTGGCTGTTTAGGTGGGGTGGGGGGCTTTACATAACCTTACAGAGCAGTTATGGATGCAATCTACGTTATGAGTGTATAATTACAATACAGAATGCCACCATGACCAGAAAGATGAAATGAGGAACTTGTGGAACTATTTTTTTTCAAAACTCAGGACACCAAAAGAACAGCATTAGACAGACGCTGTGTGCTGTCATTTTGAGGGAACAGAACCCATTTGTTGCTTTACCCCAGGAATCAATAGTTTGGGATGTGGTCCATTGAAAAAGACTAAGAGCTCTTTCTATAACTATGATAGACCCCTCTTCTCCCACTCCATAAATTGCTTCACACTGTTTCATTATTTATTTATTATTTCAGGATTTTACCCCGCTCTTCTCAACCCCCGAGGGGGGACTCAGAGTGGCTTACAGTACGGCACAATTCGATGCCAACATCACAACAGCATAAAACCCCAAAACCCCACAACAATTAAAATACATTAAGACACATTAAAATACAATTTCATCAGCATCATAAACAGTCATTCCAAGTTAAAACAATATTCAATCCATAAAACATTGGCCCTCTTCATCTATTTCCATTAAAATCCCCATCTAACATGCTGCCTAGTGCTGGTGTGCAAACGCCTGGTCCCAAAGCCAGGATTTTACCTTTTTCCTGAATGCCAGGAGGGATGAGATGGACTGTACCTCAATAGGGAGCGCATTCCACAGGCGGGGAGCCACCACCGAGAAGGCCCTGTCCCTCGTCCCCACCAGCCGCATTTGAGAAGTCGGTGGGAGCGAGAGCAGGGCCTCCCCGGATTATCTTAGATTGCGAGGTGGGATGTAGCGGCTGATGCGTTCGGACAAGTAAGCTGGGCCAGAACCGTATAGAGCTTTAAAGGTCAAAACCAGCACTTTGAATTGAGCTCGGAATTGGACAGGCAGCCAGTGGAGCTGGCACAACAGGGGGGTCGTATGCTCCCTGTATGTAGCTCCCGTTAGCAATCTGGCTGCCGCCCGCTGGACTAATTGCAATTTCCGAACTGTCTTCAAAGGCAGCCCCACGTAGAGTGCATTGCAGTAATCTATTTGGGATGTGACCAGAGCGTGGACGACCGTAGCCAGATCAGACTTCCCAAGGTACGGGCGCAGCTGGTGCACGAATCTCAACTGTGCAAAAGCTCCCCTGGCCACCGCTGAGACCTGGGGTTCATCTCTGCTTCTTAAACAGAATTACAAAATGTTCTTCACCAATTGGTCACACCTGGAAATGGAATGAAAGGGGGCAGATCCACATTTGCAAGAGATAAAATGATTTGCTTCATACTCCAGGCATTATATTTGCAGATTTTTTAAAATTTCAAATGTAGTAAATGAAATATGGAATGAAGCTCTTATGGAAATGGGGACCTATGGATTGAATATATTCTCAGTATATTTCCCCACCTATGTTAAAATGTTTGGCATAGAAACATACACTGGTGTGATTTTGCTTCCTCAAGACTAGAATTTTTACTGTAGAGAGGAAAAGGTGAACTGATTAGAAACCCTTGCTCATTTGGCTTCATTTTTGTTTTATCTGGCAGGAAGAAGTAAACCTTCATGTGTGAAGTATTACTGTTTCATGTCTCTGTACACAATTAATTTTTTTTCAGACATTGGTTTCTCTCCAAAATCTTTTTAAAGGTTCTTTATGTATTGCTTTTTTGTCTGTGGCTAAAGTTCAGATTCAAAGGATCCTTGGGCAGGTTTTAAAAATGATTTACGAAAATATCCAGACTGCTGAAATGTGCCAAGATTACATACATTTTTTGATGTTAGATGTTTGGTGTTTGCTCCTGCTTCTTGTTCTTGTTAACATATAAACTGATGAATTCACACTCAGTAATTTACCTTGTAGGAACTTTCAATTTACATTTCATTATCTGACAGGAACAATCCTTTAAATAAATTGTAAGCTGAATTGTGGTAGTATTGGGAACAACGCTCTGGGCTTTAGGAAATTAATGAAAGAGCTGGAACTTTATGACTACTGGTTCATGATTTACCTGGAATCTTATTTTATCTACATCATCCAACATCTGGATTTGCTTTGAAAGGTTACAAATGGTGCTTGTGTGCTTGCCCAGTATACAATGCCACAGAAAATGGCAAGGCTGGAAACTCAAGAAAGTGTTGTTGCTAAATGTATATGGATCCAAGGAGAAACATTTAGCTCCTGCAATGTTAACTTTGCTCATAGTGATGGAAAAAGGTTAGAGAACATTTCGTGCCAGTATCCATTTAAGACAGAATTCTGTATCTGATGCTGACTAGTAATTAATCTAAATCATGTTCACTGAACTTGAATGAGGTTACTCAAAGCAAAGAACTGATGGAGTTCTATCTCTAGTGAGCCAGGCTATTTATGCCTGCTGTAAAGGTCTTTAATATGATTTTGCTTTTATGCGGTGGTTAGCGTTTCTAGGGAAACTCACTCTTGTATGTCTTGTTCAGCATTCTAACTCACGTGCCTAGTCCTCTGTAGAATAATATCACATTATGGTTGGTTTGGAGGTGGACTGGGGGAAGCTATAGAGAGTAAATAGCACAGGATATGCATACTCGCTTCCTAGTAGAATAAGCAAAACATCTCACTTTCATAAAGGGATTCATTGATGGCAACTTCATTTTGTTAGAAGTTTTTGGAACCTGAGAAAATCAGGAATATATTTATTAATGGAATGTTAAATATTCATGACTTCTTGGGGGATGCAAACCAAGTTCATGGTGATATAGCCATGCCAACTGTAACTGAATGTGCAAGTGTCCATCAAAGGGAATAATGTCACTACAGTAAATCTTTAGAATGTCTTTTGAAGGATTGGACTATATGTATTGAGTTGGTAACCTTCTTCATTCTGTTAAAAAATTCAAATAAAAGTAATCTATACACAAGATAGTATTTTCTAAAGGTTGAAATTTTACACTGCTTCTTTGATGTGGTTAATGTTTTATATATTATTCCATCACAGGTTTTACGTGATTAAAAATGCTGAGATGGAGACTTTGGCCAGAGATTATAGCATTTATTAAAAACACTGCTCTTTGTGTTATCTGTATAGGTAATACCAAATATGGTGTAGTTTGAAGCAGAGGTCAAAGTATCAATCTGTCTGGGGTGCTTTAATTGTGTGTTCCTGCAGAGCAAGGGTGGATTGGATGTTCCTTGTAGTCTCCTCCAACTCTAAGACTCTATGATTCTATGTTGCACTACAACTTGGAAGATTCAGGTTCAAATCAATACCTAACTACAATACTTTGTGTGTGACTTTGAATTATTCAATTTGGCCTAAATAAATACTTTATTTGTGTTTGCAAATAAACTTTACTTTGACCTGTACTGGGCTTGGCTCTTTAAGGCTCTCTGAGTTGCGACAGGGTGTGTGTGGTAAAATTTGAAGGGGCAATGTCCTTCTTTTATTTATTTCTTTATTTACTTCATTTATACCCTGCCTTTCTCCCCCTAAGGCAGTGGTTCTCAACCTTTCTAATGCCGTGACCCCTAAATAAAGTTCCTCATGCTGTGGTGACCCCCAACCGTATTTTCGGTGCTACTTCATAACGATAATTTTGCTACTCTGATATTCAGGGTGTATTTTCATTGTTACAAATTAACATAATTAAGCATAGTGATTAATCACAAAAACAATATGTTTGGAGAAGTATGGACAATAGATGATGGGATTTGCAGAACCTTCAACAGATGCAGCTCTGACTTCCACAGACCACTGAGACCCCCACGAATTACAGACCTGGACCAAACGTGGCACACAGAACCCCAATGACCAATAGAAAATACTGGAATGGGTTGGGTCTTGCTGGGATGTTTTGTTCTCCAGCAATCAAAGAGCATTCTGAAACCCAACAATTAAATTGGGCCAAACTTGGCCTGCAGAACTCTCATGACCAACAGAAAAGACTGGAGAGGTTTGGGGAAAATAGATCTTGGCATTTGAGTCTTGCTGGGATGTTTAGTTCTGGTCAATTTCAAGAATAAAAATAAAAATTAATACCAATAAAATTACATTAATTGAGGCATTAGGTTAATGTTTTTGAATGTTTACATAAAACTGTAATTTAAGATAAGACTATCCAACTCTGATTAAACCATTATTCTAACCTTCTTCAATGCAAATGTGCTTACATATCCTTCCAATAATAATAAATAGGATAAAATAATAAATGTAATAACAATAATGAGAATAAAAATAATAAATGTAATAATAATTGAGTAAAATAATAAATGTAATAATAATAATTGAGTAAAATAATAAATGTATAAGAAAACCAATAATCAATAATCACCATAGTTTATTCTAATTACAGTATACATTTTGGGGGAAATGCTGTGTGTATATAAATAAAAAGTGAGAAAGACTGACTTGGGAAGGGGTTGGAAAGAAGGACTGGAAACAGGGAAAAGATTGGAATGGGAAGGGTGTTTGAAAAAGTGGGAAAATGAGGTGGAAAGGGGTAAGCTGGAAAATTAGGACAATTGGGATGGGAAGAGGGCAACTGGGGAAGGGGGAAAGCTTTAGGTGGGAAAGGTTGGGATGGAAGGGGCAAGACTGGAATGGAAAGAGGTTGGAACCTAGGAAAGGCTGGGATGGAAAGTGGAGAGAGAGGGGCTTGGGATGGGAGTAGTAAAGGCTGGGATAGGAAGGGAAAAACTGGGAAAAGGGAAGACTGGGGTGGGCAAAGGGCTCTGGAAAAGTTGGGGGAAACTAAGGAAGAAGGGGAAGGACTGGGAAGGGAAATTGTGGGTGGGGATTCTTCCTTTGGGTCTTTGGAAGGGCTGTCTGGGAGAGCTACCTGCTTTTGCAAGAAATTCAAGGAACTCCTGCTGGAGCAGAGGGGCAGCTACCTGCCTGCTCTGCTTCCTCCTCCTCCTCTGCCTTCCGCCCCCAGAAGGGAGACCTGGAAAGCAGGGAGGCGGGAGGGAATGAAAGCACGGAGGAAGTTGCTTGTTCTCAGGAGGGTGTCTCCTCACGCTTCCATTCCCCTCCCTGCTTCTGGGGCGGAAGGGAGAGGAAGAGGCAGCGACCCCAGGCAGCTGTGGATCACAGGAGGGAATGAAAGCACGGAGGCGCCCCCGCCTCCTGCGACCCACCAGCTGCCTCCCTGCCTGCCTCGATGGGGGTGCTGCTGCCCTTTCCCTCTTCTTCCTCCTTACTTCTCGATGGCTAACTGGAGGAGGAAGAGGAGAAACAACAGCAGCGCCCCTTCTCCTTTTCTTTCTCCTCTTCCTCTAGCTGGCCATCGAGGAGGAAGAGAAGGGACTGGGGTGGGCTGCTGCAGTTTCTCCTCTTCTTCCTTCTCTTCCTCCTCGATGGCCAGCTGGAGAAGGAGGAAGAGGAGAAACAGCGGCAACGGCCCCTGGGCGGCCTCCTCTGTTTCTCCTCTTCTTCCCCCTCTTCTTCCTTCCTTCGTGGCCAGCTGGAGGAGGAGGATGGTCAGGAAGAGTGGTGGCATAGGAACCTCGCCTGGGGTCCTCTGTGTCGCCTTTGCCACTTGTCCTCCTCCTCCATGGGCAGCCGGCTTTGGAGCCGCACCTCCAGGCTCCGCTGCCGGCTTGACCCGAACATAAGCTGGTGCACCTTCTCCGTTGTGTGCCTTTGCCTCTAAGCTCCTTCTCCTAACTCTATCCAGCCCTGTGAGAAGGGGAGGAGGAGCCGACCTGGAGCGCCTGGCTGTTTGGCTGGCACAGGGGCCGGCAGCCATTTTGAAGAGGGGCGGAGCTAACTGAGGTGCCTTTGCGACCCCTGGAAAATGCCCCTGTGACCCCCCTGGGGGTCGCGACCCCCAGGTTGAGAACCACTGCCCTAAGGGGACTCAAGGTAACAACTCTGGTAGAATTCAATACTGGTAAAATCAACAGTAAAAACAAGAACATATCCCCTCCATTAAAATGGTTAATATTACATTAATATCACATTAAAACAGTAAACAGATTAAAGCATATAAAGTGCAGTTCCATTCTTCCAAGATCCTTGTCGAAGCCCATAGTAACTTACTCTTTGAACACTTGTGTCTTTAGCTTTTTTCTAAAAACTTGAAGGGATGAGGCTTGCCAGAGTTCCACAGCCAAGGAGCCACCACTGAAAAGGCTCTGTCTCTCATCCCCACCAATCGCACTTGTGAAGAGGGTGGAAGGAGAGCAGAGCTTCCTCATATGATCTTAAACTTCTAGTAGGCTTCTAGTAGGAGCACCACAGATATGGTTTTTGCCCTTAGACAACTGCAAGAGAAATGTAGAGAGCAGAACAAAGGACTCTATGTAACATTTGTCGACCTCACCAAAGCCTTCGACACTGTGAGCAGGAAAGGTCTGTGGCAGATCCTGGAACGTCTAGGATGTCCCCCAAGTTCCTCAAAATGATTGTCCTGTTACATGAGGGCCAGCACGGTCAAGTCAGATATGGCGATGCTCTCTCGGAGCCCTTTCTCATAACTAATGGAGTGAAACAAGGTTGTGTTCTTGCACCAACCCTATTTACAATCTTCTTCAGCATGATGCTCCAAAGGACTACGGCAGACCTACAAGAAGAAGACGGCATATATATACGCTATCGTATTGATGGTAGCTTGTTCAACTTAAGCTGTCTGAGGGCTCGCACTAAGACTCTAAACTATCTAGTCCGTGAGCTGCTTTTTGCTGACGATGCTGCCCTTGTCGCCCATTCAGAAGCAGCCCTGCAGCGCCTCACATCCTGCTTTGCAACAGCTGCTTGGGCTGGAAGTCAGCCTGAAGAAAACAGAAGTCCTCTACCAGCCCGCACCACAGGAAGAACACCATCATCCTCACGTCAGCATAGGCACATCTGTGCTTAAGTCCGTTCAGCAGTTCACCTACCTGGGAAGCATCATCTCTTCAGACGCCAAGATTGACAAAGAGATAGATCACAGATTATCAAAGGCATATAGTGCATTCGGAAGGCTTCACAAAAGAGTCTGGAGCAACAAGCACCTGAGAAAAAGCACCAAAATCAGTGTGTACAGAGCTATCATACTGTCCATTCTCCTCTATGGGTCTGAAACATGGGTCACCTATCGCCAACACCTACGACTCCTCGAGCGCTTTCATCAGCGCTGTCTTTGCACAATCCTAAATATACACTGGGCCGACTATGTGACGAATGTTGCTGTCCTTGAGCAAGCAGGGATCACCAGCATTGAGGCCATGCTATTGAGAACACAGCTGCGCTGGGCAGGGCACGCCTCTAGGATGGAGGACCACCGCCTCCCAAAGATACTACTCTATGGTGAACTCGCCACGAGTCAGCGCAAGAGAGGCGCCCCCCAAAAGAGATATAAGGACTCCCTGAAACAACATCTCAGGCTCGGCCAGATTGATCACCAACAATGGTCCACCCTGGCCTCACATCGGGAGGCATGGAGAAGCAGTATCCACAATGCTGCGGCCTCTTTCGAGAAGACACGCCGAATGGGTCTCAAAGAGAAACGACAACGCAGAAAGAACCGCAACTTGGAAAAAACATCACCCAAGGAGACTTTCTGCTGCACTTTCTGCAACCGAACTTGCCTATCTCAGATTGGCCTTTTTAGTCATCAACGCGCTTGTAAAAAGCGTGGGATGAGTCCTTCCTGAATCTTCGTTCGCGAAGTAATGCCGAGAGAGAGAGAGAGAGAGAGAGAGAGAGAGTAGGCTCATACGAGGAGATACATTCAGACAGGTAAGTTGGACAGGAACTATTTAGGGCTTTATAGGGGAAAAAAACAGCACTTTAAATTGTGGGCCATCCCTGCCCCCCATAGTTACATCCCTGACAGTAACCATCTAATATACATATCTATATCCCGACCTTCCTTCAGTAATCTCAGGGCCAGAATATCTTTCTCTTTCTCTCAACTCTATAGTAATAATAACTTTATTTTTATACCCCACCTCCATCTCTCTGAAGGATTTGGGGCAACTTACATGGGGCCAAGCCCAATCAACAAAGTTAAACACATAGCACATTAGAATGCATAACATCAATTTAAAATAGCATAAAGCAGCAATTATAGCAAAATATAAAACAAGCATCAAAACCAACAATAATAGCATAATTCAAGTCTCGATACGGGTGGACAGACTGGAGCACAACAATTTAGAGGAAAGGGCTAATAAGTGAAGTGCATGGGTTGTGTAGCAACATTAAGGATAAGAGCAATGTAAGAAGGAACATTCTAACATTGACTATAAAGTGTAAAGTGTGTGGCCAAGATTTTTGGGTCCTAGCTGGGGCCAGTTGTCAAGGGAATTGTTTAGTCAAACGCACAGCAGAACATCCAGGTTTTTAGGTCTTTGCAAAAAGTGGATAGGGAGGATACTAGTCTGATCTCTCTGGGGAAGGAATTCCAGAACCGGGGGGTGACAACCGAGAAGGCATCTCTCTCATCCCCACTAACCGTGCCTGTGACAGAGATGGAAGTGAGAGAAGGGCCTCCCCAGAAGATATTAGGGATCATGTGGGTTTGTAAAAGAAGATGTGCTCTCGAAATAGGCAGGTCCCAAACCATTTATCCCCCTGTGATGTAAGCCAGGCTAACTAATCCAAAGTCACCCACAGAGTGTCATGGTTAAGTAGTCACTGGAGCTTGGATCCTCCAAGTCCCAGTGCAATACTCTGATCTCTACTTTACACTACATCATCTTTTGTATTTCCTGTATTTAAGAATACAAAGGGTAGTGTGTTCTGCTTGCCCCTTTCTTTGGATGCTTAAATTAAATTTCTAAATGTTAATTTAAATTTTATGTTATGGCAGTGCTCAACATTTGAGGTCTAGCATTGGGCCACAAAAGTGCCCTGGGATACTCCATGTCACATATAGCCCACACTTTGCTCATCTCACAAAGAAGACAATATCAAATTTACTATTGCTATTTTTTAAAAAACAAACAAAAAACAAAACTCCAAAGCAAAACAAAACTTTCTGTCAGGTTTATTTTCATAATATCCATGGTTCACCATCTCACATGAAAGTCCTTTGTGATGATCTTGCAAAAAGTTTATCCCGCATAGTTCTGCAGAACGTTTTCAACCTTTCCTCATCCATGACTTCTTATTGAAAACTGAAACTCTCATTGAATCACCATGCAAAATATATAATATATAAATATATAATATATAAAATGTATAAATGCCCCTAAACAACCTATATAGGGCAAATTCCTCCTCCCTTTCCCATTCAAATTAAGGCCCCTCTTTTGCCAAGAACAAACTATTAAATACCAATCATAGCAAAGCGCCAGTAGCAGGGGACAAAATACCAGAACATTTACAAGC
The DNA here is from genome assembly GCA_030556195.1 of Anolis apletophallus. Taxonomy (NCBI): domain Eukaryota; kingdom Metazoa; phylum Chordata; class Lepidosauria; order Squamata; family Anolidae; genus Anolis; species Anolis apletophallus. Next base: position 102,283,919 of record JARBWK010000007.1, on the reverse strand, counting down.
TGCTGGATTCCAAATTGAATGAAAGGAGTATCTTTGGCACCATCCTGGGCTACAAGTTGACATGTCTGTCTGCAGCCCCTCAGCTTGACCTTCTTTTAACGTCTGCCGTAACAAAGGCCAGGCTGTCAGCTTTGGAGCTGCACCTCTGAGCAGGTAACTGTATCATCTTCGTGAATGACATCTGTGTCACATTCATGGCATGTCAGGAAGTCTTTAAAACTCACCTGATCAAAACAGAGTAGCATTTTCACATTGACCTTGAGGAGCAGATCAAATAGTGTCACTTAGAAACTGCAGATTATTTCCTCCTCCAAGACATGCCAGGGCTGGTTTTGGAAGTAAGGATTTGCTGTTCTTGACAGACTGAGTCGCCTTTGTATGCTGGGATTTGATCGCTTTTTCCGATAGAGGAAGCAGAACAAGCATGGATCCTGTTTTCCCATAATCCTGACATGAGTAAATGTTCCTAAATTACAGCAGTGCTTTAGTTGGTAGGAAATAACCTTTGCATGGAATATGGAGCACATAAATAGTCTGTGATGGCTACAACAATGACTACTATTCATAATTTATTAGAGAAAAGCAGATCATTAAGTGCGCAGGGTGTGCCCCCCAGTCCTTGGAAATCATGGTTGCGGCAAAGCCAAGCGCTACCCTTCCTCTCCCAAACTAATCAATCAATTTGAATCAAAGCTTTACTTTTCTGATTATAGCCTTATTTTTTTTTGTTCCGCAAAGTGCATTCGACTTCCAGGAACCAAGGTGACCCTTTTTACAAAGTTGCTACCCACAACTTATATTGCTCCACCTTCACTTCCCTTACTTGGAAAGCATGTTACAGTGTCGTGTGTGTTACCTAGAAACTAGTACAGTCGCTCACCCCCACACACTTTTGTAGGGATGCAGAGGTTAGAAGGCACAAGAACCCAAACAAGTGGGAAAAGTAAATAAGAACCCAGGGTTTATGGGTTTTTTTAACCTGAAAAACACTACTCTAAGAATCTCTAGGTAGAATCACACTGGAGGATTTAGAGATTCCCCGAGAAGTATTCTCTCTAGGGATCTCTAGGTCCTCCAGCATGACTCTTATGGTCAATGAGTCATGCTGGAGGATCTAGAGAGTCCTAGAGAGAACATAAATGTACAAATGCAGAAGGACAACTGTACCAAGAAACATACTGCCTCTGAGGTCACTAAGTGAGCAGAACTATGTACAGTCACAATTATCAAACAAACAGAGGATTGAGATGATTTGATAACCAGATAGCAATGACTGGACTATGGAATTTACTATTTATTTGACTACATTTGTTTGGCTGAGTACCAATTTCTTAAAAGTTAGAAGAACCATTTACAAACTTTTGTACGGAGCTTGAAGGGGTAAGAAACAACGTTCACTGACTGCAATGCCAAATCCCCAGCCAGGGTGGCAATTGACCATGATGGCTGGGGAATTCTGGGAGGCATATTCCAAAAATAGTTTTCCTATACTTTGCATAAGAATATAGGAAATCACATCTCTGAATGGACTAACCTTACTTTTGATCTGATTTAGAAATAACAGGAGTATTAAAGATGTTCTGATTAATTTCCATTGTGGTAGTTTTTTATTTCATTAGAAGAAAGTGAAAAATCATGTTAGAATTTATGGGTATTTGATGTATTCATTATCCAAGGAAACTCTTTTCAACTTCCTCATAATCATAAAAGACTTCAGTTATTATTCAAAATTTGCAGTTGGAAAAGGGTTGTGTATGTTATTGTGTGCCTTTGTGGTCTCTTGGAAGAAGAACCTTACAGAGAATAGGAACATGCATATGAAAACATTGTTCACAAATTAAGTTGAGCTCCAGTGCTAGCCAACTTTGATGAAAGTAGTAAATTGAGTTGCACGGCCGGCTTTTGCTGTTGTTATTTTTGTCTAGGAAACAATGTACTCATGTTTTTATAATTGAAACGCTTATGCTGGCTGGCATCGCCAATGGGTCTTAATTTGACTTTAGACCTTGATTGCTATTTTTAATTTTGGAATCTGTATGTTTATCCTTTTGCCACTCTGGATGGGATTGTTATGAATTTTTAATGAGATATTATCTTGTTTCATTCAGAACATGTTACCTATTTTCACTTTTGCACAAGGATTGAATGTATGATAGTTATGTGACTTTTAATTGGGATGATTTAATAAGCTCATATATCTCCAGTCAAGGACTGATTTACGGGACTCCAAACATGGTTGAAGAAAACTACAGGGAAAGTACATGTTGTTCATGGTTCAACTTCTCAGTATATTAGGAAAAATATAGCAAATAAATGGATGACATTTAGTCAGATGCCCCTCCTTTTTTCGAGAAAGCAAATGAGGCAAGTGTTTGTAAACTGTGTTGTTGAAGGCTTTCATGGTGGACTCACTGAGTTGCTGTGAGTTTTCCAGGCTATATGGCCATGTTCCAGAAGCATTCTCTCCTGACATTTTGCCCACATCTATGGCAGACATCCGCAGAGGTTATGAGGTCTGTTGGAAACTAGGCAAGTGGGGTTTATATATCTGTGGAATGTCCAGGATGAGATAAAGAACAGTTTGTAAACAGACAATTTTGCATCCTGGAACAAGAAAATTAAACTATAAAATATTATGACTTAAATAGTGTTAAACTGCCCAAAGACATAACATTATTTATAATGTTAATTTTAAAGCAAGGAATACTAATGAAAATATAACTAAAGCAATATATTTAATTTATAGCGGCATTAAATGCTTTGCAACTTGCATGTTCTTTTCCATGGTGAATACAAAGATAGAGTTTGCACTTGAGCACATATTGAGGAATGGATAAGAAAAATCTAGAATCTATTGTTATATATTCCCAATGCAGATATAATCTACAAGGCAGAGCAGTCTTGTAGCCAAGACTCCTCTGTTCCATACTTTCCTGTTGCAAATATATATTTAAAAGACATATTATACTGTTTTGTTTTCTTCCATAGTTTTACTCCACCTAGTGGACATTGGAACAGAACAAGTGTTATTTAAGGAATTATACATGGTTTTCAAAATCTAGAGGGAAAATTGATCTAAAACATTTTCTAAAAATTCTTTATTTCTTCAGTCATTCAGGATCTGTACTGATTGATTATAAATGCATATTGATTTCACTGCTCAGCTTGTAAACAAAATCCCAAATTCTAGTAACAACAAAATAATTCTAACATGTAAATAAATAATTAATAACTAAAATAATTAAAACTTCAAACTAAATGAAAGATGGCATATTGCTAGTACATCCATTAAAAAGCTTTCTGGGGTAACTGCTGTGATTTTAACAAATGTTTTGCGACTTCTGATTTCTTTCCCAAAGCATTTTGCAGATAAAACTATATATTATTACTATGCAGAAAAAAATGTGCAAAAAGTCCATACTCTAAAAGCTGTCAACCTCTCTTCACACTTATAATCATAGTCAAAGAGGATAAAAGTTTTGAAAGTCATAATTCTTTCATGTAAGGATGAAGGATATATCTATTTTTTTGTCTTTTTATTCAAAGTGCTGCCCCTCATAGAGGTTATCTGGGGTAATGACAAATAGTAGCATAACTGTAAATAACTTTAAAGTAGTAATAGTAATAATAATAATAATAATTTTATTTTTATATCCCACACCCATCTCCCCAGAGGGACTTGGGGTGGCTTACATAGGGACCAAGCCCAGCTAAAACAGAAGAGATAACATAATTAAAATACACTGCATTTCAATAATGAAAACAATAAAACCGAGCAACAGACATCATAAAAACATAAGAACACCAACAAGCATCAACCAGAAGCCAAGAACAGTGGGCATGACTGTCCCTGTTCTCTATTATTTGAGTTGATGGGTGAGGTGACTTCCTTGCTCACATGTGTTTCTACTCCTAAAAAGTGTTAAGATCAGGATCCTGACAAACAGTAAGACCCCTGTAACCGTGAAATCCTACCCACAGTTTGATTTAGCTGGGGGGGGGGGTTGTCTAGTAATTCACTAGGACCTCCATGTGATTCTATGTTATACTTTCCCTGAAGATTATGACAAAGTTGAGTCGGAAGACCTAGAAAATTCCTGGAGAGGTCCTCCAAAAGTGCTCTCCAGTATGCTCGGACTGGAAGTAAGGCAATTTGGTGATGTTTAGTTTTATCTGCAGTTTCATGTAATTGCAGTCTGGCTAGAACTACATCCCTTGCAGATATGTGGGTCTTACTATATGTTTCAATTTTATCCTGATCCATCAAGAACAGGAAATCCTTCAGGGATGAATTCTACCTTTGATGTGATTAAATAACAATTGCTGAACCCAAGCTCTTGGCACTTATTTTTAAGTGAAGAAGAAAATTTCCGATTCATTGTGTATGATAATTGGACTAGTACAAAAAATAAGCTTCAAAACAATTAACTTGATCTTTACAAAAATGCAGACGAATCCTCCCTGAAGCAAGACTATCTTCACTTTAGGTTATGAAAAGATTTCATTTCCGCTTGCTGTCCATCAAAAGCCGTGATGAAGATGTGCCCCTGAATTTTGTTCATGGTGCCAGATGTTGAAGTTTTACGTGATTTTGTGTATGTAATGTTAGCAATATTGTTTCAATTCACTGTAATAAATTAGGGAGCTGTCCTCTGCTTTGGTGTGAAAGATTAATGATCTAAAACACCTGCAAATGCCAGACAATAGAGGAAAGCAGTATTTTAGTCTTTGGTGATACATACATCATTTAACACTGTGGGTATGAAAATTCACTGCATGTTATAGAATATGACCAGGGAAGTTCTGGCAGTCCAGTTGTGGCTGAACTAAAGCTCCCATTATTGTCACCTCACCCTCAGTCAGATTGGTTGGGCTCACTGGAAACAGGATCAAAACACATTTGAAGGTTCATGTGTTCCCAGTGTCTATTTCAGGCTTAGTTATAAAGAAAAACATCCCCTCCCACTGTGGTATGCAAATTCAACATAGGAGATGGTTTGCTTTGAGCAGTTCTTGAGGTTTGAAAGCAAGTGTGGCATAGTGGTGTTTGTGCCTATATTACCACCTTTAAAAAAAATCAGTATTTTTTTCTCCAGATGTTTTAGCTTCCAATAAACTCTCACTGTTGACTGTGTTAGCTATGGTTGATGAAAGTTATAGGTTTAAAATCATGTATATTCAAGATAGCTTAAACCCAATGCTTCCAATTACAGCAGGCAAAAGAGAAATGTCATTTTTCACACAATGTAGCACTGTAATATTGGGGGAAATGGGACTGTGGAGGAAGGGCCAGAGTATGGACAGAGTTTGGACAGAGTTGTCAGTCCAAATGGCTCATTTATGATATCTAGTAACCAAGAATGGACAAGCTACTATTTTTCACTGTAGACTACCTCACTGAATTATGGTAAGTACAATATTGCATAACCAGAAAAATATTGGTTTGAAGTTTGAAATTTTCAGAGACAGAGAATTTGGAAAGCCCCATTCTGCAATTTCTCTTCTTCCACGCAAGCTTGGCTATCTCGTGCTCTGTAAGAGTTAAACAGATGAGCTCAATAGTAGGGTCATTGTTGTTTTAAAACATGGGTGTTTTTTTTAAAGAACCTCCCTTGCAATTGGCAGTTGTCTTGTTGAAAAGAAATTGGCTGTAAAAAAGCATCTGCTACATTGTCCTGCAAAAGGTCCATGGGTCTTCACCAGTAAAGTGTATCAAGTTATCCCCCATTTGATAGACAATCAGTATACCTGAGAGCTGGCCTTTTCTGACAAGGTTATTTCATCTGATGGAGTATCAAATGGCTGGCTGATTATTTGGACTTCAAAGGCCCCTGACGCGGGTATCTTCAAGGTGGTCTGTAATGTTCAGGGTGATGAGGCCACCTGTCAATAGGGCTGCAAAATTAAAGAGAATCTGTTGGGAAATGGAGGGTAAACTTCCTTTCTTTCAGATTAGCTTGATTAGCCTGGAACAATTTAACTTCTACTATACTGTCTTGCTACTATGGGAAAAATAACCTCCCTCCCTCCCTGTCTGTCTATCTGTTTATTTCAAAATAATCATCCTTAAACAATGCATAGATCAACATTATTTTAACATCATCAAGACAAGGTCTTTTATCCTTTCCTATTAATAATATAGAGTAGTAAGTAAATGACATACTTTATTTATTTATTTACTTTATTTATATCCCGCCTTTATCAATCCCGAAAGGGACTCAAGGCAGCTTACATATAGGCAGCTATCAATGCTTTAAAATAACATACAATTTAAAAAAACATTTACATTAAAAATTAAAATTAACACTTATTAAAAAATTTAAAAACATTACAATTGCTATTAAAATCACACCTTTCACAATCGTAATCTGGGGCCATTCCATAATTCATTGCACATTTCCATATCTGTTATTGCACTATAACTCTTTCAGTGTTAGGGTCAAGCATCTCCTCCTCTTTATTGTTTATTCTTTCAGTTGCTTCCGACTCTTCATGACCTCATGGAACACTCCATGCTAGAGCTCCCTGTCGGCCATTGCCATCCCCAACTCCTTCAAGGTCAAGCCAGTCACTTCAAGGATATCATCCATCCACCTTGCCATTGGTCAGCTCTTCCTTTTTCCTTCCATTTTCTCCAGCATCATTCTCTTCTCCAAGCTTTCCTGTCTTCTCATTATGTGGCCAAAGTACTTTGCCTCTAATATCCTTCCCTCCAGTGAGCAGTTGAGCATTATTTCCTGGAGTATGGACTGGTTTGATCTGTTTTGATTTGCTCCAGCACCACAGTTCAAAAGTGTCTATCTTCCTTCGCTCAGCCTTCCTTATGGTCCAGCTCTTGCATCCATAGGTTACTACGAGGAATACCATTCCTTTAAGTATGCGGATCTTCGCTGCCAGTGTAATGTCTCTACTCTTAACTATTTTATCAAGGTTGTTCATTGCTCTCCTCCCAAGAAGTAAACATCTTCTGATTTCCTGGCTGCAGCCTGCACCTACAACAATCTTTGCGCCTAGACATACAAATGGCTACACAGGATTCTTGGCAGAGAGAATACTATGAACACACACAAAGACATTGAAATTCTCAATATAATCAATGATTCTATATTAGAACCCTGATGAGTTAATGTACATTCAAAAATCATATATATCCAATAATCATTAGTACATAATCATATGGATGAGTAAACCTTGCAACTTATACATTCACAGTGGAAAACAATTCGAGGTATAGTAGGATATGGGGAGTAGACCAGGGAGGGGAGAAAAACTCAGTTTGTAAAGTCTCCTTTGAAGAAGAATAAGTTCAATCCTGGTGTCCCACAGGTGGCAATTGACTGAGTGGGTGTTTCCCAATTTCAAAATGAATAATGTTCACAAATATACAAATCATACGAGATATTGAGGATATGGGAAATAGACCAGGGAGGGGAGAAAAACTCAGTTCGTCACGTCTCCTCTTGAGAGATAAAGATTCAACCCTGGTATCCCACTTGTAGCAATCAATTGAGTGGGTTGCTCCCAAAGTTCAAAACAACTAATGTTCATAGAAGATGCAATTCCCAAATTGTAATCCAAAGATTAACCATGTGGTTGCTAGCAGGTTTCTGGGCATTAACTGCTTGGGACGCTGGAAGGGCTGCAATAGTCGACCAGTCCTCACGCCCCCTACGTACGAGAATCTCGGAACACCGGTCGAGAATACGCCAAAAATATGACAATACCATTTTCTTTTTCAAACATTTCCTCACACAGCATCATTCTCCGGATTCATTCAGATTTGCGGGATTGGAGAAGGTGAAGATCCCCGCTCACAGTGATCCACATGAAGTGTTGCTCAAAAGAGAAACCTGGTGGATCGTTACCCTTCAATCTGAAACCCGGGGGGGGTGGGTGTTAAATGAGCCCCTCCCCCTTAACGCCTTTCTTACGTGAGCCGCCCCATTATGGTAATTCAAACTGTATTTAACTAGCAACACCGGATCGCTTCCCACCCTTGGGGTCCACGGGAGAACGGTGTATATGAATCTCTTCCACCATGGTATGTAGAATTTAACATGAAATGTATGACTAGCCAACCGGGTCCATTCCGCAGAGCTTAGACTAATTGAAGCATTGCTATATTGTTTGTATTTCAGTATTGTTTCCCGTGACACTTTGCATATTGCTGACATTACCGCCACTTGAAAAAGCCCATAGGGCGAAATGGATCGGGCCCTGCAGATCGACCATCGCGGCCCTTCCACCGTCCCAAGCAGTTAATGCCCAGAAACCTGCTAGCAACCACATGGTTAATCTTTGGATTACAATTTGGGATTTGCATCTTCTATGAACATCAGTTGTTTTGAACTTTGGGAGCAACCTACTCAATTGATTGCTACTAGTGGGATACCAGGGTTGAATCTTTATCTCTCAGGAGGAGACTTGACGAACTGAGTTTTTCTCCCCTCCCTGGTCTATTTCCCATATCCTCAATATCTCGTATGATTTGGATATTTGTGAACATTATTCATTTTGAAATTGGGAAACACCCACTCAGTCAATTGCCACCTGTGGGACACCAGGATTGAACTTATTCTTCTTCAAAGGAGACTTTACAAACTGAGTTTTTCTCCCCTCCCTGGTCTACTCCCCATATCCTACTATACCTCGAATTGTTTTCCACCGTGAATGTATAAGTTGCAAGGTTTACTCATCCATACGATTATGTACTAATGATTATTGGATATATATGATTTTTGAATGTACATTAACTCATCAGGGTTCTAATATAGAATCATTGATTATATTGAGAATTTCATTGTCTTTGTGTGTGTTCCTAGACATACAAAGCCTGTCACTGCCTCCATGTTTTCTCCCTCTGTTTGCCAGTTATCAATCAGTCTGGTTGCCATAATCTTGGTTTTTTAAAAATGTTTAACTGCAACCCAGCCAATTGTAAAAATGGGACTCTAAACAACTAATTCTATCTAGTGGCTACTATCTGGCAACCGAATTCAGTCCCCGCAGGTAGCTATTCGGGGTACCTGGACTTGTGCGCCCCCTTTCCAAGATGAAAAATGAACCTTCAATAGACTACACACACTACAACTAAACAAATTGCTAGCCAATTAGCAATAGAGGAAATGCCCTCAAGTCTGTTCCCAGTCTTCATATCTCTTCCAGTCCTGAAATTGCCAATGTAATGCAAAAAGGTAACAAAGTCACTCATACAAACTGATTCTTTCTCTCTGACCATGATTCTAATGAGACCTGCCTAGTGGTAGAGAGCCAGCCTATTACAAATATCAAAGTCTAAAAACTATTAAAGAAACAATTATTTGCAAAGTACACAGTGAAAAGATAGAAGCATCAAACTGCTTCAAGGTGATATTTTTGTTTTCTATGGGGCCAACTTTAGTTTGTATCAAGTTTGGAAACATCAGCCAGTTTAAAACACGGCAGTCAGATTGATTATATTATATCAATAATAAAATTGCTCCACTGGATGCCAATTTATTTCCAGGAAAGGACTTTTTCTTTAGCTACCACTAGATTGTGGAATACCCCGACAGAAGAGATTCCACAGCTAAAATATGTGTCTGAATTTATTATTTATTATTTTATTTATTTCCAGTGTTTATACCCCGCTACTTCTCAACCCCCGAGGGGGGACTCAGTGCGGCCTAACAGATGGCAACAATTCGATGCCACACAATACATAGTAAACAACAGTTAAAATTAAAATACATTAAAATACACCTAGAATTCAATACATTAAAATACAGTTAATATTAAAAACATCATATACATTCATCACCATTAAAACAATGAATTTATAACAGAATTAAAGGCCAATTCCTTCCAGCAGACATATCCAAGTGATTTTAAGTTATGAATGATTTTACATTATGAGATTAGAATATGAATCCTTGCACAGCCATTGAAAGTTACCTTATGACCTTGAGCAAGTCACACTCTTTCAGCCTAAGAAGAGGGCAAACCTCAATGAACTCTGCCAACGGAAGCCTTTAATAAAGTTGAGGTAAGTTCAGTTGTTTGGAAAGTACAAAATATCAAAAAATGGTCACAAATAACATAACTGGATCTTACTCCTTCACATGGAATTTAATTTTGAATTAAAAATTATTTTTGTATTACCATTGGAAGTAATAATCTTGTCCCTTTAGTAAGGTAGCTCCTAATGTTTAATTTTTAGTCAAGTTACCACTGGGTACAAAACAATTTATGGGCACATTTTTTCTTTAATGAAATTATTACAGTGTTTTAGAAAGTGGAGAAAAGTTGAAGGAAACATAAAAGTAGATTTAAACACAGAACACGATCACTTCTCATTGCCTTTGTCTGTCTGACTTTCAGCTCCATAACAAATAAAAACGGTCGTTTCAATTGATGAGAGCCAGGTAAGTCAAGATGGGCCTCTGACCTCCAGACAGACCACCAAAATCAAAGACACTCCCATTTATGTGAGATATTATCTTTTTGGAGCAACTGCCCGCAGTGTTTTGTGAGGTATCAGTGTGGAAACACACAAATAACCAAGTTAGCAAGTGTTGAGAGAGAAATGATTGAAATTGTGGTGTGGAAGCAGTTAGAAACTGAACGGAAGAAATTATTTGGTTTTACTTTACATGACAGTCATTGATCCACTCGAAAGACTGGCTAAATTAGCAGGATTAAGAAAATCACAAAAACATAAATTAGCAGGATTAAGTAAACAGTATGGCCACATTTTAAAGAAAGTCAGGCACACCTCTCCCTGTCTGCAAAGTCATTTGTCATGTCAAACCCACCATAGTTTAAAATTCAACATCATGAAAATGAATGTGCAAACTATTCCCATCTAAATGATGGCATGCAAAATTTGGGCCACAGAGACCTTCAGTTCTTAGGGTAGCTCTTAAACATTTCACATGTGTGTTCTCTTTACTTACATGGGCTTTGGTGACATAGTGGCAGAATTGTATTCTGCATTTGATTAGAAGTGTTTTGCCTATACAATTTCTCTGTACCATATATAATTTTGGAATTAACTATCCTGGTTGCTGTGTCTTCCCATGATGACTTTTCAACAGCAGTAATGAGGATATATTAGAGACAAAGACAGTAGCACCATTGCTAACCATTTCTGAATGTCTTTACCATCGAAAACCTTATAGTGATACAATACAAAATGAAACAAGAGATTAGTGCCTGAAGATTGACTCTGAGGTTGGAAGGCACTCAATGATCTATTGGGGCTTTGATAATGATGGAACTGGACTCAAGCCAAAAGTCTAATCACATGTTCAGAGGTAAAAGGAAAACACAAAACTGCATCATGCATATTATAGGAATATGGAATGTGAAAGGCAAGAAACAGGAGAAACTATATATTGTAAAACAAGAAATAGAATATAAAATAATTTCAATATTTGAGGTAAGCAACTTTGAAAGTGAAATGGAATCTACATTCAAAGCATTTGGGAGAAATAAATCACCAGAAACAGATGACATGCTGATAAAACACTCACATTCTCACTAGAACCAGTCAACATATATGGAAAATAAAACAATGGCTCCTTATTGGAAATGTTCAATGTATATTCCAATCCCCAAGAAAAAAGATATTGAAGTAACCATAGAATCATTGTATTAATTTCCCATGCACGAAAATTGATGCTAAAAAATTACAACAAAAATGTTTAATGCCAGATGTTTAAGTTGGGGACAGAAAAGGAAGAGGTACTAGGAATTAGACTGCAAGGGAACAAAATGTAGCACTCCAAAGAATTTAAGAAAACCAGCCTGTGCTGTATTGATTATAGCAAAGCATTTGATTATGTAAATCATGAAAAATTGTGGATTATTCTAAAATAAATGTTTCTGCTACAACATTTTTTTAAATTTCTATGTCATGTACACTGTCAAGAGAGTTGAATTCACAGACACAAATCATGGATCTAAAGGGCCATTTCTTGACCTATTTTTTATTTGTTAGACCTTCTTAAGAACCTGTAAAGTGAGTTAACTTGTCAGGGAAAGAACTTGTTGTCAGCCATCTGTGAGAAATGTCCTTTGGCCAGGGTTCACTTTGTTTGACTACCTCCAAGGACCATCCTTGTACTAGCACCAAGATCCCGAGGGCTATCCCAAATTCTTTGGCAGTGGTCTTTGGCCAATCCTAAGTGGAAAACAATATTAAGGACGCTGTCTCCCAAACCTCAAAGGTTTTTTTTAAGAGTGAGAAGTCCTCATTCCAGCTATAAGGGGAACCACATTTACAGCCCCTCGAGCCAGAAAACCTAGAGAGATTGTTATGGGAGTCCACCCTTCACCTACAAAGATGGGTGCCATGGTGCTGGTTACCAGGACTATGTAACCTTTCACATTCCACCAAAAGGGGCAGGCATCCACCTAGTCCCTTTTCCCACCTGATTGGCTACTATGTCACAAATGGAGTGAAGGAAGGCATTGGAGGGGGAGACCATGTTAAATAGGCTCAGCTCCGCCCCTTGCTATGTAATTGGGGCTGGTGAAGCCAACTGGCCTCAACCAAAGCTGGCCTCCTTCATTGGGGACTTCAACTGGTTTTATATGTTTTTCGAATCTGAGAAAGGAAGTGTGATAATTGGAGAAAAGGGAACAAACTGTTAAAATATGCAGACAATACCATATTACTAGCATAAAATAGTAAAGACATAGAACTTTATTGCACGAGGCAGGCAAACTGGCATTACAGCTGGAGCATTACTGTTGGTGATATTACTGGTACATGATTTAAACTGTTATGTTTATTCATATCATGGCACTGTGGGGTGCATTGCTAGACCTTCTTCCACCCAGTCTGTCTTCTGAACCCTCAGTAACAAAATCCCACGGCCCTGAGCTCACTTTTGATGGGTAAAACCTATCAATAGCTTGCAATCCTGCAACATTCCTGTTACTATCTCAGTGCAATGTGTTTATTCTGCTTTTAATCGAGATGAGGCACCATCAGTGAACCTGAAGGTTTTCTTTGCCTCAGTGTGTCCAACTTTCTATTTAATTTCTTAATAATAATAATAGTGTTTATTATCTTCCTCTCTTCATGAATTTTGAACTGCAGGTACTTGTCATGTTCTTCTTAGCTCTCAAACCCATCCCTCTAAAGCAGTGGTTCTTAACCTGTGGGTCACAGATCACCAGTGGGTCGCAAGGACGAAAATCTGGTCTGTGAGCCCTCCTTCCTCTATTTTATTTTATATCTTCTCCTTTCATGCCACCTGCTATTCCTTCCCTGTCACTGACCATGGCATATGTTCTGTAACAGAAACTAGAGCTGATGTGATCTATCCAATGCAATTTTCTGAATCAGCAGTGCACCCCAAATCAAATCTAAAGTTGACCAAAACTGATTTGTAACCCTTTTAGTACTAATGTTGGAGAGTAGCCCCTGATCAAGTGGTCCCTAGTCAAAGTGGTCCCTGGTCAAAAAAAAGGTTGGGAATCACTCCTTTAAAGAAAAAGGGAAAATGCAGTCAGATGTGCTACTCAGATTTATATTGGTTGGTTTTGATCACACATCTCTTGGAATACTGTGTCCAATTTTAGGCACCACAATTAAAGAAGGATAACATCAAAATGGAATGTGTCCAGAGAAGGATGACCAAAATGACCAAACGTTTCAAAATCAAGCCCTGTGAGGAAGCTTGATTTTATGTTTAGTTTGGAGAAAAGAAGGAACATAACAGCCATAGTTAAATATTTGATATGATGTCATATTGAGGTGGGTGCAATAGAATCAAGCTACAGGAAAGGAAGTTCCACTTGAACTCTAGCTCTAACTTCCTGACAGTTAGAGCTGTTCAACAGAGGAATATGCTGTGGTGCAGACTCCTTCGCTGGAAGTTTTCAAACAGAGGCTGTTTGGCTGTCTGTCAGTAGTGATTTGATTGTGTTCTCTTGCACAGCACGCAGCTAGACTGGATGGCCCTTGTGGTCTCTTCCAAGTCTATAATTCTATGATATTAGCATACAGCTATGGCAACTTTCACCATCACCAGGACCTGAGAATAGATCTTTACTTCTCATCCAAGACTACCACCACCCCACTGATATTGTTCGTGGGAAAATTCCTCCTTCTACCTTCAGCTACTGTGAGAATTGCAGGTAAGCAAATAGGAAAAGAAGAATGGAGAGATGGGTGTGTGGCAGATGATGCTATCACTCTTGCTAATAAGTCAGTCCTTTGACCCTGACAGCAGTATGCTAGATATTTAATTACATATTCAATTTTAATGCCCATTCACCACCTTTGAAAAGATATTTCTGGAGAGCTTTGCAATCTGTTTCTATTTTTACCACCCGGATGCCATCTTCTAATGTGGTTACTTCTCTGTTTAGTTGTCAGGAATGGTGAGAAGCAAATAAGAAAAATGATAATGAAGTGTGGGGAAAAAAGCCCATGAACACTAAAAATAGTTCAGACTCAACAATAGCCTACAATTAATTTTGCATCCATCTACTGTACATAAGATTTTTTTTACCAAGTAAAACAGAACATTTTCCTTCTTCTGTCTTCTGTATGCTTTGCCACAATCCGTAAGAGTGCCTGAAAGTGACCTCTTGAATTTTCCATCAATGGAAGGTACTATGAAAGAATCCTCCCAGTGGCTATGCTACAATCTTCCACTGGAGACTTGCCAGAACCTAAGTCCTTTGGAACTCAGGAAAACTATTTTGGCTTGGGCTTCTGCACCTGGAATTAAACTGACAATGAAACAAGGCTTTAGCGATAATGCTTTCCTTGTTTTAATCTGATTTTAATTAGCAATTTTAAGTATGTTAATTTAAGAAACTTTGAGCAAACTGAAGCAAGACTTGCCACATAATATGCAGCTATATCATCAGTGTTTAATATAAGGAGCTTTCACTTATCCTATTACTGAAGACTTCCTAATGAGTAGATAGAGAACTTTTGCAGATATGTTATCAGATCAGATGTTACCAGGGAACTTTGGACTTAAAATGAACCACCTCTTCTAGTTGTTTTTAAGCTATTAAAAAGCAATTACTCATATGATTAAATATCAACAGCTGTCTATGCTCCAGTCAGATATTCATGTGGCATCCATTACAATTGTCTCTTTTACTTTTCCAGTACCATTCCCTATTTACTTTAATACCCACTTAAGAAGAATCGTTGTTTTACTTTTACTTATCTCCCTGTGGCTAGGGAAAATGGATCAGTGGGGGTTCAGATCCTGACTTGACCAATCTGAGCTACCCACCACAGCAGTGTGGATCAGGCCAAATTAAACCTGATCCACCTGTTCTGTTGGGAATCAGGATATGTTAGGCTCAAAATAACTCTCACTTGGGGTGATTCCACAAAAATATAGCAGAGTGCCAGAACAACAGTTCATAACCAGCATAAGCTTATGTGTAAAGAGCAAGGATTAGTTTCCATTCAGCAGGATGGAACAGGATTGCAGATCCACAACTTCATAGGATCAAAAATAATATGTTTATTAAAAACAAAAGAAATCCATTATTGATAGGAAAGGTACTTGGCGCTAACTAGCTTTTCTGAGCTGTGTTCTAAGGAAAAGGAAATAGGAAAAATAACAAAATAGCTATATGTACTACATCTTGCCTGGACAAGTGTTTTTAACATTTGTAAGTTGCCCCGAGCCTGATGGGAGTGGCGACAAATAAATCGAAATAAATAAATAAATAAGATGTCTCCTCACTCTAGAGAAGACAAAAGTGAAGAGAAGGGCAAAATGGAGAATTGCCCACACGGCCTCACCAGGGCAATAAAAATACATTTAAAGAGGAAGTTACATTTTCCCTGAAGAGATCACATTGCTAAGTATTCAAAGGAGGAGGAGATAGTGGCATGCGGGATGATTAAGATAAACCCTCTTCTAAGCCCCTTCTTAAGATGCTTGAAGAATATAGGGAAGGACCCCCTCATTCTAATCTATCTAGGTTAACTACTAACTGAGGACTGGAGGCTTGTGCAGTCAGGGATGAAACCCAACATGTTCAAATTGCCCTGAAGCCCCAGAAGAAATTTTAGAGTATCCCTTAACTTTGTCTAAAGTGGGGCAAAGCTGATATAAAACCAAAAATGCCCAGAATACTCATCAAAGACTCTTGGCATTGTGAAGGCTGCCAAAGGTAGATTTGTAGTGAGTAAAGGGTTTTTGCCCCATGTATACAAGCCCTGGGATCCAGAAAACATAGCAGGCAGATTTTGGGTGTTGCTTGAAAGTGGGCTCTGATTTCTTTTCTCTCTAGAAAGGAATGAATTTAATCATGTTTGAACTGTACGGTGAACCAAAGTGGTATATTTTTCCTCCAATTCTGTGTGTTTTTTTGTTTTTTAAAAGGTCAAGAATGTAGCTAAAATTTGGGGAAAACATTTTTTGTGGCTTTCATTAATAATCACACCACTTTTCCTCCCAGAATTTGAGCAGTTAGGTAGAATACTACACACACCTGGCAAGTCCATTCATGGGGGTTTGGCTCAGACTTCATGCTGAATTCCCATGAACTCTGACATTGATTGTTGTTCATCGCCTTGCACTGACTACCCCCCTGTTCAGTAAAGCATTTCATAATTTTCCTATATAGTAAAGAAAGGAAATACCAACCTACATTTTAGTGTTTTTCTGCTTAGGCAGCATGCCTTGGCTTTCCTGTTTAATACTTAATGCTGATGTCCTGGGAGAAGTGAGAGTGGACTGTTTCCCTTCCCTTTTGGCTACCACTCTATTTTCTTTAGGATAATAGACTTTATGAGCAGCTTCCTATTTTAAAATTCCTGTGGGTTTTTAGTGGTATGGATGGCAGGAGCACCAGTGTGAGTTTATTTGTGATGGAATGATACATTCCATAACAATTGTGTATACTCAAAAGATTGCAAATAAGGATCTATCTATCTAATTTATTAATCAACCTGGGTCCCTGACACTATGCACAATTGATAAACACATTTAGGGTGTTAAATAATTAATTGAAACCAACTAAAATATATCCAAACTCCTCTTTAAAAACAGTTTTAAAACAAGAGAGTTAAAATATACATACATTTAAATGGATATACATACATTAAAAATACAAAGACCATGCAGAAAACCTCAGTCTTCCTGGCCTGCTGGAAATTCAGATGGGATGGATCCAGGATGACCTCCAATTGGGGTGTCTCTACAGAGAAAGCCCTGTCACATGTCCCCACTATCCCAAGTCTCAAGATTGAATTTACAGTGGAAGAGAAGAAGGTAAAAGGGAAGCCCTGAATTCTTCATTGTTTGCAAATCCACCCCGGCCCTGCCCCAATTCTTCAAGGACTTCTAGTTGTATTGCAGAGGCTGTTTCTACACAGGCATTTAAACTGAGTTAGGAAGGAGAACTGGCTTGCTGCAGAGTGTCTACACAATTACTCCAGAAACCAGATTGAGGTTGGGATGATGGTCACAAAGGTCCTCCAATTGCAGATCGATCTGAACCCAGGATTTAAAAAAATTATCAAATTCATTGAGATGTACTGGTATTGCTATGTCGATTCAGGATCGGTGTTAGACCAAGGAAGAGAACAACAAATAGAGACAAAGGGTTGGAAAGTGAACTTTCTCATGGGAACACTGTGGTTTCCTCTTTGGGACGGGGGGAAGTATTGTTTATCTTCCGGCGAGCTGTACTTCTACATTTTTCAAATGCACCAGGCTAACTGTCCTGATGAACGCTACACATTTTTGGGTTTTGGATTCCATCTCTCTATGGGATATACACTGATTCTGTGGCTTATTATGGAATTTCTAGTGCAATTTTTAAAGGTGTTTTAGATTTGATGCAGCACATATTGAGGGTGTACATTTTGTAGACACTCCAACCTTGAGACAGCTTTGAATTTCATTATAATGCCTGTGTAGAACCATTCTGGGTGAATCTTCTCCGGGGACAATATTGGCTACCTCTGGCTACAAGAGACAGTTGAGACCAGCTAAGTCAGTGGTGGTAAATGGCAAAATTAGACACTTATAAGCTACAGAAACAGCCTCTCCCCCCTTAACAATTCTTATTAAGTTCTTATTGGGCATGTTCTGAAAGTATAATGTGAAGCTATCATACTGACATAAAGTTTAAATAAATCAATCTTGATCACACCTTTTCTCCAAAAAGAGAACTCAAGAACATTTACAGATTAAGAAGAAAACAAATAAAATCACATATTGCTAAAATCATACCAAAAACTAAGATTGAAATAATATTAAAATGTCTTTATAAATATTCTAAGTTTGACTAGAGCTCTGAGGGGAGAATGCTTGGAAATGCCTTGTTAAACAATTCAATAATAAGTAACAACACTGGAATGAATGATATAAGAATTCTTGAAAGAGATGAAGATCTTTCTACATACACATTTATCTCAACTGGATTTAGCAAGGAAGGTAAGATGCTTCAAAAGTAGAATACATATCAAGAGATGGGGAAAGCCATTTGTTTCCCCTGGAGCACTCAAGATGGAACAAATAGTAGGGAAGCTGCAAGATCATGTCAGATTGAATCAATTAAGAGCTGTTACTCTTTCCAGAGATCTCTCCTGCTGTACATTGTCAGTAGAAGTGCAGTTATGAACATTATACCAGAGGTGGGAAACCTTTGGTCCCCCAGATGTTTTGGATTTCGCCTCCCAGAAGCCCCAAACTGCATAATAAATGTTTAGGTGTGATGGTGGTTGCATTTAAAAGCTTCTGAATGGCACCAGATTGGGGGACATCATTTAAGGGCAGGGTCTTACGCATTAGAAATTGGGGGGCAAAGGCAGACATGCTGCATCTGACAGCACAAACTCTTTGCATCTGAACATACCTACTATCAGGAGAGTGTGACATTACTGCCTACATGCAGGATATTAAAAGCAGTTTATAGTCCCATAAAGAAGACATTGGAAAATTAATTGTATTTCCGTCTACTTGGGTGTCACAAATGTAGCACTGTTGAGTCAACTGATACCCTAAGATATCTTAGGGTACTATTTGAACTAATGTGCCACTAGTAAGATTTTTGATTCTTTTGATTCATAAAGAATTTTAGAAGCAAGGAGCCAAAATTGATACGCAAAAAGGCTCTAGATTTTTTTAAAATGCTTATTCATGTGGGTTGCCACATGTGGCTAAACAGGACCATGTGTATAAAGCTTCTGACCTGTGTTTGTACAACCCAAGAATAATTTATAACTATTTCTTTATTTAGAAGTATTCTTGAACCACAGGGGATTTTCCTAGAATTTAGGGATATTATTGGTTATAATTTTAATTCTAGACTGTTTTTTAGTTCCATTCAAATGTTTTACATTTCCTTTCATTAGCTATCTCTATTTCATGATTGGAAGGAAATGTATGACTCTAGCCACCGAACAATACCTGGCTTATTCATCTCATCCACTGTGATTTAAGAAAACACGGCTCTGCATAAAACCCCAGGATAATAGGAAGCTCAATTTAGTAACTCACTACTTTAATGTAATGACGCTTTTCCTCTGAGAGCTGCTTTTGAATCCAACCCAAACTAAGGCAAAGGAAACTCATTTTGACTGTAATGGCTGCAGGCATAATAAGATTAGGCAGACAAAACCCCACTCATTTTTATAGCCTAATATATATCCAGTTTAAAAACCCATCTTCAACTTGGAGGAGGAAAGAGTGATGTCATCTTGTACCTCATAGGTTTATATTGTTTTATTTTTTCCACACAAAGGCTGGTTTTTAAGAAGCTAAAGCTACATTGCACAGTTTGGGAATATAAATTCTGATTATAAATATTCAGGCAAAGTTATTTCCTAGCTTTGTAAGACTAAATAAGCACTTTAGCAAACCACACATCCTAAAGTGCTCTTGTGTAGCCATTTACCAGAGACCCTCATCCACTTCATTTCCTGACCTTGACATATGCTTAGTTAATTCATCCATTTTGTGTATATTTCACACATTATAGGAAGCCAGGGGAGGTTGGCAGGTGGCAGGTTTTTCAGATAGTATGAACACAAGGGATCCAAAAGTACCAATGGCTTGCCTTTATGCCAGAATTTTATATTTACTTTAACTTAATTGTTATCCTTTCCATTGCACCATTCACAGTTGGCAGCATTAAATAAGCATGGGTTTGCAAAAGCAATCACCATACCAATTGTTGACTTGTTCATGCACCTGCAAAATTCTTTTGTGAATAATAGGCCATTTCTTTTCTTCATCCTCCACAAAATTAAATAACAATCTAATTAATAAAAAATAGAAAGCTTGTGTGTGTATTGTCGAAGGCTTTCATGGCTGGAATCACTGCATTGTTGTATGTTTTTTGGGGCTAGATGGCCATGTTCTAGAGACAGTCTCTCCCGACTTTTCGCCTGCATCTATGGCAAGCATCCTCAGAGGTTATGAGGTCATAGATGCAGGTGAAACATCAGAAGAGAATGCCTCTAGAACATGGCCATATAGCCCGAAAAACCTGCAACAACACAGCTTGTGTGTGCATTTTGTGCTGTTACATCATTAACCCAAAAATTAGAGGATGTTGTTTCTCCTTTGCTTAATTGGTCTGTAGATTTACACCAAACAGTATACAAGTCTTTTAAAAAAAATAATATTCTTTATTTGGATTTTGCAATTAAAATTGACATAAAAGACATTTGACGTAACATGTAAATAACAAAGACTAGCCCCACCCCACCCCCGAATTCCCCCCCTTAAAAACACAAACAATACATTGGCCCCCTGTTCCCGAGTGGCGGACCCCGTTCTCCTCACTTAGGATGAGTTGCCTCATCCATTTTGTTTAGTCCACCACCGTGACGATTTCTTTACACCCAACCTGGAAACCCCAAGAGAATATAATAGCTTCAGGTGGCTCTGGTTGGTCCTTACACCATGGTCCATTCTTTTTTTGCAGTCTTTCAGATAATCTATGATCATGGACCAATCAGTCCTCTTAGTCTTGTTTTCAAGGTCCATAGCCTGTGTTAAGCAGTCCATTTTCATTATCTCATGAATTTTTGCTTTCCAATCTTCCAGCGATGGTAGTTCCTCACACTTCCATCGTTTTGCCAGGCAGAGTCTTGCCGCTGTGGAACAGTATACAAACAGCTTTTCGTTATTATTATCAATCTCTACCTCCCGCCCTGCCATCCCCAGTAGATATGCTTCGGGTCTACATCTTAGTTTCAGCTTCAGTGCCCCCTGGAGTTCCTTGTGCACCAACTTCCAGAAACTACCTACTTTCTCGCATCCCCACCATAGATGGTAAAAATTTCCTTCCTCAGCCTTACATTTCCAACATTTGTTGGAGTAATTTTTATTATAGCTGGCTATTTTCCTTGGGGTTAAATACCATCTGTGCACCATTTTTATTATGTTCTCCTTAAGTTCATACGCATACGTATATTTTAAATGGACATTCCAGATTCTTTCCCAGTTTTTCAGGGGGATCTGTTGTCCTATGTTTTGCGCCCACTTCAACATGCATTCTTTTATTTGTTCTTCTTGTGTTTGCCACTCTAGAATTTTTCTATATAACAGACTGATTTTTTTCTGTCACACAGTTTTTCACCATCACCTGATCCCAGAAATTTGGTTTTGTCTCAAAGTCCCTCTCTTTGTCTTTAAGGAAGATACTCTTTATTTGGGCATATTGATACCAATTTATGTCTTTGTCCATCTCTTGGACTTCTGCAAAGTCCCTTAGGGTCCATTCTCCCTCCCTCCTCCTTAGGAGTGTCGAGTATCTTAGCCAGATCTTTTTGCCATACTGTCTCCGATGGAACGCTTCCATCGGAGACACCCAAAGTGGTGTCTTCCTGTGGAGTCTATCTTTGTATTTAAGCCAGATTCTTAGGATCCCCCTCCTGATAACATGGTCCATGAATTCCTTTTCTATCTTTGTCTTATCATATTGCATGTACCCATGCCAGCCCACTCGGAGCTCATGGCCCTCAAGGGCCAGGAGTCTTTTATCCTC
Organism: Anolis apletophallus; assembly: GCA_030556195.1. Classification (NCBI taxonomy): domain Eukaryota; kingdom Metazoa; phylum Chordata; class Lepidosauria; order Squamata; family Anolidae; genus Anolis; species Anolis apletophallus. The sequence continues at coordinate 102,261,938 of JARBWK010000007.1, read as the reverse complement.
TAGAGTGGCCCACTCACATGCCCAGTCTAAGGCCGCAGCCTCATAGTAGCCTTTTGGATCTGGAACACTCAGTCCCCCTCTGGAGCTCTCGTCAATCATATTTGTCCATTTGATCCTAGCCTTTTTGCCTCTCCAGATGTAGTTAGCGAGGTCTCTTTTCCAAGTTAAAAGTATCTTATCATTTTTCAGAATGGGCAGGTTCCTAAATACAAAGATCATCTTGGGCAGTATGCTCATTTTTATTAGGGAGATTCTTCCCAGCAGGGATAAATTAAATGATTTCCATTTTTCTAATTTTCCCCTCACGTCTTTCCATAGGGATTCATAATTATTTTGGATTAGGTTGATGTTGTTTGCGGTAATGGTTACCCCCAGATATTTTATTTTGTTTACAATTTCAATACCCGCTTTGGCCTGAATGGTCTCCCTCTCTCTTTGGGAGACGGTTTTTACGAGCATTTTAGTTTTTTGTTTATTGACTTTAAACCCCGCCACTTCTCCATAGCGTCTTACCAACTCTAGCCATCTTTCCAGGTCTTCCTCCGGATTCTCTACCATACAAACAAGATCATCCGCAAACGCACGGACCTTAAAGGATTCATTTTTTATCTCTAAACCTTTTAACGACTTGTCTGACCTTATGCTTTCCAACAGAATTTCCAGGGCTAGGATGAATAACAATGGGGAAAGGGGGCAGCCTTGTCTAGTACCTTTTAAGATCTTAACTGTTTTGGATTCTTCTCCATTTATTATAATTTTTGCTGTTTGCCTTGAGTAGATAGCCTGGGTTGCACTAAGAAAATTTGAGCCTATGTCCAGTTCTCTCATTAACATTATTATGAAATCCCAATTTATCATGTCAAAGGCTTTCTCGGCGTCTATAAAGAGGAAAGCCACCTTTTTTTGGACCTTCTTCCTGTAGTATTCTATGGAGTCCAAAAGTATTCTAATGTTATCTCTGGCACTCCTTCCAGGAAGGAAGCCCCTTTGGTCTGGTTTTATCCATGTGCTTAGAAAACCCTTTGCCCTTTCTGCCAGTATTGCAGCGAATAGTTTATAGTCCAAATTGAGGATCGAAATTGGTCTATAATTCTTCATGTCGGATGGTGGGAGCCCTTCCTTTTGAATTAATGTTATATAGGCCTCTCTCCAGGAGTCGGGGATCTCCTGGTTCTTTAAAGCCTTATTCATTACTACTTGTAGATGGGGGATAAGTTCCTCCGCAAACGCTTTATAGTATCTAGCTGTAAGGCCGTCCGGTCCCGGCGCCTTGTTGTTCTTCAGATTTTTAATTGCCTTCCTAAGTTCATCTTTTGAGATTACTTTATTTAGGGCCTCTCTTTGATCCTCATTTATTTTCTGAATGCCTTTCTCATTCAGATATTTTTGGACATCCTCCCTCTTTATGTTGTCCGAGGCATATAGCTTTTCATAAAAGCCTTGAAATTGGTTTCGGATTTGGTTGTCTTCATTATATACTCTATTACCTTCAATTATTTGAGTTATCACGTTTCTCCCTTTCTTTTGTTTAATTTTAGCCGCAAGCCACTTACCCGGTTTATTTGCATTTTGAAAATTTTGTTGTTTTAAAAATTTGAGGTTTTTTTCAATCCTTTCTAGGTCTAGGAATTCTTTTTGCTTTATTTTGGACTTCCATTCTTTCCTTAGCTCTTGGTTTTTCGGGTCCCTCTTCAGATCTGTTTCTAGGCTGCTAATTGCTGAAATCAGCTCTGATTCCAACTTGTTTTTTAATCTTTTTCTGATGCTACTCTGTTGAATGAAGTGGCCTCTGATGACCGCCTTACTGGCGTCCCATACCACTTCATCCGCTGTCTCTTTGTTTGCATTTAGGTGGAAGAATTCTTTGAGTATTTTTTTGTACCTGCCCATCTGTTCTTCTCTTTTCAGGAGATCATCCTGAAGTCTCCACCTCTTTTGTATTTTTTTCTTGCCTATTTGGAAAACCAGAGGGCAGTGATCAGAAAGCAATTTTGTCGCAATATTTACATTTTTGACATTTGTACATACAGTAGCAGATGCAAATAACAAATCAATCCTAGACCAAGATTGGAACCTCCCTGAGTAATATGTATAGTCCCTCACCCCCGGGTTTCATTCCCTCCAGACATCTTTCACCCCCAGATCTTCAAGAATCTCTTTTACCTCTTTGGGGAGTTGCCCTTCTTTGGTCTCTTTCTTTTTTCCCCTCACTGATCTATCTAGAGCAGAAACCACCCCATTAAAGTCGCCAAGCCCGTTTGGGGCATAGATATTACATAGTAGTACTGTGTTCTGGCCCCAATCAAAATATACTCCAACATATCTCCCCTCTCTATCTTTAAAGGCAAGGCTCGAATTGAGGGATTCTTTCACATAAGTAGCCACCCCCCCTCTTGTTTTCCATGGCAGAGAAGTATAGTTTACCCAGATTGCTTCTCTCAAGAAGGGCTATATCTTTCCCCCTAATACTGCCAGTATACAAGTCTTTGATAGGCCTGTTTTCTTGAACTTTGGTTTATTAGGCAAATGTCTTTATTGGGGCTAGTCAGAATTTGCAAAATTTACTTTTTAGGACTAAAACTTCTGGAACTATCTCCCAACCAGCTTGTTGGACTTTTCCAGTCTTTGGGGCCAATTCTTAGAGTACTTTATAATTATATTTTGGCAGGATTAGAACCTGAAAGCTAAAGATCAAACATTATAAGTGTATGGGGAGAGCGGGTTGAGCTCCCTCTGTCAGCTCCTGCTCCCCACACAGGGACATGAGAGAAACCTCCCACAAGGATGGTCAAACATCAAACATCAAACATCCAGGTTTCCCCTGGGCAATGTCCTTGCATACGGCCAATTCCCTCACACCAGAAGCGACTTGCAGTTTCTCAAGTAGAAAAGAAAACCTGCATGAAAATGAGACAAAAGTATGAGGATTTTGCAGTTTGCACAGGAGGTGCTTCTTCAGGGCATGGTCATCCAGCTGAACTGGGAACTCAAAATGTCTAGATTTAGGTGTTGGAATGGAAATCATATAGTTCACTGATTAACTTGTGCATATTCACTTGTTTCTTTTGGTCAGAGCCAGGACTGATTGACCATTTGGACACACAACTATTACTTTTAAATGCCTCGGTGTCAGGCTGAAATCAGCAAGGTTTAATTGCCAAAACATATATTTTACAAATGTTAATTTATACAAGATACACTGCTACATGAATCGGCAATTTAGTAGCTTAGAAAGAATGCAGTAATCCATTCAAAATCAATTCTTTTTTCTTCATTTTACCCATTTTTCTCTTACTCATGAAATCTATCAATTCTAATTTATGTGATTGCATCACTGCTCTTCACCCCATATTGACAGCAAAAAAAAAAATCTTTGATCTAAGTTTGTTTATTTTTCTTCCTTTTGGAAAAAAAGTCTGCCAAACTTCTCAAGAGGCCTGCTTCCTAATGTCAAATATTTTATTTTATTTTATTTATATTTGGTTATTTATTTATTTATGGTTCTTTTGTATAACAAAATGTCCCTATACTAATACAACAGATGTGGAATAGAACATCCAGTTTGAACACAGTAGGCTCATTCGCTGCACCAAAAGTAAGGAGGTTTATAGCTGAGGATTTTGTGACACTATTGCCTGGCTTTATTCATGGAAATTTATACCATTTCCAGATGACATTGTCTTCTTCGTAAGCCTCTCATGTTTTCATAGTGCTATTGCTTGCAATAGACTTCTCTACTGTGGTAGCTGTTGTACATCTGGAAGTACCATCAGCGTTTGGGGTTTTCTCAATTGGAAGATTACTTAATTTGTTTTGTGCAACTTCAGTTAGGACAGTATTACCAATCTGTCTGTCTATCTATCTTAAACCAGGGGCATGTTGCCAAGATTTGGTCCATGAGGACTGGACACTTACTTTTAAAAAATAATACCAGACTACAACTCCATTAAACATAGCCAGCACCATAGAGAATGCCTTTGTTTTGAAGATGATCTTATAGGGATTCTACTATTTATATCCCATCTGTTACCTCTCCCATTAAAAGGTAAGATAAATAAACAAATTAGCTTAGTATTTACTTTAGAAAGGCAATGTAAACTAAGGAGTGAAAAGCTTGTTTCATGTCATTGCAGGAAACACCTGAAGCAATCATTTCTTCAGCCTGTTGATCCATGACATGAGAGGGTTGCTCAACCTAAAAAGCCCCTAGGAAAGCTTATTATTCACAAGTTTAGCATGAACATGTCATGAATCTCCTAAAGCTCCCTACCATTCTCCTTTGTGATGGTCTGTGATCAGTGCTGCATATATTAATATGGCCTGCGGTGCACCACGGACACTCTTAACAACGCTGTTAAATCATTCACTGGGTGGCACTCAAGAGCCAGCTGAGAGATGTATTGAATTGCAGACACTCTCTAATACACACATTTAAACAATTTCCTCCGTCTTCAGTGAAATTATGCTAATATTTTAGTTAGGTTTCCTTAAGTCTGGAACTCAAATTAAGTCTGTCTGTTGAGTTTTTATGATAGCACTTGAAATCACTTGCAGACAAGGGGCTGTTGGATCCCGAGATTTATGGTAGTCTTGCCACAAAAGGTGAAACTCATCCCGGGGAAGAGGAAAGCAATATGTAGGGCCAGTGTTTTTACTGCAGTAAACTTTATGGCAGTATTAAGGGAATAGTTACAAATCAGTTTGATGGTGTTGATTTCATTGAGAATGAGTATATTTACACTTGCACATTTTCTCTTAGTAATATCCAATGTGTTTCAAACAAGAGGTTCACAGCATATTTCAAGGGTTCAAATATACATTCTTTCTTTTCCCTGCCCAGAATTCTAGTTTACTGCTACAAAATAGATTTGAAAATAGTCCCTTTGAGGGCCCCTTCACACAGTCCCAAAACCCATGGTGGGTTTTGGATTAATCTGAGATGTCCAAATGACACCTAGGGTCGATCAGGATTAATCCAGAGTAAATCGGGATTTCCAAATCTATTCTGGATTTTAAAAAAACACCTGAAAAGATCAGGACCTTACTGCAAGGTCCAAATGTTTTCAGGGGCTTGGCCTGTCAGGCTTGACTCTCAGGACTGCCTTCCAAGTTCCTGGGGGCCAATCCCCATTGCAATCCCAGTTCTTCAGGCTTCTGATGATGGGGTTTCCCCCCTCCCCTCTCTAAAGCTCCTGAAACATCATTTTGAAGCTTCAGAAGCTTTTCCCAAAGGACCTGAAGATGTAGAGGTCCAAGAATAAAGTCAAGCAGATACCTGGGGTGGGGAGGGTTCTGGTTGTAATGGCAGTGACTGTGTGCCCCTTTCTACGCCCACAAAGACTTTGGGCAGTCCTTTAAAAGAAAACATCTACAAGATAATGTATATATGATGTTTAACCCAAATAAGCTGCTTAAAATGTCTACTAATCAATGCTGGGAATGTTGAGACACAGAGGGCTCCATTTTCCATATGTGGTAGACCGTCAGGCCAGGAGAGAAAAAGCAGAATTCGGGTCCACCAAATATATGTTACTTGAACTTGACCATATTGTTGGTAGCCCTGCCAACACATGTGGGCTTCAGAACAGACATTTCACACAGTACATAGGATATAGTGATAGATCTCAACTCTTACATTCGGTCATAACCCTTACCTTGCCCCTCAATGGATTCAGAAATGGTATTCATTGATCAGCACTGAAGTGACAGTATTAAGAGAGAGAGAGAGAGTAATTTGGGGAGAGAGGGGGAGGAGGAATCACTCCTTCCTTTCCTTCCTTGTTTCTCTGATTGCCCCAACACTCTGGACTATTGCGGCAATACCATTACAAATATTGTATTTCCAAATATTGTGGAATCCATTAAGTGCACACTCTAGGTGGTTTGTTCCAATAAAGTTTGGAGTATCTGAGCAGGGCAGTGGTTGAGCAAGGCTCTTGCAGCTTCTCAGTTGTCAGATTACCATAATCTGTCATTGAATTGACAGCAAATGACAACAGCAAAAAGTGTATAGAATAACTATTTTAGCTTTTTGGCTATTTTCTTTCTTTTTCCCAACACACATTTTAAGGAATCAGAACAGAGAAATGTAGCACTAGTAAAGTATTCTCAATTTTAAAAAAAATTAAGATCAAGAGAGAGAATGTGTGTACAGTGGTTAACACTTCGGATTAAGGAGCAAAGCAACCAGTAAAAGAAACAAGTCAAGGTTTATTGTAAGAAGTTCTTAAGGGTAGAAAAGCCCCCTAAAAGGTGCTAATTTAACACTTGACTTTTGGGAGAAGTGAGAAAATGGTGGGAAGAGAAGAAATTGAAAGATAACGAAGAATATCAGTTTTCATCTCAGAAAGGTTAAGATAGGTAGATAAAAGATAAGAACACCTTTGGTCACTACAAATTAATGCTATTACTGTTGCTTTCTCTTCAAATGCCCAACACTGTTGCATTTTTATCAAAGTCTTTATCTGCTAGTGATTGCACCAATAGAAGACATGGGCTGACAGAACAGAGGAGGTTGGGAAAAAAATATCAATCTCACTTCCCTGCTGACAGCTCCCAATTTTATTTCAGAAATTAATTTCTAGAGCAGATTGTGCGTGTGTGTGTGTGACAAGGGGTATAAATAGTTGAAAAGTGTCACCTCCTTGCCCCTCTAGTGAATATCTTTTGTTAGCAGGTCAATGAAGGGCGGTTCCAGACAGCACCAAAACGTGGGCTTAGAAGAGGGGCAAAAAAAACCCCAGGACCTCAGAGTAGGTCCCCACACAGACCTGTCAGTCCCGGGTTTTCTTCCCCCACCATCCTTATGGGCCTCCCTTCTGTGTCTTGGGAGGAAATGGATGGTGATATCCGCCAGAAGTTTTAAAAAGTATACACTTATGCACTGATCTGTATATGCACACATGCACATATCTGAAATACAAGTACATTCACATGTGCACATGTAAGTTTCAGCACATAATAGAGTGAAATAAAAAAATCTGCAGGATTTCTTCCTTCCCTAATTATTTATTAAACCTCTGTTTAACATTTTGCAGTATCTGAGCTCTTGCTCAACCACTGCTCTGCAGTGTAAAATAAATAGTTTCAGAGAGTTGTAATGGCTCTCCATTCGTGCTTCCTGTCAACCAGCTGTGTGCCAGTTTGACACCCCAATCAGCTGATCAGCAGTTTTGGGCTTTTTTAAAGGGACGGAGCAGTTTCCTGCGATGGTGCAGTCTCCATGGCAGGAAAGAAGGAAAACATATGTTTTCTGGCATGCAGGGTCACACAAACATGTGAAGATCTGCATCTTTCAGGCAGAAATGGAATAAAAGGGGAACTTTTTATTCCACAGATTTCCCTCCTTTGTAGTGAATCACTGCATGTTTTCCGCTGATGTCATCTAGCCACCTCCACCCATTTCGATAATACATGGAACTCCCATTTCTTAGGCACTGTGTGAATTGGGCCCAAGATAGTTACCTTATGGTACAATATTATTATTTATGTATCACACACTACAACTTGGTTTGGTAACATCCATATGCTCATGTACGTAAACTTTCATATCTTACTACTGACCAAACTGGCTGGGGCTGATGGGAAATGGAATACAACAACATATGGGAGGGGGGCAGCTGTTCATAACCTGTGTTCTCTCTTTTAATTTGGTATTATTTTATATACTGAAGAACCCCAGGTGTTGTAGACCATATTTAGAGGAAGGTGTTGTAGGCTATATTTAGAGGAAGGCCATGGAAAATTACCGTTGAGTGTTGCCTGAGAAAACCATATGGAATTCACGAGGTCACCACAAGTCAACAGGCAGCTTGATGACACACAGTAGTAGCACTTTACTACTACTACTACTACTACTACTATCAAATTTGGGATACTATAGGAATTTGATTTTCACTAAGATAAGTAAAGCAATGAGACTTTTCAAAAGAATTCATAATCTTTGTGATTTTACCAAAATGTTTATTTTTTTCCACAGTTGACAGAGTATATTGTGCACATGTGAAAAACGGGCTATTGCAATAAAAATAAATACTGCACATATATAGTGAAGTTACAGTGCTATATATCAGAGAATGTGCATAAACCATTATGTCAATGCCTAAAGCAGAAGATTTAATTTTAAGAGCACACACAGCTAAGACACATCAATGAATGTTAATCTGCTTCCTGAATTCTTCTATAAGTAGTGCCTAGAAACACAACTAAGCTTTCTGTTACTAGGAGAAGAAAGGAGGAAAGAGTTTGGGTGCTGAAAAATTACACTGGAGGCACTTCAGAGAGAAAATAATATTCAGTGTTAAAATCCCAAGTCCTTGGACAACTAAGCGAAAAATCCACACGTCAAAGGTTTATTTCTTCTGCTCATAAAGTCACATCAAACTCTTCACTCTACATTATGGAAAATACTCCCCCCCCCCAGTTCTCCCCTGCTAGATCTGAGGGTGTCTTTTCAAATGAAATGTGAAACTTCATGGATTCTTGTGGCCCAGAGCTGCACCAAGACTTTCAAAAATGAAAATGGAATACAGTTGCTGAAATATATTTGGAGCTGTATATTAACTGGCAGAAGTGATATATACACTCAAGGCAAAATTGAAGTATATGACTGAATGTAATTATTAGGTCACTTACAGTACAACCCAAGTCATGTTTAAACACATGCATTTGAATGTGGTTTTTCAGTTAATTTTACTTTCAGGGCAAAGAAAATCTATTTCCCAAAGTCAAAGGGCCACAGATGCTCCTTCTCCCTCCGGATCAGAGATGGTTGCAACTTTCCTCCAACACTCCCCCCGCCCCCCATTAAAAAACATTTGAGAAAGTACATTACGATGTCTTGTAGTGTTGTGCACTACCTCTCAATATGATTTAGACCTCTGAGAACAAACGTTCTATAAAACTCAAAAACATTTGTGTCCTTCAAAGGCACAAAGGACATTTTAAATAAAAAATTAATTAAATGAGGTTGTGTGGGAGAAATTGAAATTGTGGGAACTATGTTGAATCCTCTGAGGGATGTGTGTGTGATTCACTTCTTGCTTTACTCACTTGTAACTCAAGGAAAATTTTTGAATCTTACATGAGTCAGGATCCCAGGAAAATGTAGACAGAGGTCCACTGGTGGAGAGCAGACTGCCAGGTTGCCTTGGGCTGAACTTCTGCCTTCCGGAGACCCCCTGGGAAAAGCTCTGTGGGTGTAGAAATATGTTCAGCAATGTAAGCTCAAAGTGGGCTCTTCTACAAATGTCTTACATGAGGGTTCTATTGTTCTTTCTACACAGTCACAGGTAGCCTCTAATATTTCACACATGAAAACCATTTGTCTCTCTCATTTGAGCCTTCACCACTCCTTTTGTATTATATGACTGAGGAACTGTATGGACTGCAGGAAGGAAACTGCTGAGGAACAAGAGGAAGCTGTTAGCAACAGTTTGGAAATCCGCATCTGCTAGGTCCAATGTGATCAAGGTCACCTGGGAAGGGATGGTCCGGGGAAAGGTGACCTTCTGTAGGGAAGTAGTTTCCAACTAAGTCAAATCCAGCGATATCATTGCTGGGGCAGCAGTGAGATTGACTTCCAAGACAGGAAGCACCATTTGTACCACGTGAACCAAATTTGTCTTGGATTGGGAGAAGTCCACTAAGATAGTTCATCTTGTGAGGACCATGGTGGGGGTTGGGGATGACAACAGGTATCTTACACTGCTGGAGTTACATGGAGCCATCTTCCTTCAAGAAGTGGCAAGAGAAAGCACAAAGGCTTATCACTGAGCAACTGTTGTTAAGATGTTCAATAGTTCTACCAACATGCACATTCATACCAGTGAATGAGAAATAAAGAGTAGAGGCCCAATAATCCACAATATAAAGAATCACTGCCAAGCCTTAACATTTCATTATAGTACCATTTAAAAGAATGAGTGCGGTTTGGAATCTATTGCTTGAGGAGTACTACCAACATATGTCTGTTATATATTTAATTAATTTTATTTATCCATTTTATTAAAGCATTTATATTTAAGACTCACTTATATTGGAGACAGGGAGTGTTGCTGTCAGTGCCATCGAGATTTTCCGGAGTGTTGCGGCAAAGGAGACAGTGTGGAAAGCTAGAGTTGTTGCGGCAATACCATTAAACATATTATCCACTTTAGGTCTACTTTAACCTGTCATATTCAGTAAACAGTGGAGAGAAAGAACAGCTAGGAAATGTAAACAGTTCTGCAGTACATTTATATTAGTCCAAACAGCTCTTCAGGATGTAGTCAGCAATAAGCAGTTTCCATTTAAAAGTCACCTAGACTTAACAGCAAATACTTGCCCGGCATTGGAATAATCTTCTAAATGGGGTAAAACATGCTTGACAGTAATATTAAACAAATACTCGCCATTCAGTGAATCCTTTTAAAACCAGGTATTTACTTCAAACCTGGAGAACATGTTAAATTCTGACTATTTTAAATACTTTATTTGATATTATTAGTTTATTTTTAAGAAGTCAAGTAGCACTGAAATATATACAGTACACTCAAGTCTCTGTACTCGGCTTTATTTCTGTGTCAGTTTGTAAGTAGGAAATTAATAACCACTTCAATGCTAATGTGAATTGTGGGTGGTCAAATAAACATCTTGATGGCATTAATGTGTTTGAAATTAAATAGAGGATAACAGTTTGGCATCTTCAAGCATGGCCCCCATTTTGCATGAGTTGCTTTGGTGCATTTTTTCCAGCATTGTTCTATCTGAACATGAGCAAATAGCATTTGTCTCAATGCAATATGAAGGAAGACGTTTTCTCTCTCTTACTCATTTTCTGTTTAATTTCCTTTATCGTTAGATAACAATAAAATAATGATCCCAAATGTACTGACATCTGATCTAAGTAATTATAGATAGGATCACAATAGGAATTTTTTTTAAAGTGGCCCTATTTGGAATGTGCCTTTGCTTTCCAATGACATCTCAGTAGTTTTGAGAGTTTTGGATAAAATCTAAATCACGGATGGTCCAAAGCCGCATTTGGTGAGATCCAGTAATATTTTTGTAATATTTCTCCATAGCAACTTCCCAGATACATCTGAAAATAAACACATTTATCAGGGCTGTTATTCTGCAGAGTAAAGTAACTGTCCCAATTTATTTATTTATTTATTTGCAGTACAGTAGAGTCTCACCGGCAGAATGTTGGATAAGCAAAAAAATTGGTAATAAGGAGGGATTAAGAAAAAGCCTATTAAATGTCAAATTACGTAATGATTTTACAAATTAAGCACCAAAACATGTTTTAAAAGAAATTGACAGAAAAAGCATTTTAATACACAATAGTAGTAATTACTGTATTTATGAATTTAGCACCAAAACATCACAGCTGTGGATCCGGGCAGGAGGCAGACTGCATTGGATAATACAGAACGTTGGATGAGCAAATCTAGGATAAGCAAGACTCTACTGCATTTATATTCCACCCTTCTCACACTGAAGGGGACTCAGAGCAGATCATAGAACATATATACGGCAAACATTCAGTGCCATTATACACTGACAAGACAAACAACTGTACATACATAGAGGTACATATAGACTTTCCCATCTTCATCGTCTTGGAGGCTGTGCTTGGTTCTGGCCACGGGTGTGTGTGTGTTGTTGCTTGACTTTTCCCTGCTGAAGAGCTTTGTTCATAAACTTCCTCCTTGATCAATTCACCAGCATTTTTCTGGCATTTCCTTATGGGTGTCTTAAATACCTCCTTGCTTTAAGTGATACCTATTTATCTACCCACATTTGCTTTTGAACTGCTAGGTAGGCAGAAGCTGGGCTAAAGGCGAGGAGCTCACCCTGACCCAGGTTTCTAGCTGTCAACCTTTCAGTTGGCAAGATTTACTGCAACTGGCAGCTAACCTGCTGTGCTAAAGCCCGGCCCAAGCCTCAGATATGAAATTTCATAATAGACCAATAAATAGTTAAATAATTTACTAGACAAATATTGTATATTTATTGTCAGATTGGACAATTAATATACAAATGGCCTGGTAGCTGGATAGTGCTTGCCTGCACAGGTGAGTGCAGTGGAAACTTCCAGCAAATTTCAGAGGATTTCCATGACTTTGCCAAATGCAGGTCAAAGTCAGTTTAAACAGAAAAAAAAAATCTGTGATACTCACTTGAAGTCATTGTGTATTGTAGAGCAGCCTGTCGTTCATTTGTTTGAGTACAGGGGATTGGACTCATAGAGATAAGTCTTAACTGGAAGAATGAGTTAGTAGGATACGTTTAATAAACTTTCATTTCATCAGATGCAAAAAGTGCTTGCGGGTCTTTATTGCAGAATCTGAATGGAGTTGATCTATATTTTCTCCAGTGTGTGATAATTGCTCATGTCAAGAATGTACCAACATTGCAAGACTCCCCAACCTGTTTAGCTTTGCTGAGACTGCCTTTCACAGCCTAATAACCAACCCTGGATGTTCCTTTCATTTTATTAGTGTTACTTATTTAATAGGACTGTTTTAAAATTTTGGATACTCCTGAATCTCGGAGGTTTTTTCGATACTTCCAACTTTTAAAGCAATTTCAAGAGCAGCCCTTCCAAAAGGAATTCCGAATTCGGAATTTCGGATGTCATTTCCGAATTTTCTTGCTGATTGCTCATTGGCTGATGGCTAACAGCTGACTCTCCCTTCTGCTGACTTTTTTTGCCCATTTTTTGAAAGCGGACACCATTTTTTAAGACTTCCAAAGACTTCCGAATTTCGGAAATACTTCCAAATCAATTTCAAAATGTATCAGAATTTTTTTCCGGAAGTCTAAATAATCCAAAACGCTATCTATGACTAGATCCCTTTCTGATCATGCCTAGCATAAAATTTGCTTTTTCACTGCTGCTGCACTGGGTTGACATCTTCATTGAGCTGTCCACCCAAAACCCCAAGACAATCAATTGGTAGGTGTAGTTTCAAGTCATGTAAAGTCATGCGGGGCAAAGAACCCCAACTACACCTACCAATTGATGGGGTCAAAGCTTTCTGAGACAAACCAGGAAAGGGATCTTGGGGTTTTGGTGGACAGCTCAATGAAGATGTCAACCCAGTGCGCAGCAGCAGTGAAAAAAAGCAAATTCTATGCTAGGCATGATCAGAAAGGGAATCGAAAATAGGTCAGCAAATGTTGTATTACCTCTCTACAAATCTATGGTAAGGCCACATTTGGAGTACAGTGTACAATTCTGGTCTCCGCACCTTAAGAAGGATATAACGGAACTGGAAAAGGTACAGAAAAGGGCAACAAGAATGATCCAAGGGATGGAACGGCTCCCTTATGAAATCAGGTTGCAACGCCTTGGTCTTTTCAGCCTTGAAAGACGGCGTTTAAGAGGTGACTTGATCGAAGTGTATAAAATCATGCATGGGATAGAAAAGGTGAATAAAGAAAAATTATTTTCTCTGTCGTGATCCTCTGCGAATACATACTCTTGCAATATCTGTGGGCACACAGAGCAAACCGGAACCTTCTGGAATATAAAATTGAAACATTAATGGTAGCCCCGCCCCTCCATATATAAGCCCCAAGGCGAAGTCACATCCTCACTTCTCTTATTCCGCACAAAGCAATAAGAGAACCTTCATCATCTACGTGGACTGCTATATAGGTATTGATTCTTTTTTGGACTGACCACTCTCTAGCTAAACCCTTGGAGATTCTATCTGATCTCTGATTTCTGGCTTGACCCGGTTCGCCTGACCATCGCAATGGCCACTACATCTTTCAAAAAATGTAGTCAGTGCCCCAACATCCTACCTGACATGGATGGTCACCTGCTGTGTCTGGTCTGTCTGGGTGAGGGTCATCTGGCTTGGTCTTGTCAGATCTGTAAGTCCTTTACCACCCAGACAAGGAAGAACCGTGAGGCCAGACTGAGGATGGCTCTGTACGAGAAGTCACTCTTGCCTTCACAGCCTCCTCTTTTAGATGCGAACCTCCTCCCAGCAGTGGACGTGCCGGCCTTGACCCCCCCCCCCCACGCAGGGGCAAGCCGGGAACCCCCCTCCCCACGTCCGGAGGTTCCGCTGGCCGAAGACCAGGCCAAAAAGCCTAAAACGGCTAAAGCTAAAGATGGCCGCCAAGCCCCTCCGGCTAAGAAGAAGCCGGTGAAAAAGGCGCGAAGGGAAGAATAGCAAACAGTGCTTGCTGCAGCTTTGTTCTCTCCTCCTCCAAAGGGGGGACTGGGGTCTTCACCTGTAGGCAGGGCGCAGCCACTGCAGCCCTCGATGGCACTGCCTCCACCGCAGCCGGAGCCGAGCCCAAGCGGCAGACCAGAGGCCGCTGCGAACAGCGAGGTCGAGCGGGAGTTCGGGAGGCGCAGGGCGCGCATGCGCAAAACCCGACCTCGGCGCAAGAGGCGCCTAATCAGCTGTTTTTGACAGCTCCTCCGCAGCCTCTGCTGCAACTTCGTTCCCCAACGGCCCAGGCTGCTGTAGGCGTCGGACAGCCTCCCACACCGGTCTTCTTGTCCCCGGCGTCGATGGAGAAGGAAGCATCGCCGGCACCACCAGTTCCATCGGGGCCCTTCAACAAGGCTCCGCCATCGGAGGCAGCTCGAGTCCCCTCCCGCTGATCCCGCAACCCGGCTCGCTGCTCCCGACGTTGCCGCCGCCAATCTCCTTCCTCGACGTCGTCTACTTCATTCTCTTCGACCTCCTCCTCTTCTTCCTCTTCGAGCTCCCGAGGACGTCGGAGGCGCCGTAAGGCAGCGCAAAGGCAGCGACGACAGGAAGAGAGGCGCAGGGAAGCGCCTGCTGCAGCCCCAGGCACTGCAGTGGAGGCCCCTTCCCTCTGGCGCTGGATGGCCCAGGGATTTGTCTACGTGGGACCACCCCCACCGCAAGCCCCATCAGCACCTCAAGCTCAAGGCCCCTCAGCTGTGCCCCAGCCTTCCACCTCAGGGGCGCAAGCCATCCCGCAGGCTCAACTGACTGGGCCCGTGCCCCCAGCAGGGCCTAGTCAATGGGGACAGGCACTGCTACCGGCCCAAGACACTGATCCAGGGCGCCAGGAACATCAGGCGGATACTGATGTCTCCGGGGAGGAGCAGGACCCAGACCCTGAGGCCATAGACTCTAATGGGGACCAGGTCCCAATTGACTTTAACAACTTTATGGTTATGATGGACCGGCTCATTAGAGCCCTTGACCTGCCAACCCCTAAGGCAGTAGATACGGTTGAGGACCATATGTTCCCCTCCAACGAACAAAGGGTCCCTACCCCTCAGGCAGTGCCCCCCCTCCCGTTTTTGGCCAAGCTGGCTTCTCTCCCTGATACTTCGCCAGCCTTAGTAACTCCAGTGCCCAGGCGCCTTGATGCCCTGTATAAGGTTGATTTCTCTTCCTATGAGTGGCTGGCGCGCCCCACGAAACCCAACTCGGTGGTCACAGAGCTGACCAAATCTAGCCGCCCCAGGGGTAACATGTCCACCCCAGCGGACAGGGAAGGGAAGAAGCTCGATTTGGTGGGGAGGAAAGTGCATACCACCGCAGGGTTGGTTAACAGGGTAGCCCACTATGCAACGTACCTCAGCGGGTACCAAACATACATATGGAACAGGATCATCCCCTATATCGAACTGCTGACACCAGAGCGGCACCACCTTCCTAAGGCGCTGCAAGTAGAAGCCCTAGCGGTGTCGCGCTTCCAGAAAGATCTAGGGAAGCACCTGGCTGAAATATCAGGCCGCCTGTTCGCTGAAGCCACTACGATACGTCGCCACGCGTGGCTTCGCACTGCCGCCCTCTCCGACGAGGGCAAGACCCTAGTGGAGGACATGCCCATGCAGAGTAAAGGGCTGTTTAACCCAGATACCGATACTGAACTAAAGTCTAAACAAGAGGTCCGGGTAGCTGCCCATGACTACGGCTTCCCTCAGCAATCACAGCCTTTCAACAGGCGTAGAGGGCGACAATCCTCCCCCTTCTACAGAAGGAACTACGGAGGCCAGCCAGGTGGCGGCTACAAGTTTGGTTATAAAGGCCCCAACAGGTTCCAGCAGGGTAAGCGTCAGGGCTTCAATCCCCGGCAGAGAAACAAACCCTACCAGGGTAAACCTAAATTCCAGGGGGGCTTCAAAAGGCGCTACTAGTATCTGAGCCCTGCCTTTTCTGCTCTTTTCACAGATGCGGCACCCCCGTCGATGCGAGCCCTGCACGTTGCACCGTTGTGCCAGACCCAGGTCCTATTTTCTTCCTAGATAGGCTAGCCCCCTTTTATAAGGCATGGTTAGCCATCACTACTGATTCATGGGTCTTACAAATTGTTAGACAGGGTTACAGCATAGAGTTCTTAGAACAACCAACGTTAGGATCTATTATCTCTACTCCAAGTTCACAACCCGTTCTGGACGAAATCCGCACACTGTTGGATAAGGGGGCAATTTCGCCCGTTCACCCCGCTGAATACCCAGTTTGTTTCTTTTCCCGTTACTTCCTAGTTGCAAAGAAGGGAGGAGGTACCAGGGCCATCCTGGACCTCCGGGATGTTAATCTATTTGTGAAACCAAAGAAGTTAAAAATGGTTACGCTGTCATCCATTTTGCCCCTGTTAAATAAATTCCTATGGTTTGCCACCATTGATCTCCGAGACGCATACTTTCATATTAGTATTGCTAGTGAACACCGGAGATTTCTCTCCTTTATGGTGGGTTCGGACGCATTTAAATTTAATGTTCTGCCTTTCGGTCTCTGCTCAGCTCCAAGGGTCTTCACGAAGTGCATGGCCGTCATCGCAGCCCATTTGAGAACTAATCGTGTCACGGTTTACCCTTATTTAGACGACTGGCTCCTGGCGGCCCCCTCTAGGGATTTGCTCCTTTCCGACATCGCTTTTACACTCTCACTCCTTAGAAAATTAGGTTTGATCGTCAACCTAGAAAAATCTAACCTAGAACCATCCCAAAATATCCCCTTCATTGGAGCCATATTGGATTCTATCCAGGAAAGGGTCTATCTCCCTAACGAGCGCTTCTTGGCTCTTTCGAAACTAGTCCGACAAGTACTACATGAGCCAGAGGTATCTGCCCATGATATTCAGACTTTATTAGGACACATGGCCTCAACCACAATGGTCACACCGTATGCCAGACTACGGTTAAGACCCCTTCAGTCGTGGCTGCTTGCTACCTTTAACCCATTAAGGGATGATCCCTCTACGTCCCTCCAAATCCCTTCCCGAATAAGCCAGTCGTTACATTGGTGGCTAGATCCCAGCAACGTCTGCTGCGGCCTACCCTTTTTACCACCCTCACCCACTCGCACTGTTACTATGGATTCCTCCTTATCGGGTTGGGGAGCCCATTCAGGTGACTTAGTAGCGCAAGGACACTGGTCCTCGTCTGAGGCTAAGCATCACATCAATTTTTTGGAACTCTTAGCGGTTCAGAGGGCCTTAGAGGCTTTTGAACTAGTGCTTAGCGGCAAGACGGTACTCCTGTTGACAGACAACATTACGGTGATGTTTTACCTTAATAAACAGGGTGGGACCCATTCCCGTTCATTGTTAAAAGTTGACACTACAGGTATGGGAATGGTGCTTAGACAGAGGAATTCATATTTCGGCGCTCCATCTCCCTGGTGAAGAAAACACTGTGGCGGATGCTCTTAGTAGATCCCCCATCGGTCACCATGAATGGTCTCTCATGCAAGAGGAAGCGTCCCGCATCTTTAACCGTTGGGGATTTCCTGAGATTGACCTTTTCGCAACCAGGGACAATGCTAAATGTGATACTTTCTGTGCTCGGTGTAGACCTGACAGCTCGGTAGGCTGCCTTGGGGATGCTTTTCTTATTTCATGGGGAGAGGGGTTACTTTACGCATTCCCCCCTTTTCCTTTGTTACTTAAGGTGCTGTCCAAGATACAGAACGACAACGCGGACTGCATCTTGGTGACACCCTGGTGGCCTCGTCAGCCTTGGTTTGCCCCCCTCCTTCATCGCTCCCAGGAAACCTACCTGAGGCTCAAAGATGTGCCGGACCTGCTCCTGTCTCAGGGAGGCAGAGTCCTATACCCGGAGGTTGCCAAGTTACGGCTGACAGCCTGGCGCCTGCGCCCACTCCGGTAGTGGCTGAGGCATCCTTATCCCTAGCAGTACGGCGGTTTATAGACGCCGCCCACAGAGACTCAACAAAGAAGTCATACACATACAAATGGAGGAAATTTTCTGCCTTCATGGCACGGAGGAAATCAGATCCGCTTTCTGCCTCTATTCCAGCAATTTTAGACTTTTTACCTGAACTAGCTGAACAAGGACTAACTCACTCCTCTCTTAGATGCTATTTAGCATCGATCTCCTGGTACAGGAGAAAGGCGGGTCTGTCCTCATGTTTTTCAGACCCCCTTGTTAAACTTTTCCTTAGGGGATTTTCAAGGGAGAAACCGACGGTGGCCCCACTGGCTCCGGGTTGGGATCTAGATCTTGTCCTAACAGCGCTTACCAGACCCCCGTTTGAGCCAATGGCTACGATTGATATACCTAAGTTGACCTGGAAGGTAGCATTTCTAGTGGCCATCACATCTGCTAGAAGGTCCTGTGAATTGTGTGCGTTAAGAGCTGATGCGCCTTACATCAGATTCCATAGAGACAAGGTAGTGTTACGCACCGATTTAGCATTCCTACCTAAGGTAGTATCATCTTTCCATATGTCTCAGGAATTAGTCTTACCTGCCCTATTCCAGAACCCTAGCTCCTCTCTTGAATGCTCTCTCCATTATTTGGATGTAAGGAGAGCTATAGCCTTCTACTTGGATAGAACGGCAACATTCAGGAAAACTAATAGACTGTTTGTAAAGTATAGAGAGGATAGTAAAGGGCTCCCTGTCTCCTCTCAGAGGATGTCGGCGTGGATTGTTGCTACTATCCAACTAGCATACCAATTAGCTAAGAGGGAACCTCTCCAGAGCATTAGGGGCCATTCGACACGAGCAATGGCAACATCCGCAGCGTTCCTGAAGGGGGTCCCTCTGGATGCCATGTGCCGTGCTGCAACCTGGAGGACGCCGCTGACGTTTGTGTCGCACTACAAGCTGGACGCCATTTCCAGGAAGCACGCTCAGTTTGGAAGAGCAGTCCTTTTTTCCTCGGTGGCATGACGCCCGCCACCCAAGGTTGGTAGCTTGGTAATCTGTTGCAAGAGTACGTATTCGCAGAGGATCACGACAGAGAAATATTAGTTGCTTACCGGTAACTGTAGTTCTCTGAGTGATCCTCTGCGAATTCGTACAACCCACCCGTCCTTCCCCGGTCATGCCTCCTCGATCTGGCTTTGTGCCTGGAGAAGTGAGGAGGTGGCTTCGCCTTGGGGCTTATATATGGAGGGGCGGGGCTACCATTAATGTTTCAATTTTATATTCCAGAAGGTTCCGGTTTGCTCTGTGTGCCCACAGATATTGCAAGAGTACAAATTCGCAGAGGATCACTCAGAGAACTACAGTTACCGGTAAGCAACTAATATTTCTTTGTCACAAAACACTAGGACTAGAGGGCACTCCCTGAAGCTCCAAGGTAGGAAAATTAGGACTAATAAAGGGAAATATTTCTTCACCCCGAGGGTCATTGGGTTATGGAATTTACTTCCAGAAGAGGTTGTGACAGCTGTCAGCCTGAACAACTTCAAGGCAGGATTAGACAGATTCATGGATACCAAGTGTATCGGTAGTTACTGAAAAGGACATTCAAGTGCCACCTCGGAGTTGGTTGAGGTAGGCAGGATTTCCCTGGGTACTGGTTGTGGGGGTCGGGAGCAGGTTAGGTTTTGCCCTCCCTTCTGCTCGAGATCCCCGCGTACAACTGGTGGGCCACTGTGTGATACAGAATGCTGGACTAGATGGTCTGAGGTCCGATTCAGCATGGCTCTTCTTATGTTCTTATGTTCTTAGATCCAAAACGGGTTTTGAAACATTTTTTTTATCAATCAGCCCTATTGTTTAAATTACATCAGTTATAAAACAGCATCAGGGAAATGTAGTAACAAAAGCTGGATTGTAAAATTAAAAATTAAAAACCTGCAAGACATTTCATTGGGGAGGATTTTCAGTTCAGCAATTGATAGTCATCAGTCTAAAAAGCTTTAAAACAGTAAACAAACATGATGAAAAGGCTCTTTTTCATAAGTTTTTTTTAAAGTCTGGTTTTACTTTGAGTGTATGTTTATGTGCATTCAATAGACTAATCCACACTTTGGCAGGGTGCATTACAATTATCAGTGTCTTTCCAAACCTATTACACTGTGAAAGAGAACTGTTAAAGGCTTCCAAGAATCATAATTAACAAGTGACAAGTCTCACTTGTCATTTAGTCATGTCCTCATGATGTTGAATTTGTCTCAAAAAAGTTTCCACCCATAGATCAGCATAACAAAAACTGAATTTACTGGCATCTATATAATCCACAAAACCCTGTAGTATCCTGTACTTTGAAAAGTGCCTGGCTTACAGCACACCCCAATGTTTAAATGTAAAGACCCAGTTAAACATTGGAACAGTAATAATCTGTGATTTCTCCTTGTTGTATACAACAATTTCCTCTTGTTGTATATACCAGTGTTGTATGCCAATTTATTTGTTGTATGCCAATAAAGGCTGTGCTGCTGTTGTTGTTGTTATTATTATTATTCCCTTTCCAAAGGGTTGGGTGTATGGGCAAGTGAAGCTTCACTCACTCACAGCTTGTCCCTTTATAATAATAATAAAACTTTATTTATATACCGCTCTATCTCCCCGAGGGGGACTAAGGGCAGTTTCCAAGTAACATCACCGAAACATACTGTACAAAGTAAACAGCATAACATAAAATTAACAAAACAACATAACCATAAAATTATCACAATAACACATGTATATTAAAAAATAATCCTGCCTGTTCAGAGAAATTAAAAAGCCAGGCCAATGCTAGTGCAAACTCAAAATATGAAGGGGCCGGGAATTAAGTACAGTGCTATTACAGGCTAAGGGCAATAGCAGGTACGGGCTTGTGGCTACTCATTTCCAGGGCCAATTAGAGGGGTGACCAGGGTAATAGGTAAGAAGTGCAAGGCCATATTCAACAATGTTTGGGGCTGGACTAGAATTAGTTATTCTCAAAAGCTTGTTGAAACCACCAGGTCTTCAAGCTCTTACGAAAGGAGGGGAGGGATGGGGCCTATCTTATTTCCCTTGGAAGGGTGTTCCAGAGGTGGGGGGCCACCACTGAGAAAGCCCTCTCTCTTGTCCCCACCAACCGTACTTGTGATAGTGGTGGGAGTGAAAGGAGGGCCTACCCGGAAGATCTTAGAGTTTGCGCCAGTTCATAGAAGGAGATGTGATCACGGAGATAAGCAGAGCCTGAACCGTTTAGGGCTTTATAGGTCATGACCTGCACCTTGAATTTGGCTTGGCAACTTATCAGCAGCCAATGAAGTTGTTTTAATTAGGAGCTATGGGGCTTCAAAATACCGTTTGGGAGCCTTAAAAAAGGAAGTGCAAAGATTTTGCAGCGAAATACAGTATTTGGAAAGCATGGATGATACAAGACTACATATTTCTTTGCCTCCTTAGAGACCAAGTAGCTTGATAGGTGATCATTCAAGCCAGGCACGTCCAAAGTCCAGCCTGTGGGCCAACTGCAGCCTTTGTTCAAATTTCCATTGGTCCCCCCCTCTCTCTTCGGATCTCCCTCCCTCTGTTTCTTGACTTCCTTCCTCTCTTTGTTCTTTCCTTTCTTTTTGGGGATCAAGGCCCTGGAAAAGGTAGGCTCCTTGAGAAGAGAGAAAGAGAGATAGAGTAAAAGGGTGTGCAATAACACACATAAAAAATTCAATACAGCAGTCAATCAACTGTCATATTTTGTTGCCAATTAAGGAAGCTTAGAATTGAGTTGCCTATGTTGTATCTTACATCTTTACCAGTCACTACCACATATTGTGCCCCATATTCAAAACTATTTTTAAAAATTTCCAGGAGAGTTTTATAGATGCTACTTGGGGTTTGAGTACAGCTCTTAGGGCACTTCCACTCAGCACCAAAATCCATTCTGAAAATGGTTTAAATAACTTGCTTTGACATGGATTTCTGTCCTCACTCCCGCACCCAAAACTGGGCTTTCCTGGGAAGGGGGGGCTACATCAGGATGACATGCAGCCACTCCAAAAGCCCCCCGCCCAATTTCCTCAAAGTAAAGTAAAAAGTATCTGACCACCATAAGTTCCATCCTTGCACCCTCTGGTAGCTGAAAAGCTGAGATGGCTGTGTGGATTGGGTCTGGGAATCACATAACATGATCCCTGGATCCAATCCCTATAGGGCCCACACCAAGTAAGACCTGGATCTTACCAAGTATTTAATTTGGAAATCCTGGTTTGTTCTGAATTAATGTGTTTTTACTAGAGGTCTGCCTGGATGGGCCCTTAGAATCTCCTACTTAACATGGGCAAATAACTGGGGAATTCAAGGAGTTGCAATCCAAAAAATAACTTTCCCAGGCTCTTATCTTTCACTCTTGTTTTAGTGAAATTCTTTGAAGAAATGTGCAACCAAATTTCATCCATGTTTACTTGGCTGTAAACTTCCCTGATTTCAAAGGGACTTATTTTCAAGTGTGGGAATGGGAAATCAGCCAAAGCTGCTTTATAGACTTTTTATTTTACATATTCATTTCCCAGTTTACACAAGATGCTTTTCCTGAAGCAGTCCACTTGTGTGGCTAATAATTTGTGGTCTTCTAGTGATTTCAAAATTTGCTGTCCACTCCCATCTCAATCCTTCCAAGTTCCTGCCAATAGAAATCTTCAGCAGTATATATAACAGAAACATAACTAAAAATCATTGTTGCTACATGTCAAAGGGTTAAGTAAACGGGATGTCAAAGCCAGCCTCTCTTGTTTGGACCTGGTTTCAACTCACAGTTGTTAAAACTGTAATGGCATTTTTCAAACACAGAGTACATCGTTTCTCAATCACAGACTTCATCATACAAAGCCTTTTCATAATTCACAAATATGCCAAAGAGGTGCATCTTTCAAGTTATAATTTTAAAAGATTGACTTAATTGTCAGAATCCTATATAACATTTTGTGCAATGTACCTTTCTGGGTACTTAACTAAGCAACACAGGCCCTCTCCAGTATGGCCCTTCCTCTTATACCCTGTTTTTTGAATATTAGACAAATTTACATAATTTTAAAAGTGGAAGAATTGTGGAATCTATTTTCCTTTTCCCATGTAGAAGACCTAAACCTATTAACATCCTAAAAGCTTTCCTACAACCTGCCAACCCCACTTGGTTGCAGCTAACTCAAATTGTCACCTTTTCATCACAACTCATTACAGGACAACCCTATGACCATTAACCTCATTTGAAAAGCCTTCCACCATAATTGGTTAGCAGAATACACCATTCCTTACATATACAAAATCCTAATCCATCAATCATATGGAGACAAATGCTTTATACAAACAATGTGGAAATCTGGCCTGAAATTAAACATTACAGATCCTGATTGGAACCACATCTAATCATCTCCTCCCTACAAATCCAGATCAGGTGCCAGGAGGCAAAGTTTTTTAAAAAAAATTGTGCACAAATGATGTGCACAATTTCTCCAGAATACTAAGACTATATTAAGAAACTATATCTATATATGATGCTCTCACATTTTGCACTTACGGTTTGAGGAATAATTGAAATGAAATGAATTTGGATAAAACCACCCTTTGGCTTTTAAAATTTTCATAGGCTTTTTGTTTATGGATTCCTCTCTCCGCTGAAAATTAATGTTGTTGTTGTTTTTTCATATTTGGCTAAATAAACTGAACAAACTCTTAACCCAGAAACTTAATTTTTTCCAATCCCTTTGAATTAGATGACTCAACATCTTAGAATTTGCCCTCCTAAATATGATCTGATCAGCAAATATTTTCTTTAGAATCACTTGTTCTGGCTGACCCAGCCCCTGATAATAAGAGCTGTTCAACAGTGGAATATGCTACCTTTGAATGAGCGGCTTAAAGAGCTGGGTATGTTTAGCCTGAAAAAGAAAAGACTGAGAAGAGACATCATAGCCATGTATGAATATGTGAGAGGAAGTCATATGTAGGAGGGAGCAAGCTAGTTTTCTGCTGCCCTGGAGACAAGGACGCGAAACAATGGCTTCAAACTACAAGAAAGGAGATTTCATCTGAACATTAGGAAGAACTTCCTAACTGTGAGAGCTGTTCAGCAATGGAACTCTCTGCCCTGGAGTGTGGTGGAGGCTCCTTCTTTGGAGGCTTTAAACAGAGGCTGGATGGCCATCTGCTGGGGGTGCTTTGAATGCGATTTTCCTGCTTCTTGGCAAGGGGTTGGACTGGATGGCCCACGAGGTCTCTTCCAACTCTATGATTCTATGATTTTATGAATGTGGTGGCGTCTTCTTCTCTGGAAGCTTTAAATCAGAGGCTGGATGGCCATTGGTTGGAATACTTTGATTGCATGTTCCTGTATGGCAGGCAGTTGGACTGGATAGCTCTTGTGTTCTTTCTAATTCTATGATTCTATGATAATACCTGAACAAATGGGAGTGAAAAACAGTGGGATGTCAACCAGCCTACTTATTTGTGCAATGAACAATCATATATGTGCTCCATAGTGTTGACATTACTTTCTCCAATACAAATCTGAGAAGTGCTAGCAAACAATGTGCCAAACATTTTTAGGGCAGATAGATACCATGCAGTTAACACATCGTACAATTACCAATAGCTGTAGACTTGTTTTTTCCTGGCCATGTTTGATGATTGCACAATAAATCAAGAACTACCTCAATAAATCTTAAAAAAATGTTAAATGTAAAGTACTCTTCAGTGCATAAGCGATAGTTCAGAAATGAGGTGTGATGTCAAATGCATATATGAATGCACAATGCTTTTTGTTTGAGGTTTAAGGCATTATAAACTTAATAAACAGTTTTAAAAACTTTTGCAAATATTTTGTCAACAATAACAAGAACAATGGGAAAAATAGGTTTTCCTAAACACCCTATTGGCAATCATGAAAGCATGTTTTGTGGTGTACTGACATTTGTAATGACAATTATCCACCGACATTTGGATCATGCTGTTCATGCATTTTATTAACCAAGTAACAGAGTTATTTCCAGTAATGACTGTACAAAAGTGGAGTAACACTTTATCAAATTTTACTGCATACTGAAATACGATTTTAGCTCTATGCTGGGAACCTCTACATTTTCTTCATAGGTTTAAGTACATTTTTTTCTAGTATGAGAAAACATGATTATTTTGATTGAAGAGGTTATCATGTTTACAATTGCTACAAGCCCCATCCCAGATTCCACCTGCTTCCTGGGACTGGAACATAAAAGCTGGTGTACTATGGAAGGGACAGTGCCAGCAGGCTTGTTGCTGAAGGACTACTTTTTTAAAAGACCAATATTTACATAATTCCTGGTTCAACCCTACCTGGTTCAACTCAGGTATGCTAGTATCTTCATAATAAGTGCTTTCTTTTCTTCCTTTTCCTGAAAGTGACAGCCGTGGGGTTAACTTGGAACGTCTTTTTTATTTGCCTCCATGTAATTTGGCCCTCAAACTAAGTGCTGAAGTATACATATAAAGAAGACATTGTGCTATGTAAAATCAATTTATCTGCAAAAAATATTAAGGTACATTTACGAAATGTTCAAGTTGCAGGCAAAACTTATTTTGAAATCAGTCAGAGAGAACTTGTATTCTTAAAGTACCTTTAATGTTTTACCATCCTCAATGACTAATTTTTCATCCTGGATTTTTAAAAACATTCTCTAGCTTTGCAGATCAAGAAGTTAACCATTATTATGTTTATTTATACCCAAAGGTTATTTCCAGTTAAACCTATTTGAGGCAGCAAGATGACCTATGGGATTTTTGCTTGCTCTCCCCCATCAACAAATGAATCAATGTAACACTATGATAAATATCCATAGGTGATATCTTTGCATCTTTGCCAAATTGATTTTAGCATTGTAAGCTTTTCTTTTCAAGCTTGCTCTCTCCCTTTGCCTGTTTCAACAGCGTTTTGCCTCAATAGAATAATTTTATTGTCATTGTACATTGTACAACAAAATAAAATGCTTTCCCCAGCACACATCCCCCATACTCCATCCACCATTACACAGCCCCCAATGCCACATCAATGCATTAGAAAATTTTTTAAAACTTGGCTTTTCCAGTGTGCTTTTGGAGAATAGATAATTAATTCCCATGTCAGGTCCTGTCTTGGTGTCAATTGGTTTTCCGATGCACCTTATCCCATCCCTCAGTTGAGAATAACCTCATTGTTTATCCCGCCTGAGTCTCTCTCTAAATACAGCACTTTATTTATCTACCTCACCCATGGGTTTTTAAAATTTTTCACTCCTTGCATTTGGCCTAGATTGCCCTCATCTAAATTTTTGTATTGTTTTAATACTGTTTTATTATGTTATTGTTATTATCTTATTGTTTTATTATGTTCTTGTATAAGCATTTTAACTTGATGTTGCCGTGTGTCTTGTATATATTTTATTTTGTTTTATTGTAATTGTTTAGCTTGGCCCCATGTTAGCTGCTCTGAGTCCCCTTGGGGAGATGGAGGCAGGGTACAAATAAAGTTATTATTTATTATTTAATGCTAAATCATGAAGTTCAATATAGTAACAGCTCTAGGATAAAAGCTATCTCTCAGTCTGTTTGTCTTTGACATCCTGTACCTTCTGCCAGATGATAATGATTTTTTAAAAAAAGAATATGCTGGATGAGACTCAATTAAGAATAGTATCACAAGAAAAACAAAAATAGTTCTTTTCTTTGAAAGATGAATGAATATATCGCATTTCCACACTTTCAATCTAGTGAATTGATCTTGGCTACCTTTTTCTGTTCTCCTTTGATTCTGCTGATAGATTAAAATTGATATAAGATGGGTTTTTCTTAGTATGTTGAACTTCATTTGGGGCAGTTAAACTTTGTTCACTTTCTTGCACAGAGTCTTTCATTAAGAACTTTCATTTAAATGTAATTCAAAGGGGATGTTTTTAAGGAAACAAGCTGCTAATCAGTCTCTCACACACGTGTATGCACAAATCCATGTTATTTTTTATTCTGAGAATGAATGAATGTCAAAGGCCACAGATGTAATTTACTTTCAAAGTTTTCAGAGCAGAGAATACCTTGGAAGATTTATGCTTACTTCCTACAGTGAAATATTTCTACCATTTAAAAAGAGATCAGGCAAGTTCTCCATCCAATAATTTCTAATATTGATAGGAACTCAGAAGCGGTTTGAAATAAATTAGAAAACTAAAAGAATCTTGCTCATAGCTTGACTAATAGGTGGTGTGTGTGTTGACTTGTTGTTTAAAGCAGTGGTGTGAAACATGTGGCCCTCCAACTGTTTTGGACTTCAGCTCCCAGAACTCCTGACCATTGGACAAGCTGGCTAAGGCTTCTGGGAGTTGGAGAACCAAACACCTGGAGGGCCACAAGTTTGACTAGGGTTGCCACTTTTTTATATAAGAAATAAGGGACATTTACCTAAAAATATGGGATTTTTCACAAAAATAAGGGACACTTCATTTTAAAAAACTTGAAAATCAAACCTTAGGTATAAATAGTTTTATTAACACAATAAGATAATGATTGAAATTCATAAAAGAAACTGACTTACATCCTCTTAACAGTACATAGTATGTTTCGGCATGTTTTGTCATACCTAATGCATTGCACTGTATGTACTACATATACTACTACTAACTACTACTACTAATTATAATAGCTTTATAATAGCCTCACTGACCTGCTCCCTGCTAAGTTCCAACACTTTGAATGGAATCTTCTCTCGGCTCTGGGCCTGGCTCTCTCTCTCTCTTGCTCTCTCAGTGTCATCCTGCTCTCAGCTCAGTCTTGTGGTGTCTCTGCTGCTCTCGCCTCTCTCCAGTGTGCACGCTCCATGGTGTCCTGCCTTCATTGGCTGACCTGAGCCCGCCTTAGGGCAGGGAGCAGGCCAGGAAGAAGGTGGATGCTGGCCTGGTGGCACAGCAAGGTACCACCTGTGGTCGGGCAGGCCTGCTGCTGCTGGGGCTGCCTGCCGTGCCTGCGAGTGAGTGTGAGCGCAAGCGCCGTGGAGAAGCTGCTGGCAGTGCAGTGCCACTCACTGCTGGCCTGGCCTCGCCTCCTGCTGCCACCTGACCTGTCCTGTCAATACGGGACAGGAGCTGAAAATACGGGACACGAAATTCAGAGCAAAAATACGGGACATCCCGTGCAATACGGGACAGGTGGCAACCCTAAGTTTGACACTTCTGCTTTAAAGTGTACACAAATATTTTCTCATTGTTTCAGATGTGGCCAATAGGAAACAAACTTTCCACTGAAGCGGAGAATAGGAAAAATGGATTTTTTCTTACTAAGGACCTCTTCACATGAGGCAAATTTTGGCAGCAACTCCGGTTACATAACAGCTTTGCCTTCTAACTTTTTGGTTCACATTACACACCGGGGAAGTACTTCTGGGGCAGCTCCGTGACAAAATCATTGCGGCAACATGGTAGACTTCCTGTGGTTGCATTGCTCTCAATGGGGCAAGCCAGCTGGCAGATACCTCTACCATGTGATAAGGTATGGAGGAAGCCAGGAAGGTGTAGGGAGTGGAGCAACAGGTTCCCACGCCCCTGGATGTGTACTGCCAGAATCCACGGTAATTCCGGTGGCACATCTGAATTTTTCCATCTTCTTCCCCAACAAGCAGAATTCAAGCTTTATTTGTAATTTTAATTGTAGAATTTTCTCAACATCTTGTAAATCTGAATCCAGTACTTCTTTGCCTTATCACAAGTCCACCATGTTTCAAACTGCATTATATGGCAGTGTAGATGGAACCTATATCATGGTAGGAGGCAAGCAAGGTTTTACCTGGATAGTAAGTACCCAGAAGGTACCCAGTTCCCATTTGGACCATCATCTGGCCTGGCACTGAAAGTAATTTCCATTAACTATACCTATGTATACATCACATGGTGCTCCAAGGCTTTCAATTTTATGCCCACATTTGAAAGTTTTCTAAACCTGTCTTTCATGTGCTGATGGATGGGTTGTACTTGCTGACTAGCACGGTTTTTGTTATTTTTGTTGCTCCTTTCATCATTTAAGGACCCAAAGCACTTATTGAACAAGAAAGTTGTAACCAGATAAACTTTAGAGCAGTTGCACTTTTCCCAAGCTACATGTTTACAATAAGACAGTGAGAATTTTGAAAATCCTAGATCTTAGTTAATCACAAAATGAAACTAGAAATGTTTTTGCAATGTCTCTGTTCATACAAATCCCCCGCAAACTCAGGAAAATATTCTGTTGAACTCTAATGGCATAAATGCTGGGACTAAGAATCTAGCAAATTAGTACTGCTATTACCACTCTGGTTTACATTACTCTACTTGAAAGCTAGATGAGGACTCTTCTATAATTGCACTTCTGATCTACAAAATAGAAAATCCCAGAAACATGTCATACAGATAAACTTCTCTGCTATATACAACTGAAACTTCCCATCTGTTCTCTCCAAATGTTTTGCTTCCTTCTTGTGTCTACCTTTGCTTTATTTTTCAGGTATATCCCTTTCAAGTTTGCACACAGCTTGTTTTATTCCCTTTTAATCTTTCCTAGCATTGTCTTAATTTATTTCAATCAAATGTGCATAATTCTCTTACACAAAAGAATTTCAGATTTGTGTTATTGCTAGCCGGTGGTCATAAACATTGCCTTGCTTTTTAATTAATTAGCTCACGAAGAAGAATATTTTATTGTGTATAGTGGCCCTACCTAAGACTAAACACATGACTTCACAGACAACCCAACCGAAGCCATTATGAGTTTAAAACATTGTTTGGACCAAGAGAAAAGAGAAGAGTTCTTCAAGTTGTCTATTAATATCTCCTGAGGCAGCAGGCACGTGGACCATGGTCTCCTCTACTATACTTTTTTCCATGTCAGGAGTGACTTGAGAAACTGCAAATAACTTCTGGTGTGAAAGAATTGGCTGTCTGCAAGGACCTTGCCCAGGGGACGTCTAGATGTTTTGATGTTTTACCATCTTTGTGGGAGACTTCTCTCATGTCCCTGATTGGGTGCACCTTACACAAAAGTTTGTGTTCATGAACTGAAAACAAAAATATATAATTCCACATAAAAAGGAAGCTGAAGGATTAAATATAATAGCCCAGTCCCCCCTTCCCTCTGAATTTCATCTAGGTCTTCTTACCAAATGAGTTATTTGTGTGCAAGTTACCTAGAACAATGAACCTGTTTTTCCCTTTATTCAACACTATAGGTCTCATGCCGGGGAGAAGGCAGGTTAAAATTAAATGAATCAATATAGTTGTTACTTTTTCCTTTCCCCATTAGTTGTTATTTGTGTAGAATCAAGCATCTTTAGTTCCTAGTCAGCTTATATATATATATATATATATATATATATATATATATATATATAATTTCAAGAAGATGTTTGCTTCATAGCAATTCCAATTAAGCAAATAATAAATTCACAGGTTTGCTGTATGTTTTTTGTGCTGTATGGCCATGTTATAGATTGAAGCATTCTCTCTTGATGTTTTGCCTGCATCTATGGCAAGCATCCTCAGAGGTTGTGAAATTCCCAATACTTGGTCCAAACTGAAAACTTGGAACATGAAATACAGTAGCTTTGCAAGCCTACCTAGAAATTAAACGCCTTGTATGTAGTATGAATTCGGACCTCTTGATTTCTATAGAAACATAAGCTTAATGAACTAAACTGGATTATTGGATGCCAAACAATTCTTTGAAGTAATTTGGTTTAATTGGTTGTTAGATGGAGGTTAGTCTATGGCAATCCATTTTAAATCTTTTTACAAAATATAATCACAGTTTATTTGTGAATAAGACTTTCTCTGCTTTGCTGTTCACAGAAGAACACCGAGTAAAGATCCTAATGTACATCCAAAGCCGACACTGCTTACTTCATTGGGAAATCATTTCAAAAGGAACAATTATCTCAAAATATCACTAAGGGTGCTGAGGTGTATGCAGAAGAAAGCATTCACACAGTGAGAAAGGAATATCTGATAATATCATACAAAGGAATGCTAAACCAAAATCCATTACCTCCAGTGTTGGTGACTTCAGCGGTTAAGGTATTCAGTGTCTACACACTCTAAGATAGCTGAAGTTCAAGACATAGCAATAAAGCATTTGACAACATTTGTACACTAAAACCTTGTTATCCTTAGCATTAAAAAGCTAAGTAATATTCAGAGTTAATTTCTGAATGCCAATAACAGCTCATTTTGTTTCAGTTTGAAAACAGCGTACATTTTAGGAAGCGTATTGCTGTAATAAATACATTTTTAAAATAAGACTTCAGTTCTGGAAGGTTTGGACTGTGTTTTTCATTCTGGCCACTTGAGGGAATCAAATCATAGCTAAGGTAAAAGAATGGCAAACCTTTACTACAGGAACAAGAAAAAATGCCTTATAGAAAGTTTCCAGCTTTGTTTGGGCACTAGGAATATTACAGGCACTGCCTCAGAAATAAATTACCCTCTATATACTAAATATCCAGGAAGGAGAGGGGAAAATGTTGATAAATGGGAGTCCGGGGATTTGCTAAGTAAGGTTCATGCACACAATTTATGATCATGTACTCCTGGGCTTCAAGATGATTAATACAACTAATTCTCAGAAGAATAAGAGCTGTTTTAGCCCAGGAGGGAACTGTAGCTATTGTTGATAGAAGGAGATAACATCAAAGTGGTCCACTGCTTGTGTTAAGCAAATACAGAATTCTGGGTCAGTGCAAATTAATCCTAAAGGAGTATGAAAACGTTCTTAATGACTGCTAGATCTGTGGCATTATCACTTTTCACCCAACCCCTTTTTTAAAAAAACTCCTTAGACTAGTAGACTTGTTAATGAGAATTACAAATGGCCTTACTTGCTGGAATATGCTTGCCAGCTGTGTAAAAAGGTACACAGTTCTAAAGAAGGTCAGTAAGGCTCAATACTGGAACCCTGCAAAACAATAAAATAATATGTTAACGTTGAGGCTTCATGGATGATTTTACAGACTTATTTCATAAAGCAAAGTGTGTATGAGCTTCAAAATAGGTTTCTTTTTCAGTCAGTCTAGACTTGAATGGATTTCAAAAGATTATACATTGTCATTTTCTACACCACAAATTTAGGTACCATGTAAAGTTGGTGTGTAAGCAGGGCAGACAGAGAGAGAGAGAGAGAGAGAGAGAGAGAGAGAGAGAGAGAGAGAGAGAGAGAGAGAGAGAGAGAGAGTCTGAGGCAAAATATGAGATGGCATTTACCCACCCATGCTATTCCAAGTATAAAGCCTGACAGGACTGCCCAGTTTTAATGGCACACAACCTTTTAAACATCTTACTTTCATCTTCCAACCTCTATCATCTGAGGGAAAAAAGCTAATAGTAAGGGTGACCTGTTCATCTGTTTTCTTTCTTACTCTGAAACAGTAAAAATAGCACCGTCTCATGGGGGACAGTGCTCTATGCAATGTCCATACATTGCATACATGGCCATACAGCCCAGAAAATTCACAACAAACCAGTGATTCCAGCCATGAAAGCCTTTGACAATGCAATGTTTAGCAATTTGAAGAGAAATAAACACATCTTCACAACTATGCCCTTTCTCATACACATCCTCTGTGCTTTTGATGAATTGTGATGTTGGCTCTTCTCCTTACTTTCACACGTCACAGATGGCATCAGAAAATATGTTTTGCCAATAGTTATTTTAAAACTGTTGAAATAAAATAGAACTGTAGCATATCACAAATGACATCTACATGCCAGTGCAGCGATTCATATCTGCTGGAATATGGGCACCTAACGTTTGATAAAAAGTCTACCACCCTCCAGTGCACAGCCTGGGTGTCAGTTATCTGAAATGCTTGGGGCTGGAAGTATATTTGGAGATATTTCGGGATTCCTGATGTTCTTTAAGGAGATATCCTGGAAATGGTACCCAAGTCTAAACACAACATTCATGGAGCCTGTCAACGACTCAATCAATGTGCAAGTAGATACATGAAACATCAGGTTATCCAGCGCACTTGACGAGATCGCCCCTAGATACCCTCTCCAAACCTGCCGAAATCGGTCTCCTTGGTTTACTGAGGAACTTTGATCGATGAAGCAGGAGAAGAGACAGCTAGAGGGCATGTGGTGGGAACTCTGTGACGGAGCATCGAGATCAGCTTATAAGTCATTCATGGAGGCTTATGAGCATGCCATCATTGAGGCAAAGCAAGTATATTATGCCTCCTTGATAGCATCTGCTAGCTCATGCCCGGCAAAATTGTTTAAAATAATTAGATCTTTAAAGATGGTTCCTACAGTCCCAAAAAGTGATGATCAGACTCTCACAGCCGAGGCTTTTCAGAGCTATTTTGCAGACAAGATCTCGTTGCTCCACCGGGACCTTCCAGCCACAATTGATACAGTGAGAGTGCTCGAGACCTCGTGGCCGGTTGCTGGGCCCACCCTTGATCGGTTCGTCCCGCTGGACGCAGAGGCTGTCGATAAACTCGTAGCTGCAGCTAGACTGACCACCTGCTCCCTTTATTCGTGTCCCCTCTGGGCTGGTGAAATCCTGCCTGGAGGAATTGTGTGACCCTCTGTTGAAGATAGTAAACAGCTCCCTTGAGCAAGGAATTTTCCGGAAGGCTTAAAAAAGGCTATGGTCTCCCCGCTGCTGAAGAAACCGGACTTAGATCGCTCGATTCCCTCCAGTTACAATCTGGCTTCGAACCTTTCGTTCCTGGGCAAGGTGATTGAGAGGGCAGTAGCGGAGCAGTTGCAGCAGTTCCTAGATGACACAGCCAGATTAGATCCCTTCCAGTCCAGCTTCCGTGTGGGGCATGGAACGGAGATTGTGCTGGTCTCCATCATGGATCATCTTCGATGCCAGCGTGATCAGGGTGGGTCGGCTCTGCTTGTGTTATTGGACCTCACAGCAGCATTTGACATGGACGACTACAATCTTTTGACCCACCATCTTGTTGCTGGAGTCAGGGGAAATGCCCTTAAATGGCTGTCCTCCTTTCTCCAAAATTGGGGACAGCGAGTGGAGAGGGAAGGCTTGGTCTCTGAAAGGTCCCCTTTTCTTTGTGGGGTTCCCCAGGGGGCAATTCTTTCCCCTCTGCTTTTTAACATCTACATACAACCACTTGCTCAGCTGTTTTAGGGTTCAGGCTAGAGTGCCATCAGTACGCTGATGACACTCAGCTTATTCTGAGGATGGAAGGCCGGCCAGACTCTGTACCCGATTATTTCCATCAATGCCTCGAGGCCGTCACTGAATGGTTGCGTGCCAGCAGATTGAGGGTGAATCCGGTGAAGACGAAGATCCTATGGCTGGATCGACCGGGCAGTGGGGATATTCAGTTGCCTACCCTGGATGGCGAGACACTACGGCCGTCATCATTGGTAAAGAGCCTGGGAGTCCTTTTGGATCCTCTGCTGACAATGGAGGTCCAGGCCTCCGCCATTAGCAAAACCGCCTTCTTTCATCTGCGGCAGGCTAGACGGCTGGCCCCCTATCTGTCTAGGGACAACCTAGCTATGGTGATTCAGACCACGGTCATATCAAGATTGGATTACTGTAATGCCCTTTACATTGCCCTGCCTCTGTCTATAGTCTGGAAGCTCAAGTTGGTACAGAATGCGGCCGCCTGGCTTCTCTCGGGGGTCCCAGCGAGATGTCATATAACACCAGTCTTGCAGCGGCTGCATTGGTTGCCAATTGAATACTGGATTACTTTCAAAGTGATGGTGCTTACCTTTAAGGCCTTATATGGTCCAGGGCCTGTGTATCTGAGGGACCACCTCACCCTCTACCAACCCCAGAGATCGCTCCATTCTGAGGACCAAGATCTATTGGAAGTCCCCAGTTTTAAGACCTTTTATTTAACAGCAACCAGTAGGGCTTTTGTGGTTGTGGCACCATCTCTCTGGAACACTTTGCCACCCTGTGGGATTTGTCGACTTTCCATAGGCCGTGCAAGACACACCTGTTTCGGCAGGCATTCGATTCCTGTTAGTGTGGTTTTAAATTGGTTCTATTGTGCTTGTTTCTGTTTTTGTGAGCTGCTCCGAGCCCCTGGGGAGTGACGGCATACAAGTTTGAACAATAAATAAATAAATAAATGTTTCATATGCACCTTATTCACATGCACGAAGGTCATTTTATAAACTATTTTCAATCATTTTGTGCATAAAACAATTTGTGTACACACAACCATCAAAAAGCAAAGGTGTCATGATCTCACCCACTCATGTGGATAATTTTGGAATGTTTCAGATTTTTTGGAATTCCAGATAAGGGATAACCTGTAATTGATTCCATGTCAAGTAGCAATTACTATTGGGGAGGGTTTTTTTCTTTCTAATGCTGTGTTACAATCCCCTTCCTCATGATTTGAATTCTGATTCAAGTTTTAACCCCTGGAACAGCAGAAAAAAATCTTGCTCAGATATATACAGACACTGAGAACATATTTTTCTTGATTGGATATTAAGACAGAAATCTTAGCTAAAGAGTCTGTTCTGAGGTGAAATGAGGTAATAGTTATTTTCATATGCTTAGCGAGATGGATAAAAGAACATTTAATCTAGCCTAATTGCTTCTTGCCAGAAAAGCATAGTAGAAACCAAGCCCTGGTGATACAACTACAAGGAAACAAGGAAGTTAACTAATACATAGACCTGCGGTTGTGTCTGCAAATTGCAGCAAAAATCAATTAAGCCTTGCAAATTTTAGACACTCTTGTCTGAAGATGAGTCCATCAAACTGGAGAATTTACACCTATGTCTCCTATCTAAATATGATTAATGAAAGCAAAGGACTCAGAGCAAGGCCATAAAATCTGGGAACCATATACAATAAACACTCAGAAAAGGAGTCACAAATGCTGTGCTTTAAGAGGCTCTTGCATTTTACACAAGCATAGTAGTGTGCCTTCATGTCATTTCTAACTTATGTTGACCCTAGGACAATCATATAGGGTTTTCTTGACAGAGTTTGTTCAGGTATACAAATGTGGAAGAACATTGGAAAGAAGACCAAAACAAAGGAGGAAAAGACAAAATACCAGAAATAAAGGCGAAAGCTATACAAAGAAGCAAGGTAAAGTTAGCAAGACTAAGAATACAGAGAACATACCCTGATAGACATATTAAATAAGGCAAGATTCTGGTTAAAGAACAATACAGAATAGTATTACAGTAAATATACAAAGAAAGAGAGGCAAATGGACAGTAAACCAAATCAAAGGAAATTGTAAATAATCCCCCCAAAATAACAAATAACAAATAAAAGAGGATAAAAGAAGACTATTCGAAAAAGAAAGCCAAAAAAAAGAATCAGAGGATATTTACAAGAATAAAAAGATGGACAAGTTTACTAATGTGACCAAGCAAAACAAAACATTAACAATGCCAGCGGGAAGAAGAAACTCATTATCAGGAGAGGTATCCGGCAAGGATTTATTGATGGAAATGCAAAAAATGCGAGAACAAATCCAAGAACAGATACAGGAAACTAGAGAAAAGATGGAAGAAAAAATGAAAAAAATGTTTAAAGAGGAGTTGGGAAATATGAAAAAAGAATTAAAAGAAGAATTAAAAGAAGAACTGCAGGACATCAAGAAGGAAATGGAGGGAATGCAACAAGAATTAAAAGAAATATAAAAGAATTCATCAGTGAAAAATCACAAAAATAGAAGAAAAAATTAACAAGTGGAAGAAATGAATGGCAAACTGGAAAGACAACAAGAATTAATGGCGATAGCAGAAACAGAATTCCAACTCAGATTTAGAAATATTGAAGAGCTGGAAAACCAAGACTTAAGGGGTCTTATCACAGAAATTACAGCAGAAATGCTAAACATCACAATGGAAGAAATTATGCATAATATATATCACGTCCAGATAATTAATTCTATTTATGCAAAAAGACATAAAGCACTCAGGGACGTCATTGTCTCTTTCAGTCGGAAAGCAATAAGAGATGAAGTTCTTAAAAGTAAATCTAAGGGACCAGTAACATACAGGGAAAAAGTGTAATAATATTGAAGTGCTTCACACCAACATCACTAAGCAAAAGAAATACTACTTTCCTTACTGACGAACTCAAAAAAAATCAAGTCAAATTTAAATGGGAAAGGACAGAAGGTATACCTTTGATTTTCAAAGAATACAAACGCTGGATAACATCTGAAGACAAGGCAAAGGATTTTTATAAAGAATTTAAGAATCACATGGAAAATAAGAAGAAAGAAGAACAAAAGGGAAAGACTGAAAAAAATACACAAATGATAGCTAAGGAACCAAAGAGCAACAGAGAATACAAGAAACAAGAGAAGAAAAGACAAAGACCAAATTCCTCAGAGGATTGCGAAGATGGAATGCCAGAGTTAGATGATCAAAAGGAAGAACAAAATGACAATCTAAATAATGGAAGTGACAATATATTCTAACAATGTTAATGGCCTAAACTCACTCAATAAAAGAAAATTAATTACCAATCAATTAAAGAAATGCATTTTTGATTTAATAGCTTTACAAGAGACACATATTGCACAGAAACATGTATCACACCTCTCACAAACACATCTGGGAAAAGAATTTTCCTCATCTGCCCCTCAAAAGAAAAGAGGGGTGGTAATTTATGTAAAAGAAACAATAGAAGCATCTCTCCTATTTAAAGATCTTGACGGGAGGTTTCTAGGGGTGAAAATTAAATTGAATCAACAGGAAATTCTAGTTTGCAATATTTACGCACCCACAGGAGCAAAATCAAAATTTGTAAAACACCTAAGGAAAAATCTACAGGACCACAGTTATGATGACCTTATATATCTAGGGGACTTTAATGGGCTGCTGGTATGCGATATGGACAGATCCAGAAGAACAAAAAAAGGAAACAACCCAAAGCTCCCAAATAGTTTATTAAATCTAAAAAAAGAATTTTCACTACAAGATGTATGGAGGACAAGAAATCCTGAGGTGAAAGAATATACTTTTTACTCATCACACCATCTAACGTGGTCCCGAATCGATATGATTTGGGCCACTAATATAATATCTGCAAGAATAGATAAAGTAAAAATATTACCATGAATTAACATGGATCATTGTCCAATGCTTATGACGATAGGGGAAAAAAGAAAAACGAGAAGATGGAGATTGAATGAGAATTTATTAAGATCTGAAATGCATATAGAACATAATAAGAACTTGCTTAAAGAATATTTTGAATTAAACGACAAAGATGGAGTAAAAAAAGAGATACTATGGGATGCCAGCAAGGCAGTCTAACAACAAGCTCAGGGTCAGCGTAACAGTAATACAAACCCAAAAGGGGGGGGGAACAATGCAAAAGGATCAAAGTATTATAAGTAAATATATTCAATAATATTCAATAAATGTCATATAAGAATACATACTGTACCACCAAAGAAGTGGTGCACAGTGACACTTAGTCTGTGAGCACGGCAAATATTATATAATCCATTGAATTTCACCAATGTGAGTATTTATAAAGTTGTAAGGCTCCCCCGATAGGGAGCAAAATTCACCAATGTGAGTATTTGTAGAGTTCCAAGGCTACCACGATGCGGAGCCAATCAAGAAAGATGAAATGAAAAGGAAAACCGCTCCAGAAAACTTGCCAATGCAAGTAAATGTAAAGGAAATCCACTCCAGGTAGCTTGCTGATGCAAGTATACTTAAATATCCACAGGGATGGTAAAAGGTGGTGTCTCGGTCTAAGATCCTGGGATACAAGGAGGTAGATAATCCGGAACGCTGAGGATAACGATCTGTTCCACAAAGCATGTGTGGAAAAGCCGACAGTTTGCCAATGCGGTATCAAAAAGGCCTCAAATAATCTGTTTCACCGCAAAGCGGTTTTGTCAAGGCGAGTACACAAAATGAAGGCTTCATTTTGTGTACTCGCCTTGACAAAACTGCTTTGCGGCATCATCCTTAAGACAAACACTACTTCTATGTGCTCCTTTGTCCCTCTGGCTCCTTACTCCATAGAAGACACAAGGCACCAACTATCCAATGCAGATTAAGAATTTATGTTCTGGATTCTGGCCTTGAAATTTATATTTGAGGTACTGGGAATTTTAATTATAAAAAGTGGCAGAAAGATTGAAACCATTTCCCCCCCAATGAATCCACTCTCTCAAGCTCAGGTAATGATATCTATATTAACAACATGAGCAGTAAATCATGGTATAAGTAGCTTTTCAAAGCACCAGCCCTACATTTCATCAGATGCCTCTCCTTGATTGAAGAGCTTTGCCATAGTCTGACATGCTGAACTACAACACTTTGCATAAGGAAGAACTCACTGCAGGCTTTAAACTGGAGAGGATTTCTCTTTCAACAATCTAATCTATA
The DNA here is from genome assembly GCA_030556195.1 of Anolis apletophallus. Lineage (NCBI taxonomy): Eukaryota > Metazoa > Chordata > Lepidosauria > Squamata > Anolidae > Anolis > Anolis apletophallus. The sequence goes on along the minus strand of JARBWK010000007.1, from coordinate 102,222,429 downwards.
TTTTTCCCTCTCACTTTTCCTTCCCCCTTACATTTCCCCCTCCCTTCTCATCTCCTTCCCTTCCAGCAGCACTAAATCTGAGGAAACCCTTGGCTTGCAACCTTCTGGGTTCTTATACTGCCCCAGGGTCAGCTGACCTCTTTCAAGCCATCTGGCCTCAATCAACCTCAGCTGGGAGGTATAAACACTCTGGAATGAGGGAAAGCTCAGCCTGTTAACACCTTGAGGACCAGTTTCCCTATTACGGCCCAGTGAATGTTTGGAAGAAAGATAATTCCTTTGGGGTGTTAAACATTTTTAAAATAATGGAGCCGCAGCAGAAAATGCAGGGGAACTATAACTCCACAAGGGCTTCCCGCTGAGATTTTAGCATCACATCCTGATGCATGGGGTACTGGCCACTAGGTAGAGTGTTAATAAATGTACCAGAGGGTGGATCTGATCATGTAACGGCTTTCTTCTGTATGTTCTTAATAAATCTTCAGGATAAAGAGAAATGTCCAAGCTGTATTTCAGTTACTGGGGTTCGACTTTTTAAAAAAATGATACAGTTTTTTGCTTAGATTGTCTCTGTGAAGCTTTGCTTTGATTTTTTTTAAAAAAAAATTGATCTGGTTTGTTTCTTCAGCCAACCTATGAAGTTTTCACCTGGATACTATTATCGTTATTAATTTATCTTATTTCTGAAAAAAGAGAGACCCAAACCTTAGAGACTGTGGAATTCCCTGCCACGGGAAGCTAGCTTGGCTTACCCACTGCTGTACTTCTGCTGCAAGGCAAATACCTGCCTGTATGCTAGACCCTTGCATGATAACTGTTTGGAACAGAAAGTATTTTTACCTAGGTGGTGTTGAATGTGGACATTTATCATTATTTTTATGTTTTGACTGCTTTTGAAATTAATTTTCATGTATTTTCATGTGTTTTAAATTCAACTATTTCTATACTCCTAATTCAGATTGTTAGCTATCTTGAATCCCATATTGAGAGAAAGGCAGGATACAAATTAAATAAATAAGGTAATAAACGAATTGGAAATTATTGTGGAATTGCTTTTCAATGCCCTACTCAGTGTAGGCTCTGTCAGATGGCCATTCAGCCTCTGCTTAAATGCTTCCAAAAATAGAGAACTTTGTGTTATTTCAAGTCATTTCTAAGTTATGATGGCCCTAAGGCAGTGTTCCCCAACCTTTTTTGAGCCGCGGCACACTTTTTACATTTACAAAATCCTGGGGAACACCACCAACCAAAATGACACAAAATGACACTCTAATACAGTAATACATATAGTTAATATGTTTTAAAAATATGTTTATACACTCAGTGTGAAACCTTGGCCTGTTTTGATGAACACAACATAGAGTTATAGTTCACCCGCAATCAAAGAGCATCCTGAACTCCTGCAACAATGGAATTGAACCAAACTTGGCACACAGAATTCCCATGACCAACCAAAAATACTGGAAGGGATAGGTGAGCACTGACCTTGAGTTTTGGAGTTGTAGTTTACCTACATGCAGAGAGCACTCTGGACTCAAACAATGTTGGATCAGGACCAAACTTGGCATGAATACTCAATATGCCCAAATGTGAACACAGAAGGAGTTTGGGAAAAATAGACCTTGACATTTGGGAGTTACAGTTTCTGGGATTTATAGGTAACACACAAACAAAGAGCGTCCTGAACTCTTGCAACAATGGAATTGAACCAAGCTTGGCACACAGAATTCCCATGACCAACCAAAATACTGGAAGGGATTGGTGAGCACTGACCTTGAGTTTTAGACTGCGCAGCTCCCCGGGGGTCAGCGGGGCGGCCTGGGCGGGCATCATGGAGCCGGCGAAGCAGGCAGGAAGGAAGGCAGTGGCGGGCAAGGAGCCGGAGGGAGGCTGAGCGCGGTTTCGTGCGCACTGGGGAGGAGGGAGGGAGGGGGAGGAGGGAGGGGGAAGAGGGAGGGCGGGCCCCTGCGGGAGAAAGGCTCCCAGGGAGTCGTGAACTGGGAGAAAGGCTCCCAGGGAGGGCCTGAGCACCTCGTGGAGCCTTTCTCCTGGCTCATGGCTTTGCCGAGCCCAGCGGAGCCGCGAACAGGGAGAATGGCTCCCAGCAGGGCCCAGGCCCTGCCTGGGAGCCGAGTTTGGCCGGCTTGGGTTTGTCACCGAGCTTGGCGGAGCCACGAACTGGGAGAAAGGCTCTCAGGGAGGGCCTGGGCACCTCGGGTTGCCTTTCTCCCGGTTTGTGGCTCCGCCGAGCCCAGTGGAAGATGCGAGCCTGCCAAACTCGGCTCTCCGCCCTTTTTCTTCTTCTTTGCCACCTGGCCCTTCCTCCTCTTACTCCTCCTCCCCCAAGCAGCAGCAGAAGTTCAGCAGGAGGGGGAGAAAGGGGGAAGAGAGGTTTTCCTCAGCACAGCAGGTGATCTGTCACGGAACAGTAGTGTGCCACTGAACACCAGTTGGGAAACACTGTCAGGACCATGGGGGAGTTGCAAGTGGGTTTCAGAGAGATGCCAAAGTCCATCAGAAAACATATATTTCTGATGATCTTAGGAACCCCTTTGGCAGAGAAGGCTGAAGATCTCTCTGTCTTTCCTCCTCTTCCTTTTTGGAAACAGATGGCGAATCCTCCCACCAAAGCCCTCCTCCTGCTGTAATTGACCACTCTCTCAACTGGCCTCTCAGCTGTTTCTGAGACTCAAAAGTGGGGAGGAAAGAGCAGGTGTGCTCTGCACATGGCAGTGTGGTGTGCATGTGCAGGCAAGGGTGTGTGAGGCTGGAGGGTGTACCTTCATGGCATGGGGGTGCTGTGTCGGGAGTTTGGCCCAATTATATCATTGGTGGGGCTTAGAATGCTCTTTGATTGTAGATGAACTATAAATCCCAGCAACGACAAGCTCCAAAATGTCAAGGTGTATTTTCCCCAAACTCCACCAGTGTTCACATTTGGGCATATTGAGTATTCGTGCCAAGTTTGGTCCAGATCTACCATTGTTTGAGTCCACAGTGCTCTCTGGATGTAGGTGAACTACAACTCCAAAACTCAAGGTCAATGCCTATCAAACCCTTCTGGTACTTGGTCATGGGATAAATTCCATCATTGGTAGAGTTCAGGATGCTCTTTGATTGTAGGTGAACTATAAATCTCAACAACTACAACTTCCAAATGACAAAAATCAATCCCCTCCAGTATTCAAAATGGGTGTATTGGATATTGGTGCAAAATTTGGTCCAATGAATGAAAATACACCCTGCATATCAGATCTTTACATTACAATTCATAACATTAGCAAAATTAGAGTTATGAAATAGCAATTAAAATAATTTTATGGTGGGGGGTCACCACAACATGAGGAACTGTATTAAGGGGTCGTGGCATTAGGAAGGTTGAGAAACAGCTGTATTAGAGGGTTTCCTTGACAAGATATATTCAGACGGGTTTGCCATTCCAAGATGGGAGGGAAGATAGTGTGTTCTTCCTCAGAGACTGTTATCTAGTTCTTTTTCAACTGCAGACCTATGCAGTTTCCTGGCACCAGGTCCCTTTAATCCAGCGGAACTTACAAACTTTGCTGTGATATCATATAATAAGAAAATCATAGAGCTGAAAGAGACCACAAGGGCCAGCCAGTCCAGCCCCCTGCTATGCAAGGAAATACAATCAAAGCAGTCCTGAAGGATAGCCATCCAGGCTCTGCTTAAATACTTCCAGAGAAGGAGACTCCGCCACCCCCTGAAGCAGCGCATTCCACTGCAATAGTTATCATGCCTATCTTAAGTGTTAAAGAAAAAAAATAAAAATATTCCTATTGACCCACTTAATATGAGCATATCTTTTAAATTCTGTGGCTGGCTGAAGATGCTTTTCTTATTTAACATTTTTACCTGACAGTTTTCACTACAAAATTGGAATGGGCCACATTCATGCTGGCCATTCTTAATCTGCTTGGTCACTTCCAGATTTTAGAAGTTTATGGCAATTGTAAATCTATTAAGCCACAAATTTGCACATAATAAAATGAAACAGCAAGCTGTTAAATGAAAACACAGTCCTACGGTACAGAACATTTTCCAGGGAAAGTCACCAAAGCTGCTGCCTTTGCTACTGATGCCGTCCTTTGAGAAATTCAATCAGGCTGATTGAGGAAACCTGGAGTGAGTTGCCTGTTCCTTCCTCCAGTTCATAATTGCCCTGTAGACCATTTAATCATCCATAGATGAAACAAAGCCCGTGCTGTGGAGCACCGGAAGCAGAGGCATGCACTTATCAAATGTTTCCTACCCACAAAGCATAACTGGGGACCCATCTCTGTGTTTTGAGCCGTCATGCTGCCCAGCTGGGGAGCTGAAAGCAGACTACCTCTTCCTGTTGTCTCTATGGTGGCCTTCCTCAATGCCTTTATTTTATTGCACTCAAATATATAATACAGCCAATTTTCCAGAAGTACTTTTCAGGGCTGAGGATAAAATGCTTTTTAAAAAGACAGGCAGATGAAATTGTGGGTGTGTTGAGTTCTCCCCGCACCCCAACCCAACCCAACCCAAATAATGGAGTCAAGGACTCTTTCTACCAGGATAAGAAAAATGTAAGCTATGCACTCACTGTATTAAAGAGAAACATCTATTTATTTTACACAAATACTTCATTTTTTGAGAAATCATTGCATTTTACTAAAGGAAGTGTGCTTTTTAATTTCTCTTTCCCCCAACAATATTGGAAGCTAGATTAGACTGAAAATCCCAGTCTCAACAAAAGTCCCCCAGTAAGATGGTTGTGGGAGTGGAAATCTCAATGCAACCCCCCCCTCTCCACATTCAAGCCCTGCAGTTGCTATACATTACACTGTACATATGATTTTTTATTTTGTTTTTGGACATATGTGTGCCCAGGAGAGAGTTCTGGGTTTTTGCCTGCCACTTTTGAACTCTTGCTTGCTGAGGTGTTCTTGCGAGTATCTGTGTAGATCTTTGTAAAAGCAACCAGAAGTGAAAGTGCAATGTTTATATGACACACACTGTAAACAGGTGCTGCAGCTCACTTAAAGGGCTTTAAACCAAATAACCAAAGTCAAGGAATACTGTGAATTAGAACCCTTAATGTGCATCAGTGCACTTTAGTGTAAACCACTTTGCATGGTGAAAGTGATTAAGGGACAGGACACACTGGCAGTCTGCACATGTACATTACAGAGAGTGGAGTTGAGAAAAAACCCTCATTCTACGGATTCTGGAACCAGTGTGAGTTTTGCATGTATGAGCACTATCCCTATCCAGGCTACAAACCAGTTGCAGAACTTCCCATCTAATCATCTGCACACCAAAACCACTTCCTTCTCTGTTTCACACCAAACTTGGCGGTCTGTGTAGATGTAACCCAAGTTAGAAAACCAGGAGCCCCCATCTATCACATTAATTGCTTTGGAAAATCTGCCTTTAGCTGAGATTTGAAATCCATTTTCTCATGACTATAAGCTGTTTGTCTTGTAGGTATGAAATCATGCAACACATGGCATGTTATACTCAGTTATATTTTCACTGTATTTTGGACACCATTGTTTTATCTCTCAAAAGAATGCATCCACAAGAATGCTCACCATTGTTTAGACATTTGATTTCCCTCTGCCCCCCTCCCCTCACCAACCTTTCTCTAAAAAGCCATTTGTCAAGAAATTTTGAAAGGATTTTAATTCACAAAAACACTTACTGCTGAGTAATGTGTGCCAATTAAGTTCAATTCACTGAATCAACAGTTTCCTGTTACCTGTTCCTTCAGGTAGAACAGCGGCTGATACCCCTGCCCTTTCCCAGGCTTCTGTGCAGGGACCTTTCCTGCCTGAAAACAGTGGAGACACCTGTTTGGGGAGCATGGAAGGCTAGCACCTGAAATCTTAGGAATGGGTCTGCTATTGAAAACAGGGTGCCCGATAAGGCAGCCACTGTGATAGGCAGTGGAAATTTGATAATGGAAGGAGATGCCTAATAGATTAATCTGATGCGATTTGCCAAAACACAGGGTTTTCTGGAAGATTATCCACACTCGCAATAGGAAGCCCTTTGTCTGGGGAAAGTCCCCACTTATCATTGTATTCTTTATCTCAATAAGAAACATAATGGTTTACTTGTTTACATGGCATGGCAGCTATATTCAGTGCTGGGCTTAAGAACTGTGAATTCCCTTTCATTTGAAATGTGTCCAGCTTTGCAGGTTATTAAGCAGAGGGGAGACAAGCCTTTGGACGCACACAAATTTAAATTGGCCTTGCTTAGATTGGCAAAAATGAATGTTATTTCATCCACTGGGAAAATGTTTGACTTCCTGCTCAAATACTTTTTGGATGGGAATCACAAGCGCATTTGCAGTCATCATATAGGCATCTGTATATACGTGTATATTTTCTAAAAAAAGGCTAAGTGGTACGTCTACAGAACTTTATTTGTTACTATATACCAGTTTTTTCCTGCTTCACTAATATTCATTATTTTATTAGCTTGTCTTTACCTCTTCAGCTTCCCTTTGCTAACTATAAAATATGACTGGCGGCTTTGCATTATTTATATTGCACAAGGGGTTGGAGTAATGCCCTGGCGTGCCTTGGTAGAGAACAACTTCTGGTTTCTGGAATTGATTTTTAAATACCTTACACATCCGGGACTGCAGAACTACCAGAGCGCTGTGTTCCCCGCAGTTAGAAAATAAACAAAATTACCATGTTGGAAAACAGATTTATCAGAGCCCCTTTAAAACCAATCTCCTGTGGGAAGGGGGGCTTTTTCCCCTTCATATTGTGCCATGTTTAGGGACGTTCTTCCAATGAGGAGCAATGGGAACAATAACCACAGTTTTATGAATCTCAAGCCCAATCTGTGCTCACTTCTGTGAATTGTTTACCTTTCCTCAGAGCTCAGCTGGCTGGGGGATTCTGGGAGTTGTGGTCTAAAAAGGACCTTTTTCTGAGCTTTACTTCTGAGGGAGGCATTCCTGAAAGTTGCTGCTGCTGCAAAAACAATTCATGTCTTGCTGTGCAAACAAAATAAAGTGTCACTTGCATGAAGGACAAATAAGGGAGAACTCCTGTCACTCGGGCTGTTGACTGAATTCTCAAAGTTTCTCTGCCTGCCCCTGTGGCTGAAGTCATCACATTGTCAGGGAAGAGGAAGGAATAGAGATTATAAAAGGGGGGGGGGACGGGATGGGACTCTGGGATGGAAATCTGATAAACACATCAGAAAGAATGGATCTCAAAAGAATTGTCTGTCTAGACCAGAGGATGGCTGCACAGAAAAGAAGTCTGTGGTTTAGGCTGTTGAAAATGGATACAATGTAATGAAAAATGACCACCAGGTAGGACTTGGCACCGTCAGAAGGATTTGAGTCTCCTTATAGAGCGCAGTTGAAAGGTTTACAGATTTGTTGGAAATCCACTTTCTTCTTTTCATCTCACACATTTATAGTTTACCTTATATGCTTTACAGTGTGTTCAAAAACTCCGTCCCCCTCCCCTTGGGTTCCTTTTCTCCTCCATCCCTCTTCCATAAAGCATCAGCTTGACTCTGGATTCTGAGGAAAGGTTCTCATGCAGACTTCTTTGTTCCAGCAACGATTTCAGCATATGACTTTTTACACCCATTGTAATGGATGGAAAAAGAAAAGTCCTTGCCAGAAATATGCCCTTGCCTGTGCCAAGATGCTTTGCCATCCAAAGCAGGCCTGTTAGACAAAGCACCCCCACAATCCATGCAGTTTCAGAGGATTTTGGGTTGAAAAGCAGATTTTTAAATATGGTTTGTTTAATGACTTTGAAACTTTTTTAATACTGGATTTTAAGAAATATTTTATTTTCATCTATTTTGTGACCTGCTCTGTGTTCCATTCACAGGGCAGGTCACAACACAGAAAGGTGAGCTATAAATTAGAAAAAGCAGATTTACTTCCATAGATGTTCCAGCAGGTTTTCGAGAATGATTAGTCCCTAGGCCCGTCCCTAGGCCATCAGAAGATCCTCCTGTTATATATATATATATATATATATATATATATGTCCTTGTATGTCTTATATGCCTTGTATATGCTTTGTATGCCTTGTATGTCATAATCGGCAGGAATTGTCTGCTGTATGTGTCCTGTAATCCGCACTGAGTCCCCTTCGGGGTGAGAAGAGCGGAATATAAATAAAGTGTATTATTATTACTCTTTCTACAGTTTATCCATTTCCCTGGCCCAATGATACACTGTTGCACTATCCCTTGCCCAGTCCTTTATATTTGGCCATGTCCATTTTGAAATCCTGGCCATTGGTATTTTGAACCCATCTGATGGAGTTATAATGAAATTGGGTTTTAAATTTGTGTGTGTGTGTGTGTGTGTGTATATGTTTTAACAGGAATACAGTATATGTTTTATTATGTTTATTTTAATTTATCTGTATTGTTTTCCTTTGGGGCAATTGAATTGTTTGCCTCTGAGTCCCCTTGGGGAGATAGGGTGGTATACAAATTAATAATAATAATAATAAAAGCCAAGAGCCAGTTCATGGTCCCTCAGCCTGTTGAGGGGCCAGACTATAGTTTGAAAAAATAAACATATCCCTATGCACACTGCATAGTTCTTATTTGTAGTGAAAAAAAGGAATCATTAAAAAATACAATATTTTAAACAAAGAACAATTTTAACCAATGTAAACGTACCAGTCTTTGAATGGGAAGTGTGGGCTTGCTTATGGCTGATGAGAGAGTCAAGTTATTTGGGACTGTTGTTGTTGTTGTGTGCCTTCAAGACAGTGATATATGCTGCCTCAGAGTCTGGTGGAGTCTCTTTCTCTATAGGTTTTTCAGCAGAGACAGCATAGCCAGGGGGTTGAGAAGGGCAGGGTACAAATATTCGAAATAAATTTGACTGTGGCAGGGGGGCCTGACCCTCCCCCTTTTTCCCCAAGGGAGAAGCCACAGTGAAGGGCACCTTGTTTTAAAAGTGCAGGGTGGCAATGCAGGATGAAGGCGGGGCAGAGAAGCGAGGGAAGCCAGGCAGGAGCTTGGTCTCCAGGGCCCACTCTTCCCAGCCATGCAGCAGCAGCAATGAGAGCAGTGAGTGCCTGGGGCAAGTAGGGCAATTGGGGAGCCTTTTTTGCAAAGAAATAAAGATGGGATGGGATGCCCAAGGCCGGAACCATTTGAGGAGAAGGCGACACATAATTAGGGTGACGGGACTCAAGATACCACCATCTCTCTTTTTCTCCTCCTGAGGAGCCTGCCTTTTTCAGGGCCCTGGCCCTCAAGAAGGCACAAAGGAACAAATGTATTAAGAGAGGAAAAATGTCAGGAAAGGGAGGGAGGGAGGGATGGAGGGAGAGGGTCAGTGGAAATTTGAACTGGGGCAGCAAATGGCCCCTGGGCCAGACTTTGGACATGCCTGCTTTAAGGGATGTCACAGCTGTTGCATTAGGGGACATGAAGCACATAAGGGTCTTCTGCTGAGTTTGAGAGCTTTTTCTGTAACATTCAAACTACCCATCACCAATTTCACACTGTGCAGGACTGTTTATGAGATTTTCTCAGGCAGAAATTGAGGTGAGGTTTGGGTTTCTGTGATGATTGGATTGTAGAAAGAATGAAGGGATCGAAGAGGTTGTTTGCACAAATGCACAGAAGAAACAATCACTGGGCAAATTCTGGACAATTACTGGATTCTCTAGTCATTGGTTTGAGAGTTTCTGTTCCAGGGGATTTTGAAGTTAAATTCTAAGTAGCTTCTGAATATATTGGTGTTTTTCATTAATAAAGCAACAATTTTGAATATTATCTGTGGGTTTCACTGGATGACTCCCCTTTTTTGTTTTCTTGGTTGCATAAATGACCTTCTGGTTGCAAAATTTAGATCCCACCAATAGCTTGTACACTTTCTCCAAAATATTTGGGATTTGTGTTACAGGTATGCCCTAGTTCAACTGACATTCCACCTCTGTTTTTGTGGTTGTTTATGCACATAAGAGCTCTCAAGTAATATTTTTCTACTTGGGAGGTGACTTCATGATCTGATTTGTGAGTTCTGGTCTAACAAACCTTATGACACAGTATATGCAGTAGTCTTAAGGGGCTATCTTTTATTCATTTCTAACTATTGCATTACTGTTTTAACTATCAGAATTTGCAGTAAATCACAGGAGTTGTAATTTAGCGATGTGCTAAGATCCATAATGCACTGTCCCAAACACACAGGTGCTAGGATTTCCCAGGAAGAGAAAATGGCTATTAAAGTAAATCAAGGTTGTTATCATAGATATGCACATTTTACCCAAAAAGGAACCCCCAAGTATTGAATTATTTACAGGCAGTCCCTGAGTTACAAACATCTGACTTATAAATGAACCATAGTTCTAAACAAGGGGTGAGGTATCAGGAAGTGAGCAAAATCTATCCCTCAGATGGGAAATTCTCTCCTGAAAGAGTTTTCATGGGGAAAAGGTGTCTCCACTGAAGCTTTCTCACCAATCCTTGTTTTCACAACCAAGCCACATTTTTCAAAATGCAATTCTCACAGGGACAGAAAGTGGGGTGAAATCTTCTGAACATGGGCACAGATAGCAAAACAAGTACCACAGGGGTGTTACCCTTTCCCTATGCTATCAAAAGCTAATATATGGTTGGAGTTACACTTAAAATGTATATATTCTGATTAACACATACATTAAATTTAAGAAGAAACCCATAGAACCTATCTTGTTCAGAACTAGGGGACTGCCTGCACATATAAACACTGAGGCTTACCAGGTTTCTTAATGTTGGTTAACTGAGATATACGTAAATAACACTGTGCAGAAAAGCAGTGAGATTCCAACTGATTTTTATGTATGAGCTATGAGTCCCATTGCTAAGGGAGCCAAAATAACATAACCTATATATGAAAGAGGATTATCAGTGGGTTATGGAGAACTCCACGATTTCCAGAATTACAAAAGAACCAGTGTGGTGCAGTTTGAATGTTGGATAGGAATTTGGGAGATCACTAGATGACCTTTTGGGCAGACTGCTCCATTTCAAGTTGGCCTTCTATGCGGATACAGTGGAGGAGAAAGGAGAGTCATGCATGTCACTTTGAGTTCTCTAGAAGAAAAACAGAACACAAATGCGACTAATAAATGAGAAAAAAAACCTGTAGAGGAAAATCTTAAGAGGAGGAGGACATGCGAAACAGCTAGTATGGCGCAGCAGTGAAGAAGGAGGATAAAACACAAGAACTAGAAATCTCAACATCACCCTGCCTACTGCAACATTTTGTTACTGGGCCTATGTATGGGGTTGTTTGTTTTTTTTAAAGAAAAACGAGCTGGCTGGTAATGAAGACTAACACAAACAGCAGTGTGAAAATGCCAAATGGAATCAGACTCTATAGGCTTAGTGTTGTAGAGAAGAAAACACCCAAAGTATGCAAAAATATGTCTCTATATTAACACATTAGTGTAAATAAACACATGGTATATCACATCAAACATACAATGATACAAGAGGCGCCAGGTGAAATATACTCCCGGTACTTGCCCTATGGCGAATGTCCGCTCTCTGTGCCAAGCTGTATAGCGGCCGCCGGGTTCAGCGTCGATCACCCGAGCAGGGACAGGGCGCTGAGTGATGGCGCGTCAGCGCCAGATGCGGCCGTCGTGAGATCAATATTGCAGTAGTGACGCCAGCACGTTGGGAGTGGTATGTGGGATACCCCAGACAGAAGAAAACATGGATGGGGGAAACCCGTGTGGTCGAGGGAATCCCGGGCGTCCTATCAATCCAGCCTGGCAATCTCGCGTCACTGTGGTGCTCTGTATGGGCCGAAAACCATAGTAGGGAATCCCTGGAGCCGGCGCGGGAGGGGTGATGGAATCACAGGCGGGTGGGTTGGATTCACAAAAAACACAAAGCAGTCCGATTAAAGGCTTGAATGCTCCAAAGGGGCATTACCCCAGACTGGACACGGAGGTAGAGGCGGTGTGGCTTCTTCTTCACATGAAGGCTTGGAGGTTTAGCTCTAAACCTTTAGCAGAGCTAAACCTCCAAGCCTTCATGTGCCTCTTCCTCCATGTCCCTGGGGTAATTCTGCCCCTTTGGAGCATTCAAGCTCTTATTCGACTGCTTTGTGTTTTTGTGAATCCAACCCACCCGCCTGTGATTCCATCACCCTCCCGCCGCCGCCTCCAGGGATTCCCTACTATGGTTTTCGGCCCATACAGAGCACCACAGTGACGCGAGACCGCCAGGCTGGATTGATAGGACGCCCGGGATCCCCGACCACACGGGATTTCCCCATCCATGTTTTCATTCCTCTGGGGTATCCCACATACCACTCCCAACGTGCTGGCGTCACTACTGCAATATTGATCTCACGACGGCCGCATCTGGCGCTGTGACGCGTCATCACTCAGCGCCTCCTCTCCCTGCTCGGGTATCGGCCCACGCTGAACCCGAGCCGCTATACAGCTTGGCACAGAGAGCGGACCTTTTCCAGCAACCATTTGACATAGGGCAAGTACTTTTGGGAGTATATTTCACCTGGCGCCTCCTTCTTTTTGTATCATTGAATGTTTGATGTGATATTCCATGTGTTTATTTACACTAATGTGTTAATATAGAGACATATTTTGCATACTTTGGGTGTTTTCTTCGATCTACAACACTAAGCCTATAGAGTCTGATTCCATTTGGCATTTTCACACTGCTGTTTGTGTTAGTTGTTTGTTTTTTTGACATTTTAGCATTCAATTTTCCCTCAATATTTCTCAATGGATTTTTGGTCATTCAGAAATGCTGGTATCTTTTGGACCGTATTTCTTTTCTGTGAGAAGGAAATTTGAACATAATTTCCCACAGTATCCCACACTCCTGTTTCTTGAGTTTATGAGCTCTTATTTCTAATCAGTTATGGGGATTTGTTCAAACATGTGCCTTCCTTTACTGTTACGATCTAATAGGCTGGATAATAAAGCACCTGTATTAAGGCATTGCATACACTTTCGGAGAAATTTATATATGATTTCCCCCCATGTAATAAGAGCTATTGGGATAAAATCTTCAAGTTATTAAATTCATACACTTGAATCAAGAATCTATGTGAGCAGAAGCTCACATAATAAATGGGCTTTCCTGCTTCTTCTTCTTGCTGTAGAGCTCCCAAAAAAGCCTATCTGAAAAGAGGAGGGAGAGCCAGATTGCATGAGGCTCCCCCCCCCCCTTGGAGGGGTATATGTTCTTATATATACTCTGGATCCAAGTCATATCATTTCCTTTACCATATTCATTTTTAATGGAATGCTTTCTTATTTTCTTATAGCCAGTTTGGAATAAGTTTTACCTGATCCAACGTTGCAACTGCCACCTCCACAGATAAGGTTCATGATGCAAAACCTCACAAGCACTACATCTTCTACACTTTTTGACAGTAAAATACTAAAAGAGTTAATATTTTGCCATCACTCCTTTTCATTACACTCAAAACAACTGCCCAAAGAGGCTACCTCACTTAGAATTTGGATGTTGAGGGCCATCACCAGCAGACAACTGAAAACTCATGCAAAATTTACCATACAAGCACGCTAAAAGTTTGGTTGTATGTATCACATCTTTCTCCTTTATTTTTCATTTCTATCCCATCCAAATAGAGGTTTGTGGATCCAGGTAGATTTCTGATAGTTGTTGGGAAGTTTCCTGCTGCCTTGAAAGGCAATCCTGTGGAAGTTCTAGGGGAAATAAAAGTGTATTTTTTCTCTGCCTTTGTTGGGTCTGCAAGGAGCTGACCAGCAGATCTGTTTCAAGTGGCCTGGCATCTTTTATACAAGAGAGGAAAATCCAGATCACTCAATAGCCGGTTGCGAACAACCTTTCCTATACTTTGTAGATAAAATTGCTAGGCTCCACTATGATTTGGACTCTCTAATTCAGTGGATCTCAACCTCATTATGGGTCCTCATATGTTTTGGCCTTCAACTTCCAGAAATCCTAACAGCTGGTAAACTGGCTGAGATCTCTGGGAGTTGTAAGCCATAACACCTGGGGACCCATAGGTTGAGAACAAAATAACATAACCTATATATGAAAGAGGATAATTGTTACAGATATAGTGGATATATTTTTCTCCTGCTTGTCCACTGACAATGGAAAATTTAAATGCATGTAACCCTACAATCTGGACAGAATTCTTGGAGATACGAGAGCCAATATATATGTTCTAGAGGACTCTTGCTCTTCCTGGTTTATTAAAAAAGCTAGAAGAGACTGGCTTTGTTCCAGCTCGCCTGAAGGAAGCTGTTATGAAAGCATTACTAACAAAGCCACCCCTGAATTCCACCATTCTGAATTTCTGAATGAAATGAATTATCTAGATCCATTTCACTCTAGCTTCAGGCCTCATTAGAATACAGAGGTGGCTTTGGTCACCTTGGTGAATGACTTATGCCGGGAGCTAGCCAGGAAAAGTGTGTCCACTTTGATTCTGCTGGATCTCTTGGTGGCTTTTGATACCATCAACCATGGCATATTTCTGGATCACCTTTCTGGGATGGGGAGAGGGGGCTCTGCTTTATAGTGGTTCTGTTCCTTTCTGCAGAGGTCAATGTAGACAATAGTTCTGGGGAACTCCTTTTCAGTTTTATGGCTATTGGCTTGTGACATTCCTCAAGGTTTTTTTCTGACTAAATCTTTTAAACATACAGTCCATCAAACCTTTAAGAGTGGGCTACCTAGAAGCAAAAAAGAGTATTTTTCTTATGAAAGCGTGTGTATGGGAAGGCAGAAAACAGGAGTGAAATTTCTGATGCTTTGCTTCTAAGATTCTAAGAAGGAAAAAATGTTAGAAAACAAGAGATAGTTAGGGCACTGTGCTTAAGATTTTTGTTGCTATAAAAACAACATGAAAATAAAAAGTGTTATTTGAACTATTGCTAGGTTTGTTCCTAAGCTAATAAGAAAAGGTGGGAGACTGGGAAAACAAGACTTCCCATATATCTTTCTAAAGATATTAGATATTGGCTTATGCTATACCTGGTATTCTTCAGCTAGTCGTCCATAATATAGTTAATTTGATTCAACAGAAAAAATCATTATCATCAATAATCATATTAATTAAATTAATTTCAAGTATACTTAAGATTATTTCATTTACATATAAATCTAACAACTGCCACGTGCAAAATAGATAATTTTGGGTCATTTAGGTTTTAACTTCAACCCCTCCCCCCCATTTTAAACAACATAAGGGAAAAGGATTGATTGCCTCAAGCAGTTGACCACCCTGATAAATAAACCCATCCATGGTGTATGTGAGATCAAGTAGCTATCAGAGTTTGGAAACGCCATATTCTTAAACTACATGGCCACTGGCCATGATAACTGGGGAATTCTGAAATTCTAGTCCAAAAGGAATATTTTTCCAAGCCACAATCCCCCCCTCTCTGTGTAAGTGTGTATATCTATATCTATATCTATATATATAAAGGAACAGTCGTCATGAAAAGACCATCTCAAACAGAGAAACCTTACAACGCAGAAACACCAAACTTGCCAACAGAAATAGGCCTCAAGCAAGGTATGTTTGTAGCAAAGAAACTTTCCCACCAAAAACCTAAAAGGCCCCCAAAACAACGAGTAAAAAAACAACTACATTTCCCAGCATCCTCCGGGGCTGCCAACGACTCCCCCAGCCTCTACATTCTAACAACATGATTGGCTGCCAATAAGGCTGGATTTGCATAACTCCTGTACTGGCCAGCCAACATGAACATTCCGACCCATAATAAACTGTCAGGGCTGAGGGCCGAGGCACAAAAAAACCCACCCAAATCACTTCTGCACAAGCTCTGCAGAACGCCAGCAACACCACACACCAACAACTCCCCAGGACTTCAACATCCCACCCACCAGAACAACCCACAACGACACAGCCATGACCATAAGTAACAGTCCTAGGTTTCACCAACACTTTGAAAAATTTAAGAAAGCAAAGACAATCACTTACAAATCCCAAAACAGTTGGGAGACTACATTTTCCAGCTTGCCCTGTGCCCAAGGCAGCCGGCACATGCGTGGTGGTGCCTGGCTAGCTCCCACTAGTGCATCGCTGCTGCCGCTGGCTGAGAAAGAGGGAGGGAAGAAGAAAAGGAGATAAAGCCAGCATGCAAGGCACCTACGGCCATCCTCCCTCACCGCTGGATCAGGGCAGGAGGCCAGGGAGGCTAGGAGCACAGATTAGCCCACCTTACCTCACCTTCCCCTGTCAGTGGTGGAGTACGGCATGCACATTAATAAAAGGTGAACTACAAATCCCTAATCTCAAGTGTACCAGCCTAAGCAGCAGAGGTGTGGGGCAGAGACGCCTCTTCCTGAAGACCTGGCAGAACAGCCCCAAGGCTGCCTGGAGCCAGGGAGCGGAAGTAGGAGGCCTCTCCGTCTCCGCCACTGTGCTGCTTGTGCGCAGCGATGGCGTAGCGACATTGCCTGGCTGAGGCCTGGCCCGCCTTGCCCAAGCGCAGTTGCTGACAGAGAGGCTGCCGCCGCACCCCCCTCCCCCACTCCCCCTCCTTCCTGGCTCAAGGCCCGGCAATGTCACAAAGAGGCCTTGGGGCTGCTCCGCTGGTTCTTGAGCCAGGGAGCTCTGCCCCCCTCCACCTTTCTCGCAGACTGTGGGGCACGCACAGCACCGAAAATGGCCCAAAAAGGAAGGCAGCGTGTGAGGAGGGAGAACAAAGCCCGTCCGCCCCTGCCCCCAGCAGCTGAGTTCAAGTTAGGATCCATCTTTGTTTGGATTCACAGTGCTCTCCGGATGTAGGTGAACTTGTACTCTTCCTCCTCCTCCTCTCTCTTCTTCTTCTTCTTCTTCAGCTGAATGGCCATCTATCAGGAGTGCTTTGATTGTGTTTTTCCTTTATAGCAGTAAGGGCTGGACTTAATGGCCCTTGGAGGTCTCTTCCTACCGTAGCATTCTATTATTATTATTATTATTATTATTAAGCAGAGGGTGAATGTCCATCTATCATGAGTGCTTTGATTGTGTTTTTCCTTTATAGCAGAAAGGGCTGGACTGAATGGTTCTTGGAGGTCTCTTCCTACCCTATGATTCTATTAGTACTAATACTATTACTGTTGTTGTTGTTGTTGTTATTATTAAGCAGACCTTCTCATACCACCAGACTGCACCACAGCATCAACAACTCAGACCTCTGAAAAAATATTTATGGACTAAAATGCTCACAATCTAAGCAACTTGGCAATATAAATTGTTTTATAAGAACTGTTGTCCCAAATAGAGTGTAACACCACCAGCAGCACAAAAAAAGTTAAGAAGTTGTTTTTGAACAAACTTAATTTAGATTGAAATTCAATGTTCAGGTTTATCAGGGCAGAAAGACATTGCAACTGTAATGACAGACTTCCAATAGTGACAGAGTCAAAAAGGGAACAGGTCTTAAAGATACTAAAGATCCAAAGACCTTTGGGGGGCTGTGTAAATCTCCAAGAATAAGTGAGGGTCCTATAGATGTTTGTATCTTGTGCTATCAAAAGGTCCTCCATCAAATCCCTGGCATGATACAGCAACTTTCTCCTGGAGCTGCTGTATATAATTTCCTCTTAATTGGGGGGAAAAGAAGAAAACTGTAAATATGAAACAAAACCCTGAGACTCGAAAAGGAAGAGAAATGCTGCTTCTCACTCTTTTACCTTATCAGCATCTTCTCTTCTGCCTTTTGATTAAATACTTACTCAGCTTTCGATATTTTTTTTAGAGAATACTATTCATTTTTAAAATTTCTTTCCACAACATCCTTAAGACTGCCTCTTTTTTTTATTCAGTGGGGACTCCAGCTCTATATTCATTAATGACTATAGAGTAAAAACACAAACACACATTTTCCCTTCTACAATATATTCAAACAGAAGATTCTTAATTATTTTAATTTTTTAACATTTATTGATCAGTTTTTACCTACATATCATCTTTATTAGAAGAGAGCAGCTTTTATACAAAAATGCTCCAGTTTTTCCTTGGCTTTGATACAAACACTGAGAGACAAAACAAGTATTGTTCTCAGGTGAATTTTTTAAAACTTCCGAAGAGAGCAAAATCTTGGGTTTTGGCAACCAAAAATAGCAACGCTTCAGTTCAAATGCAGTTATTGTTTCTGGTTACAGCCCAAAGAATTAAATACTTCAAGAAAGAAAGGAAAAAAAATAAAGAAACTTACTCCTTAGTTCTGCATGCCATAACGTCAGCTGAAATGCAGTCTTTTTAATATCCTTAGAGCATACCCTCTTACAATTATTTTATCTTCTCCTTTATACCACAAGAGGGCACATTCCACAACACCTTACTTTCTCCCATATTATTTCTCACTATATTTAAGTGTTTCGATTACAATATGAGTGTTTTTATAGAATGTTTATTTTCCCTTTGAATTCTCTTCTAAAACAATATAAGTTCTGGTATAAAACACTTTCTTCATCCTAAATGGAAACAAAGTCATAATTTGGCTCCTGCTATTTTATTTGTGATCTTTTCTGTCCAATTCTAGTTGGAAGCATCTTGATTTTGCAAACCTTATTTGGAAAGTCCAGAGAAGACAAAGGTTTTGCTAAAATATATATCTTTAACTTTGGCATTTCACAAAAATTTGTGAACAAAAGTACTGGTAAGAAAAATTTGAAGGCACAAGAAATGAAAGTCTAGTATGTTGTTTACCTTGGAGTAGAAGGAATAAGGAGGGAAAAAGAATAAAAGAAGAGCTTGTTGCCTTAAGATTTGCATTGCAATTTCGGTCATCATAAATCTGAATTCCAATTCAGAAATGTACAATAATTTCTTTGGATTCTGATCCTCAGATAATTAAGGATTGTCATGGGGGGGGGGGTGCTTTGAAGGCAATTTTCCTGCTTCTTGGCAAGGGGTTGGAATGGAAGACCCATGAGATCTCTTCCAACACTACGATTCTATTAAAGGGAATACTATTAAATAATTTTGTCTTGAGTTGCATCATAGTACTTGTTACTATAGAACAGAGCTTTCCAAACATTTTGTGACATGCTTTTTAGACATGCATCATATTGTGACACAATATTTCAGTTTTTCTAACAAATTGGAGGTTAAACCAACAACCCCCTTAAGAGAGATGCAGACACATAACTTAATTCTCATAATTATATATTTCATAAAAACCTTTCATTTATATATTCGAAAATATATGATATTTTGCTTATTTCACATAGACTCAGAGCTGTTGCATTACATTCACATGACATGCTACAAATTGCAGCTGACACATTCATGTGTTGTGACACACTGTTTGGAAAGCTATGCTATAAAAGAATAGGACTATGAAGAGTTACTCTCGAACTATAATAATGACAACAATTTTGAAGTCTGCGAGCTTCAGTTGTAACTGATTACTATATAGGTAGATGGTCCTTTTCAAGCTCTGTATAAGGTTATCTAGAATTGTCTACAAAAATATAAATTCATGGTTGAAGTCAAATTGTTAAATTTATGGTGGAATAGATTCTTCAGTTACTAAATGGTAAAATCAGTGGTCTAATCTAGTTGGGATTAGCAACTGGATTTACATTTGTATAATTTTGTGCAATTTCTGCTCTAATTACTACATGTGACAGTAATTAATTATATCAAAACTGCAATGTCTGCTAACTTTATAAAGTGTCATAGGAGTTCCTGGTGGCACAGTGGATTAAACCCTTGGGCTGGCAGGTCTGCTGACCAAAAGATTGGCGGTTTGAATCCGGGGAGAGGGATAAGCTCCCATCTGTCAGCTCCAGCTTCCCATGCAGGGATGTGAGAGAAGCCTCCCACATGATGGTAAATCTCTTGGTATTTGAGATGCAGGCCTTTTTATGCAATTATCTGGGCGTCCCCTGGGCAATGTCCTTGCAGACGCCAATTCTCTCACACCAGAAGTGACTTGCAGTTTCCGAAGTTGCTTCTAACACGAAAAAACAATGTCATGTAAATCTTGTCATTAATTCGTGTATTCTCAAAAACCAGTTTATTTCATAGATGATTCATTGCTTTTAAAATACTGTGGTGTTTATACCTCATGAAATAAAACTGTAGCTCTAAGAGCAAATCCTGAATACGTGTACAAATCTGATTAAACACAAAATTTACTGTAATTCACAAACAGGAGAATGTAGGATGCAATGCAACTGTTGTCTTTTAGGATTCCTAATGTCTATCTGAAAAAAAATCTGTTTTTCACAGCTCTGTTTGATAGGCATTAAATTCTTGAGTCAAACAATATCGAATCAGCCTTCTTGTAAAGCATCCAGGTAACAGCTCTACATTGAATTATTAGAATGCTCTTCTCTAAAGTGTGTGCTGATGTGCTGTAAGGATTCATTTGTCAGAAAATAAATCTCATTTAGCTCACACTACATGGCTTTCAATGTTTTATATTAAAGAGTTTATTATCTCAGGAAGGGCCAGCCACATGCCACAGAAGGTTTCTCGGCTTCCCAAACAGCAATTCCAGTACAAATCCTTACACAAACTCACTTTGCCTGCCATGTTAGTGAGGTTAGTTTGGCTTGTTGTCACAAAAGCATCCTTGTTTTGCAGATATGTAGGCTGCCTGACATGTGACAAAATCCCTGCATACAAATTCTGTCATGTGTGAAGGCTGATGAAAGTTTTTGGGTAGTAAACTCTTTCCACAAACACACGGGGTATGTTCACAGAAGGGGCACTGGCTAAGTGCAACACATTGTAAGTAGACTGCTATTTTCACCCATCATATTATTTTACACACTATTTCAGAGTGTCCCTGTCCCCTTAATATCTGGGGGGAAATCGGCAACTAGAAGGACTCACAATGAGATAAATTCATGTATCATGAGAGAAATTCACCAACTTATGGCTCTTGTGGACAAAATATTCTATTGCAAGACATGAAAATATGCTGAGGCCTTCAACAAAATGGTTAGTTTCAGACTTTTTATGTTTATTGTTTATGCTTATTTATCTTATATTGCTCTTCAATCATATTCCCAGGATAGCATTACCAAAACCATGTAGCAAGTAATCTTTAAACACGGAACCTACATCCCACAAAATACAAAAGCAGCATCAGGCATGACTGAAATTGCATCTAAAAAGCCCAAGTCTTTTAGTTTAATAAAGAATCAATAAAGCAGATATCAGAAAAATATTTTTGGGGAGGGCATTCTACAACTTGTGTGTTACAGCCAAGCTGTTGCTACAGACTAAACAGAGACTGGATGGCCATCTGTTTGGGGTGCTTTGAATGCAATTTTCCTGCTTTTTGGCAGGGGGTTGGACTGGATGTCCCTTGAGGTCTCTTCCAACTCTATGATTCTATGGCTATCAGCTTCATAGATTCTGAAGGCAGGAGCACCCTCAAGAGCATTCTCCTTGCTAAATTTAATCATTTATGGATAGCTAAATATGGAGACAGGTGATCTTTCAAGGGTCCTAAATCCAAACCATGAAGGGCACCTAGGGTCAAAACCAGTATTTTAAATTAGATCTGGGAGAGAATTGGGGCCAGTGCAGCTATTAGGGGTGTTGCATAGTGTCCTAGAAGCATTTTCTCCTGATGTTTCGCCTGCATCTATGGCTGGCATCTTCAAAACACCAGGAGAAAATACTGCTAGAACATGGCCACACAGCCCAGAAACCATAAAACAGCCCCGTGATCCCAGCTGTGAAAGCCTTAGACAATACATACCCCCACATAGATGCAATATTTTCATAATATCATGTCAGAAGTCCCTAGACTGGTGTAACCTAGGGGAATACGAACATACCTACTTTATAAGATGTTGTGCAAGGGTATGCATTATGTCCTTGAGCAATGAGGCACCAGCATAATGGCAATTGGGAGCCACCTAAGCAAGATCTGGCTAAGTGGCTATAGAATTATAGAATCATAGAGTCATGGAGTTAGACGAGACCTCATGGGCCATCCAGTCCAACACCCTGCCAAGAAGCAGGAAAGCTATAGCTGTATATCAGGGAGAAATGAATAATTGCTCCTCTTCTATGCTTTGCCCAGCAATTCCTGTCCATTTTTCTTTCCTAGCAGTCACAGCAAGTAGTAATAAAATTACTCACTACCATATAAATTGTATTGCTAAAATGAAAATGCTTGGAGAATCAGGAATAGATTTTTGTATGGAAAACTCCATTCTTTCCAGGTAGTTAAAATAATTTCATGGGTTTAAAATTCTCTTGGCCTAGGTGTTCTTTTTCATCAGGCTTCACTTGGTGGATATTGAGGCTCTAGGGCAATATAATATAGATCGCTTGTGTCTAAAACTTGCACGGTCTTAGTATATAAGTTATACAAAAAGTAAATACATGTTAAAAAGGAAAAGGGAGTACATGTTAGGGTTGAGTATGCTGACTGAACATCCCAGTAATTACACCCCTCAAAAAAAAAGAAAAAGAAAAACCCCTTCTATCTGGAAACAATTGTATAGCTTTTTATTGATAAAATTAAACAGTGGCCAAAGCATACTGGATCCCGCATTTAAGATCATAGGATCCTAGAAAGCAGAGAAGCTCACTCAGTGGCTGAAATTTATTGGCAACCATAAAGCTATAGCAGTTGTGAAATTCAATCAAGCATTCTTGAAGTACAGATCCAAACAGCAAAAACATGATGAATAAAGCAAAACAAACCACTGAATTGCAAACCAAGGTGCTATTTGCGTAATTTAACAAGAGGCTATATAGAATGGAAACATTAAAATGAATATTTTCCAAAAAAGATTGTTGGCCAGTTTACATAATAAGCTTTGGATAAGTTTGTTTAGTTATGTTTGTATAATGTGGGTGGAAAATAGCCCAAACTAAGTCCCATTCTTCTGTGTGTGCTGGAGTATACTTTGGAAAATTGTGGCCTACTTCCAATCACTAGTTTTCAACTGGAGTTACTCTATTGAATCACTTGCTGAATGGCAAGTCAAAGTTTACATATATCCCAAATATTGAAAGAATTTACTGTTTTTGACATTGCCATTTGAATTTCAGTAGCTATACACATATTTACAAAATGTTGCCTTCAACATTGTTAATTGTGTTGTCAACGGTTTTTATGGCCGGAATCACAGGATTGTTTTCCAGGCTGTATGGTCATGTCCCAGAAGCACTGTCTCCTGACGTTTTGTCCACATCTATGGCAGGCAACCTCTGAGAATCGCTGCCATAGATGTGGGTGGAATGTCAGAAGAGAATGCTTCTGGAACATGGCCAACCAGCTTGGAAAACTCACAGCAACCCATTGTTAATTGTCTTTTTAGATTTGTACTTTCTCCCCCAGCAAAAGTTGTGCCATAGAAGAATTACATACAAAATATTGTATGACAATGGAATTGATATAAAGACATTTTAAAAATGGCAACTTTGGTAGAAATTACTTGATGTGAGTTTATCTTCCTGTGTTAAGGTCTATAGGGGTCTTTGGTGCTTACTTCTTAATAGACATACTTACAACCAGATTGTAAGGCTTACTGATTTGAGCATCACTTTTCTCTTTCCATTAATGCACCAACTCTGGGAGTGTGATCCTTCCCCTTGCATCTCAAAAGTCTGAATGTTCCAATTTAAAATCTCAGAAGGCTTTCCCATGCCAGTGACAATCTTAATAGAGTCCAATTAGTTCCACAAGGCACTTTCTGATGCTCAGGCCTCTGGCTTGATTGCGGTGACTGGTGGGTATTTCCTGTGTTTAAGCCCACATATGGATCGAGTAAAGCAGTGGCAGAGAGACTACTGTTTTTCCTTCCCTACATCTTCATTTCTTTTCTTTTTTTCACAAGCTAAGCCTCTCTTGTTTTTCCTGGCTCTGTTGTGAAAATACTGACCAGAGTCTTGGCTTGTGCTACAGGGACGCTTGGCCAAAACAATCCCTTGAAAACCAGTGTGGCAAAATGTATTTTAATCTATACATTCACCACTGAACCATGTGAATAACCACACCCACTGACCCATTTTGTGGTTTTAAAATAACACGGGTTTGCCCCCAGAACGGTTTGATTTATTTGACAAGGTTTTGCGAACTGGGTCTATCAACATTGGAAATGTTCTGAGGCTTGGCTTCTGGCTCTGCGTGTTCAGCTACCATGAGAAGTTAAAACACACTCTAGTCACCCTCTGCCTCAATTAAACTCGACAAGGTGGGTGCATTGTGCCTTCACGGAGACTTCTTTAAATAAACCATTTCATAAAATAAACAGATGCTACTTTGAAACAGATTCTCTGCAACAAAAAATATAATATTAATGTAGAGAGAGGATATTTGATGATCACAGCATATTTCGTTAAGCATCCTGGGGACACAATTATTGAAAGTATCTGGCACTTTTAAACAGCTCTGAATAAAATGCATGTTTATACCAAACTGTACACAGCTTCTGTATGTTAAATGATATGCCTGCCTCAACTCCCAAAACTATAGTTGTTGCTGCAGTTTTAACCCAAGCAACATGTAGATCAGTGCAGTTACATTTGTCTAGAAAGTTGAGCATTAGATTATTTTTACGCAGCTTCCTGAAGCATGCTCACTTATTGGAAACTGCAGGTCTGGTCATGTGAATATGTACTCAAGGTTATACCTGGACTACTCTTGACACGCACTTGACACAGTATCTTTGAAAAGTGTAAGACGCAAAAACCAGGGAGAGTGCTGTTCAGAAGCATGTAAGACCTGCACTGGCATTTGGTATGTTTCCAAATCCTGTTCAAAGTGGTTAAAGGATGGCCTTTATAACTCTTGACAATTTTTAACCAAGGGTGATTGTCCTGTACAAGCCTGCTCATTCTTCATTTGAAGTCACTTTGCATGTCCAACGCTCACAGAAATATGTTTGGCTAGGACTGGGGAACAGTCATTCAGGTTCTCAGCACTCTTTGACTCTGAAATCATAGAATCATAGAGCTGGAATGGACCTTGTGGGCCATCCAGTCCAACATGCAATATACAGAGTGTGGTAAATAATCACATAAACTAGTTATAAAGCATTTTTCAAAGTGTTAATACACCAATTGACATCAATACAAAATACATATGAAATACAAACGAAATAATATGCCCGCTCTGGGCTCCTACCCCACACGCTTGGTAGCGTTATATAGTGTTCAAGATTGTAGGGTTCGAGGAAAGAGTTCAAGGGTTCATAGTAAGATGGGTTTTCAGGTAGGTATATGAGGGGAGGAAGGACACCAAGCCCCTAGGGCCGTGTCGTAGCCAAAGAGCGGGTTGGCAAGCAAGCCGTAATGGAAGTCCAGGAAGCGATGGCAATACGGAGTTGTTTGCTGACCGGAGCCCAGATAAAGTAAGCATATGAGAGGCAGGAAATAGAGAGTAACAGCTGGGTCTCCGAGGAGTAGTTGGGCCGACGGGGATACGCTGTACGATGGTCCAACTCCCGTTTCGACCCCCTGGAACGGGGTCTTTCTCAAGGCCAGAATAGGGCAACACAACTCGGTTCCATACCAAATAGGTAGGGTCTGTGGGCAACAGGTTACAGTCAAAATACGGCTGCAAACATATATAAAACACCCTAAAGCAATTCAAATAACATTACAGGTAATAGTAAAGAATATCAAAGTATCATACACACATAGTAGTGGATACATACCTAATTCATAGAGGCAATTACACACATCTACAAATGACCAACGGCCGAAGCAAATACATAATGGGCCTTGGCTTGCTTATAAGCATAGCCAGAGGACAGGTGCAGGCAATACAGAGGCAGATTGATAAGGGTTTAAAGCAGAAGTTCTGTTACAGTTATTTTGTCATTAAGCCCTATTGGAATTTCTGTACCCCAGGTATGAATATACCGGGTTTCAGTTCTGCGGAGATGGAGATCCAAGTTACCATGAGGGGGTGCCTGAACCCGCTTTACACCAAAGAACTTGAGGTCATCTGGCCCATGTTTAAAGGTCTTAAAATGGGCATATAAGGGGGAATCTTCTGAGAAGTTTCTGATTTTCGATCGGTGTTCAGAAATTCTAATATTCAGATTTCTCTTGGTTTCGCCCAGATAGAGCTTTCCACATGGACAACAAATCCCATACACACAGGAGTCCATTTTACACGTAAAAAACTCCTGGAAAACAAACATACGCCCAATGCTAGGATTGAAAATTTCCTTATCAGGGTATACAAATTTACATTGGGCACAAGTACATCTGTGGGTTTTGGGTGTGAGTACTCTTTTTGCGGAGGGTTCTGAGAGAATGGACAATGATCTGTCTGGGGTTTTGGGTGCGAACGTACCCATGATTGCGCATAAACGCAGCAGAAATATTAAGGATATTTGTCCATTCCGGGGTTCTGGGGAGAAATTCCAATAGGGCTTAATGACAAAATGGTAACACAAACCCTTATCAATCTGCCTCTGTATTGCCTCATCCTCTGGCTATGCTTATAAAAGCAAGCCAAGGCCCATTATGTATTTGCCGTTGGTCTATGTGTGTAATTGTCTCTATGAATTAGGTATGTATCCACTACTATGTGTGTATGATACTTTGATATTCTTTACTATTACCTGTAATGTTATTTGAATTGCTTTAGGGTGTTTTATATATGTTTGCAGCCGTATTTTGACTGTAACCTGTTGCCCACAGACCCTACCTATTTGGTATGGAACCGAGTTGTGTTGCCCTATTCTGGCCTTGAGAAAGACCCCGTTCCAGGGGGTCGAAACGGGAGTTGGACCATCGTACAGCGTATCCCCGTCGGCCCAACTACTCCTCGGAGACCCAGCTGTTACTCTCTATTTCCTGCCTCTCATATGCTTACTTTATCTGGGCTCCGGTCAGCAAACAACTCCGTATTGCCATCGCTTCCTGGACTTCCATCACGGCTTGCTTGCCAACCCGCTCTTTGGTTACGACACGGCCCTAGGGGCTTGGTGTCCTTCCTCCCCTCATATACCTACCTGAAAACCCATCTTACTATGAACCCTTGAACTCTTTCCTCGAACCCTACAATCTTGAACACTATATAACGCTACCAAGCGTGTGGGGTGGGAGCCCAGAGCGGGCATATTATTTCGTTTGTATTTCATATGTATTTTGTATTGATGTCAATTGGTGTATTAACACTTTGAAAAATGCTTTATAACTAGTTTATGTGATTATTTACCACACTCTGTGTATTGCATGCTTTGCAGCGATTCTCCCCTTATTTTGTGTTTGACTTAGGAGCCTGCGTGCTCTGGGGCTTTCCCATTATGACTAACGCCGCTAATACCTTTAGTGATCAGCATATTTCGGATGTGTTGAGTAATTTCGCCCCATTCATATCTACGGACCCTGGTGACTCTAATCCCGCTCATCCCTCTTTACCCTCTATTAATGAATTGACTGAAAAGGAGCTTAGGTTTACTCGGGTAGAACTCAATGCAGCAGCCCTGGCGGACTATGTCCACAGTAAAATGATCCCCAGGGGACTCAGAGTAAAACTCTTTCCCGGCTCCTACAGTGAGGATGAAGAGTTCACCAAACGCTGGTTCGCCATCTTAGACCGGTGCTCCTTTGATATCATGATTCTTCTAATTGAGAGGTCTTCTAAGGAATTAGACCAGGTGCGAGTAGATATCCAATCCATTAGAGATAGTCTTAAAGACGTACTTACCACCCCAGATCTTAACCGCATTAAAGAGCAGTGCGATGAATTGTATCAGGAAATTAAATTGTTCAAGTCTGATAAATTTAGGAGGGATAAGGGTGATTATGATAGAGGAAAAGTCTATGTAAAGCCCAAACCCAATACTCTGTATAGGTCACGCAGTATTAGATTCTCCCGGGAGTCTATGGACTCCAATAATTCTGAGGAAGATAATTCCACTACCACTAGAGAAGAACAACCCTCGACCTCTGGGAGATATAACTTCCGTAATAGGAAAGACCCAGTACCCCAACCCCAGCCCCAGCGGGGTTTTCGCGGGGGCCGCGGGAGACGGGGGAAGACCTGATAATTAATCTATCTGATTACGCTCTCTCAGATGAGGAGCGAGGGGTACTCAACAGAGGCCCCTCATTTGTAATTACTCTCTACAATTATGGATTTGATATCAGAAAAGACCTTGCCTCCCTATACAGGACCATTCGCTTAAAAGACTTTTTTGCTAATTCTAATGATGTCACTCCTTCCTCGCTTACTACTACTACCACCTTAAGACCCAAAAGTACTTTCACTCCCTCTATGATACCGAGTAATATTCTGGCTTTTGAAGACATTGTTAACAAGGAAGTTTCTAAGGCCCTTGCTAATAAAAAGGTTAAACATTACAACCTGTCCAAGAGGGAAGTTGATTTACTACATACACTTGGAAATAACCCTGATCTTACATTCAAGATGGCAGACAAAGGGGGCGGGCTCGTAGTTATGAACACTACTGACTATATAACAGAGGCCAATAGACAGCTTAACGATGTCAGATATTACCAGCCCCTCCCCAGCGACCCTACCAGGTCCTATCTCAACTCCATTCGAAACATAGTGTCTCATGCAGAACTTATGGGGTACATTAATAATGATCTCGCTAAATTCTTGGTTAATCCTTATCCTAAGATCCCAGAATTCTACCACCTCCCAAAAACTCATAAAAACATCTCACCGGTGCCTGGCCGGCCCATCATCGCCAGCACCGGAGGACTCTTACAGCCCCTTGCTATTTTTCTGGACCGCCTCCTCCAGCCCACCGTACAGACCAGACAGGCCTATCTTCAAGATACCAGACACCTTATTTCTAAAATTGAAGGTTTTCCGTTGGAAGAGGGGCGACCACTTCGTGGTCGCTGATGTTCAGTCTTTGTATACTAATGTACCTTTGGACACCGCCAGAACTGTCCTACTAGATACTTATGATCTATTACAACACTCTGCCCAAGACATACCTCCCACCGAGTTCCTCATGGACCTCACGGATTGTGTCTTCGAATACAATTACTTCAAATTTGGCTCACAGTTCTACCTGCAGACAGGGGGCGTGGCCATGGGTAGTCCTTTAGGCCCTACCGTCGCCAACCTATTTATGGACTACCTTGAATGCCAATTTTTGTATAACCCGGATTATAGTTCCATCACTGACAACATCCGCGTCAATGGGCGCTATATTGAGGATTTCATCCTGATTATATCTAAGAACACCACCCACCAACAGGTCATTTCATGGCTGAACACGTGGGAAGACTGCATTAATTTTACCTTCAATTCCTCCCACTCTAGCATTAATTACCTTGACGTTTCCATCTATGCCCATCTTAACTCCGTTAAGGTGAGATGCTTCCACAAACCAAATGAAAAAAATGCTCTGCTTCACCATGGGAGTTTCCATAGTCATTCCCTTAAAGCCAATTTACCCTACGGGCAGTTTTTGCGTTTGAAACGTAACTCCACTGAGCCTGATCATTACCACACTGAGGCTGCATCACTCCATGACAAACTTACCCTTAGAGGGTATCCTCACAAGACCATTACCTCTGCTAAAAGACGTGCAGCCCTCGTTTCCTGAGAATCACTTCTCACCAAAAAAATAGGACCCCTTAGACAGGGTTGTCTGGCCCTTGACCCTTACTAGCCATACCACTGCCATTCAAAAAATTGTTACTAAGTACTGGCCCCTGGTTAGTGGTACGCTGGGCCTTGCGAACGTACCCATGATTGCGCATAAACGCAGCAGAAATATTAAGGATATCATTGTCCATTCCGGTCTCAGAACCCCTCGCAAAAAGAGTACTCTCACACCCAAAACCCACAGATGTGGCACTTGTGCCCAATGTAAATTTGTATACCCTGATAAGGAAATTTTCAATCCTAGCATTGGGCGTATGTTTGTTTTCCAGGAGTTTTTTACGTGTAAAATGGACTCCTGTGTGTATGGGATTTGTTGTCCATGTGGAAAGCTCTATCTGGGCGAAACCAAGAGAAATCTGAATATTAGAATTTCTGAACACCGATCGAAAATCAGAAACTTCTCAGAAGATTCCCCCTTATATGCCCATTTTAAGACCTTTAAACATGGGCCAGATGACCTCAAGTTCTTTGGTGTAAAGCGGGTTCAGGCACCCCCTCATGGTAACTTGGATCTCCATCTCCGCAGAACTGAAACCCGGTATATTCATACCTGGGGTACAGAAATTCCAATAGGGCTTAATGACAAAATAACTGTAACAGAACTTCTGCTTTAAACCCTTATCAATCTGCCTCTGTATTGCCTGCACCTGTCCTCTGGCTATGCTTATAAGCAAGCCAAGGCCCATTATGTATTTGCTTCGGCCGTTGGTCATTCGTAGATGTGTGTAATTGCCTCTATGAATTAGGTATGTATCCACTACTATGTGTGTATGATACTTTGATATTCTTTACTATTACCTGTAATGTTATTTGAATTGCTTTAGGGTGTTTTATATATGTTTGCAGCCGTATTTTGACTGTAACCTGTTGCCCACAGACCCTACCTATTTGGTATGGAACCGAGTTGTGTTGCCCTATTCTGGCCTTGAGAAAGACCCCGTTCCAGGGGGTCGAAACGGGAGTTGGACCATCATACAGCGTATCCCCGTCGGCCCAACTACTCCTCGGAGACCCAGCTGTTACTCTCTATTTCCTGCCTCTCATATGCTTACTTTATCTGGGCTCCGGTCAGCAAACAACTCCGTATTGCCATCGCTTCCTGGACTTCCATCACGGCTTGCTTGCCAACCCGCTCTTTGGCTACGACACGGCCCTAGGGGCTTGGTGTCCTTCCTCCCCTCATATACCTACCTGAAAACCCATCTTACTATGAACCCTTGAACTCTTTCCTCGAACCCTACAATCTTGAACACTATATAACGCTACCAAGCGTGTGGGGTAGGAGCCCAGAGCGGGCATATTATTTCGTTTGTATTTCATATGTATTTTGTATTGATGTCAATTGGTGTATTAACACTTTGAAAAATGCTTTATAACTAGTTTATGTGATTATTTACCACACTCTGTGTATTGCATGCTTTGCAGCGATTCTCCCCTTATTTTGTGTTTTCCATCCAGTCCAACCCCTTGCCAAGAAGCAGGAAAATCGCATTCAAATCACCCCTGACAGATGGCCATCCAGGCTCTGTTTAAAAGCCTCCAAAGAAGGAGTCTTCAAAAGGAACACCCTTTTGAAAATCTTGTTGCTTAATTCCAGTCTTGCTTTTT
This sequence comes from Anolis apletophallus, assembly GCA_030556195.1. Classification (NCBI taxonomy): domain Eukaryota; kingdom Metazoa; phylum Chordata; class Lepidosauria; order Squamata; family Anolidae; genus Anolis; species Anolis apletophallus. Next base: position 102,191,236 of record JARBWK010000007.1, on the reverse strand, counting down.
TAAAAAAAGGTATGACAGATGAATGTTTTTCAGAGATATTTAAGAATTCTGCTGGTGAAAAACTATTTTAACCAGTTTTCTTGAGTGGCCTCCATTTTATTCTACTGCTTTTAATTTTTCTCCCTTGTTTCCATTCTTTTTTTTCTTTAACATGTTATCTGATGTTTCCATTCTATGTACATTAGCCAAGGACTTTTTCATAAAGGGGACAGCTACCCCACAAAAAGAGAGAGAGAGAGAGAGAGAGAGAGAGAGAGAGAGAGAGAGCTATTTTTGAGAATTCTTGAGGAAACAAAGGACTGGGTCATAAAGCATGTAGTGCCAGCCAGGGGCGGTCCGAGCTCTCCCCGGGGGGTAAGCAAACATTATTTTGTCCCCCCGCCGCGGCTCCTGGCCGCGCCTGCGCATGCGCGGATATTCACGCATGCACAGTGGGTACCGAGCGCGCCACCCCGCCCCGCCTCCACAGCCAGCCGCACCGTCCTACCAGTGCGTGGCGGCAACAGCGGCCTCTTCCTCCTTCCCTCTCTCCGGCGTCCGGGCGCCCTTGCAGCGCGCAGCCGGCGAGGCCTTCCTCCCCTTCTTCCTCCTCGGCAGAGGCGGCGAGGAAGTGACGTCACGCAGAGGGGGGCAGGGGGGGCGGCCTTGGCGTTCCTGTGGCCCCTCCCGCCTTCCTGCCTTCTTTCAGATAGAAGATGCGCCTCTGGCTCTGGGCCCTCCCGGGGACGCTGCTGCCGCCGGGGGTCTCCGTGGGGGGTGGGGGCCACCCTCATGGCCTCCCCCCTCCTCCTCGGGTCCGGGCACCTGCCCCGCCTCGGAGGCGCCCTCCCTGTGAGTCCCCTCTCCCTCTCCCCATTCCTCCGTGCCACCGGCTGCGGAGGCGCGTCGGCGGGGCGGGGCGGCGCCCCTCCAAGATGATGTCGCCCTACGCGACTGCGTAGGGTTGTCTAATGGGAAGACCAGCCCTGGTGCCAGCTACATATAGGAAAACTTGTCACTTTTCTTTTAGATTTTATTTCTCCATTTCCCAAGGTGATTCTTGTCCAGTTATAGGTCTATATCAAGTTGCATGAATATTCCCCTCGCTTTTGAAATGAAAATGCGAACTTTGATACATATTTTCCTAAGCTATACATCACACTTCCCATAGTATAGCACACATATTTCCCTTAATGTGTACCATTTTTTCTCATGGCACATTTGTTTTAGTTTAGTTGCACACTTAGATTTGTATGCCACTTTTTCTTGGAAATGTATGAGTGCCAGCCTCATTGACATTCGGAACTTGATATCTTTATAGAGAAATGTGATCCCAACTAATTGCTTTCCCGTCCCTAAGGCCATATGTAATTGCTTTGATATGATATGAGGTGAATATATTAATATGAGGGGTATATATTGTCCAGAAGAACATCAAACAACATTGTATCCATAATATATTTCCGCTGTCATGGGCAGATAGTTCTGATGCAGTTGGAACACCAATTAAAATGCATATTAAGTAATGCATTGTAATACTATAACTTACACAATCTTTATATTTTTTAATCCACTTGTGTAGTGTAGATATACTCCAAATGTGTGAAATGTTGCAAGCCATTTTGAGATCTAGATTAGGTACAAATAGATGAATAAATAGGTGGACTAAAATAAATATGTAAGTACATGGGAAAAAAATTAACAGTAATTTACTTTCTAGATGAGATAGGGGAAATACAGGGGACATGTCCCCTAAATTTTCACTTTGTTCTAGAACCCCTCTCTGATTCTAATTTCAATTATGAATACAGCAAGTGGTGGTAGCCCCAAAGCTTCAGAGCTTCAGTGGCATCATTGAGGATGCACAGAATTCTGTAATATATACAGACATCATGATGCTGTGTGTGTCTGTGTAGGCATGGCAAGTCTGATGGGTTACACTGAAGTCTTGTGAAGCCAAAGCTTTGCCCATCCTAATAACTCTTTGATTTGTTCGGATATGTTACCATCATAAATATTTGCCATTTAAAATTCCGCCAAAAGTGGAATTGCTGACCATCTGGCACTACTTTGCACAGATCACTTCATATGGTCAAAGCCAAACACTCTTTTAGTCTGATCCTGTGATCACACTATAAGATAGGCAGGCAATTATCACAGTCATATCACTTGCATCCAAGTACCAGGCCAATAGACCACATTTTAGTTATTTATTCATACTATTATTGTCTTTGTTTTATTTTGTCTCTATACTTACCATGCTAAGGTACCATTGCCCTCCCCCCCCCCCACTATGTCATCCTAGGGTACCTCATGTCTCTTGTGACTCCACCTCTCTCTAAAAGCAATGAGGTAGGGACCTGCTATATATTTACACACATCTAATATATTGGTGTCACCACAGCCACATTTGTATTTTAGTCTAGGCCACTAGTGAAGCCAAGAAAATGTGTTTGTGAAACTCAAATGAGTTGATTCTTTTCCTGGCAACTTTCTTCACTGCCCAGCTTTCACTTATCAGACACTCAATCCACTTCATCATTTCCTGTTTTTCCCAAATGTAGACATTTTTACAAGGTTTATATTTACTGGATTGTGGCCCGAATCTTATTAGTAGTTAGTTACAACCAAAGTAAGGTCCATTGAATTAAAGTGCAGAATAATGAATCAACATTTATATAAATCATATTGAATCGATGGATCAACTCTACAGATACAGTTTAGATTTCTGTTTTGCCATACTTTTCCAATGTTTCTGAACCTTGCACAAAACTGTGTATGAGGTTTTGCTTCAGTGGCATTAGCTTTGGAGAGAAGCCTCTTTTCTGTCGAAACACCAGATTGGTCTGATGGGACCCAATTTAACTTGGGCTTTGCGTTTATCTAAGCATTATGAAGAGCTCAAGGTTGGAGTTACCTTGCCACTTACTGAGTGAATTCCCAGAACCTCTCCAATGCATTCTCTGTCACTTGTCTCTCTGTCCCCTACAAAGGCTTTGTAATCAGTGTTCTAGACTTGCCATACCAAAAGAAAGAAGCACAAAATAATAAATAGGTGCAAATAGTAACAGGTCTCCTACCAATCCTTTGAAGTTAATATATTTTCTCTAAATTGATGCCATTGAGTTTTGATTGGTCTCTATTGAAACTGTAACAGCATGGTCCACTTAAATAGTATTTCATAAACCTAAATATCCCTCTGTTCATATTTTTCCCTAATTCAGTTTGCACTGCAGTGCATTTGTGAATTCAGCTAAATGTCTTCAATTTAGCCAGCATTGACCTTGAATTTGAACACAAATGTATTTTTGTTTGGAGAAAATAACTGTTTCTGCTATATGCTGCCTGGCCTTCAATGAAATGAACAGACTGCATTATGCCTGGACTGCATTTAAATATTCAACCTGGAATTACCATCCAAACACATAGCATATACAACTATAAGTGCTCCCAAAAATGGCTGCTAATATTAAATAAACTTTAGGCCAATACTATCTGGCAGCAGATAGTATAAGATAGAAAACTATTTGTAAATATAATATGGATATTATAAGATGGAAAACTTGTAAGATAGATAAGCATCAATATGGATATACCTTTCTGCCTCTATAAAACCATTTTCTATAGTTGACTATATTTTCTTATCGTTTACTGGTTTCATACATAAGGCTTAAATACTTCCCTTTCTTCCTTCCTTCCTTTTATCTGAACCACCTCTTAGCAAAAATATACAACTGATTTCAGGTGGCATACACATTCAAGTCCCAAACATCTTTCTTCTAGATCCTAGTTCATGTCAATACACCAATATTAATGGCATCGCAGATATTTAAATGTTATCGTCTCACTTTGGTATAGTGGCAAAAAATGTGCATAGCTTAAAAAGGAACTGCATCATTCCTCAAAGGAAAAAACATGCATTAGACTGGGATACATTGATTTGTAAGTGTAGAAGTGAACTGAGAACGACTTTTAAGGCCCCTTCCACATTGCACTATATTCCAAGATCTGATCCAAGATTACCTGATTTAAACTGGATTATATGAGTCCCCACTGCCAGATAACCTGGGATAAACAGATAATCTGGGATCAGACCTTGGGATATAGGGGCAGTGTGGAAGGGGCCTAAGTTACATTAGAGGTAGGAATTGTGTTACCAGAGGTCCATTCTACCAAATATTCATGGTGCAATTGGCCATTTAAAGGCCATATTCCTCCAGGAGTTTATTTTAATGCTAAAATATATTTTAATCTTAACTTTCTTGGTTTAAAGGGGGGATGGTGTACCCCACCTTAGTTTTGAAACAATGGGGCAGGTGTCACTCCAGGAAGCTTGTCACCTTTCCTTCCCTCATTTATGTAGAAATCTGAGCCTGTTTCCATAATAGGGGAAACCAAACCGTTTATGACTTCTGAAATGCTGCTCAAGTGCTGGTTTTTGTACACAAATCTGTAAGTAGACACATGTGTGTTGCATCCATGTTGTCTGACATGGTTCCTCTGGGAGGATGAGAGATTCTTACATACAACTGAATGGACTGTCCTTGTTCAATGCAAGGGGGGTGTCTCTAGGGAGGAGGACAATTCACAAACATGTAATTGCCAGTCACAGAATGAAGCACAGGCTCTTTCCCCAGTTGTAGATGAGGCAGAAGAAGAACACTCTAGGGAGAATGAGGGGATCTCAGGCACTTCTGACTGGATTATTCTTGATGTATGTATTTATTATTTATTTACAGCATTTATATTCTACCCTTCTCACCCTAAAGGGACTCAGAGCGGATCATAGAACACATACACAGCAAGCATTCAATGTCATTAAACAGACAGGACAGGACAGACAACAGATAGAGGTATTGGTGCAGAACGTGGCAGCCCGCCTGCTGCTGGGAGCCACTAGAACATCCCATATAACACCTCTCCTGCGCGAGCTGCACTGGTTGCCAATTGAATTCCGGGTCTCCTTTATTTATTGATTTATTTATTTATTATTTGGTTTTATATTCCGCCCCTCCCTGCAGGCTCGGGGCGGGTTACAACATATAAAACGGGCAGCATGCAACAGCCATGCAGCCCTACAATAAAACATTAAATCCTTTAAAATTACATGTCACAGCGCAATAAAGATGAAAACACAGAAAGTGCCTTAGGTCTGGGACCCCAATAGGCAAGGTAATTATGTCAGCATCAGCCGGCCGACGGGCCTAGTCAAAGGCTGATCTAAATAGGGCAGTTTTACAGGCCCTCCGGAAGGGAATCAGTTCTGAGATGGTTCGAGTTTCCTCTGGGAGGGAGTTCCAGAGCACTGGGGCTACCACAGAAAAGGCTCTTTGTCTAGTTGAAGACAGATGGCAGGAGCAGATTGATGGTATCAGAAGCAGATTTTGTTCTTCTGAACGGAGTGGTCTCGGGGGAATATACGGGGCAAGGTGGTCCTTCAGATACGCAGACCCTAGGCCGTGCAAGGCCTTAAAGGTCAACACCAACACCTTGAAGGCGATTCGGTACTCAATGGGGAGCCAGTGCAGTTGCCGAAGGATGGGAGTGATGTGCTCCCTTACTGGCGTTCCCGCCAGCAAGCGAGCAGCGGCATTCTGCACTAACTTGAGTTTCCGGATCGTCGCCAAGGGAAGGCCAACGTAGAGGGCGTTACAGTAGTCCAGCCTCGAGATGACCGTCGCTTGGATCACCGTGGCCAGGTCATCCCTGGACAGGTAGGGGGCCAGTCGCCTAGGCTGTCGTAGGTGGAAGAATGCCACCCTGCTGACCGAGGAGACCTGGGCCTCCATGGTCAGCAGGGGGTCGAGCTGAACACCTAGGCTCTTAACAAGGGATGATGGGCTTAATCGCTCGCCATCCAGGGTAGGCAACCAGCACTCATCCAGCTCAGGTCGACCGGGCCACAAGATCTCCGTCTTCGACGGATTCACCTTCAGCCGGCTGGCACGCAGCCAACCAGTCACGGCTTCCAGGCATTGATGGAAACAATCGGGTACGGTGTCCGGCCTGCCGTCCATTCTCAGCAGAAGCTGGGTGTCATCCGCATACTGATAACACTCCAGACCAAGGTCGCGAACCAGCTGGGCCAGGGGGCGCATATAAACGTTGAATAATAAGGGAGAGAAGATGGCCCCCTGGGGGACCCCACAATTAAGTGGGAGCCTCCCGGAGACCTCCCCGCCCCCCTCCACACATTGTCCCCGGTCCTGGAGGAAGGAGGCCACCCATTTAAGGGCAGTCCCCCTAACCCCAGACACGGCTAAACGGTGGGTCAACAGTGTATGATCCACAGTGTCAAACTCTGCTGTCAGATCTAACAAGACAAGCAGGGCCAACCCGCCCTGGTCCAGCTGGCGGCGAAGTTGGTCTGTAATGGCGACAAGCACGGTCTCCGTCCCATGCCCAATACAGAAGCCGGACTGGAAGGGATCAAGTCCAGCTGTGTCTTCTAAGAACCACTGCAGCTGATCCGCTGCTGCCCTCTCAATTACCTTGCCTAAAAAAGGCAAGTTGGAAACAGGCCTGTAATTGGAGGGAGCCGAAAGATCTAAATTCGGCTTCTTCAGCAGCGGTCTTACCATTGCCTCTTTTAATCCCCCTGGGAAGACTCCTTGCTCAAGGGAGCTATTTATGATCTTTCCCAGGGGGCCTCGTAGCCCCTCCCGGCAAGATCTAACCAGCCAGGAGGGACACGAGTCGAGGGAGCAAGTAGTTGGTCTAGCTGCAGCGAGTAACTTATTGACAGCTGCTGCGTCCAGCAGTTGGAAACGGGTGAAGGTGGGCCCGCCGAGTGGCGGCGGAGTCTCGAGTTCATCAACTGTATCAAGAGTGGCAGGAATATCCCGGTGGAGCGTCGAAATCTTGTCAGCGAAATAGTTCTGAAAAGCCTCAGCTGTTGGAGCCAATCCCCTATCATTTGGGACAGTCGGAATTGTTGTCAGTGATCGAATTATCTTAAATAATTGAGCTGGGCGTGAACTTGCTGACTCTATCAAGGAAGAATAGTACACTTTTTTCGCTTCCTTGATAGCTTGCTCGTAAACCTCTTTAAACTGTTTATAAGCTGATTTCGATGCTCCGTCACGGAGACTCCGCCACACGTCCTCTAGCTGTCTCTTCCTCCGTTTCATCGCCCGAAGCTCCTCGGTGTACCAAGGCGAGCGATTACTCTGGGGGATGAAAGTGTTAGTTTTGACTTTCAAGGCCTTACATGGTTTGGGGCCAGTGTACCCGAGGGAGCGACTTACCCCATATGTGCCCAGAAGATCACTGCGTTCAGAGGGTCTTAACATGCTTGAGGTCCCAAGACTGAAAACCTACAGGCTGTCCAGCACAAGGCAGAGGGCGTTCTCAGTGGCTGCCCTGGTTCTGTGGAACTCGCTGCCGGCCGAAACGCGGGCCCTGCGGGACCTGATGGCCTTCCGTAGGTCGTGTAAGACCTGGCTGTTCAGGCAAGCATTTGGCCTGACCGGTGCTTGATCTGCCAATCCCTCGCCTAGCCTTGCTGTCTTGTTCTGATTAGTGTGTTTTTATCCGATTTTATGTGTTTGTAGTTGACCATGATTGTTTATGGTATTTTAGAGTGTTTTTAGGATGTTTTATCTTGATGTGTTTTATATGCTTGGAAACTGCCCTGAGCCTCGGGAAGGGCAGTTTAGCAAATTAAAATATTAATAATAATAATAATTTTTCCCAACTTTGACACCCTGGAGGTTGTGCTCTATTCTGGCCATGGGGGTACACTGTCACCTCATCCTCTATGATGAAGAGCCCTTGATCACAGTCTTCCTTTCTTTGATCACTGGCATTTTTTTCTGGTATTTTCTTTATGGTGCCGTAAAATACCTCCCCGCTTAAGCAGTGCCTGATTTCTCTACTCACCACTCACAGCTGTTTCGAAACTACTTAGGTTTGACAGTAAGCTGGGCTGAAGGTCAGACACTCACCCTGATCTGGGCCTCAAACCGCCAACCTTTTGATTGGCATGATCTATTGCTGCTGGTGATTAATCAGCTGTGCTAAAGACCAGATAAATATAGGAGAAGCAGACCAGTTTAGAGCTACACAATCCAGTTCAGCAACAGACCAGTTTTCAGGAGATTTGCAGAACACCTTACAGCAGCATCGTAGCCAGTGGGGGGGCTTGAGGGGCTCCCCCCTGAAATTCTCAGGGTGGTCCACAAGAAGGCCTTACTGGTTCATTTTTTAAACTGTTATGTGTATTCATATCATGATGTGATCACCATGCTCAATATATCCCATATGCATGGGGGTATTGGGATAACGATACAAAAGATTTGCTAGGATAGAACCTCTCTCACTCAGACTCAGCCCCCCCCCCAAGTCAAAATCCTGTCAATTCTCAAAGGAGACGGGTGTTGGTCGTAGGCGACCCCCTCCTGAGAGGAACAGAAGCGGTGACAAGGTTTATCAATCTCATTGACCCTCCACCTTTTATGTTGGTTCATGTAGGAACCAATGATACTGCAAGGCATAGTCTTCAAAAGATCTGGAATTATTTTGAAGCTCTCAGAAGAAAGCTAAAAGATCGTAATGTACAGATGGTCTTTTCAACTCTCTTCCCTGTTGTATGACGTAGCCCAGGAAGAGCAAGAAAAATAGTAGAGGTGAATAACTGGCTCCACAGATGTCAGGAAGAACAATTTGACTTCCTGGACCATAGTCTGCTCTTCCAGGAAAATGACCTACTGGCATGGGATGGGCTGCATCTCACAGAAGTAGGAAGGAATGTTTTTGCTCAGATACTAGCAGACTTTAAAGTAGGTTGTGTGGGGGAGGGTGACATTATCCTGAAAGCCAGGTTGAGACCATCTGGATAAAGAGAACAAGTACTGAAAAAGAGGTAGAAAACACACCTTCATTTATTTATGTATAGCTAAAGTGTTTTGGTGTTTCTGGAATCCAGTGTTAATCTGTTCAGTATTTATAGAAACAAATATGACCCAGTAATGGCATGTCTGCTGTTCATGTCTGTAATTCACATGTACTTTTTTTGTTTATTTCCTAATTCTGCTAATTTTATTTAGGTATAGTCACAGTAGAAGTTGCAGTAGTATTTGTGTTTCTTAAAACAAGCCAGATATTCAAAGGCCTTCAGGTATGCACAAGTATACAGTATGTGTGCATGTTTATATTTATCTGTTCATTACTTCACTCTGCCTTGACAATCAAATCCTCCCTCGTTGGAAATAAACTCCAGACATGGTTGTGTGACTCCATTTCTCTATTCTCGTTTCCTAGCACTGGCACCAGGAGGAATAAATATATCCACAGTATCTGTTCCAATTCAGATTCACTTTTGCTTTACAAATTCCTTTTGCAATTAGCAAAAATACAAACTTGTGACAAGTGGCTCATGGAGCCATGTACTCAGGGCTGGAGAATTTCAAACTTTTAACAACAGCCAAAAAAACTTTCCCCCAAGTGACCCTTGTTCTACTTAACCCTGTTTTCATGTTCAACAAATTGTGATGCTAGTATTACACAAAGTTTTAAAATAGAAATCCTAAACATGGATGGAGCTTTTATGTGTGTGCGTGCGTGTGGCTCAACTGCATTGCTGGGTTGTTTTTTGTTTTGTTTTATGCAAGTTCCATCATTTTCTTGAACTCTTGAAAGCAACATAGGGAGAAACTCTTTAAATGTATCAATGTAAATAGCTATGTTTTCTCCTCCAGGCAGCATGCATAACCTGCTTTACGACTAGTGATGCGTGTAAAGATTTGTCTTGGAAGTGCTGCCTATTGGGTTACAAAATATTACATTAATGTCATTATGCCATAATGGCCATGAAGTCCTGAAATGAAGGAGGAAATGCATTATTTTCATTTAAGGAGTGGTGACAGCTTTAAAAGAGCTACCACTAATCTGTTTATTTACATCTATGAGCATTTGACTTTAATGAATTTCTAAATAATAAAATGCCTGATTGTTTATTGTTCTGATCCATTCAGTTGATAAATATGGCGAATATATAGTGAAGATATATAATGGCCATGACTGAAAAATAATTTAGACCTCCTTAATTTCAATGAAATTGGTGAGTTAAATCAGGCTTAACTCTTTTGCTGAATTGTGGACACCAAATAAAACAGAAAGATGACCAGTGGCCACATAACATCTGCCAGTCTAGAATATGGGGAAATTTATTTTTGGATGCCTCAACCAGTGTGTCCAGTGGGATTTTAAGTGTCGTAGTGCAACAAGTAACTTTTCCAAAGTCTGTGCCAGTGTGTGCTCTGAGTTTAGCTCAGAGACTACAAACACACAGAATTACGTGCATCTGCAAATAATCCACAGCATAACTTGAAAAGGCACAGCAAACCAGTGGTTAGTCCAGATGAAAATGGAGAAAACCCTTTTCTTTAAATCTGTTTTAGGAGGTATACAGCTGGACACATTTTATTTCTTACAAGGGAAAGCATTGTAACTGAATCACTTAACATTGTTGAGAATATGAAAACATGAAACAAAAGTATTGATTCAAAAATTCACTGAAGAAAAGAATCCAGATATCCACTGGTGTGTTTGATTTTTTTTAAAAAAGAGTACATGAACTGTTTCTTGGAGAAAGGCAAAACGTAATGCTTTGGCCCTGGCATGCACTGTTCAAGCATACATGAAAGCAAGTGTTATTTGTGTTGTTAATTTTACATTTTGCTCACCTTAATTGTATTAGCTGCTAAACAGAGCCAGGAATAATGGCATTTAAAAAAGAAAATTGCAATAATCTTCAGAAAGCTGCTCCATAATGGAGGAGCTTAATTAATTTAACCATTCAGCCATCCATAATGGCAGCACTTTATCATTTCCACAGATGGAGGCTGAAGGAATTAACAGTAGTTTTCTCCCTCCCTTCCCCTCAACAGTAATCTCTTGTTGTGTTTAGCCAATGAACATTTGCTTTTTAAAGATGTATTACCTTGCCAATGTAAGCATTTGCAATGGTTGCTGGAACTCTCAAGAACTGCATGCTCAAAAGAACTGAATGCATCATACCCCTGATTGAAGAAAGTGGAATTGGTCAAACAAAGAGTTAAACTAATGAACTTACATGTTTCCTTGAGCCTGTTTTTTTTCCTGCCACACATTATATTTCAGTCCCTGGCACCAACCCCCCATTCTAGTAATATTATTTCTTTTGTGAAAAGCATCAAGGTGAGATTTTTACTTTGCTCAGCTTCATTAATTATTTGGTTCTTATATCTTCTGTCAGCTGGAAAACCTTTCATGGGAGAAGCGACATGCCTGCAAACCCAGTAGTGTAAGTTATTTTTTGGCTTGGATTTTATGTCTGAACTGGAACGTTTTGCTATTGTCTTTGAATCAATGTACTGAGTTTTCATTTCTAATTGCCTAATACTGTGGAATACACATTCCATAAGATGTAAATATTTATAATAAATAATTGAAAATGTGACAAAATATTATTCAATGTATACATAGCAAGGGCTGGGATGTAGATCAGGACTTTTCCCACAAGCATTTCCAACCTGAAGCAAAATTGTCACCAACACTCTCCAAAAACAGTGAGAAGGCAGAGGGAGGTTGGGAAGGTTTAATGGATGCTTGAATTCTGATTCAATTCCCATTTCTGTCCAGCTGCGGGATTCCCTGCTATAATCTGAATCACGGAATAGGGCCCAAAATTGAAGTGTGGAAAAATATAGAAAGGTTTCTGAAAACTTTTATGGAGAGGGAGAGACTATTCCCAGTACAATAACATCATGGGTGAGGCTATTGTCGAGCTTTACAATTTGAAGGACCCCAGAGAACCATTTGAGAAAACTGTAGTTTCAGTGTGTCACTCACAGAGGATGCTACTGCTAGTGTGTAGGGAAGAGTAAAAAAAGGCCAAGCTAATGGGAATTATGTCAAGCTAATGGGAAGCAGCTGGTTTTTGTGAATTAGGTAGTAGGCTAGTATTTGCTTTTCAGCCTAGCCAGATGGAGCAGGGACAATGTCTGTTGCTGGAGCAGCATCTGGGAAATTCCTAAGGAAACAGACATAAGGAAGCCAGACCTCCCCATCTTCCAGCATTTGCCTCCGTAGCAGAGATGGACAGGATCCAAAAGGGATGACAAGCGGCCTTAGCGAAGACTTAAGCGAGCTCTGTCCATCCTTACAGTTAAAGCTTCACTGGGATTCATTTAAGATCAAAATCTTTCCAGGCAAGTTGGCACAGTGACTATGTCCTTTTGCAGCTGTCAGCCACACTCCACTTGATTTCATGCCAGTAAGCATTATTCAATGCAGTGCTGTTAAAGCAGAAACACCACCTTTCAAATGGCTGCATCTCAGAATCGATGGCAATGTCATTTTGCAACATGGAAGAGTAGGAAAGAAATGTGAGCTATTCTATATGTTAAATCCAGTCATTTATGTTAAAGTTATAAACTCATTCCTAAATGAATGAATGTTTGGGATCTCCCATGACAATTAATAGTCATAAAAAACAAACCCTTGACAATCATAACAACTGATTTTGATCTACTGTATTATGCTCATTATTCACCTAACTAGACCGCCCACTCCCCCAATGTCTGACTTTATGTAGTTTATAAAAGCCACAGGCATTTTGGCATCCCCGCTTTTTCTTATTCCAATATATTCATGGATTGGCAAGAGACTGACTGACTCCAGAACTTTTTAAAAGCCTGTTTTGAGGACTTAGCTTTGAAACAAATTTTATAGCATGCCAGATTTGAACATTCAGCTAAATCTACACTTTACTCTTAGGGTGTGTGCATACACACAAAATGCCTTTTAGTCTTATTCATAGATATGGATACAAACCCTATTTGTAGTAGGGGAAAATTGTTTTGAGCTTTGGACCTTTGGGGAATTTGGGTTCTTCCAGTCTTATACAGAATTTTTCTAAACTTTCCTGAGAACAGAATGATATAGTAGTAACACTTTATTTAAACAAGGAAAGTAAAAGAGTTAATGGAGTCTCTAGCCATTGCCACTACACACAGTAACAGATTATGTCATATTCATACTATTGATAGGAGGCAGATGACCCCACCACAGTTTATTCTTTTATTCTATTATATATTCTCTTTATTTATATTCTGCTCTTCTCACCCTGAAGGGGACTCAGAGCGGATTACAGAACATATACAAGCAGACAATCCCTGCCATTAGTATTGACATACAAGACAGACAACAACATATAATAGGAGGATATTTTTCCTGGTTGAACATGGTCTTCCAAATTACATCTTCGGGTGCTGATGCTCCATTGCCTGATCAGGATTGCCAGTATCTGAGCAAAAACATTCCTTCCTACTTCTGTGAGATGCAGCCCATCCCATGCCAGTAGGTCATTTTCCCGGAAGAGCAGACTATGGTCCAGGAAGTCAAACTGTTCTTCCTGACATCTGTGGAGCCAGTTATTCGCCTCTACTATTTTTCTTGCTCTTCCTTGCTCTTCCTGGGCTACATCATACAACAGGGAGGAGAGTTGAAAAGACCATCTGTACATTAAGATCTTTTAGCTTTCTTCTGAGAGTTTCAAAATCATTTTGGAACTTTTGAGGACTATGCCTTGCAGTATCATTGGTTCCTGCATGAACCAACATAAAAGGTGGAGGGTCAATGAGATTGATAAACCTTGTCACTGCTTCTGTTCCTCTCTTCACTGAAAAGTTCCCCATGGGCAGCTGTAGCAATGAAAGGGGTTTTTTTTACCTGCTGGAAGAATGGCAGCTCTGAATATTTGCACGGGGAATGGTTTGGATTGGATTGGACTTGTTTAGGAAATAATTCAGGCTATCCCCAATTATTCTTTTGACCAAGAATTCAAATATATTTCAAGTTAATCCAAGGTGAGCAGGGGTGCAATTGCCAAAGTCAGTTGATGTCTCATGCTTAGCACAACTTATTTCTGGCAGGCAAGTTGTTCTTTAATATCTCTTAAGAGTCTTATTGGGAATCTGGGCTACTTTTCACTGTAGAAAGTTTTCTGTCCAAATTAAAGAAAGATGTTTCCCTCTGCTTTCCCCCGCTTTCATGCTTTCATAGTTTTTAGCTATTATTGGACTGCAATTCTCCAATTGAAGGCATAGTCTTCAAAAGTTCCAAAATGATTTTGAAACTCTCAGAAGAAAGCTAAAAGCAGTTCAACAATGACCACTGTCCATAGCTTGTGTCAAGATCTAGTAAGTTGATCATGGACAAGAAGCTTATCATAAGGCATTGGATCAACTGAAAGGCTAAGTCAGCAAAGTCATCCTTCCTGCATGCTCAATCTTTCCATAATTCTCCAACCACAGTGTAAATTTTGTGAAGAAGGAATTAGCCAGGGCCTCATGTGCCTCTCACTTTTCCCTTCATATACTCAGCTCACTTTTCACTGAAAATCTGCCATCCACATTTGATCTTTACCATGGCATTCCAGATTTCCCAGTGATGCTTCCTGACCCCCCCCCCCCCCAAATCATTTTAAACACTCTTTGCTTGCCTGGTCTGTAATATTGAACATATGCATTCATTAGTCTTTTCTTCCACCCCCATCTGCTTTGCCTCCCATCTGAAAGTATACCTCTAGCAGAAAGATCTAAAGTTGTAGGGAGCTGTGGAGGTTGTTGGGTTTACTGGCTCCAAGGACTCTTACAGCATGTTGTCATTTATAACATTGCCAAAGTGTGATTCTATTAAAACACTGACTAGTGCCTGCAAAGACAATTTACATAACTTCAAAGCTTGAGGGTGCTGTTACTGTTGGCAAGAGCTGTATACAAGCCATGGCAATAGCCAGAGGGATCCGATAAATGTTTTTTTGCTCTTGTTTGATATGTATTAAGAAAGAGTGAATCATTCTTCAGCTGAGCAGGCATTTTGCACAATTTGATCTTCACAGGTCTTTTTGTCCCCTCTTGCAAATCAACCTTACATGATTTATGGCTATGTTCATATATCGGTTCAGAGTCAGAGGGAATTGCAAGGCTGCTAATCAGTTCAGGAGCTTGAACAAATTGAACATGATATATAGAACATCATAAGCTCTTTTGACATATCATACATCTGAATAAATAATATTTACTGCTGAGCCTGGAATGATTTTTGATAATATTCTGTAATTGAAAGGAAAGAATCCACAGGCCAAATCCTTTATACTAAAATTTCCTAATATTGTTAAAACTGTGTCATTGTTTGATATGGTATATGATGGATCTTTTTGAAGTTGTAGGAAAGAAGGCTAATAACAAAAAAAAAAGGAAGGGTTATAAACCTGGTGATGAAAAGAAGTGTTTATTAGATGAACCCTGCAAGCTATATGTATTTTAAAAGGTTCTTTCAAACACTAGTCTGTACGTTGTTTTTCTACCCGCTCACCATTGTGTGCATGTGACTAAGATCCAATGTCAATGAAATCATATGGTAATATAATCATGTGACTGGAGGCTTACACTGAATGACAAAAACAAGAATTTCTTGATTTAGATAAAGAAGCTGTGGATGGGGAGAGACAACTAGTTGAAGCTCTTGCCAATGGAGTTTCTGGGTTAAAGGATGGATTGCCAAAGACAGAACCAGGGGTTCTACCCCTCCCAATACACAGAAACACAACCTGTTGCTTCAGGTTGGCAGCACAGTGTAGGTAGGTACTCAATTCCTCCCCCGCTTGGTGGTACATGGAATCCTGTAATACCACCAGACCTAAACACTGGTTATGTTCTTGGTGTGTTCCCTCCAATCCTAGCACAGTGGAAAGGCACAATGGATCTGGCCAATGTCCCATGTAAACTGAATGTGTTCCATGAATATGTTCCAGAATACTCTCCAATGTGTATGTAGCAGAAAAAAATGATGTGTAAGACACTTGCTTAAAGTAGAAAATTAGAAAATTAGAACATTCTTAACATATTCAAAAATTTTATCAGGAATTTGAAGTCAAGGCTCTCACTCATCTGCTGACTTTTGTCTGCACTTCATACTGGCCATCACCAGCTTGGGGTGGATCTTCTTGACAGACCTTGGTTTGCCTTGAATCTAGAAGTACCTCCAACCTCCTCTTTCAAGTCAGATAGTTAGACCTATTTCCTGCGAGTTTTGGAAGATGCAAGAAGAACTCTTGTCTCCTTTCCATTCTTTGCATCCTTCCAGAAAATAAAGATGTGCCAAAAAACCAAAAACCTTTTGAAAAAGAAGCCTCTCTGCCCTTTTCAGCCTTTTCTTTCTTTTGAAGTTCTTTCTTTCAGCACACACAGAGACTAGACCCATAACCCCTTTTGTTAGGGAAATCCCAAAAATAACAGAGCACCCAAAAATATAAATAGGATACTTAACTGAGCAGAAAATTCACAGCAAGCAGAAAGGTGAAGTGTTGTGTGGCTGCAAAAATAATTTTTGAGGGTGGTTCCGGACAGGCCTTTATCCCAGGAGAATTCACATTTTAAAATGATCTTCCTCCTGGAAGTAATATGGCAGTGGGTATAAGCAAGCCTTCTTCTCTTGCCTGAAAGAAACCCTCTTTCAATATATGTGAGCAGCATGTACCTACATGTGGGCCTTTGCTAGTTTCCTGCAATCTATCATTGTCCCAACACGTTGTATTACAATATCCATTACCCCCAGCCAACATAGGCATTTGATTGAAGATGATGGCTGTTGTAGTGCAACATATTTTAAAGGTACCAGATTCCTTTGTGAACTTTGGAACAAGAGGCTTGTACTGAATCATATGTGAAACCCCCTTTCACTCTGTTAGAGGTGGAAAAGGGAGGGGGTGAACACCTGGGAGTCAACTATAATCGGAGACAGCTGCAAATATTTGAGATGTGATTTGCCAAGAACAGTACAGATGTGGACACCTGTGAATTCAGTAAAACCTATTATGAGCAACTCATTGCCCTAATGATGATGATGGAAGCGATGAAAGGGATAAAAATGGAAAGAAAGAACTACATCCTGCTGCTAGCTGAGCCAGGACTCCTGTTAGCTTTAATGGGAGCAGCAACAAAGACCCCCATTCCTCAATAGATGATCTTGGAAACAGAATCAGCATGGAACAGTCTCTGAAATAAGCCAAGTGTTACATCTTTTAAAACTCACTTCCTAAACTCACATACGGGAAATGAAGATTCCCTTTACATCTTGTGACTTGTTTGGTGAAGCTGCCAAGACCTGGGAAGGAACTTGTCACAAATAAGAAACTTCATGTACAGCAATTCATTCTTTCCCCAAAAATGAAGGTATGACTGAATTAAATGACATATGTAAATTTGTATCAGGATAACCTCACCTCTTCTGTAATGTAACTGACATTTGCTGTTACTTTTAATTACACAGTGGCCTCATTAATAACCAAGAAGGAAGTGGATGAAATAAAAGACATGGACAAACTGACTTTTGCCCTAAAAATTTCTTAGGGAAGACCCATAAAAAAACAGATTGGAAATTATATGAAGAATTTAAAGACAATCAGTAGAACCAAGGAAAAAAACCAAACAAAACCTATACCCTTGGATTACAATATGAACATTGGACAGATTGGACATATAGGATATATAGGAGAAGTTGTTAGAGAGTAAAAAAATAAAGGAAAGATATGTATTTGCATTAACACATGCATGTATGATAAAAGCAGAAAAAGAAGATTTGGAAGTCACAGACCCCCTTGCCTTGCCCCGATACTTCCTATATCTATCCTTCCCTTTCACTTATTCCTTTTTCCCTTCCCAAATGTTCCTTTTTCTACCTATCCCAATACCCTTAGATAGAGTGTTTTATTGTTTGTATGTATACAAAAAAAACTGGAAATAAAAATTATTACAAAAAAAACCCAAGAAGGAATATCACATTGGATGCTGCCTATCCTGTTGCTTCATTCAGATGTTTTTAAGTAAAATAAAAATATAGTATATAAGTACATAAAATTAAAACATAACTGTTTCTTTTTAAAATTGGGGAAATAGTTACTTTTTAAAAGTTATGTAGCTAAACAGTAAATAACTAATTAGTATCATAGCTATAACATTACTTTAAGAAAGTAACTTACCAAGTAACTTACCAAATGGAAAATGTTACCACAACATTTTCCATTTCTTCTGTGAGGCGGAAATGTTTAAAACAAGTTGGTGAATATATCAGATGTTCATCCCCAGATGCCATCAAACTTAGCCAGTCTGGCCACAAGGAGTTTGAGTAAATGATTTTCACATTTGAGGACTCAAAGTAGCGTACAAGAAATTAAAAAATGTAACACAAAAATTCACAAGATACAAAGTTAAAATGAGATTAAACAATAAAAGCATTGGACCCAAATTTAAACATGTCACTAAACATGCACACATTACAGTAGCTCAACAATTACCAACATCTATCACATTATTTTGGTGGTACAGGCCTTATATAGTCAATAACCAAACACCTGTCTAAACAGAAAAGCCTTCATGAGTTTCTCCCTTACAAATATATCTGTTTTATTTCTATCTCATCCTGAGTTTTTATAATTTAATCTTGCACATGTGGCCCGCTCATTGTGATTGTGTTTGCTTTTTCATTGTATTATTTGCATTGTTTATTATATTTTTATGCTTTATTTATTTTATTGTGATGTTTGTTTTATGCTTTTGGTTTTATTTTATTGTAATGCATTTCTGTGCTTGGCCTCATGTAAGCCGTCCTGAGTCCCTTAGGGGAAATGGTGGCAGGGTATAAATAAAGTTATTATTATTATTATTATTCACTTGTCTGCAAATAGAAAATCAGGATGCTGCCAATGTAACTTCTCTGGAAAGGGAGTTCCAGAATCTGTAGAGCTATGGCTTTTGTGCTCCCTGGTGTAATGTCTTTCCTTCATATAGTTTTGTTTGATTTCTATTTACTGAATATCAGGTATTGAAAGGTGTAGTGACATTGCATATGTAATTTCAGGGAATACTTCATGTGGCTGGATGTTTTTTCATCAGAACGGACTGTTATCGGACACCCAGGAGCTGCACTTCCCTGGGACCTCAGAGGACTGCATCTATGCTTCTGGTCTTACTCCCTTCACTTTTCTCAAAACCAATTGTATATTTTGGGGAGAAATGTTTTTACTATTGCCCCCCAAACAATCAAATGGTTTTGAGAAAAGTTTTGAGGTTATGGAAATGGGGTGAGATGTTCAGGTGTGTCCCCTAGATGCAGATGCTGGGGCCAGGTTGAAGAAGACCTGTTACATTTCTATCTTATTTTGCCTCCGAGAAGCTTCTGGTACAATTATTTATTTTCTCCTCATTTTAATATTTGCAACAACTCTGTGTGGTAGGTTAGGTTGAGACACAATGACTGACCCAATATCAGCCAAAGAAACTCATGACCAAGAAGAAATCTGACCCTGGGTCTCTTTTGTCATAGTTCAACATGCTAACCATTATAGCACACTGGTGCAAAGATGTCTTAATAAAAGTAGAGCACTGCATTTGGAATTCGAATCAGTCATTGAGCAGGCAGATGTGTAAAGACAGCTCCCCACTGGCTACATATCTGAGGACACTGGAGATCACTGTGCATTCCAACTGACATCTGGAATAAATTAGGGTGAAGGATCTGGCTGCCTATTCTCCCAGTCAGAGGAGAACTTGTTCACTGTGTTAAATCTGAATATTTTAAGCCAAACCATACTTTTTGTTAGGAATGATCTGCTACTTGTAACTGCTGCCAGAAAAACTCAGATCACACTAACTTCTTTTGGAGCATGGCAGATTATTAGAGCAACAATTACATTTAATTCGTTCAGATTTTCTAATAGGGATGATAGCTGAGAAGAGTGAAGTATCTAGATGAAATATGAACTCTATACACTCTGAAAGTTTCCTATTTAACAAGGACCGAGTACACTTTGGGTGTCAAGGAAAAACATAATTTGCTCCACTTGCCTCCCATAGCAAGAGTCTAGGGGTCTTGCTTGACTACCACTATCAATGACCATGCCATAGTTTTCACAGTCCTCCTGTACAAACATGCCCATCTGACCCACTCAACAAGTTGAAATCCTAAGGGACTTTACAGAAGTCCAAGAGATGGACAAAGACATAAATTGGTATCAGTATGCCCAAATTAAGAGTATCTTCCTTAAGGACAACGAGAGGGATTTTGAGACAAAACCAAATTTCTGGGATCAGGTGATGGTGAAAAAACAGAAAAAAATTAGTATGTTATATAGAAGAATTCTAGAGTGGCAAACACAAGAAGAACAAATAAAAGAATGTATGTTGAAGTGGGCGCAAAACATAGGACAACAGATTCCCCTGAAAAACTGGGAAAGAAACTGGAATGTCCATTTTAAATACACGTACGCGTATGAACTTAAGGAGAACCTAATAAAAATGGTACACAGATGGTATTTAACACCAAGGAAAATAGCCAGTTACAATAAAAACTACTCCAACAAATGTTGGAAATGTAAGGCTGAGGAAGGAAATTTTTACCATCTATGGTGGGGATGCGAGAAAGTAGGTAGTTTCTGGAAGTTGGTGCATAAGGAACTCCAGGGGGCCCTGAAGCTGAAACTAAGATGTAGACCCGAAGCCTATCTACTGGGGATGGTAGGGCGGGAGGCAGATATGGACAATAATAAAGAAAAGTTGTTTGTGTACTGTTCCACAGCGGCAAGACTCTGCCTGGCAAAACGATGGAAGTGTGAGGAACTACCATCGCTGGAAGACTGGAAAGCAAAAATACATGAGATAATGAAAATGGACTGCTTAACGCAGGCTATGGATCTTGAAAATAAGATTAAGAGGACCGATTGGTCCATGATCACAGACTATTTGAAAGACTGCAAAAAAGAATGGACCATGGCGTAAGGTCCAACCAGAGCCACCTGAGGCTACTATATTCTCTCTGGGTTTCCCATTCGGGTGCTTAAAAACCGTCACGGTGGTGGACTAAACAAAATGGATGAGGCAACTCATCCTAGGGGAGGAGAACGGGGTCCACCACTCGGGACCAGGGGGCCAATGTATTGTCCATGTTTTTAGGGGGGGGCTCTGGGGGAGGGGCTGGGCTAGTCTTTGTCAATACATGTTATGTCTAATGTCTTTTTATGTCAAATTTTAATTGCAAAATCAAATAAAGAATATTTTTTTAAAAAAACAAGTTGAAATCCTAATTATCCTAATGATTCTGGAAGTTGTAGTATAACAAGTACTTTTTCAAAGTTCTGAAATGATGGTTCAATGATAGGACCAGATAAGGCAGGGGTGCTCATTAGGTAGATCGTGATCAACTGGTAGATCGCATAAGGTGTCCTGGTAGATCTCAGGCAGGGCGAGAGGAAGGCTTAGTCCCACCCCGGGTGCAGAAAGAGGTTGGACTGGAATGTCTTCTCTATTCTAGGAACCCATTAGGTATTATCAGGCTGAATGGCCAGAGGTTGGACTGGATGGCCCTTGAAGGTCTTCTTCTATTCTAGGAACCCCATTAGGCTGAATTATTATTATTATTATGAATAAATTCAGAGGCTGAATGGCCATCTGTGAGGAATGCTTTGATTGTATTTTTCCCTTATGGCAGGATGTTGGACTGGATGGCAGATTGTTTAACGAATATACCGGTTTTGAAGAAAACGCTTAGGGTTATGTAATTTTTTAATCAGAATGTCCTGCCTATCTGCTTTTGTTCTCATATCAGCTGCATTTTGTTCAAGGTAGGCATCAAACATTTATCCAGATTCAAATTTAGGGGATTCAGATAGATCTCAAAAAGTTGCATTACAGTTCTTTCCAATAATTAATATAATGAATATAAGAAAAATTACTAAAATGACTGTAGATGATGATCTAGGATCATGGAAGACTACAGTTCAAAGGGGATATGAGACTGAACTTCCTGGAACAGCTTTTCCTGAGTACACAAAACCAGAGTACATGTAAGCAGGGGGGCAATGATATAAGGGACTGATGTTGCAATTGCTGCTCTTAAGTAAAATGAAGAAAAGAAGGAAAGGGGAGTCTCACAGGGAAGTTTTTTTGGGCCTACAAGAGTGGCAGGGATGATTTAGAAGATGTGGTATACAGGTCAGCAATGAAACTTGGGGAGCATATTTAGTTTTCCCATACAGTATGTTTTTACAGCCAGCTGTCTGTACTTTTGGAGACATGGCTATGGGAATTGTTGTGACAAGCTTCTTCTTTTCAAAGTTATTATTTATTTATTTATTATTTACCGTATTTATACCTTGTCAACTTCTCAACCCCCAAAGGGGGACTCAGGACGGCTTACAATAAGCCCCATCAAGAGGCTATTACACATGATACAATAATAAAATCACGAATAAAAACATATCAAAGTTAAAAACAATACATAATTAAAAAACATACAAAGCCATCAATTAAAACCATAGACCAGTCTGCCTTACATCAGTCCAAACGCCTGGTCCCAGAACCATATCTTTAGTTTCTTCCGGAAAGCCAGGAGGGAGGGAACTGATCTTACCTCCATCAGGAGTGTGTTCTATAGGTGGGAAGCCACCACTGAGAAGGCCCTGTCTCTCATCCCCGCCAGGCGCATTTGAGCTGTAGACGAGAGTGAGAGCAGGACCTCCCTGGATGATCTTAGATTTTGGGATGGGACGTAGGGGTGGATGCGTTCGGACAAGTAAACTGGGCCAGAACCATTTAGAGCTTTAAAGGTCAAAACCAGCACTTTGAATTGGGCTCGGAGATGGAGCTGACACAACAGGGGGTGATATGCTCCCTGTATGTTGCCCCAGTTAGTAATCTGGCTGCTGACCATTGTAGTAGCTGAAGTTTCTGAACCGTCTTCAAAGGCAGACCCACGTAGAGTGCATTGCAGTTATCTATTCGGGATGTAACCAGAGCATGGACTACCGTGGCCAAGTCAGACTTCCCAAGGTCCATGTGTAGCTGGCGCATGAGTCTTAACTGTACAAAAGCTCCCCTGGCCACCGCCGAGACCTGGGCTTCCATGCTCAGCGATGAATCCAGGATCACTCCCAAGCTGCGAACCTGCATCTTCAGGGGGAGTGTAACCCCATCCAACACAGGGTGTAACCCTATGCCCTGTTCGGCCTTGCGACTGACCAAGATAACCTCTGTTATCATGTCCACTTCTCCATGAACTAAAATTGCAAAGGTAAGTATCATCCTTAAGTACTTGTTTCATTGATGCTTCCTTATCTCAATTGTCTCATTGACAAAAAGGTATAACATGGAAAAAATATAGGTTGGTTTCATCTTGTTTAAGTCTCATTGATTTCAGGAGATTTACTATAAATCTGATAAAATCTTGAATCAGCACAGGACTCATTTATCACACAGAAAAAGTTGCATCTTTTCTGGCCACCGATGAAGTGTAAATAGCTTTTATTTTACATGTTCTAGTGGAGCCAGTCTGTGTTCAGAAAAAGAGACAGTATCCCATTGCAGAGACAATGTAAAAAAATTGTATTATCTTGATTTAACCATTCAGAGATTAGTTTTTCCTTGTATGTTTTTCACCTTCCTTTTTATCCCTTCCTTTGGAACATTAGAACATGGAAATACATTTCCCTAGTTAGGGCTAGGGAAATATTTGCATATGTATATATTTTATTAGTTTTATAGCTATAATACTAACTTGTGAAAAGTGGCATCACTAAGGGGTACAAGGGGTGACATCATCAGAGCGGGTGATACCCAAATGATTGTCTGTGCAAATTTTTGCAATGCGTCAGTGGAAATGTTTGGGTTTTAAAAATAAAAAATCCCTTTAATTAGATATAACCACAAAACATTTTCGCATAAGGCCAGTTTACATCCCTATAAGGTTAAAAGTCTAGACAAATTTACTTTTTGAAGCTTCTGGTCATGTGTTCTGGTCAGAGCTGTCATTATCAGCCAATTACAATCTGCTTTGAATTGTGTGTTTTTATCTGCATGCACTATATGTTGTTCTTGTTGCTGCTATTTTGTTATAGTCATTAATTTTGTTCAATTTTTTGGTATTTCAGTTAGAATATTATGGTATGGTCTGATACAAGATAGTGATGAATTAAGTGGCACCAATTCCAGCAATTTATTTATTTATTTATTTATTGTTTCGATTTACTAAACCGCCCTTCCCAAGGGTCAGGGCGGTTTCCAAACATATAAAAAAACATCAAGATTTAAAACATCATAAATACCATAAAACAATCCTAACTAATTACATTCACATAAAATCACATAAAATCACACGAATCAGTTGGCTGCTTGTGAAGCCAACAAGATGGGGTTCCTTGCACTGAAATGTGGTAGAGTTCCCCCCGAATAAAAGCAAGTTGAAGTTATAGGAATTACTGAGGAATAAACATATATGGGATTTGGCTACAAAACACTTCATATTTTCATTGACACTAATCATTTTGCAAATAATTGTTCAATTCATACATGTTGCTAACCTCCTTTTATTGATCTGAAAGACTTTTCCACCTGAAAAGCTCAATAAAAATGCTATAGATATTGTTTGTTTTTTAGTTAAAGAATATTGTCAATGTTCAGAAACAAAACAAAACAAACCCTTGTCCTGTGGTGTTTAAAATATATATGTCAATGAAACAGAGATAACTGTGTACTTCTTTCGTTTTCCTTGAATAATTTGATATTGTAAAGCATTTGTATTTTGATTGAGAATTTCAGTGGATAATCTTTGGAGTGCCCAATGTATTATATGTATTTTGGTGCATCCTTATTTCTTTTGGCATCAAACAGAAGTGAGGAACACCTAAATGTATTTTTTTCAAGAACTTTTCTATTGTGTGTGAGAACTCGAAATTACGAGCCTTTCACTTGTTCAGCAGACATCCTGTGGCAAAACACTTCAGCCTAAATTTGACTATTAGTCCCAACTAAAGCAGACTCAATAAATCAGTGTGAACTTAGTAAGTCAGCACCTATGTAAGTTCCATTGAGAAACTATTCTACTCTAATGAGGACTAACAAGTTTAGGCCCTTGTATCTTGATTTATATCACCAGAGCATTACTCAAGTAAAAATGTATTAGAGAGCAAAGGGAATAGACCCTGAATTATCAGAGTAATATTGTTTCCATACTGTGATAAATGAACAGTATGGAATCCACTATAAATCAAGCCACACTTTCTGTGTCAGGAAAGCGAGGTACGATGCTCATTATTTACTGAAAGGTCCCAGTGGTCCCAATGTAACCTAAATGGCGTAAGCAACCATCTATGACTTTTTTTCTTAATTAAGTATAATCTGTCTGGGAGAGAAACCAGGGCTCTTTCACATTACACAATTATACTGCCATATCCTACATTAACTGCCATGGCAATGTCCTAAGGAATACTGAGAGATACTTAGTGTCCCATCAAACTTCAAATCCCAGGATTCCATGACACGTATAATTAAGTCATAGTGCTAGAATTGTGAATAGTGTGAAGGGGCCCCTGAATAAGGAAAGGGACAAGTAAAGCTGTATGTTATTGTGGGCAGAGCCTGATGTATGAACTTGTTGTCCCTTTCTATACACTATCTCCATTTATGTGAATAGTATAGGAAATGGTACATTTTCAAAGAGTAACTCCAGCCACAAATATATGTATTTTTATCTTTGAAAAGCACAGGTAAAGGTTAACACTCCTGTGGTCGTTGTTTTGCTGTCTGGGTGCCTTTCCAGACAGGGCTCTGCATTTAAAAATGCAAATGTTCCTGGGGGCCTGTCCACACTCCCCCCAGAAAGTGCAAGGACTGGCCCGGGAGGACACTGGGTCACTCTACCCCCCTCCCCAAAGCCCTAAAAACCCTTTTAAAAAGACAAGTACTTACCCAACCTCCACTGGAGAGCTGCCACAGTTCTCCTGGTGTGTAGAAATGATGCGCCAGGAGAGGAGGGGCAGGAGCAATTTTACTCCCCCCCCCCCCTTCTCCTGGTGCATCATTTATTTGCACCAGCAGAGCTGCAGCAGCTCTCCAATGAAAGCCGGGTAAGTACTTTTCTTTTTAAAAGGGCTTTTTTTAGGGCTTTGGGGGAGGGGCTTGGTATTTCCACAGTTTTCCTGGCTAATTTAACCCAGCAAATTGAGAGAATACTATATTGACTGCAGTATTCTGTAGTCCAGACACCAAAAGTAGTGGGTTTATTCTGCATCTTTCAAGAAGGTCCGGAATAAACCCTCTATCAAATTAATTCACCAGAAACCAGGGTTTTCCTGGTTTGTGGCAAATTAATTCTGCTTTGACCAGAATGTTGTCTGGACAGCCCCCTTTAATTCCAGAAGTTTCTGCAATAAAGGGATTGTCTAGAACTGATTTGTGTCCCTGTTCAGAAGATTTCATCTCACTTTTATGTCCCTGTGAAAATTGCATTTTGAAAAATTTAGCTTGTTGTGGAAACAAGGATTTGGGATAAAGCTTTAGTGGAGACACCTTTTCCACCATGATAATTCTTTAAGGATTGAATTTCCCTACCTAGGGATAGATTTCTCTCACTTCCTGTTGTCTCACCCCCATTCTTAACAATGAGTCATTTAAAAATCTGATGTTTGTAACATGGGGACTGCCTGTACAGCATTATGACATCCACAAACTAATCGGCTATGAGGAAATTTTTAGCGCCCTAGGACGTTTCTTCCCCAGTTGAGCAATGCAGCCTCACAACATCCATCACATGATGTAGCCTCCCTTCCGGCACAGCAAAGTTGCTCAATTGGGAAGGCAGCATCCTAGGATGCTATGCCGGCAATGCGGTAGCTTCTCCTTGTTCCTTTAGGAACAATGGGCTTCTGCGAAGGGAAACCTGTATGATGACACTTCCCCACATGTGATAGGGAAGGATAGTTGTTAGCTGGGCAGGGTGCTGGAATTGCTCTGCTGCCCAGCTGATTCACCACTGAGGCCAGCGAATTGGCACGGGGGACCTCATTAAGGTGATGACATCCTTTGTCTTAATTTGAATTCCCAAGATCAGATTGATAATTGAAAAACATTCTCCATTGTAGGCAAGCAAGACAGGTCTGGGTAAAGCTGTATGTTATTGTGGGCAGAGCCTGAACAGCTTAAGAACAAACCTAGCCGCTCTGAGTCCCCCCTCGGGGGTTGAGAAGAGCGGGGTAAAATGCCATAAATAAATAGAGTTTAAGAACAAACCTACAGAACTATATTGTTCATAAATTGGGGACTGCCGGTAGTTGCAATTTAAATCTTTTAATTATGAAAAATTGAATCACTTACTGAAAGCAGCACATTACATACTATATTTGTCATCTGATTGTTACCAAAAGTAAAGGTATAAAATGAAAAGCATATATATGTATATGAGATATATAACGATTTCCTTGGTTTCAAGTAAAGTTCTTCAAGCAAGCTTAGTTCGATCCACAGTCCTGTTTCTTCTGTATTTCTTTTTCAAGCATTATGGGAAAATGACACTGAAAAAATAGCAAGCTGAAGACAAAGATGAGTTCCTCTCCTACAAATATTCCATTTTCTATGTGACCTTGGCCTGAAAAGTGGCTTAGAAAAACATTTTGGCTGAGTCTCTGGTTTGTTCAGTAGATGACTTCATTAATGAGCAGTTGCTTCCTCCATTTGGCATGACCAATGAAGCTAGAATATTTATTTGAAAAATCACTTTAATTTGGTGGAGATGAATGTTTCTCCTGACAAGTGTGCACACGTTAGTTCCAAAGAAAGCTGCACCTATAGCAGCCAGCTCTTAATTCCATGCCAACAAATTAATACAGCTGTGCAGTCCTGTATTCTACAGGTGTTACTTATGTTGGGACCATTTGAAGTGCACTGTAGCTTTACAGCCAATATATAATTTGGAAGAAGATATCTTCAATAGAGGACCCTCAGGGGAAAAATGGATAGACTGTAAGTAAACAGCATGTCATCCCTGAGGAAAGCATTATTGCCATTAAAGCGGTAATTATTTTTGTCATAACTGAGTGCTTGGAAACTCCTTAAAGCCCTGTCCCACACATAAATGAACTGAAGATATGGATTTATTATAACATGAGAGGTTAAAGGCTACATCAAAGCTGAAAATGTTTTCCGTTTTAAGGTTATTGCTTTTTACTTAGTATAAATATCACAAGAATGATCATGATGTTGCTGTCAATGAGTCAGCTAATATTTTAGCCTTCAAACCTATTAATTCATTAATTAAGTTTGTTGGTCCCTTCATTTTCTTTCCTTTGAGTTTCTTGCTATGAAATAATCCACAGAAATACAGATGTCAGCATGGCTTGGTGGTCAGGATATTTTGCTAAACTTGGGGAAGCAGCATTTCAGGATCGTTTTGAGGACAAATATTTAGCAGACAACCATGTATTCTTCCTCAAGCTTTTTGGAGGAAAGGTGGGATGTAAATGCAAACAACAAAGATGAACAAGTGACAAATTCCACAGGAGTGTTCCACAATATATAATAATTAGCATGAATTAGTATAATATTATTCCACTGCAGCAATGCAATAGAATCATTGCACTTCAGAGTAAAAGATTTTTTACTTTATTTGACTAATATAGATTGTTATGTTATAATAAAAAATAACAAATATTCCAGGGGAAATGTGTTTCTTCTTATGGACGTTTCTTATAAAACTTTGGGCAGTTATGCTAATTTGTGCTAATTATAACACAAGATAATCTGAATGTTTATGTTTTTGAAAATTTAGTTAAAATAAAATAAAGGAAAGTAGCAATGCATGTTGGAGGAATATCAACAAACAGTAATAGCACTACGGACCATATCACATATCAGATTCACAGCGATTCTGGTGGTGCCTGGCGGGTGGCATGGGAAACCCATTGCTCCATGTCCTGTATTGCCTGATTTCCCCCTTACCTCATCTCATGGGGGAAGTGTATTTCACCTGGCTCCCCCCCCCCCCATGCTTGATCTTAATGCAATACAGGAAGACTCCCATGTTGCCATGGCAGCGGCTTACATCGGTTCTGCTTCATGTTTGCCATGGAGCCCCACCAGAAGTAGATGTATGTCATGGGATGGGAGCCAGCAGGCTCCATTGCAAAACTGAAGAAGAACCATCATATGCTGCTGAATCTGATGAAGTTATGCAACATCAAGAAAGGATATCATTATTCTGCTACTATAATATATTCCAAAACTACCACCAGATGTACCACCTTCCCCTCTAACTTCAGTGCATAGACTCAATGAACCATGGGTGGCAATATTGTGTACTCCTCACTGCTGCTGATCTAGCTTTTCGTTGACCCAAAATATTTTGGATCCTGGAGTTAAGGACAAGGTGGTAGTCATTTCTGCTCCATAAGTGAATGATGGACTGAGAAGACTAATGGCTGAATCTTACTTCAATACTGGTAGTGAAGCAGCATCTTCTTTCTTGAACAGCGGTGCACAAACTGTAGCCTCCAGGTAGTTTGTACTTCAGTTCCAGAATTCCTGACCATTGGACAACCTGGATAGGTCTGGGAATTGGAAGCCCAAACACCCGGAAGACCACAGGTTGTGCGCCACTGTTCTAGAACATCTACCAGCCAAGGTGATCATCAGCTCATTCTGTCTAATACTGAAGTCAGCCTTTGAGATTACCTCTACCAATTCTGACATGCTAACAGTTTAAATCATTGCAGAAACCAGGTTGAGAAATATATATTAATGTTATTGGGCCTATATGTTTTGAACTGGAAGCATGCATGCACACATACACATACATTAACACCCTTTTAATGTATTGCAATGTATCACTATGAGTATGTATAGTTAGGAGAGGTACACATGAGGATGAAGAATGCAAAGACAAGACCCTAGGAACATGCATTCTCCTATTTCTTCGAATTATAGCTCTATGAATGTTCAAGACTCAGGTGTGAATGGATCAATTTTGAAAAGGCTAATAAAATTTAAAGAATTTTAGTTATTCTTTTAAAAGTTTGCTCTTTTAATCATAGGATAACATTTGAATTTGAGTTTAGGAAAACATGGGAACTTTAATTAAATCAAGTTTTAATTAAATATGTTTGTTTCAAAAGAGTTATTTTAGTAGATACTATTTTGATAGTCATGGGTGAATATGTCATTTTTATAGTTGTAACATCATTGTGACCCAATCGTAGAATTGTGAATAATGGTTAAACAAATTATCAATAATTCAGTGGATACATTCAATAAGAATAGCTGTTCCATCTCAGAAAATACCATAATATACAATTATTATTATTATTATTATTATTATTATTATTATTATTATGGGTAGTGAGGCTGCCAAGAGGTAAGTAGTGCCCATACATCAGAAGTTCAAACTCTGGGCCTGGAAAGATAAATTGATCATTTCCCCCCACAATTTCAGCCACTTTCCACCCAAATATGAAGATGTTTGTGGATTTTGGTAATCCTTAGGAAAAAAATTAACTCAAACAAAACTTTTACTCATCTCTTTTCTCAGATAAGAGAAGGCAGGGAAGCAGAGGGCAAGCCTTCCAAATACAAAATAAACAATGTGTAATTCATGGGGTCACCATAATTTGACACTTTTATATAAAAAAGCTCTGTCAACACTGATCAATATAATTTTGACTTTCTTCTTTACATTAAACATATGGAGTAGTTACATAAGATAGAAATTCTGATCTTGAGAGGCATGAAACTCCAGTGAAGTCCAAATTACATGGTGCTTTTAGCTAAAAGGACAAAATATGATTAAAACCTGGGACTGGGGGCAAGGAAGATATTTGTGTCATATGCTTTTAGATGGAAGTATTTGTTTCCAGGTGTGTCTGTACTCAAGATAGCAAATATACAATCGCCTATTCTAAAGTGGATTAAGTTTAGCGAAACAGGATTATAAAGTCTGCCATAAACTTTCAAACAGCCATGAGAACACAGGCTGTATGTGAAATCTTTTACATCTTCTGGAAAGTCTGGATAAAGTTGTCGCTTAGCTCTTAACAGTAAAAAACAAACTGCCAGCAAAGTTTATTTTCCTTTTTACTGAGTTTCTGGCCCATTGTTCCGCTTGAGGAGCCATGTTTGTTGGTTTTGGCTCGGAAATCTCTCCTCTTCCTTGAGGATAAACTATCCTTAGGCACTTGTACAACTATGCATTAAATGACTGCATAGCAGTTTATTCACAGCCCCCTAACTCAAGCAGAATTCAACTGTGTGACTTCCTGGCTTAAGCAGGGGTGCATCCGTAATGTAAATACCTCATTGAATTTGTGGAAAGCTAGGACATTTTTGTTTGCTCTTGAAAAAGATTCCTGCTGGACGCTTTGCTTTAAAGTTGGCACGTTGCCTCTTTCACTGTGACTGGGGTACTGATCTGAGTTTAAGCTTTCACTGACGCTGTATGAAAACATATATATATATATATATATATATATATATATATATATATATATATATATATAGGTTTTTTAAAAAAAAATCCAACATTACCTTTGCTCACAGGGTATATGGGAGAATAAAATCACATTACAAACATTGTAGTATTAGATTTTATCACCATTTATTTCTTTTAGTCTGCCCAGGGATTTCTGCATGTTCAGTAGAACTAATTTGCAGTCAGACACTGAGGTCTTCTAGAAGGCTAGCAGGCTCCACAAATTAATTCATCCAAATAACCAATCCCTCATAGGCCAACCATAGAAAGACACCAAAATGGCCTAAGCAGGCAAAGCTCTCTTTTGAAGTCTGGAATGTTTTGACTGACTTGAAACAGGCGGCTGGAATGAAAGGATAATTTTCAATGACCCATGGGGATTTTTTTCCTCTCCCTCTCCCTCTTTCTTTTGTGGCCATTTTCAAATATTAGGTAAAACAAAGAAAAAAATGTTAGGTCTCATTTAGAAAGGTTCAACAATCCAGAAGATAACAAAGATGGAAATTAAGCATTATAGTCTCCACCACTTCTCAATTTTATTTTAATAAATTATTCAAAGCTATTTACTGTTCTCCTCACTTTGATTTATAGTTCAAATAGATATCTCTGAATTTGCAGGTAACAAAGTGAAACTTGATGTAATCTGTCACATTTTATAAGTGCATTATTATGCATCCCATTTTCAACAAAATATAGAGATGCTATAATATTCAGGGGTTTTATTCTCTCCCTCCCCACGCTGTTAATTCTTCATACTTTTTTTGCAATTTGAATTTTGCTGTTTTTGTTTCTTCTTTTTAAGTTATATATAATATATAATATCTGTTATGACAAAATGCAATTCTATTCAGAAGTTACTATCAGTTATAGTAAATGTGGATAGTTTTGCAGCCTTATGTTTTTCCTCAACATTTCTAAATTGGGAAGAATGTGCTGCATGGGTTGATTTCAAATTGCATGTAACAAAAATGAAACACCATAGTAATAAGGCATTTTCCCTCATTCAACAGAATGATAGCTTCAGGCATACTTGGGAATCCTGAATAATTGTTAAATGCTCATTCATGCAGTTGGGGTGGTCGCAACACTGCAGAGTTTGTGTGGTACGTGGTTACAGTGGCACCCTTGACTTGACAAAATGGCTTAGGTCCATATGCTGATTCTTAGGACTGAAGGCAGATCCACGGGGGCTTCCAAAAAGTCC
The DNA here is from genome assembly GCA_030556195.1 of Anolis apletophallus. Lineage (NCBI taxonomy): Eukaryota > Metazoa > Chordata > Lepidosauria > Squamata > Anolidae > Anolis > Anolis apletophallus. Next base: position 102,158,727 of record JARBWK010000007.1, on the reverse strand, counting down.
TTACTAGATGCTGTGTGAAACAAATGACACTTAGCTTCCTCCCTCTGATTTTTTAATTTGAAAGTAATTTAAATTTGGAAAGTCTGCCAGGTCACTTCCAGCCTTTATCATCTGAGTCAGGTGAAGTACAGGACATGAACAGTGGGTGCTTGTAATCAGTAAAAGGCTACATCTATTTAATGAATGAGTTCTAACTAGAGTTGTGCATGGAATTCATTTCTCCCATTTCATCCATTATTTCATGCCTTTCATAGCAGGAAGCCCCCTCCTCATACAAAATTCAGCCCAACATGAAAGAAAGTGGGAGCCAATGTCTGGCTCCCCCTATGTTTTCGTGACCATGTAGCACTCCTAGCTCGACTAAGTCATTGGCTCTTCCTTTCCTGGGCCTCCTTGAAATGCCTCTTGGAAAGCTGCATGGTTTCTGGTGCTGTTGAGAGAAAACAGGCACACTTGCCTCTCCTCTAGAGTAGAAACAACTTTAAGAAGCATTAAACCCAGTCTCCTCATCTACAAAAGGAAAAGATCCAGAAAGAGTGGCAACTCTGGTGTTTTATTACAATCCGGGTCTTAAGGAAGGATATTGAAAGGGAGTCTATGTGAAGTCCCCCCTTAATGGGTGCACTGCTTTCTTAAGCCCAGTTTTGGGGGGTTTTATGCTGAATGAAAACCCCATTTGGCAGCATGCCTGTTTTCAGGAGGTACTGGAAAACAGATATGAGGGGCTTCTGATTCAAACAAGAAGTGAATAGCAATTCTACACAAATGCACAAACCTAGTTCTAACTATTGTAGAAAATTAGGTTTTACACACACACAGTTGCAAAATCAAACCTATAGTGTAAGTACTTTATAGCATTGACGCTAACACAGTTGTAAAGAATGTCCCCTGAAATTTACCTATTTGCTAGGTACAAGGTTTTCTTTTCTTCCATTAAAAAATTGGCTGAATTTTGGAAACTGCCTATTTATTGCTCTTTTTGCAATTGGTATACTTTTTTATCCATGCCTTTTAACTTACTTGACCCCGCCCTACACCAGCAAAATACCCTACACTATCTTTCAGTGAATCACAAAACAGATAAGCAGAAATGGCCTACTTTAATTGTCAATTTCTCAGTTCAGGGAAGTTGATAATTCATTCAGTAAATCCCATTTATTCATGGGTTCAAACTTATGTACATCAAACTTTTGTAAGTTGCCTTGAATCCTGATATTGGGGGAAAGACAAGATATAAATGAATGTTGATAGCCATCAACACATTCTGCACAAATAAAAATCCCCATACCATTTTGGGCATGGAATACACTTTGGAAACTGCACAGATTTGGATGATTTTCTCAAAGAGAGAATTAAAATGGTAAAATGTGGTCCTTACCTGCATGAATAAAATATATAGAGATTTACATGCCTAGTTTCATGTTAACAAATACTATTAATTAAGATATAATTTAAGTAAATGAAAATAATACATATTACACACCCCCTCTCTATATATATATCTATCATTTCACACCACATGGAAGATACTAAAGAAAGACTCTTGCATTCCTTGGTTTCAGCTAGAGGTGGAGTGTTTGTCTTCTCAACCATTTAATTGGTTGTCTGTGTCTCTGCATATGGAATTGTGGTGGCTGCTTTGCATATTTACAGTAGGACAGAATACCCAAAAATCTGGAACTTAGCCAAATATCTTCCCACTGAGCCATTCAGAATATGAAAAAAATACTGGCTAGAGCAAGATAGTCTAGACCTCATAAAGAAATACACCTAAACTAAAATTAACTTCAGCATCAGTGTGGGCCCCAATCCCATTCACACTTGTCTGTAAGTCCCATTGAAGTAAATGAGGTTTATAGATACCCATAGGATTGCATTGACAAAGGAAATAATACTTTTCAATGAATCTGAAAATAAACAATGAATGTATGTGCATACTGCATGCATGCTATGACTGTATTCCATGAAGATGTGAAAACTAGACCTAAATGGCCTAAGATGTTGGGATATGATCCAGACAAATGTGGAACACTTTTAAACTATATGGATTTTAATGATGGGGGCACTCTAAAATTTATAAAATCTCATTTATAAATAGATTTCAACAACCTACAACGTATCAGGTTTAAAAACACAGAAAAGTATATCTTTGTTATATCAGAAAACTGTTTATTTTACAACTCCATTTTCTTTTTCTTAATTTTTAATCAAGTAGGTGAAACTTAACATTTAGGGGTTGTTTTCTTTTTTTTTTCTTTTAAAAAATGGATTCTTCAGACTTTGAGAAACTAAAATGAACCTTACTCAGTGTGTGCTTCAATATAGTCTAACTTTGTGATGTCCCAAACAACAGTACAAAAGGAGCAATCAGGCAATGGATTTCAAGAGTCCAGTGATGGACATCTTAGAAGTGCTCCAAATGAAGGCAGGTGTTGATCCAATAAAGTTCAAAGCTCAGACAAGATCAACCTTTTGATGTGGATGGAAACATGTCCCCTGACACCCAAAATGAAATGGAATGACTATGTACTGTTTCTTGTTGCACAAAAAGTAAATGATCAAGAGGTTAAGATGTTAATTATAAGCTGTTGTACATTCCTGCTATCTCTTCCATGTGGTTAACAATTGTACAGTATCAGAGAGGTTAAGGAACTGTCCAGAGAACAGGAATCAAAATGTTCTGGATAGTCAAGGTGCTGTCTAACAGGGTAATAAAGCTGGATGGATATGGTAGTGCTTCAACATAGGCCAAGCTCAGATTCAGCAACTTTACAGCTAATTCACTCTGCTTGGCATGTCATCAAAGCTCTGACCTGGAGAACATAAGAACCCTGGCTTTCTCATCACTCACTTGACTCATGCATGGTCAACTTCATACTAGTAAAAGGGCGCTGAGCTTCCAATGTCTGAAGTACATGTGGAGATCTACTGCATCACTTTTGGAAGAAATGTATTGGTATATGGTCAAGTAATCGCCATGAACACCGTATATGCTAAGTAAGTATTGCAACAAAATCCTTTGCTTCTCCAAAAAACCCTTTTCTAGTTCTGGCCTGGTAAAGTCATGACAGAATTGAGACAACAAAAACATAACTTTATAATATTTACCTTTCCACGATTTCTTTTTTCATAGAACTTTAATTACCCAATTTTTTTATTAAAAAATCAGTAATGGTTTGTGATGCTATATATGTTAAATATATTTTAACAGATTTTTTTAAAAATCAAAATAAACAAGGGATATTACTTTATCTAAAAGGCAAATCAAACATTTTTCATTGTTGGGGAAAAGAAGGGAACCATTCTGTAACACTGAAATATAGTGTCTGTGAATTATTATTGCTAAAAAGTTCTTAATACATGCACAATGTTTTTGGACTTGATCATAATAGTTCAGAATTTAAATGCCAAAGTATGTGCAGCAACCACAATTTTAGCGCAAATATGAGATCAAAATTAAATAAAGCAACCATCAATATGGTTATGTGTCTGATTTATGGCATAAAATATGCAGGCAGATTCCCCATTCTGCCAGTTATAAACGTCAATTAGATGCTAAGCATCACATGTGATTTGCTCTGAAGAGCTTAAAAAGGGTTTAGGAATCAAATGAGTTATAAAGAAAGTTTCCCTAATGAAGAAATGTGCCATATTCATGTCTGTAGTATGGAGAAGATAACAATTTTGGCCAACTTTACATGATTGTTACAAGGATGTACAAGGTCAACACATACCTTGAGGATTTTTCCTTTAAATTCTTTATAGTCACTTTGTGTCTCAATCACAGAGATAAAAGAAGGATACAAAGACGACGACGACGACGACAACGATTACTACTACTAATGATAATATACTTGGGAAATAACTGAATGTCAATTTTCGTAATGCATTAAGAGCCAGGGATTTGTGTGATGCCGCAGACACTGCTGGATTACATACTGTTATCATCCCTTCTCATTGGCTATGCTTGCTAGGGCTGCTAGAAGTTATACGTCAAAAATATATGGAACAGTGCCTGATTAAGGGCAGAAAAACTTAAGAATGGACTTATGCAAATCATTATTGTAGCTGCCTTTCTGTTACTGATACTTTGATCTGGTGGCAGATGCAGATGTGGCTCTAATGCTAGTATACATCCACAGCAAGGATTGTTTTCTCCCACTGTTTGTTGATATTCTGCTACTCTAGCCTATTTTGATACTTATACATCTGAATTTATTATTGGGGGCCTTGTTCTCTGTTCCACCACCAAAAGAGTTGGGCAGTGATAGCATTGTTAATGTTAACAGTTTTCAATATATGATGAAATGCTTTGGTTCTTCACCTGTGTTTCAATTAATTTTTTAGCAGGTTTTGCTTTGATTGTGGTTTCATTCTGGAGGCCCTTGATAAGATTGAAACATGGCACATTTATTCAAACTAACATTTCAAAAGGGAGATATAGCAGAGTTTCTGTTAACTTAAGCACCTGTTATTGTTTGTTAAAATCAGAGAGTAAAATTATATCATAATTTCAGAAATGGGTTTGGGTACTGCCATTAGTAACTATCCTTTTTGTGAATGGATAGATAGGAATTCCATTTTAGCCTCTGCACAAATGCTAATAATCATTTAATATGTGATTGCTTGTTGAGTCAGTTGCATGAACTGATGTGAGTTTAAGATTTTAACTGCCTGCCTCATCCACAGCAGCTGTTTCTTCACTTGTAGTGCAATGACTGGCATGCAAGTTTCAAACTGGAATGTTGGGGAGAATGCAAATAATATATTTAGTTCTTGTCAGCAGACGGCATGAGGCACCAGTGGGTCTCACTCCCAGAGGAGTGGTCGGTTACTTTAACTGCAGTGCTTAGCTCTGCTTAATATAATACGTTATTTAGGGCAAGTTTGTAAAAGAGTGGCCGTGTAATTTGTTATGTTATGCCATGCTGTAATGTAAAACAATTTGAATGGGGGAAAGAAAGTAGCTTAGAAATGAACATATATCTGAAAGAACAACTGGGAAGAAAAGAGCACTCAGCACATTAATTCCATTTTTATGTTGGTGCTTGTTAATATCTGGAGCCTTTCCCCCCTCATACTGAATAGTGAAATGCAGCTGGAATGGAAGTCAGCATTTCTAGAAGCGAATGAGCCTTACTGACACAAGACTATAGAAGGGAAACATGTCCCAGAGGATCGGGCAAGACTTCAACATATCTGGCGGAAATTGCAGCTGTCAGGTTTTCTTTTATTGTCATGGCAAAGTGCTGTGTCAGTTGTTATAGAAAATTTCTACCATAGTGTAGGAAAAGTGGCTAGTTTCCTTATGCTGGGTTTTAAAGCTTATTTAGAATTATATGGTACATGTAATTTGTATCTAATGTTCACTAAGTACATACACATTCATGAAGCTGTCAAAGTTAGATCCTTATACTTTGGCAATGGCTCACCCTCCCCAGCAGTATTTTAATTATTTCCTCAGAAGAAAGCAGGAAAGAAATTTAACGAAAAGGTTTTCATTCTTTGTCTTTAATAATTTCCTTGGGAGTGAGAAACTAGTCTTAGATCTTGCTGTTGCTATTACAGTTAACTCTGTTGATAGTAGTTTTAAAATTTCAATGTAAATATATTCTCCTGAGAGCAGTTTTGTCTAATTATATAAAAACTGCTCCAAAATGAACATTTTGTGCTACTAAATTATGTTGTCCCATTTAATCTCTGACTGGCTAGAATAAAAAGAGTAACTTCTGATTGGTCAGCTAGGCAGACAATTTCAAATTTCCCTTTTTCTTCTTGACACTACACAACAGCCATGATTGCATCCTATGGCAGCTCAAGATTTGTGGTCTGGTGAAGCACTATCATTCTATTGCTGGATCTACCCTGCCATATAATGCATTCTCAAACTGTATTATTTGGCAGTGTAGACCTACCCTATGTCTCAGAATTCTAAATACTCTTTCCCGTACTGCAAATCACAACTAGACACAGAGCCTTCTCTGTGGCTGCACCTCAATTGTGGAACAGTTTGCCACCGAAGTTCAAGCAGTCAATGGGCTACCGGCCTTCCGGAAAGCTTGTAAAACAGCACTGTTCTGGCGTGCATTTAATGGATGAATAACCACTCCTGGTTATAATTGAATATGGTTAATTGTTTTTACTGCTTGTTTTTATGTTGCTTTGTTGGTTGTGATGTGTTTTATGATGAAGTCGATATGCTGTAAACCGTCCTGAGCCAGTTGGAAAGGGCGGTATACAAATCGAAATAATAAATAAACTTAAAGTGGAATATTTCACTGTATCTGTATAGTGTGAACAGACTCTTTTCATTTCTCTTATTTTGCTCCATTTGAAGCCTCAAAAGAAGTATCAAGAAAGAGGAAGAATTGTGTAGGCCAGCTAGTTAGAAAATCTGACCAATACAAGAAAATTTTCTGCCCAAAAATATGGACATATGGGCAAATGTCAGTCCAAACTTTCGTGCTGTCTGAAGAAAGGGTGAGATGGTGTCAGAGTTTACATGAGGACAGCAGGCTAGCATTTGGGTTGGAGGGCAGAGGATACAGCACACTCAGTTTTATTCTCCGATGCCTTTCTGCTTCTCGGCATGACCACTCTAAGGAAAGGTGATCAATCATTCAATCGGTGGAATTGCTCCAGGTCATCACTGCCAGGAGCCTGATGTTGAATGAAGAAGGTACAGCTTGCCTCCTTTTCTACAGGCGTATTGTACTCGATCTGTTTCCAGACAGAATTCAAAGTGCTAGTTATGACCTAGCTTGGACCAAACTTATCTAAAATATAGTATCTCTCTATATGAATTCATCTAAGATCATGGGATCTTCTCACCCCCGCACGGGGACTCATCCTCCACCCGCTAAAATGGTACTTTGGTCTGCTTAATGGTAAAGTGCCCCAGTAAAGATAGAATTAGATGTTACAAATAGGGCACATCTGATATTGGTCCATTTCATTTCCACCACTTTGCTTACAACTTTAATATAATGTGTGGCTTACCAACTTCACTCACTTTGTTGCTATTGGTGGGTAATGAAGAAGAGGAAGAGGAGACAGAAGTCTCAATCTGATGCTCAGAAATTTAGAATGTATTGTGATCTGTAATTATACAATATGTTACTTTTGTTAGAGACAATAATCCCACCATTCATTGTAGCAATTCATTTTCAGCATGCTGTGGAACGGGAGCAATAATCACTAAATTTTATTTTTCCCTACCAGCATTAAGAATGCTATTTCTCTTGATATGCAATCCAAGGCTGATGATCCTCAAACCTTTATTCTTTCTTCATCTCTTCTTTCTGTCACCCCGATCAGTTTCCTCTCTCTCTCTCCTGATCAGTTTCTCTTGTAATTTTTATCCATGTTGTAGTTTTCTGTTACATTGAAAAGTTGTTGAAAATTCTGCATTTGTTCTTTGTTTCTCTTTCTATTGTACATCCTTATAACTAGATACTTCCTGATCTGAACAAGCCCAGTGGAAGGATTTCTAAAATATTCTCTCAGGTTCTAATAGAAGGAGAGCCCCATTTGCCATAGAGATGAGTGTGTAATGAAGCATCTGGTGTTCATATACACATTCATACACTTGAAAATAAATACAAGAATTATGAATCTTACCTAAGAGAATCTTTCCAAAATTTCTTCCTTCTTTGACATCATTTTTTAAAAATATATTTCTTTGCTATGAACGTGACTGAAAACTGTAGGAAAATGTGAGAAAAATTCTCAGAACCGGACTGCCCAAAACATTCAAAAATGACAGAGATCAAAAAGAGAGCAGCACTTGCCTATTCATATACGCTGATACATTCTACTTCCATGAATTTGTTCAGAGTCCTATTTTTAAAAAGACATCATGTGGCTACAATAATGTAAACCTCAAAAGTCAACCAAACTGACTTTTTTCCCTTCCATGGTCAAATAAATCTGTCACTTCTTCAGCCATATGAAGCTATGAGTTGTCACGAACCAAAACCGAGGTTGAAATTAGAATTCCCCTTTCCTTTCAGGAACATGCTGTTAACTATATTATTATAATCTATACATTTTGCTCTAGGCTGTGTGCTTTAGATATTTTGATTACATATTATCCATTTTTGCATGATGTGTTACTTAGTGCATTCTTTCATATGGCACATGTAAACCATGTGCCAGCTGTTTCCTTCAAACACACAGTTATTACTTTTAAAACTGTTTAGTTGATATTATTCACAACATTTGTAAAGCTATAAAACTTTAATAATGTGATTATAGAGTAGCAACAGGAACAGTATGTAGCATCAGGAATTATAGTTCCATAACAAGCAAACATTAAAAAATAATCAATAGACCCAGAATTTTTAAGCGCTTCTTCCCCCCTTTCCTGTTTATATATTCATACTTCATTAAAATGTTATTCATGTAATCCTGATAGTGGATGGTGGGGCATCTTAATCTCTTTAGAAAGGGAGTTCCAGAGATGAGGGGGGCAACCACAGAGAAGGCCCCCCCTCTTGTTCCCACAGGGGTGGGGCGGGACCAAGAGAAGGGCCACCTCCACTGATCGTTGCGCCTGCAGGTTTATATCTGGAGATGTGATTTTCCAGATAGTGTGGGCCCGAACCATTTAGGGCTTTAAAGGTAATAACCAGCGTGTTACATATAGCCTGGAAGCAGACTGGCAGCCACTGGAGCTGCCATAACATGGGAGGCAGCCCCATCTAGAGAGTGTTGCAGTAATCCAAATGGGATGAAACTAGGACATGGACTCCCATGGCCAGATCTGGTATCTTGAGGTATGGACGCAGCTGGCACACAAGTTTTAATTGTGAGAAGGCACTCCTAAACACCTCAGGCTTCAGGATCAGTGATGAATCCAGGATCACCCCCAACCTATGACTTCAGGGGGAGTGTAACCCCATCGAGCACAGGCTGTAATCTTATACCCAGACTTGCCTTCCAACTGACCAGAAGCACCTCTGTCATCTGGTTTCAATCTCAATTTTGTTGGCCCTGATCCAGTCCATTACTGATGATAGGCACTGGTTTAGGAGCAGGATGGCATCATTGGCTTTTGGTGGAAAGGAGTAATAGAGCTGGGTGTCATCTGTATAAATATGACACCTAACTCCAAAACTCTGGATGATCTCTCCTAGTTGCTTCATATAGATGTTAAAGAGCATGTGGGAGAAAATAGAACCATGAGGGATCCCACAGGTCACAAGCCAGGGGGTTGAACAGGAATCCCCTAGCATCACCTTCTGGGTCCTGAAAGGAAGAGTTTCTCTTAAGGCGAAGGAGCTGCGAATTAGGCAAGCTCGTTTTAAGGGAAAAGGCATGGAAGCTATCAAAATGTAAAAGGGCATTTCTGTCTGTGGGTTTCTTAAAATTTTGATAGCTTCCATGCCTTTTCCCTTAAAAGGAGCTTGCCTTATTCGCAGCTCCTTCGCCTTAAGAGAAACTCTTCCTTTCAGGAACACTATGAACGCGATGCGCATACTCTTTCCCTCAATCTAGCCCACAGAGGTTATCCCAAATCCATTGTGATGTCAGCCAAAAGAAGGGCCGATTCTATTCCCAGGAACAGATTACTTCATAAAGAAACTAAGACTACACCCCCCAGAGTAGTATGGCCGCTTACCCTTACCCCCCATTCTAAGGAGTTGCAAGAGATCGTTAAGAAATTTTGGCCTCTGGTAAGTGCTATACCGGGCCTGGAATCACCTCCTCGCATTGCTCATAAGCGGTCAAAAAACCAAAGAGAAGGCCTTATTCACAGTAATCATGTAATCCGTCCTAAGACAGACACTCCACGCCCGGGCACAAAAATGTGCGGCTCTTGCGCTATTTGCCCGCTCATTTCTCCTCACATTACCATTAAGAATAACCACACAGGCAGGACATTGCATCTCAGAGATAAAATTACATGTGCCTCCTCGGGAGTCATTTACTCCATCCAATGTAGTTGTGGATGTAATCGCCATTACACTGGGACGACCTCCAGGTGCTTTAGAACACCGAGTATGGAACACCTTTCAAGAATCAGATGTGGGCCCCTAGACTCAGGGTTTTACCAACACTGTGTAGAGAAGAAGATTGATCCCAATATGCTAAGAGTTACAGGCTTAGAAAAGGTATATTTTCCACCCCATTGTGATAAACAAAACATGTTGCTTAAAGCCGAAAGGAAATGGATTTTATTGTTGTCCTGCGAGCCCCCGTTTGGGCTCAATGAAACCCTGTCTGTGCAAACTTTGCTGCTGTAGTACCACCTGATGTTTGTTTAGCTATTTAAACCCGCCTCCTCTGAGGCCCGGTGCTGATTCCAGCCCGGGAGATGACTCACAGTATCGACATGTATTAGAATGCAGAAACGCGGTATGTATCCTTGTCATTTTTTGCGAATGTTGTTCTCTATGTACCATTTTATAGTCTTCTTTCGTCGCTATGACTGCATTACCTTCACTAAAACCAGATTGTATTTGGATCCATATAATCAGTTTAATTCAAGAAGCTTTGGAGCTGAGAGGCCACCACCTTTTCTAGAGCCTTGATCAGGAAGGGGAGATTTGAGACTGGTCAGTAGTTGTCCAATTGAGTGGGATCCAGTGCTGGTCTTACTATTGCCTCCTTGAGGCTAGCTAGCATTATGCCTTGTGCCATAAAGTACATAATATTTGAAAGGATGTCATGTTGAGGAGGGGGCACGCCTGTTTTCTGCTACTTTGGTTGTGGAGCAATGGATTGAAAGTGCAGGAAAAGAAATTCCATTTAAACATTGGGGAAAATATCCTGATAGTAAGAACTGTTCAGTAGGCATGAGAAAAAAAGTTATGAAAATTAAATGAAATCGGAAGGATTCGTATGTAATGGGACTTTCAAGTTTATACGCATCGCAGTGGCGATCCCGGAAGTGGACTTTCTTTTCCGCACTTCCTGGGCCCAAATGTTCGTTAGATTTGTAAATATTTCGGATGCCCCCCCCCCAACAGGAAATTTTTCCCCTCCAAAATAGCTTTCCAGACATTACTCACAGTCAGATCAGGGCCTTACCATGCTCGGAGCCTAATTAGAGTGAAAGGCCTTTCTCCAGGAAGTGAAAAACCAGCCGGAAACCATAGACAACCAGATCGGGACTCCTAGAGGGGCCTGGAGGACCGAGGAAAAAAGCGGTTTAAACCCCCAGGAAGGGGGTTTAGATAGAAGGACAGAGCAGAAGGACATAAGAACTGCTGAGAGAAGGGGAGCAGGGAGTGAAAACAGCATGGAGAGGAGAAGGAAAAGTTCAGAATCAAGAAAAGCCATAGAGTTCCAACAGAGATCCTAGAGTGCTATGGTAAAACTGATAGGGGGAAAAGCTGGAGTGAGGGAGTAAGAAGAACTCTTCAGATTAGCAAGTCCTGGACCACAGGTGGGCAACTATTTTATTTAATAATACTAATAATATATTAATGCATTATATGTCCCTGCAAAGAAACCCTGGCTTTTAATAATAATAATAATAATATATTAATGCATTATATGTCCCTGCAAAGAAACCCTGGCTTTTTATAATAATAATAATAATAATATTTTAATGCATTATATGTCCCTGCAAAGAAACCCTGGCTTTTATAATAATAATAATAATATATTAATGCATTATATCACCCTGCAAAGAAACCCTGGCTTTTTATAATAATAATAATAATATATTAATGCGTTATATCTCCCTGCAAAGAAACCCTGGCTTTTTATTATTATTATTATTATTAATAATATATTAATACATTATATGTCCCTGCAAAGAAACCCTGGCTTTTTATAATAATAATAATATATTAATGCATTATATCACCCTGCAAAGAAACCCTGGCTTTTTATTATAATAATAATAATCATATATTAATGCATTATATGTCCCTGCAAAGAAACCCTGGCTTTTTTATAATAATAATAATAATAATAATAATATATTAATGCGTTATATGTCCCTGCAAAGAAACCCTGGCTTTTTATTATTATTATAATAATAATATATTAATGCATTATATGTCCCTGCAAAGAAACCCTGGCTTTTTATTATTATAATATATTAATAATAATATATTAATACATTATATGTCCCTGCAAAGAAACCCTGGCTTTTTATAATAATAATAATAATAATATATTAATGCATTATATGTCCCTGCAAAGAAACCCTGGCTTTTATAATAATAATAATAATAATATATTAATGCATTATATGTCCCTGCAAAGAAACCCTGGCTTTTTATAATAATAATAATAATAATAATATATTAATGCACTATATGTCCCTGCAAAGAAACCCTGGCTTTTTATAATAATAATAATATATTAATGCGTTATATGTCCCTGCAAAGAAACCCTGGCTTTTTATAATAATAATAATAATAATATATTAATGCATTATATGTCCCTGCAAAGAAACCCTGGCTTTTTATTATTATAATAATATTAATAATAATATATTAATACATTATATGTCCCTGCAAAGAAACCCTGGCTTTTTATAATAATCATAATATATTAATGCATTATATGTCCCAGCAAAGAAACCCTGGCTTTTTATTATAATAATAATATTAATAATAATAATATATTAATGCATTATATCTCCCTGCAAGGAAACCAAGGGAAATGTTGCCCCTTGATTTGCCTGTGCTTAAAACAATGTCAGTCCTGTTTCCCTGCTTTGCCTACTTTAGAACTAATTAAGAATTTTGTTAGTAATTACGTTACATTTTAGAATTTTTTGGAAATTTTTTTGTAAGTCTTTCTATTACTAATTAAAAACCCATTTGATTTTCGAATCGCGATTTTTGGGTTCTAATCCAAGCCTACTCTTCAGCAGTGGAATATGCTGCTACATTCCAGCTAGAAGGGTATCCGTGGTGGATACAAGATTTTACTGTATTAGTTTTCTGCAATACAGAAAACTAATCTCATTCTTATTGGTTTTTGTCATTTTTTTCTTAGCAATTTTAAATTAATTCTGAATCACTTTGCATGTTTCCAAAGAAAGAAGGGGCATTTAAAATGTTTCCTGTAAAAACAAATAAATATTGTTTTGGAGTAGTAATGAGTAGCATCTTAAATAAGTTTTTAGTGGAAAAACTGAGTAGACTTTGTTTACTGCAAAATAACTTGTCAATTTTATTTTTCTTGTAGCTGAGTGACCTTTTTCTTCATTAGTAAGAATTACCTTCAAGGCAAACATTCTTCAATCAATGCTGATTTGCATGTAATTTGTCAGGAGGGAAGGACAGCAAAATAACTTTGTTTCAAGATTTCTCTTTAAGTGTCATTAGCAGTTCTGACTAATCAGATTTTTACAATCTCATCAGGCGCTTTTAGAATATATCTATGAACTCATCTGGAAGGATGCATTTATTCCTGAGTGTCCTGTATTGCATTACAGTACAGTAACGAGTCAGACTGCTACAGATGTTTATGTGAAATGCAATTAACACTCCGCCAATTTACTTTTTATAGGGACACAATCAATTTTTATTCATTTTAGTACCAGAATGCTTTCTTTTATTGTGTGTGGCCTCTGCTCTGATTATACAGCTAAACAAATTTATTTCTCCATTTGTTGTAGATGGCAGTGTTTCGTCAGTAGGGTGCCATATTATAAATGGATCACATCAATCAAATGTTGAATATAGGCTTCATGATGATAAGCATATTAATTTTTTTTAAAGAAACAAAAGACAAAAAAATCACAAACCATGAGTGATTGCAGTTTCATTTAATGAGTGGATTATTCTATGTAATGTTTATGCAGATTGGGGTTAACATTCACAAAGTAGGGAAATAACATGGTGTCTTCTAATTTGTCTTAGTTTATATCTAAATTCTATAGTGGATGCAAAAGCAAACATTTCTATGGAGTATGTTTTGTAAGTAGGTTGGGTTGTCATAGGATTACCTAGTTCAGTTGTGTTTTAACAGGACCCAGAGTTTGTCAAACAATTATTACCCTCAAGGGCCTACAGTTCTATCCAAACTGTACACAAAGAAAGCACTCTTGAAAAAAATACTATTTGAACTATGTTTAAAGCATTGGTTCTTAACCTGTGGGCTGCGGGCCACCAGTAGGCTGCGAGGACAAAAATCTGGTCTGTGAGCCTCCTTCCTCTTTATTTTATTTTATTTATTTTATACTCTCAACCTTCAATAGATTCAACACATTGGAGGACTCCATAGAAGAGGATAGATACTTAATTTGAGGGATAGGTTGGATTCATTATCTCACTAACACTGGAGTCCGCATATTACCACTAGCACTAGTGTGGGTTGTATGAGTTGTCCATGGTTGGGAACTAACATTTACCTTATTAGATAGTTAAAATATATACATGAATTACTACTACTGCTTCATGCACATGATTATTAATGGCTAACTATGAAAATATTGGTCCTCGTAGACCAGTGGTTCTTAACCTGTGGACCACAAACCACCTATGGGCTACAGGGATGAAAATCTGGTCTGTGAGTCTTCTTCCTCCTTATTTATTTTATTTCTGCTCCTTTCATGCCACCTGCCACTCTTCTCTGTTGCTGACCATGGCAAGAAACTAGAGCTGGTGTGGTCTCTCAAATGTAATTTTGTGAATCAGCACCCCAAACTCAATCCAAAGTGATTTGTAACCCCTTTGATACAAAGGTTAGAGAGTGGTTCCTGGTCAAAAAAAGGTTGGAACCAAGATGGGCAATCCACTGTACTTTGAGGCAGTCAATCAATCAATCAAAACTTTATTACGGTCACAGACCAGCACAAAGCGGGCACAAGCGCCCTAAGAGGAGAAGGACAACTCCCCAGTAAACAGTTATTTAAAATCAGACTAAAAATCAGTATAAAAATATATTTTAAAAGACAGGATATTGTTGCCTTACGATGTCAATCATCACCCGTCTGATATTAAGGGCAGCAGCACAGAACTTAGCAACACTGTAAGTCATTGCAGTGTTAGAGTCCGAAAGCAGCAGGGTGGAATAACATCTTTCACTGCGCCTCGGGTACTTTAAAAGCCATGGTCCAATGAGATTGGATCTAAGATCTCTGTAGAACATGCATTGAAGAAGCACGTGCTCAGTTGTTTCCACATCACCAGACCCACAAGGGCATAGTCTCTGCTTGAAGGGGGTCTTCTGATACCTCCCCTCCAATACAGCCGATGGGAGGGCATGGCATCTTGCCAGGGTAAAAGCCCTTCGGTGTTTGGGCACCTCCAGGTCTGTTAGGTATGCCATGGGGACAGTGAGGTATCTAGTGGCTTCTCTAACAATGAAGGCTGGGGAACAGGCTAGGTCAGATTGGCGCTCTTTGTCCAGGATCCGTTGTTTAATAAGATCCTTGGCTTGGTCCCATCTCATGCTTAGCAATTGTCCTTGGGAGAAACCTAGCGTTGCCATCTTTGCTGCTAATGTTTTAATCCATGTGGACTGGAAGTCGTCTCTCATGATTAGGGGGGCAAGACCACATGGGGAGAAGCATAGGTGTAGCCAGTAATTGAGAATAGCTGTCCATATTCTTGCTTCCACTTTCACGAAGCCTGTCTCCAATGGCAGGGTAGCGTTAGGGACACATCTGGATTGAGGCAGTCCATTTTACTGTCAAACAATTATTACCTTCAAGATGTTCTTCCTAATATTTCTTGTAATTTGAATCCATTGCTTCATATTGTCATCTCTGGAGGAGGTGGGAGGAAAAAGCTTGCCTTTTGATAACATAGGAAGCTTCTGTGGCACGAGTCAGACTGTTGGTTCATCTTGCCCAGGGCTGTGGACTATAGCATCCTGCCAATTTTGCCTGCAGATGCCACAGGCTGAACCTCACTTTCATTGAGGACATATGAGAAGCCTTTCCCATTGTTGCCCCAAGTCATTGGAACTTCCTCCCATGGAAGGCTAGGCTGGTTCTCTCTCTGCAATCATTTCACAGTGGGCAGAAATCTTTTTTGTTGTTGTTTAAAATGGCTTTTGGCTTTTAAAGAGTGCTGAATTTGACTCTCATAATTATTTTCTATATATTTAAAAACATATTTAAATTAGGGCCATGCAGAGAGAGAGAGAGAGAGAGAGAGAGAGAGAGAGAGAGATCTTATTTAATTGTTTTTAACTTGATTTATTGTTAGTTTTTTAAGTTGTTGTGAGCTGCTTTAATCTCACACTAGGAAAAAAGTGAGATGTTAAATATTTCTTTTAACAAATTGAACTAATGAACTATGAACTCTTCCACCTTTATACCACCTTATTTGCACACCTGTATCTTCAAATGGATAAATAATGGACATGTAAGTAGTCACCACATGGATGTGGTTCCTTCCCTGATCCAAATTAGGTGAATGTAGCATTTTAGGGAAGATAAGCACTTCTGAATTCATCCAACTGCATGTGCAAATTCTTCTTAGCTGATCTTTAGGGAAGGGTCATAGCTCAGTGACACAGCATATGCTCTGTTCCTGCAACTCCAATTAAAAGTCTTTGACAGCAGTTCTGTGAAAAGCCCTTGCTTGAGATCTTGGACAGCTGCTGCCAATAGTGGTCTAGATAGGCTAATTATTTTATTCAGTATAAGGCTGCTCCGTAGGTTCAGCTGCCAGAGCTTTGCATGTATGTAGTCTTGTTGGAGAATCAGCAGTTGAGTTGCTCAGCTGTTTAGAAGGTCAAGTGATAGGGCTGGATTTAGCTTCCCAACCACCACTCCCATAAAAAGATCTCATTATAAAAATTGCCATCTGTATACAAGGGTTACATGCATACAGCCCTTAATGCTGCACGCACATATGTTTTGGGTTCAACCATTTATTACAAGGACTTATTGCAGTTTGTCAGACAGGAATGCCAACACATCCATCCTGTGAATTAAGGTACCTCAAATGACAGTCAAAAGCAGATATATGGAATTACCAATGTATACAGTGGGCTTTCTAATGGTGATGTTAGACTTTCTTGAGAAGAGTTAATTTTCCCATGATAGATTTAATTGCCATAGTGACATCTTGGTGCACAACTAATAGCCAACACTGCTTATATAATATGAATTAGAAACTAGGTTCTGAAATATCATAGTTTCTAATATATGGTAAATAATGATAGATCTATTAAAAGTAAACAGTTACATATAGTTATTTGCAATTAATTCCCTTTTGCAATAATGGATTTATAACCATATTATATTAACATTGCAATTTAAAGGTATAATCTATCTTTCAAAATAAGCGCTTTCATGCAGTGATATTTTATGCAAATATGGGATAATCCAGATAGTGTGGACAAGTCCTCTCCGTGGAGCTTGTAATCAGATAGGCTCTCAACTGAAACAGTCAAGTTAATTTGAAGGGTGAGCAATTTAAAAAATCATGCTTTGAGTGGGTCATTATACATGTACTGTATGTCCTATGACAATGTCAGAAGTGTCAATCAGAAAAAGAAAATAGACCAGCATTCGGTGTTAGAAAATTTTTTTGGTGGAACAGTGGAATCCAGTAAACTGGGAAGGAGATGGTCTTGCCTTCCCACTGCATCCCCCCTCAGACATTCCCAAATTGGATTGGAGTCGTTCTGAAGTTTTGAAATAGTGAGGAGAGCTGAATGGAAAAGGAAGCATAAAGGAGATTCTGTAATGCTGGCCCTGCAGTCTCAGACTGAAATGAATTTTTTGGACCTTAGGCTATAAGCCAAAAACAGTTTCGCCTTAACATGGCTTAAAAACATTACAGATTTAAAGAAAATATCCCAAAACATCTTCTATGAAACCTTCCTATACCTAAGGAATGCAGTTTTAACTTATTTTATCGTTTACCACAAAATAAAGTGAAGATCTCTGGGGCAGCCTCTTGCTCATATCGAGCACAAATCATGTAGATTATTGTAAATGTGCAAAATCTAAAATTACAGTAATGACTGCCTTGTTCTAAAAACCAAGTTCTTACTTAGGGGTTGTTTAAGGTAAATCATACAAGGGGGGATATATATGACTCGTTCTATTCAACTCTTGTATTTAAATGGTAGTATGTTGTATTTAATGGTAACATGATGCAACAGAATAAAGATGCCAAAGATGCAACTGAATCCACAAGCCAAGATACATGTGCAACTGTATACATTCATACTCAAGCCACATCCATTAAAAATGGGAACATACAGAATATGCAACATACAGCTATGTGCCACAGAACCACAGAAGCAATTGTATTTCCACAACCTTGATCAGGATGGCGCCATACCACATTGTGAGGAAATGTCAAACTGTTTCCATGTATGGAAGTCTGCAGAATGCCATACCTGCAGAATTCTGGCCATAGACTAAACAGCTAGATACACTGGGAGTGCTGTTGGTGTCTTTCTGAGCACAAATCATAGAATCATAGAGCTGAAAGAAACCAGAAGGGCCATCCAGTCCAACCCCCTGCCATGCAGTAATAGTTGGCAAAGTGTGTTAGGAGAGGAAACCCTCAGCTTGCTGTTTTGCTATGTTAAAACAGTGTGACTTGACAATGAATTGGCCACATTTTATGACTGTTGGTTTCAGCCAGTAAACAATGTGAAATTCAATCTTTTGTGGAAAGGACCATAGACCAGTTATATTTTATAATTTAGTTATTCATATTCTATTTGCCTTGCTTGAACAGTAACCAAATTGAGTTGTCAGAAATGTGACTTATGGTAATTGCCAAGCAAGCTTACCTGGGCCTCCCTCTTAAAAGCAAGTTTGGAGACTTCTTATTTTGCCCCTAAAATATTAATATTCAGCACTACAGAATCAAATGTGAATAAATGAGAAAAATTAACCCACTCAGGAAGGACAAAAGGAGAGCTACAATACAAATTACTCTGAAATATGTTAGGAAATATGAGGAGAATGCATCATAGATTTATTGTATAGTTTCCATTGAGAAAATGTACCAGTCTAACTGTTCAACCATACAAACATTTAAACAGAGGTAAATTCCAGCTAATTCTTTGGGATTTACTCCCACATAAGTAGGTATAGGCTTGAGGTTTGATATGCTCAGGTTTCTAAAATATTAAAAGGTTAAGACTTCTGTGAAAAATAATCATTCTTTCCATTCATAGGTGACTTTATTGAAATAGTGGAACTTAACTAAAATGGAAAACACATGTTTTTTGTTAACTTTAATAGCTAGTATTTAATTCAGTTTAAAGTAATTTTTATTAGGTCACATAATAAGAACAATATAGGTTATTGTGCAAGAAGAGCTTATATCTTATATAGATACACTACAACACTTGTATCTTATTTTGGGGTCAAGGAAAACCGGTCCACTACATACTCGTGCAAACCAATAACATTGTTACCTTATGTTTTTGCTTCATATGGGGTCACAATTTTTGGGTATAAGAAAGTGCCACCTGCATGTAAAATATGATGCAAACTGGCAAACTGGAAACTTTTAAGTTTTTGAAAAATTCATCCACATTGCTCCATTGGCTCACACCTTGAAAGCTGAAAACATTATGCCACTAATCAAAAGATTTCAACTGAAATAGTCTTCAAATATATTTCGGGTGAAATGACAGGATCCGATTTGTTAGTTTGTGGTTTCATATTCCACCTTTTGGTAAAGTCAATATGCCCAAAGCATTGTTCAGCAATCTGGCAGCATTAATATCAAGGTGATCAAATGCCCAACTGTCTGCCAAATGTGATGTTTCAAAAGACTTGGCAAGTAAAAAGAGTACAAGTAAGAAGTGAGACAATTAGGCCAAGCAGGATTCTTTGCTCTATATTTACATCCTTTGCCACAGTTACAGTATCTTGCATTACTACCAATTCTCCCATTCATCTCCCATCTCCATGTCATGAATTATAAAATAAGCACAAAGTTATCACTTGTAAATGCAGTATGTTCCAATGTAGTGACCACACCCAGTGCTTCTAGATCTGCTTCTCTTCAAAAAAAAATTTATCCTGTCCCATACCAGCAGTACAATCCTATTTATGACAAATAAGTCCTATTGTGTTCAAAGGGGGTCGCTGTCAGGAAAGTGAGTTAGAATACTGGTTCCTTGCAATGGAGAAAGCCCAGCAGAGGAATGAAGCAGAATCAAATGAAAAATAATTCCATTTGGGGTAAGCTCCAAATGAGAGTAAAAATGTCAAAGCAAGGTTGTATTCAAGCTGATCCTTTACACTGATTTACTTCTGGAACTGTGGTAAAAAGAGCTTCCAGGGATCTATCATTTCTGAGATTACCACAATGTTGGCCACAGTTCTAAAAAACTAGAGAAATTAATGCTGAATGAAAACTATGAAATTCCAAAACCATGCCCAGAAATAAAAAGGGAATGCAAAAAACTAGGACTGCAAATTAATATCAAAACTGGGTCTACAGTGGTCATAGCATATGTAAACAGAGCTAGGAAATAATGTTTTTATTGAGTTACTATTGGTAATATTTTTCAGTCAAGAGCTGTAACAGCCATGTGTAATTGCAAACCCCCTGGAACATGCTAATAATTGGATGAGGAAGATTACAGAATATGGGGAAGTGGCAGGCTTCAAGATGAATAAGGAGAAAACCAAATTTTTGACAAAAAATATGATTAAAGAGAGAAGATGCCGCCTACAGGAAATCACCGCCTGTGAAACAGCTAGGAAAATCAAATATTTGGGGATCTACCTCACAGCAAAAAATAACCAGTTGTTAAAGAATAACTATGACCAAACTTGGTCCAAGATTAAAAGCAACCTGGAAAAGTGGAGATTCCTGAACTTGAACCTTCTAGGGAGGATTGCGGCTATAAAACTGAGCGTGCTCCCCAAGCTTATGTTTCTTTTTCAGAACATTCCTGTTATCAGATCTGACTACTGCTTCAAAGGATGGAGATCTGACATTATTAAGTTTGTATGGAGCGGTAAAAAACCGCGGATAAAATACAAGACTCTGTGTGATAGTATGGGAAGAGGGGGCCTTGCGCTCCCGAACCTCCAATTGTACTACGAAGCGGCCGCCCTGAGCTGGGTGAAGGATTGGGCCGTGCTCAAAAATGAAAGTCTATTAGGTTTAGAGGGCTACGACCTGCGCAGAGGGTGGCATGCCTACCTCTGGCACGATAAGGCACGGATTGAAAAAAACTTCTCGGACCACTTCATCAGGGCGGCCCTACTGCGAGTGTGGCGCAAATACAAGAGTCGGTTCTACCAATCAACCCCGCTGTGGCTCTCCCCGTTGGAGGCGCAACATATGCGCGAAGTTCCACAGAGCAGATGGTACACATATCGCCAACTGCTAATAAAAAGTGAAGATAGGTGGATCCTTAGAACCCGAGAGGAGCTGTACGACCGGGGAATTGAGTTGTCCTGGTTCCACTATGCCCAAGTCAGAGAAATATTTAAAATGGACCTGCAAAAGAACTTTAACACCCACGACGGGGGGTGGGAGAAAATAATGAAAGCAGAGAAAAGGACGATAAACTTGACATACAAACTACTCCTTGACTGGGATACGGAGACCGAGCAGATCAAGGATACTATGATCGTATGGGCAAGGGATCTCGGGCACTCAATTCTGCTAAAGGACTGGGAGACAATTTGGATGAAGAAATTAAAATACTCAGGGTTCACAAATATCACAGAGAACTGGTTCAAAATGTTCTATCACTGGCACCATACTCCGGTGAGACTAGCGAGATGCTACCCAGCCCTGAGTGACAAGTGTTGGAGATGCCGCAAACAAAAAGGCAGCTATATGCATTGCTGGTGGTCCTGCAGTATCCTTAAGACCTTCTGGAAGAGAATACACCCACACGTGGAGAATATGCTGGGAATTAAATTAGAATTGAAACCGGACTTTTATTTGCTTAACATTATGGATGGAGCTCTAGAAGCAAACGCGGATAAAATCTTTTTTTTCCTGGCTGCGGCAGCCAGAATGGAGATCGCAAAAAATTGGAAAAGTGCCGAACCCCTATCAGTAGAAAATTGGTTCCTCAGAATAAGAGAACTAATGGATCTGGATATGCTGAGGAGCTTCGTGGCGGAGCAAACCCCTAAAAATAGAACAGACTGGAAAAGTGTCAGACTTTATTTAAAGGAAACCCGGTAATTAAGAGGCAAACAGCAACAGTGTTTAATGAGTTAATACAGGAAGGTGCAAGAAACGACGACAGACAGCCGCATTAAGGCTCAACTGTAGCAAGTATGGTTTATGGTTCCGGAGGTCTGGACGGGAGTAACGAATGTTCATGTGAATCCCCTCTCTTCCCCATTGTAACCCCCCTCCCTGCACCCCCCTCCCTCCCCACCCTACCCCGCTGTCCTTTGTTTTTTATCATATGTGCTGTGAAAAAATACCAAAAATAAATAAATAAATAAATAAAAAAGAGCTGTAACAGCCATGGATGTGATAAATCATTTTTCTGAGGAATGAGGATGGTCTTTCTATTAAATTTTTATTGTCAGTTATTTTGTATGTTATTAAGTTTAGAGTTAGGTTGCTTTTATATTGTTCAATAGTGTTTGTCCTGATGCAATTTTGTTTGAATGCCCCTTTTGACATTGAATGTTTGCCATAGATGTTGGAAACTGTCTGAGTCCCACTGGGGAGATAGGGCAGTCTAAAGTTGTTGTTGTTGTTATTGTTATTAGATACACAACAAGATTAGTACACAGCAAACAAGATCACTATGCTGCTTTTGTACTGGATCACACATTGGACACTTCCCAAGTTTCTAAGACTATGTGATGTATCAGCAAATAATGTGTACAAATTCAAGTAGGGTGGTCTTTTGCAGCTGAAAGATGGTAATTTTGTCAGTGGTGATTGTTTTTAAGTGCAGGCCAAGATCTTTAGGTATTGCACAATGTGCTGATCACCAGTGGGACCACATTTATGGGCTTGTGCCGGAGTCTTTGTTTGGTCTTTCAATCCTCGTATTGTGTCAGCTTTTCCAGTTGCTTCTCGTCAATTCTGCTGTCACCTGGGATTGCAACACTTTGGGGGTTTTTCACAATCAGGAGTATTGTGCTCCAAAACTGTCTATCTGTATATCAACATGAGGGGAAGGAAGGAGGGTGACCTACTTTTGCAAATGTATCATAGAGTGATGATACATGCTCTTGATATTAGACATGGACTGGTCATTCTGTAAAGATACTGGCACATTTATAGTGTAGAATTAATGCAGTTTGACACTAGTTTGACTGCTATGGTTCAATGCTGTGAAATCAGGGCAGCTGTAGTTTTACAAGACCTTTCCCCTTCTCTGCTAGTGCCTCACCAAACTACAAGTCCCATGAGTTAATTCTACAGTGTAGATGCACACATAGACATACAAATATTTGCAAGCTTTCCCAGTGTTGTTCAGCACACAATGCAGTTTATTCTTACAAATAATGTAGACATTTTGTGGAAATATGAATTATTTTAATATGTTTTATTGTTGTAACACTACACTGAAACCTATAGATGTGCATGGTTCGGGAATACTTACAAATTATGAAGTAATTCCCAGTCCTGTGGATTTTGATCACACAAATAAAGAAACAGTGAAATGACATCATTTCCCCAAATAATATAAACAGAAAGACATCTACTATGTAAAGCCATTTTAGTTATAAACAAGAATAAAAGATATTTGTGAATTCTAACCCTCTTCCAGGCAACCTAAGAAGAAACAGTTACAGGTCAGAACCGAGTACTAAAGATACATTTCCAAAAATTCTATTTATAGCCATTGCTGCTTCAAAATAAAAAGCCATTAATGTATTGCTACTTTTTTGCTCTTTTAGCTTTTGGTTTGTTTTCTAGAACATTTACTTGACAGATATAACAACAATAAGATACTTAAATCCTGATTTTTTTTTGTTTATAGCTTACACATAATAGTTCTATTATTTTATTAGCATATTCTCTTGGTCATTCCTATTAGCATATCATGTATTAGCACTATTTCTATCAGCATAGAAATTTACTAGTAGCATCTGCAATCACATTTATGACAAACTAAATTTTAGTCAGATCATTTTCTTATTTTTATGGGTCTCCCCTTGATCACATTTGTGAACAGAATGTTATTTTTCGTCATATTCATGCCCACACTCTACAATTCATATTAATTCATAACTGATCACCTGTAAATAAGCTAACTACTTAGACTGTGTGGATTGAACATCTTTCTGAAGCTAAGTGCTTTTGGAGACGAAGCCCCAAACTCTGCCCACTGAAAAAGCTTGTTAATGGGTCCCACATGACAGAGCTATCAATTTTTTAGTATCGTATATACATGCTGTATCCATTATAACTTTCACTTAGACCTAACTGTCCAGTAGCTTGTAAGGTTTTGCTTTTATTTTCATTCTGACATAGAGGCAAAATTTAATAACATGATAATGCAGCAAAAGTATGCATCTAGGAGAAGAAAATGAACATGTGCCTGCTGCTATCTTACCCGATAGCTGCATAGTTGTGCATTTTTGTTTTTTAAAAAACGTTTCCAGTTTGTTTAAATGTGCTTTGTAAGCAATGATAACTTGTCATTTTATCATTGATCTGTCCTTTCTTCTATCTCAGAGGGCTTCATTAAATAATGCATGCACCCCCAGTGAATTACCCTTCTTCACTCTAGCATCCCCAGACCATTAGCCAAATATAGCAACACCAGCATCTTTCAACCCCTAGAAACCCTTTGGCTTTCATTTAATTAAATTATCCCATTATGAAAACTCTTATAATGAGATTAAATTTAATTATTTATTAGACACTTATTTGCACTAGGGAGCCTATCAATTATGCATGGTTGTGCTAAACATTTTTCAATCCATCACCTTTTCTTTTCATGGGAGGTGCAATTTATTAAGTGCATTTGAAGTAACATGACAGTGGATATATAGCAGAAGGATACAGGCCGTTTGAGTATAATTTAGGCCAAATTACACAAGGAAAAGAGGGAAATTGATTTTTATTCCCACTGACAAGATTATCTGATCCATTTATAGATAACACAGATTCAGTTATAGATAACATAGAGGAGAACTTAACTTGTTAAAAGTTGTATTGTGATGCTGCTTTTGTAGATTTGTCTTTAGCAAAGACAGGTGACTTGATGGCTAAATATTACTTCATCACACTAGAGAATGAATCCACTTTAAATCCGATTGCTGCCTCGTGCAGAATTCTGGAGTTTGTAGTTTAAGTAGGAGCCCTTAAAAGCCTCACCAAACTACAATCCATAGAATTCTGCAGGAGGCAGAAACAGGATTTAAAGTGGATTCGTTCTCTATTATGATAAAGCCAGTTGGTCCACAAATAAGTTAAGACCATTCTTTCCTATGTTTATGTCAAGTGACCATTGTTACACAGAGCTCTAGGAAAGCTTTACATGTCACTTTAAAGGCCATATAGACACTTGTGGAACAAAACTGTGGTTAAGAACAGCTTTTTCAAGCTTTTCAGAAGTACTAAAATTTGAGAACCTGTCTCACAGGGACATAGAAATGTCATATAATATTACAATGAGTGAACATGTGGGATGTACAGTACGAATTCTTGCATGCTGCCTCTAGAACTGTAACACTGAGGTTCCAATAATGAGCTGAAGATAAAAGTATGTAAATCTTCCAGACATGTGTCAAATAGAAACACATTTCCTTGTGGCTATTCAAAAGTTGGTATTCACGTCAACGCAACTCAGACCTTCCCTTTTATCACACATTGTCAATACATAATTAATTATTTAGCTGGAATTCTCTGTTGCCAAGGGCAGGGTTTCAGGGAGCTTTTAATTCTCAAAACACACAGTCGTCATCATAAGATGTCTTGTGTGTGTGTGTGTGTGTGTGTTTTAACTTCTACCTGTGGTTTCTGCATAAAAGATCAGTAGCACCTGACAGGTGAAAATTATATGAAAAACATGAACCATTTTTTAAAAAATGTTGAAATGTTCAAAAACGTTTGATCAGGCCTCAGAGAAAAAACTAAAAAACTAAAAGAAAGAAAGGGAAGGAGAGAGGAAAAAGTTGCATCACGGAGACCACAGCACTTCTTCAACCCAAAAATGAATGAACAAATACACATGAAAATACTAAAAAAAAATCAGCAGTCATTCCTCAAGGCAGATTATTTCTATTCAAGAGTAGAAAATTGGGTTATGTGTACTATTAAACAAAACACTCTGATTATCGGACAAAAATCCTCCCTTTGCCCCGACCCTGTCTACCAAGGAAAAGAGATATATGGAAATAATGTAATAGAACTGGATTTATCATAACACTAGTTCTAAACTTCATGTTTTGGTAATAAGTTTACTGTGTGTGTACATGCACCTTCTAGTCACCTATTGACTTATGATGAACCCATTTCACAGGGTTTTCTTAGGCCAGGGTTACACAGAGGTGGGTTTTCCAGTTCCTTCTGAAATACAGTCTACAGCACCTGGCATCCATTTATGGTCTCCCATTCAATTACTAGCCAAGGCTAGCCCTGCTTAGCATCCAAGATCAGACATGATCTGGGGCCTTTCAGCTATTTTTAGATCAAAGAACAAGCCACAGATTTTTCTGTCTTTTTTATTGCTATTATGCATATACAGATAATACTATTAGGTACTGTTTCTGGAAAAGCATTAGCATCTATACGGCAATACTCACTTTGAATGAACTCTCCAAAGTGCTGAACTCTCAACCTTCAATAGATTCAACACCTTGGAGGATGACATAGAATAGATACTTATTTTGCAGACTTGGGTTGGATTCACTATCCCACTAACACTGGAGTCCGTATATTACCATTAGCACTAGTGTGGGTTGTATGGGTTGTCCATGGTTGTGAGCTAACATTTACCTTATTAGATGGTTTAAATACATAAATTATTACTGCTGCTTCATGCACACATGGTTATTAATGGCCATCGCTTTACACCAGAGGCAGAAGACTCCAGAGAGATGACTACAACTAGTTCCCTACAACTAGGGATCTGTTAGGCTGTGGAGTGGACAGTACATTAAAAGAATCCCTAGTCTATCCTTGGATTTCAGACTCAGATACACATGTTTATTTTATTTATTTATATCATTTTTACCCTGCTCTTCTCACCCCCGCAGGGGGGCTCAGAGTGGCTAACAATGGCAGTGATTTGATGTCACAATAAAATATAATATAATAATAAGATAAAAATATGATTCATAGATTAAAATAGCATTAGTTACACAATCATAAAGCCTTTTCCATTACAACAATCACAAGGTCAGATTCAATGTTCAGTGCCATTATGCTCAATATGGTTCAGCTCCCTAATATGTCAGGTTAAGGTGGTCTTTATAGACCACAGCTACCCCACCCCCTGCCCACTTTCCCTCACCTGACACAGCTAGGAGGGCTGGAGCCCTGGTTGGAGCACTATCATCTCCCAGCCAAGTTTCAGTGAAGCATGCCAGGTCAGTTCCTTCATCTCCGAGGAGATCACAGGTGATATGTGTCTTATTTTTGACTGACCTGGCATTACTTAAGAGCAAGATGGGTTTTTGTGGGTGGTCTGGCTCACTCTACAAGTTTCCCAGGCTGGCAGGGTGACTGAAAGGTGGAGAAGGTATTAAACACCTTCTTCTCCTTCCTCTATGACAGGGCTGTCCAACTGGCAGCCCATGGGCCATATATGGCCCCAGCCCCTTCCCCATGGCCCCCTACCCTCCTGCAAGATATCTGCTTTTTTAAGATTTAAAAAAATATTTTTTATTATTTTTTGAATATTTTTTTGAATATTTTTTGAATATTTTTTTGAATATTTATATTTATTTTTTCGTGGGGGGTGAGGGGCGGGGCAGGGAGGAGGAGCAGGCTCCCTTCCTCCTCCTCCTACTTCCCTCCCTCCATGAGGCTGGGGATGGCCGGCTGCGGCCTTCCCTTTCGCGGCGGCCACAAACCTGAAGAAGCAGGCAGGCAGGCAAGCGGAGGTGAAGGGAAGGGAGGGGGAAGAAGGGGAGGCGGCAAATAAAGTGTGTGTGTTTTTGCCCTCCTCGTGCGTTCCCCCTCCCTGTTGCCTCGGCACTCTTTCCTGTCTTCTTGTTTCTCTCTCTCTCTCTCTCCCTCCCTCCCTCCTTCTCTCTCTCTTTCCCCCTTTCATTCCTTCCCCCTTGCACCTCCTGAACAAAAGAGGGAAGGAGAGAGAGAGTTCACTAAGCGAGAGGGGGCATGGCCAGAGCGAAAAAGGGGCGGGGCCGAGTTCGGGGCGCGCAGGGGGCTGCTAATTCCATTCCCTTTTTGGCTTCCTCCTCTTCTGAGGATTCCTGCCAAGTTTGGTCCTGATCCATCATTATTTGAGTCCACAGTGCTCTCTGGATGGAGGAGAACTACAACTCCCAAACTCAAGGTTCAGTACTTTCTGTTGCTCTCATGAGAGTTCAGTCTGCCAAGTTTGATTCAACATGGCTGAAGAATGCTTTTTGTGTTTTCCCTTATGGCAGAAGGAGATTGGACTGGATGGCCCTTGGAGGTCTCCTGTTCTAGGGACCCATTGTAATTATTATTATTATTATTATTATTATCATCATCATCATCATCAGAGGCTGAATCTGTGAGGAATGCTTTGATTGTGTTTTCCCCTTATGGCAGAAGGAGATTGGACCTGATGGCCCTTGGAGGTCTCCTGTTCTAGGGACCCATTGTAATTATTATTATTATTATTATCATCATCATCATCATCAGAGGCTGAATGGCCATCTGTGAGGAATGCTTTGATTGTGTATTCCCCTTATAGCAGAAGGAGATTGGACCTGATGGCCCTTGGAGGTCTCCTGTTCTAGGGACCCATTGTAATTATTATTATTATTATTATTATTATTATTATCATCATCATCATCATCAGAGGTTGAATCTGTGAGGAATGCTTTGATTGTGTTTTCCCCTTATGGCAGAAGGAGATTGGACTGGATGGCCCTTGGAGGGTTCTAGGACCTGTTGTAAGGGACCCATTGTATTATTATTATCATCATCATCATCATCAGAGGCTGAATCTGAGGAATGCTTTGATTGTGTTTTCCCTTATAGCAGAAGGAGATTGGACTGGATGGCCCTTGGAGGTCTCCTGTTCTAGGGACCCATTGTAATTATTATTATTATTATCATCATCATCATCAGCATCAGAGGCTGAATGGCCATCTGTGAGGAATGCTTTGATTGTGTTTTCCCCTTATAGCAGAAGGAGATTGGACTGGATGGCCCTTGGAGGTCTCCTGTTCTAGGGACCCATTGTAATTATTATTATTATTATCATCATCATCAGAGGCTGAATGGCCATCTGTGAGGAATGCTTTGATTGTGTATTCCCCTTATGGCAGAAGGAGATTGGACTGGATGGCCCTTGGAGGTCTCCTGTTCTAGGGACCCATTGTAATTATTATTATCATCATCATCATCAGAGGCTGAATGGCCATCTGTGAGGAATGCTTTGATTGTGTTTTCCCCTTATGGCAGAAGGAGATTGGACTGGATGGCCCTTGGAGGTCTCCTGTTCTAGGAACCCATTGTATTATTATTATTTATTATCATATCATCATCATCATCAGAGGCTGAATGGCCATCTGTGAGGAATGCTTTGATTGTGTTTTCCCCTTATAGCAGAAGGAGATTGACTGGATGGCCCTGGATGGCCCTTGGAGGTCTCCTACCCAGGAACCTGTTGTTGTTGTTATTATTATTATTAGCAAAGGCAGAATGAATATTATGCCTTATCATTCAGGGTTATAGGCCTGTGTGGAAGGGCCTTGGCTTCTTATTTGACTTCCTTTCCACACATCTGAATAAAATCCCATGTTATTTGCTTTAAAACCATATTATATGAGTTTGATGATAATCCAGTTAGGTATTCTTTATGGCTGTGTGGAAGGGCCCTGAGTCCACACTGCAATATAATCCAGTTCAAAGCAGGTATTCTGGGGTTATATGGCTGTGTGGAAGGGCCCTGAGTCCACACTGCAATATAATCCAGTTCAAAGCAGGTTTTGTGGGTTATATGGCTGTTCTGAGTCCACACTGCAATATAATCCAGTTCAAAGCAGGTTTTGTGGGTGATATGTGGAAGGGCCCTGAGTCCACACTGCAATATAATCCAGTTCAAAGCAGGTTTTGTGGGTTATATGGCTGTGTGGAAGGGCCCTGAGTCCACACTGCAATATAATCCAGTTCAAAGCAGGTTTTGTGGGTTATATGGCTGTGTGGAAGGGCCCTGAGTCCACACTGCAAAATAATCCAGTTCAAAGCAGGTTTTGTGGGGTTTCCTGCCTGGGTATTCTGGGTTATATGGCTGTGTGAAGGGCCCTGAGTCCACACTGCAATATAATCCAGTTCAAAGTAGGAACTGGGACTTGAGACTGGGATTTTGGTGTTCATCTCTACTTCCAAGTCAAAGCCCCGGTGTCGTCCACAGACATCTCCAAGGCGGAGAGGGGGCGGAGCCGGGGAGGGGGCTGAGCTGGGGAGGGGGTGGAGCTGGGGCGGGGCAGGGGTGGAGCCAGGGAGGGGGCGGAGCTGGGGGCAGAGGCAGACCCTTCAGCCCCCCAGGTCATCAGTAACCCGAATTCCGGCCACAGGTCCGGTAGAAGTTGGACAGCCCTGGTTTATATGATGTGTCTATTTTCATACCCACTCTTTTCCTTCTTTTGATCAGATTAGCAAAACATGTTAACAGTTTGTATGCATATTTACCATTATGTATGCAAAAAGGTGGTAAGATGCCCAAGGCTTTGTAATGATAACTCATTAGGTACAATCACATAAGGATCTTTGAATTGCCTGTAATTATGATTCCCTTTACATTTTGATCTGTCACTTAGACTTGACTGAGTCTGGAAACAAGCATTCAAGGAGCTAAATAAGTGGTCTTAATTGTTTAGCTTCTGTTCTAATTGAAGAGAAAATATAATTATTGCTTTGATTTTTTTTACAGCTGAAGATGTAATTAATCATAATCTGAAATTTAAATAGTCATGATTTAGATCTATTTATCTAGGCATATAGTTGAACATGATGGTGTTTTTAACTATTAGCATACAATTAATATATCTAGTATACTCCTCTGAATACTGTTGTTGAGAACAGCACTGACTCATCTGCCAATGCAATAATTCAAAGATTCAGAAGTGGGAAAAGCAAGGACAAGTGCAGAGAGGAATCAAATCAGGCCAGGTGTTGCAAATGGACCTTGCTGAGCTTCCAATGAGTGGAAGATTCTCCTATTTCTAATGACCTCATCACATGGAGATCAAGAAGTGTCTTCTCTGCACTGCCGGCACAGAGTCCCCCAGAGCCCATCAGATGACACAGGAATACCTCTGGTGGGACTCTATTGGGCTCCACACCAGCATCATACTGGCAGCACAGAGAAACAGAGCCCAGAGGAGTCGGGCGTCTACCCAAGTCCTCATAGAAGAAGCTGGGGATAGTGGTGAAACGTCATGGTAAGGGATCCCACGATGGTAAGGGATCCCACAATGGTAAGGGAATGGAGCATTATGTTGGCCCATGGTTTCTCCCACTATTCCCCGACTTCTCAACTTCCATGTGATGAAGTCCCTAGTCTTTGTCTATTGACACTCTGGGTGACCCGAGGCCTACCCTTGTATCACCAGTAAAGCCAAAGAAGTCTGCTAGGCTCTTTTTGTGGTGTTCCAGCCTGGTACATTTGGTCAGCACAGGGATGATGAGTTACCAGATGAGTTAGCCAGGGATGAGGGGCTGCCTGGTGAGCCTGCTGTTAATGAGCAGGTGGATGACGAAGAGGAAATGGATGTTGATTCAGAGTTTGGCAGTGAGAGTCAGGATGGCCTTGGTTCCCAAGAGAGTGTTTTCACTCCCTCGATCTCAAGCGAGAATTCCAGAGATGGGGAGGAAGCTGTTTCCCAGTCTGATAGCACCGCACCTGGGTGCTCTAATGAGCAGAGCTTCGAGAGAAGGGCGAGCATCAGATCCACCCCAAAGGATTGGAATTTGAAGAGGGGTGTGTGGTGGACACATAGAAGTTAGATTCCTTTAGTAGACCAGGCTGGGAAGGGTTTCGCCAGACCTGAAGCTACGTTTAGCTTGGAAGGACTCGGGTTCAGGACTCTAAGTTCACGTTCAACCACAGGAGCGGTTTGCCTTGTCTACGCATCCTTGTTTCATGGGGAAATCGAGTCAGCTTGATTGCCTGTTTGGGAACTATTTCGGATTTACCTTTGGAACTGATTTGAACTTGATTTAATCTTATAACCTTTGAACTATCTTTTATTCTAAATAAAGCTACATTTACAGAGACTGCTTGTGTGTGTGATCTAGGGGGTATTGCCACAATCTGAGGTGCAACACTTTTACATCAATCATCCCCCAGTTTGGTCTTCCCATCCTTCTATAACCTGACAATGGGGCTGCCTTAATCACATAACAATACACTGAATTTACAGTGTAGACTGGATTAAAAAGCAAATTCTTTTTAAAATTTAAAAATGTGCTTTAATCTTGAAGTAAAATGAAAACTTTGCTGGAGCAATAATTTATTTATTTATTTATTATTTGATCTTGTATGTCGCTACTCCCCGAGGGCTCGGAGCAGCTCACAATCACATAAAAACATAAAACAGAATAAAACATCCAATTAAACTAAAACAAAATTACAAGTTTCAGCAGTCAAATGGCAACCGAAAGAGATGGGTCTAACAGGCCCTGCGAAAGGATGACAAATCCCGCAATCCCGATTTCTTCAATGGTTCATTTTAACTGTTTTTAAAATCATAATATTAACCCTATATTGTGCTAAGAGAAAAACTTAAATATATTCAAATGATATGATTAAACCAGCCAGTTTCTATTTTCTTTATTATGATTTAATTGAACACACAAACAAATAGTTCATCTATTTTCCTGACCTAGAACCTATGAAGGTTCATCAACAAATGCCAACTTGCCTGCCTCATGTCTTGAATTGGCACAAGAATTTCCCCCCCTTGTAATGTGAATGTTAATGCTAGGAAACAAAGGCAAATAAGAATTTCTGCAATAATAACCCAAAATATAAGATCACATGATTACAATGCAACATGTACATCCATAATTACAACTTCGTCACAAATGGCAGGCGAATCATCCCACGTCATCTGGCTTTGCTGCTGGACAGAGAGGGCAATGGGGTGAACTTGTCACCCCATGTACTGCTCCCTTGTGGTGATGCTTCCTACATCACACATGGGAAAGCAGTAGTAGGCAAGATCCAATGACACTGGTGATCTATTGTAGTCCATACCTCTTTTGAGGACCAGTTAAACTAAAATAGCTCCCAAAAATGACCAAACCATGTGATTGCCCTTTAAAGGCTAAAGGATCATCCTCTGCCACTCTTAGGCCTGAAAATAAACTAAATGCTAAATGGAGAAAAGAGTACAATAGACCACAGTATATAAATGTTCATGAGTGAACTCATTTCCAAGAATAAAACTCTAATCTCTTTATTTTTTATCTACATAATACAAATGTATGGATGCAGTGACTGGAGATTGGAGAAGAAAAGGAAGCAAGCTACACATTACTGGGTCCCGTAATGTATGAACATGGAGCCAGCAACTGCCCATATATATAAAAAAGAGTCATAGTGGAAGAATATACAGGATGGATCTAACCAGATATGGGTCACACATAATTTTTCCACCTGTGATGGTGGTGGCAGTGAAGAAATTACACTTCTGGTAAAACCACTTCTGAATATTCCTTGCCTAAGAGAACTGCTTGAAATGTATGGGGTCACCATAAGTCGACTTGAAAATCACATACTCACAGAGAGTATGATTTCTAGTTTAATCCAGTCTGATGAAAAATACCTCATGGATAAAACAGTATTATCAAAGTTATCCTCTACACACACACACACACACACACACACACACACACACACAGAGGCCATCCCCTGCCACGTGTTGATGTGGCCCAGTCTGGTAATCTGGAAAATAAAGTAACGAGAAAGTGTTGGTTTCTAATATATGTAATTTCTTTATGTTTGTTGGTAAACAGTATTTCTTGTTGTTTCTTTGTCAGTGTCATATCTATATCTATGGCCGGATGGCCCTTTGTCAGGAGGGCTTTGATTATGTTTTCTTGCTCTGGTGGAGGGAGTTGGACTGGATGGCCTTAAGTTTTTTTCTGTTAGTCATTGGGGTTCTGTGTTGGAAGTTTGCCTCACTTTTGTCATTGGTGGGGTTCAGAATGCTCTTTACATCCCAGTAACTACAACTCCCAAATGTCAAGGTCAAATTTCCCCAAACTCCATCTGTGTTCATATTTGGGCATATGGAATATTTGTGCCAAGTTTGGTCCTGATCCATCATTGTTTGAGTCCACAGTGCTCGCTGGATGTAGGTGAGCTACAACTCCCAAACTTAAGGTCAGTGCCCACCAAACTCTTCTATTTTTTTTCTGATGGTCATGGGAATCCTGTGTGCCATGTTTGGTTCAATTCCATCATTGGTGGAGATCAGAATGCTCTTTGATTGTAGGTTTACTCTAAATCCCAGCAACTACAACTCCCAAATGATAAAACTGATTTTTTGTGATGGTCACTCCTTGGGTTATTAGGTGTCTTGTGGCCAAATTTGGCAGCAATTCATCCAGTGGTTTTTGAGTTATGTTAGTCTCACAAACAAATATTACATTTTATTTATATAGATTTATTTATTTATTTGCATCATTTATACCCTGCCCATATTGTTCCAAGGACATTTCCAATTCCATTGACTAATTAAGCTGAAGCTTACATATATATATATATGTCAATGACCAGCACCAAAACATTACAAATGTCAGAATATGAACATATATATTTAGGTATTAAGAAACCACATTTCATTAATATTAAGCTGTCATCAATTGTAAGACACACACCAATTTCAGTACCACCAACAGGAAAAAGGAGATTAGATTGATAGATATATAGATACATGAATATGACTAACATCCTTGATTCTAAGAGGCACTCCATGTTTTAAGATGGTTGTAAGGGGGGGGGGGGATGTGTCTTGGAATCAAGGAAATAAACTATAGTAAATTAAATTTCTGTTTGTATTCCACAGATGTGTTCAAATTCCACTTTTCAATCTCTATTCAGAGACTAAATCATTTCCGGCTGGCTGAGACAGCAATGAAAAGTGAGCAGCTCTCTACTCAGGCCTTACCTTGTTTGAAGCTCTACAGATCAGCCAGCAGGGGTTGACAAGATACCAGGACCACAATTATCCTCTTACAATTTCTCAATGATTTGCTTTCCCTGAAGTAATTTGAATCCTAAGCAGTCTCTATCAATGCAGTAACAACTTTTTTGATACATCAAGAAGGAAATGTCTTTTCTACTTCATTAGTTAGTTAGCCTTTCCAATTTTGTTAATTTAACCTTCATCCATTTTACCATACAAGAGAATAAAAGTATATTCCTGATTGCCAAAATGTGTTTTATGTTTCCAGAATTTTGTTTTATAAAAACAAAAAATATTCACAGTGGATGTAAAGTTGTCATTAGAATTCCTAAATAGTCCTATTTACATTGAAATGAAGGCATATTTTCCTCACTTTATATTGCTATAAAATATTAGGAAATTAATGGTGTGGATTTTCCGAGAAAATTGCATTTTTAGATTGCACTTTAAAAAATCTATACACAATAAATTCCTTTGAGCTAAATGTTGATTATATCCTAGTTTTGGCTTTATTCATCCGGACTTGGGGAAGAGAGAGGATGCAGATTCTCATAAGAGGGTTGACATTTGATTTAATTCTGTTTAAAACTGAGCTATTTGGAATTAACAAAGGAAGGATGAATCAGTAGAAATGCACTCAGGAAGAAAACAGCAGAGTTCAAACTTAATTATTATTTTGTTTAATTATTAGCACCATGAAAGTGTCCAAGGATCAATAAACCTTTAGCCTTTATTTACTTCTTGGCTGGAAGGGGTGCCTCTTTTAAGTACTGGATAAACAAACCAACACTCTTGTTTTCATTAACACGTAACTCAGAGAGTGTTGTTTCCTTACCCCACTGAACACTAAAGTAATATTCAGTGCGTAAGACAACTTGATATTTTGCAACCATGAGACTATGCACTTTGGGGGGGGGGGGTGGACTTCAAATTGTATACTTATCAGCATAGCTTAATAAAAACATCTAGAATACTGGTGCTCCTCGGTGTGTTTCCAATAGCAATGTGATTGCAGCATTCTGTGGATTAAGTTACCAGTCCTTTGAATTCTGACCTTCAGTCTAAAACAGCTTTAGAGGTTACTCTTTTTCCGATTTGTGAGACTGCAGAAATGGAGCTAATGCTGCTGGAAAGAAGGGGGAGGGGAGAAACTTTGAAGCTGCCAGTCTCCCCCATCACCCCAACCATTGCTTTGCAATTATAAATGCTTAGATTTTATGCATTTTTAAAAAGGAGACAGTGGAAGCTCTGTGTGTAGCGTTGCTACTTTGATTCTTAGATCTTGCTTCTTTTGATGTTGTCTGGATTTTTGGAACTGCATTTGGAATAATGCCTTATTGGTAAATGAAAATAAAAGCATGTATATGTCATGGCGAATCGAAGCAAATTTGAAATTAAAACAACAATAGGTGTATACGTAGATGAAAGTGTATAGCTAATAATAATTCCAACCCAGACTTTTTGGTTGTTTGGAACTTACAACTCAAGGTCGGTTATTTAAATACACTTTTAGAAGATTAGCTTCAACCTAGACACTCCTAAGGTATTCAAAGTTTTATTTATTGACTGTAATAGGTGCAAATGAACTGTGCAATTACTGTAATTCTCTCCTTAGAATTAATTGGGCATTAAAGTTCTAAATGGTAGATACAATCCATTCTCGGGTGGGTAGACATTAATTCATAATGAATAAATGCAGCTTTTCATCGAATTGCTTGCACCAAAGTTGCACTGATATTAATGGAAGAAGTCAAGATGGATAAGTCTTAATAGATAGCTTCTTGAAAATTTGATCCATAACATATCCTGATATTTTTTTATCATATCAGAAGTGAACTGAGGGTACAGTTGTAATTTATTTAAAAAACACAAATGCATTATATTAAATGTCCTTTGACCAGTAGCTGCCCACTTAAGAGTATCTCTGGTGTTGCTATAAGAAGGTTCTCCATTGTGCATGTGGCAAAACAGGCGGGAAATTCAAAAAGTCACGGGCTTATTGACCCGCCCTTCTACATTGGTGGAATGTGGTTTACTTTTCTCCACACTTGCATGTTGTGGACTGCACTTTGTGGCCCCTTTCTTAAGGTTGGCTCTGCATCTTGTAGTGCAAGAGCACAGTCTGTTTAGTGCCTTCCAAGTCACCCAGTCTTCTGTGTGCCCAGAGGGAGGTTTTTCATTCGGTATCAGCCACGACTTGAGGTCCCAGGTTTTAGCCTGCCACTTTTGGACCCTCGCTTGCTGAGGTGTTCTCTGTAGATCTTAGAAAACTATTTCTTGATTTAAGACATTGATGTGCTGGCTGATATCTGAACAGGGGATGGGCCGGAGATGTCATTGCCTTGGTCCTTTCATTGTTGGCTGCAATACCAGCTAAATAGTATAATTTCTCCAGTAGTGTAGGGCATAGACATTTTGTGATAATGCTTTAAAATGAAAAATAGGGGTTGTTTTAATGTATTAAACAAAGAACTTTTAACTCATTTATAATTTTATGACAAATTACTGATGGAGCAAACGTAATCTTTAACTGCTAGTAAAGCTCATAGAAAAATCAAGCACTTTTCTTTGTGAGCAAATATATTAGGATACTAAAAACCATCCACCCAAAGTTAACCACTTTAAAATCCATTACACTTTTAATTGCAGTTTGGCATCTCCTTCTCTCTCTTTTCACTTAAATCAAGAACTGAAAACCCCAGATCTTTAAAAAAACTTAGATCTTTAAACTTTTTTGTTTTGGCTATGCTACACCCATTGCTAGTTCCATTTTATTTTGGCTAATAATTAAGCCTGTTTTATTTTTCATTTCAAAGTATTTTAAAAGACTAGCCAATATTTCATAATCACATGCATGCAAATCTTTTATTGTTTGTGTAGGGCCCAATGAAGCAATAAAATAGAAGACAAGATCTGATTATTTGAGTAATTATAATTCAATCTGTCATTTTTTTGCACAATTAAATGTATTTGGAAAAGTACACCCATAATAATTATGATCTAGCCACAAAGCACAGTTATTGCCTGTGCTGAGTGCTTTATTAAAACTAATAACCAAATTACTGTCAACTCATATGGAAAATGATTTTTATATTAAATCCCCCCTCTTCATATTGAGAATACATTAACATGTTAATATAAATCATTATAAGACGTGTTTTGTAGAAAGACTATAATGTTACTGGTCTGTTTTCATCTTGGTCTTTTAGACAGTTAAGTGGTATGCACAGCTTGGTTTGTGAGTGTTAGACCTCAGTGGAACTATGCATAGGAATAAAGTTACATAAATGAATCTGTGTGTCCTGAACTGGATTTTATTATTCAATATTAAGTGACTTGTAGTGTAACTCAAACATTGTGTTTGAGAAAACTCATATTATAGCCAATAAAAGTTGTTTTACTTGATGGAAATGTAATGGCATGACACTGACAATGTCTACAGGCATCAAAAGTAAGGCTTTGATATCAGATCCTGTTATAGTGGACATGTAATGGTACAACAGAGGACTTTTCAACCTCAGAGCCCTAGTACAGGTAGCATAAAAGTATACTCAAGAGAAGAACTTACACATGTCTCCATGAACCTTCTTCAAGTATAAGCAGAGGATCAGCTATTAAGGCCTACTTTTGTTGCAACTATAGAGAACCATCAAGAAAGATGTAAAACCAAAAGAAACATGAGAGCTACTAGAACTCTGGTGTGTCTGAGGATTCAAAGGAAGCCACAAACGGTGGCCATATACACGATGTATGTGAAGAATCATTGTTTCCTGTATGACCCAATCTATCTGAAACTCTTTTGAAATCCCATACTACTGGAGCTAAACCTGAAAATAACTCTTGCCTGCTCCAGTGCTCCAGTTACAGAATGTTTTTCACAAGTCTCATCAGGTAACAAGCCTTATATCTTAATGGTGTCAGGGAAGTCTCAGTTTTTTGCGCAGGGACCTATTATATTGCTTAATGGTCATGGCAATATCCTATGGAATCCTGGGGTTTGGAGTTTGGTGAGCCACTGGAGCTCTCAAGTTGAAACATTTAAATAGCTCTCTGTGATTCCACTTTAACCATGGCAGTTAAAGTGGAATCACAGTACACAATATGGATTAGCCCCAGGTTTTGGAGTGCTGTGAGGTTATAAAGTCCATTTTGAGCCCTATGGAGTTATAGATCCATTTAAATCTATAGACCAATCTGATACGACCTAACATAGTGCCTAATGCCTAGTGGTTTCACTGGGTCTATTCCAAGCACAAGAGCCTCATCACACTAAAGAAAACGTCAATTTAAAATCCAGTTTCTATCTCCTGCAGATTTCTGGGGTTTGTAGTTTAGGGAGGAGACCTCACTAAACTACAAACCCCAAAATTCTGCAGGAGGCAGAAATGTAAGTGGATTTTTCTCTCTGGTGTGATGAAGTTGGAACCAATTAATACATGTTTATGCTGTACTGTTGCGGGCCCTTAATAGTTTTACCTAACTCTGCTGTAGTGTCCCGTCCCCCCCCCCCCCCCCAATGGTGCAAACCACTCTGAAAAACTCTTGACTGAAGATCAAGCCAACAAAGGAGTATGATTGATCAATCAAGTCAATAAGTAATGCAAAGCTATTATTCTTTGACTTCTAGAAATTACAACAATTGTGGTGGACCAAACATCTTGCTATATTAGTTTGGAAGGGCATGAAAGGGTGGTGTTGGAAAGGAAGATAGGAACACATTCTGCCTTCTTGATCAGTCAAGACTTCTCAGTTCATGCCTCTCAGAGGAATTGCTTTAGCACAGGGGTGCCCACACTTTTTCATCATGCGAGCTACTATATGAACAATCAAGTTGAAAAGATCACCTGTTGTGCATGTGCGTGTGCACGTGCACTCTCCTACTGCAGCCTTCCGTCTGCGCGGGGCTTTCTTGCCTGCCCACGAACTCGCTGCCGCGCGCACCCGGGAAGGGGATCCTCCTTGCCTGCGCGCACACTCTCTCTTAATGTCTTCGTTGCCTTCCTCCTTCCTGCTGCGTGCTTTTGCGAAGCAGGAAGTCCCCATCCCGTCCTGCTTCTTGCGTGCGCAGCAGGCCCCTCCCACGCACGCAGCAGGAGGGTATTTATAGGCGCACCCGCCAGCGCTCCAGCCAGATATGGCTTCGGCGGCGGCTCGGAAGGCGCAGGGCCGGGAAGAGGGGCAGGAGCAGGAGCGCGCCATCTGGCTAGTGAGGCCCAAAGATCTCCTGGAAGAGGGCCGAAGATCACCTAGGTGCTCCCGATCACCATAATGAGCACCCCTGCTTTAGCATGTCCTAAATTCTGCTTCTATACATTGATCTTTTATGCTGGGTTCCTTCAGTTTCGGAGAATTTAGATCCAAAAACCTTACAAAATTAAAACAAAAGAAATTATTGATTGCAATATGAGGTTGGATTTTTTTATTGTATCAGAAGTGACTTTAGAATATACTGCAAATCGCTTCTGATGTGAGAGAATTGGCCATCTGCAAGGACGTTGCCCAGGGAATGTCTGGGTGTGTTACCATCCTGTGGGAGGCTTCTCTCAAGTCCCCACATGGGAAGCTGGGGCTGACAGACAGGAGCCCATCCCATCTCACGGATTCAAACCACCAACCTTTAGGTCAGCAGTTTAGCCAGCACAAGGGTTTAACCCATTGCACCAACGCAGCTCCTTATGAGTTTGGATGCATGTCGGATAGAGTGGTATAGTAGTCTGAGAGTTAGACTACAACTCTGGAGACTATGGTTTAAATCCCTGCTCTGCCATGGAAACCCACTGGACAACCTTGGGCAAGTCATACTCTGTCAGCCTCACAGGAATGAAAAGGCAAATTCCGTCTGAACAAATATTGCCAAGGAGACCACATGAGCTGTCAGTCAGAAGCAATCTGAAAGTATACAACAACAATTAATGATTGTTACCCAGCTGTGCCAAATAAGGGCTATTTGTGGAGTAACCTGCTACTTAAAGCACTATATTTGCCACAATACTTTTAAGGGTAGGACTATTGAAATAAGCTTTTGATTTAATTTTCCCCTTTATATGGGCCTAATTTAGGTAGGGATTAACATTGGATTTAGTCCAAAAATATTGGTTATGAAGAATATTAAGTTTAGTAAAAGATTCAGGATGCAAAATAATGGACTTGTTCCCTTATTGCACAAGATCTGCTGGTAGTGTCCATATTTATATTCCAACTGTCTGGCAAGGATGTTAGACAGTGCCTTCTTTGTTGTGGTGCCTGTTGCGGTGCTCCCTCCCTCCCTCCCAAAGAGGTGAGTTAGAAATCTTACTGAAGTTTTGTAGAAGTAAAAGAGCTCTTTAGTTTTCACTAGATCTGCATAAAAACTAAATATTCTATTGGAGGGGGGGGGTGTTTCACATAATAATATCTTGAGAGGGGCACCCTTATTTATTTTATTCTTCGATTTTATTTATTCTTCGATTTTATATTCCGCTCCTCCCTACAGGCTCGGGGCGGGTGACAATAAAATACACCTGGGCAGGCCAAGTCTCGGCATGCTGCCCTACAATTAAAACAAAAGACAGTTAAAAACACGAGTTCAACGTATCACGAGGTACAGGAGATATACAAAAGTATACAAGGGTATACAACATATCATCCAATCAGGCTTAGGTAAATGCTAGCTCAAAAAGAGCGGTCTTACAAGCCTTTCTGAAGGGGATTAATTCCGAGATGGTTCGGACTCTATCAGGCAGAGAGTTCCACAGCGCTGGAGCTGCCGCTGAGAAAGCTCTCTGTCGGGTTGCGGATAGGTGGCAGGAGC
Organism: Anolis apletophallus; assembly: GCA_030556195.1. Classification (NCBI taxonomy): domain Eukaryota; kingdom Metazoa; phylum Chordata; class Lepidosauria; order Squamata; family Anolidae; genus Anolis; species Anolis apletophallus. The sequence continues at coordinate 102,116,776 of JARBWK010000007.1, read as the reverse complement.
GGACTGATGGTATGGTCAACAAATTCCGTTCGTCTGACCGCAGTGATCTCGGGGGCAAGTACGGGGTAAGGCGGTCCCTCAGATACGCAGGCCCTAGGCCGTGAAGTGCCTTGAAGGTCAATACCAATACCTTGAAGACAATTCGGTACTCGATAGGAAGCCAGTGCAGTTGCCGAAGAATAGGCGTGATGTGGTCCCTCACTGATGAGCCCGTCAGCAGGCGTGCCGCGGCATTCTGCACTAGCTTGAGTTTCCGGAGTGTCGACAAGGGAAGGCCAACGTAGAGGGCGTTACAGTAGTCCAGTCTCGAGATGACCGTCGCTTGGATTACCGCCGCCAGGTCGTTCCCGGACATTTTATTTGTATACTGCTTTTCTCAACCCCTAGGGGGACTAAAAAGCAGTTCACAACAGAGCAACTGGCAAAATCAAATGCCTCACAATATAAAATGCATTACATAACTAAAATATTTATTTATTTATTTATTTATTGTAAACAGCTCGGGGCTGTTTACAACAAAGGCATGATACAAACACAGTATACATATAAAAAACAGCTTAATTACCTAATACTAGCACAACACATAATACTTGCAATAAAAAGAGCTAGAGGCAGTAGCCTCAAGTGAGGCCCGTTGATGTTTGAGGGACCAAGAGGAAAGGCGAGATCCAAGGGGGTCGACCTCCAAGCCTTGCGGGTTTACACTGGAACCCAGGGAGAATCGGTCTTCTAGGGGGAGGGGGAAAGTCATGAGTCAGGTGATTTAGGGATTTCTCGACCCTAGTAGATAGGGGAGTTATTCGCCTCTTTAGTTCACCTTCTCCTGGTTGTAGTGTTGCCTTCCATCTCCAACTCCCAAAGCCCACTCCCCAAAACGTTCTGGAGCAGAAGCGACGGTGGCGGGCTTCACCCCGCTGGGAACCGCATCCAGAGGAATTCACTGCCACACCCAAGGCACTCTGGGTGAGCTTCAATGTCCTAGTGTCCATTCCTAGAGCTCCTTTGCGGCGAAAATAGCATATAGCAGTATATTAAAACCAACCAACAATATAACCTTGGATGTAAATGAACATAAAACAAAGGACTTATATTTTTTAAATTTCAGATGTGGCATGGAGTAGCAATAAATTTGTGCTCACCAGGTATTTTTCCTTATAATATTGAAGCACTGCCAAATGCTCAGGAAAAGTTTGAATGCATTAATAATTAGGTTTTTTTAAAAAAATGAAGAAATGTGCTGTGAGTAATTTTACAGCAAGATTGTTGCTTTAAAAATAAAACAACATAGAATAGTAACCCACTAGGACTTTAATAGCCTTCTCCAGAATTCCAAACTGAATATACATGCATGGAAGTCAATTACATCAGTTTTAATGAGGAGGGAATTTGTTGAAGAAGATGCATTTTGGATCACAACCTAATAATACTGGGACTTACTGTCTGCCACCTTGATACAAAGTGCATATGTGTGTCTGGACTATGTCTCATTAATTTCAATGGAGTTTACTACCAAATAGTTATGAGCAGGAACTATGAACTGGGGTATATTGATTGACCATTCAGTGATAAAGAATGAAATGCATTAAAAAGTATTACTGTATTTAACACTCTTTCTCCTGAAGAATGAACTGAACAATCACATTATATATAGTTTTGAGAAAGGTGAGCCACAGCTGAAGAAAGAAAAAAAAAAACCCCGGATTCATAAGGATCAAATACCTGAAACTCCACCCACTTCCCAGTTAGTAGTAAATCTAATTCATCAATTGCAAAGAATTATAGTATGACAGTTATGATTGTACTGGAAACATATTTCAGTTACTACTGACATTTTGCCAAATAATTACAAATAAATAGATCAGGAGTTTAATATTGTAGGCTACAGCTTATATTAATAACACATACTCTTTAAGACTCCCATTGGTGAATCCTTTAATAATAAATGATTATGAAAATATTAACATGAATTTATTGCAAATCTAAAGTACTCACTTTTTTCTGACTCATATACATCTGCCTTGTATACAAACTTAGCTACTTACCTGTCTTCCCACTATATATACAAATATTTCTATACGTTCGATTTTTTGTGTGCAAATATATCCGATCGATCCCAAACGAGTTGCACACTGAATATCAGAAAAAAATGAATTTAATATTCATAGTAAGGACTTTGCTGTTTAATTAATAAAATGCTATTTTCACTGGCAAAATTGTATTTTCAATGCAGAATATTTACAGTGTTGCCTTATTGTCTTGCCTTTTTATAAAGTTTATTATCCACATGTGTCTTTCAGGAGAAGAAACTAAGTATCTACACAACTGTTTAACTAAGTATATACTATATAACTTGTTATTAGGTTGTGATCCATACAGTAGAGTCTCGCTTATCCAACCTTCACTCATCCAACGTTCTGTATTATCCAACACAGTTTGCCTCCCACCCAGATCCACAGTTGTTTCAATACATTGCAATGTTTTGGTGCTAAATTCATAATACAGTAATTACTACATAACGTTACTGTGTATTGAACTGCTTTTGTGGTCAATTTGTTGTAAAACATGATGTTTTGGTGCTTAATTTGTAAAATCATAATGTAATTTGAGGTTTAATAGGCATTTCCTTAATCTCTCCTTATTATCCAACATTTTTGCTTATGCAATGCTTATTCTACCGTCCGTTTAATGTAGGATGAGCAAGACTCTACTATACTATAGAGTTGTATAACTAAGTATATATTATATAACTGTTGTTAGGGTGTGATCCAAGTATATACATATACTATATATAACCATATATATGTAATTATACAGTTTGTGGGAAAATTGTGTTGTTTTTAGAAACTTATATTGATAAATATCTATGGCAGATTCTTTTAACAAATTGTGTGTGTGTGTGTGTGTGAGAGAGAGAGAGTAAGAAATCCACACCAAAGCAATTCCTCTTTTAGGCAGAATCAGTTTATTTTAGCACCATCTTGCCTCATATAATTAACAGATTGTAAATAATGTTATTTCTATTGCTGTATAATGAAGCCTTAGAAATACACCTTGAGCATGGTGTTTGAGAAATACAGTATAAAGGCGAATACCTCTGTTGATACTGGCTGGCTGGAGAGATCCAATAGAAAGATGTGGGTTCTGACCTTAACCTTCCATATATGGTATGTGTCAATCCCTTTTCGCCTGCTAAGGCTAAGAAGAGCCCTAAGTGCATCCGTTCAAGATTGAACAACTTCCTTCTAGGGTTTTTATTTCTCACTATCATGTGCCAGTTGGATATTATTGAAACTGCAAGATATTTTGCCTTTATACGAATGGCTTCGATTCACAATATGTATTGACCGAAGGTAAGACAACCCTTGATATGTAGGAGCAATATCAGGAAAAAAAATTGTTTCAATTGGGTGTACAAAAGTTTGAGTTCAAACCCAGAGTGATTTAGGGCTTTGGGACTTGCCCAAGCAATATTGATGCTATTTGTCTTCCCTTGGGGATAGATATTCTCTAGTCTGGGTTAATGTAGAAATGTCCCAATGCGTGTTAAAATAGAATCACTGGTTTGGGTTCTCAAGTCTCTCCTGACACGGAAAAACAACAACCTCGTTTGGGTCTGCTGTGTTTGGTTACTTTGAATTTCAGGACAACAATGATATGAAGAAATAGGTCTGGGAAAGAATGATGTGCAAAGTCTCGTGAAGTTGTTGCTGTGTCTGTTTCCCAAGCCCACTCAAGTTCGTGTCCACCAAGAGTAAATAAGTAAACGCAAGCAGCCCAAAGAGAGCGCGCGCAATGAAAAGACCATCAAGCGCGAGCCTGGAGGAGGAATAAGGGCGAGATAGAATTACTTCCCCCAAAAGAGGAGAGTGCGCTCCCATGATTCATTTTGCCCACCACCACTTGTATCTGTACATTATGAACTGTTGAAAGGTTTGTGGTTCTTGTGTCAGATTGCTTGAGGCTGGCCCAGGGCAGGGTTTAGGGCAGGTTAAATATTTCAGAGCTGGCGGGTTCCCCCCTCCCCTCCTTTCTCTATTCGTATTTTTGTATCTTTATTACACTGTCGAAGGAGTAAAGGGGGATCCGTTACGCTTCCAATCAAGTCCAGACGCGACTCTTGCCTGGTTTTTGAAAGAGAGGAGGGTTTGGGCAATGGGCAGGGGTGACTTTCCTCTCGACTAGTAAGTAGGCTACTAGCCGGCGCTGCTCCTCTCCGTTCTCCTCCCGAAGTCTTGCTCTCGGGCCGTTCGGATGGCGCAGGGGAGGCTCGGACTTCCCCGTCTTCGGCTCTCCCGAAGCGATCCGAAAGTGAGCGGCGCAAAAACCAAAACACGAAACCAAGCCCACGGCGAAAAAAACCCCCAAACCCGCCCGCTTGCCTCTCCGCCTCTTGACAGGCGGCATCCTTCCCCCGCAGCTGTTTGTCCGCATTCCGCGGGAGCTTTCCTTTGCTGGGCGAAAGGGAGGCTCGCCAGTAAAGGTGGCCCCGCTTTCGAAAGGGCTGAGAGCGATGGTCAGAGGGAGGGAGGGAGAGATAAGAACCAAGGGACAGAAGAGAAGAGCTGTGGCTTGCGTTACACATAAACAAAAGGGAAAAGAAGGCGGAGAGGGAGAGAGGGAGGGGAGGGAGAGGGAGAGAGAGAGAGAGAGAGAGAGAGAGAGAGAGAGAGAGAGAGCGAGAGCGAGAGAGAGCGAGAGAGCCTTGAGGCAAGATTAAGGCAGACCTTACAAGACTGGGCACAGAGAGAGAGAGAGAGAAGATGAAGACTGGGCTCTTTCTTTGTCTGCTCCGCCGGGTCTCCCGCGATAACCCCTCCGCCTGCCTTGGCTGAAGGGGGCAAAGGGGAGAGAGGGAGGAAGAGACCCCCAAAGTGAGCCTGGAGACGGGCGCTGGAGGTGGAGCCCCTTCCGAGTCCAAGCCTTCCAGAGGAAAGGTCCCCGAGAGGGAGGAAGGGAGGGAGGCAGGCGGGGGCAAGGTCTTCCTGAAGACCCCGGCCATCCGTGACTCCTCTCTGATCTTCTCTTCTCTCCCTCGCAAGCATTCTCGCCCTGGCTCCCTGCTTTTACGCGCACAGGCACCTTTGGCAGGCGCCGAAGCCCCTCGGACTACTCCCCCTTCCTTCCTTCCTTCCCTCCCTTCTTCCCTCCCACATTTGGCCACAGAAGTCCCTCGGACTCCCCCACTTCCTCCTCTCTCTCTCTCTCTCTCTCTCTCTCTCTCTCTCTCTCTCTCTCTCTCTCTCTCTCTCTCCCCGAGGCACCCACTCCGCTCTCCCTGAGCCACCCCCCCCCCCCTTGCTCCAAACTGGGATTTCGCCCTCCAGCCTCAGCTCTGCGCATCTGGTCTTCTGCGAGCGCTGGGAAAGGCAGGCAGCGAGAGAGTGGCCTGTGGTTTGTTTCTTTTCTTTTTCGCATTATTGTAATTTTTAAAGCAGGCCACATTATAGAGTTTTGTGCCCTCCCCCACCCCACTCCCACCCCACGCAAACTCAGGAATTAAAAAAAAACCCAAACTATGTGAGCCACGTTGGTTGGTTGCTTGGTTGAAGCCAGAGAAAACGTGGAGTACATCATCACACGGGTGGATGCCGCAAAGCCCTTCACTGTAAGTACCAAACCGGCTGCCTTAAAAACCAAAAAGGAACTGCATGGATTTGACAACAGCTGACCCGTCTTGCAAAACAGAGAGAGAGAGAGAGAGAGAGAGAGAGAGAGAGAGAGAGAGAGAGAGAGAGAGAGAGAGAGAGAGAGAGAGAGAGAGAGATTCAACAATCCCTCCAGGCCTATTTCTGCATCTTTTCTCCCCTGTTTTGGACTAACTGAAACATTTAAAGAGGAAAACACCGACATCAATGGCCTGTTTGCAAAACAAGTCTGTGTACTTTTCCAGGGAGCTGAGTAATATTCCACACTGGTGTCTGAGGGACAGGTTTCTCACCCCCAGAACTAGTATCCTTATTCTTATTTATTTACTATTAATTTGGGAGTTGTTTCATTGTTCTCTATGGCCCCTTTCCACACAGCTGAATAAAACCCCACATTATCTGCGTTGACCTGGAATATATGGCTGTGTGGACTCAGATAACCCAGCTCAAAGCAGATATTGTGGGATTTCCTGCCTTGACATTCTGGGTTATATGGCTGTGTGTGGAAGGGCCCCAATGTTACACTCTTCTACATCAGACCTCCCATTTTTCTCGACTTTAAACTGACTTCTTTGAGTTTGTTTTGGTTTTCTGAAGCCTTAGCAGCTCACTGGAAACAAATTGTGCAATAAGTATTTGTGTTTTTTTCTTCATCTTCTTTTGCCATGGATTTCTAAAGGTTTTGGCTGAAAGAAACCAGAATCAAAAAAGAGCATCTAATACCTTTAGAGGAAGGGGGGTCAGGCAACGATTTTGACAGGTCATTCTGAAACAGGAAATCCTGCTAAATATGTTAAAATGCTAGGAAATCTCTGCTGAACCTTAAAGGGGGGCCTTATCAAAATGGCAAGACAAACAATTGCCTGACAATATTATGTAACATGAGGTTTTGCTGGGAACTTAGCGCTTGGAATTCTGAAACATGATGCCTTCTATTTACATCATGTAAATACATGTAAATAAATTATTTATTTACATTATGAATCTTAATACTTACAAAAAGCATTAGGTGTTTTTGTTTCTTGAAATTGTTCAGCAGATGTCAAAGAAATGAAGTTTCTGAATTTAGTAAATACTGTTGAAAGCTTAGACAGGGAAGTTAGTAAATACTGTATTGTTATATTTTCCTCAAGCACATTCGGAGAGAAAGAGCTCACTCAGGGTCACTTTTTAAACAGTATCATTTCTCTTGCAATGAAAGACAATCCAAAAGGGTAAATCTCAGGGTAATTTTATAGATTGTAAGAATTGTCTAGTGGATATGCAGGGGTGTTTTTTTGTGTTTGTTTCAAGACTTTTTCAAAATTCGGTGTCAAGAAAACTGTGGATTTCTAGGAACACAACACTGACTTTGTGCAAAACAAAATTAATAAAATTGAGGAATAAATGAGGTTATTTTTTTCTTAATTGATTATCTTTCGCTTTAGGAAACATCAATCCCCAGTTAGTGACAGATTTGGAAAATAAGGCATTGTTTCACTTTAGGGATTGCAACCTCCTCCCAGGGCCCTTCCACATAGCCATATAACCCAGAATATCAAGGCAGAAAATCCCACAATATCTGTTTTGAGCTGGAATGTCCGAGCCCACACTGCCATGTGTCCCAGGTCAAAGCAGATAATCTGGGATACTATTCAGCTGTGTGGAAGGAGCCGTATAGTGTCAATTGACTTTTATTTTACATTTCAGCTTCATGTAAAAATATTTTAAAACCGTTTCATAGGCAAATGATTCAACATTGTGTTTGAAAGTCGGGGAGGGAGATCTAGCATGAATTAAATCCATTTTAATAACGTTTGACACAATTTTAAATATGAATTTTGAAGTTCTTTTTAAATAGCTCTGTATTTGGATGTAGAGCATAGAGCATATATCAGAGACAACAGAATTTGGTAGTCCACAGAAATCATGAGTTTTGGTTTTCTTAATCTTTTCCTTCAAACTGTTTGAATTATATCAAAGAATTGAACTTTATACTGAAACAGTCTGACTGTAAAAAGACAAAAAATGGCATTTCCTTTTAGATTTTTGATTCCAGCGGAATTTCTGTGGCTAAAATTTTTTAACAGACGTAATATATATATATTTACTTTAAAATGTTTACTTCAACTAGAAGTATTTTGTTTTAATTGTAGCAATATAAATGGGGGAAGTCTAGAAAACCAATAATGCAGATAGGTTCCTGCAGATTGGTTCTGTGCTGTGGAGAATTAGAATCCTTTCCCATTTACAGTTTACTTTTCACAGAGCATTATTAACTTCTTGACTTTATACATGGTTTTCTGTCAGATGCTTTTGATTTGTAATTTACCAAAGTATAATAAACACTCCAACGGCCATGCGTTGTCGCCTCCATCTGAGCTCTGTGGTAGGCAAAATGTGATAAAATGTGTACCTTAAGTCTTGTTTGATGATCTCTCGAAGCGACTTTGCCTTCTGGAAATAATTTCTGGGGTTGAAGAGCATGGTATTAACAGATTTAATGTGGCTATTCAGTGGATTGGCGAAGTACTAGGTGAGGTTTAACAAAACGAGAGAGACAAATTGAATATCAACAAAGCCTACATCTGTGAAAAATTATATATTTAATTAGGAAAAAGACAAATTTTAAATATTTGATGAATAAATCAAAATTTGATATTCCTACTAATCTTCATTTTGGTGTTGCTTACCTAAAGTGGTAATAGCTGTTTTAAATCAATTTTTTTCCCTGACACAAGTGCTGAGGAGCTGCATATGTGATGTCTGCTCAAGTCCATCATTTGATTGTCCATCTAACAAGCGATTATATGGTGGCAAAAAGGGGAAAGAGCTTTAAAAGTTTCCCTTTGAAATATTTTGGTCTGATAGGTATCCAGTCACCCATTTTCAAATTTCCATTTTTTTAAATTTCCAAATTTTCATCAAATCAAACTTTTTCTGTAGCCTTCCACCATGTCGAATGTCCAAAGAATCATAAAACTGTATTTTTAGCAACATATACCTTTGAGTAAGATTGTATTAGACTAAATTGATTAAAGTAGTAGATAATAAAGTAGCAACAAGTAGCTACAGTAGTTGTAGTAATGCTGAAGCACCACCCATTCATTTGTTGTTGTTGTTTTAGAAACTAGCCATAGCAAATGCACTTACGCATTGCGCTGCAATATTTTGCATCCCGGCATAATCTGAAAGAATGAGCAGTGTAGCATTTTGTAAATTGTAACTAATTTCACCAACATCTGTGTCTAATTGTTGTCTGCATTTACATTCTTGAGCTTAGATTTATTTTTCCTGTACCACTCTGTGGATTCACTTGACCAGTATGAGAAAGGATTAGTAGTTTTAAAGATATTTTGATTAAAGAATCATTTTTAAATGGCATAACACACAACACATGGTTTAAATAATCTTTAATAGGCAAAAGGCTGTAACTGAAGTATGACTAATGAAAGCGAGGGATTGGGATAGGAGCACCCACAGTTTATAGGATATTTAAAAAGATATACAAGAAGCAGCATGTGATCATATATATGTAAATATCTACTGCTATTAGCTTTTTTTTTAGAAAGATGAAGGCAGTGGGGTATTTTGTTATCCATTTACAAATCTGTCTGATTAATGGCATTAACAAATTACACTCTGCTACTTGCTATAAACTGGTAATAAAGGTGATGGTAAACAAATACTTATTATTAGTAATTTAATTAAACGTTATTGTTTTTAAATTGCCCTCTAATATAGAGCTCTTAAGTATGCTTTATTTCCACCAATAATTTACTCAAGGTGTAGCAGAGTAGCAGGGGAGAATATATCCTAAAGGCATTCTCCTGGAGTGTCTGAGGTTAAGAGTAAAAAGTTTCCATCTTACACTTGAGTCCTTTTCTTTTCTTCTTTTTTTATAAAAAAATAAGGCCTAGTTTTTACAAACATGCATCTGATATTCCAGTTTGATTTGGCTTGTTATGGTCTATTAAAAAGAACACTCTGCAGCATTTTAAATACACTTAGAGGGGGAAAGTTTTTGTTTTTCTATCTGTATTAGTGCATGCTTTTGGCCATTCTGTGTAACATTATATGTCGTCTGGCTGCTTATAAGGAGTGGGCTACTCCTGCTAAAGTAGTAATTCTGTCTGTGATTAAAAATAACAAAAAAAAAACCCTTACAGACACATAAGTGAGACTTGCCTGGGTGACTTTTATGGCACTTCGAATGCCTCATCTCACTTGCCTTTGTTCTGTGATCATCTAAGAGAGGTCAGTTCTGGTTGGGTGGAATTCCAAATTCAGACATTTAGACAATGAGTGTCATAGCCGGGGAAGTTTTGTTTCTGCTTTCAAGCAAGCAGCCATCCTCACCTGGGCTTTATCACCTGCTGGCAGTTGTTAGTGGTTTTGGAGGGAACTCTAGTATCAAAGGCTATTCATTAAATAACCATTCAACTGAACATATTTTCTAAGAGAAAGCAGCAAAATCATGCAAGCATGGAAGGGTTTAGATGGAAAAAAGCTGACAGGAAATTCCCCTTGAAGTGTGCAGACACTGTGGTCAGGAGTAGTTATACGTTCTCAATGAATTTACTTTTTATTGAGAATGTTTAAAAGTTCTACATGACCTCAGTCCTCATTTTGTGTATTTTTAAGTATACGCTTAGTATTTTGAAACTTCTTATAAAGTTGTTAATCCATACCCAGTTGTTATGAAGCATATATGGTTCTTTGTAGTGTAAGTTACTTTGAAGGGGGGGAAGACTGGAGAAAGGCCTAGTTAGATGCACAGTAACATCTCAGTCAATGTATAGAATTATATCACAGCACTTAAGTTTAAATCCTTCAGCAGTGCTTTGCAGTCTTTTAACATTGGCTGGAAGCTGAACTTACTTGACAGAACAGGGTGGGGGTAAGATGGAAACATGCATGATAAGGATAAGAGACTGTCAAGAGTTAAGGCGTGGGAGGGAGCTGCGTTTCAGCCAGTGATAAGAAAAGCTGAAAGATCTTCAGAGGATGCTGGGGAGTAATGTTAGAGCTTCTTTCCTTGGAGATGGTTGCTGCGCTCAGAACTGCCTTCCTCAGGCACCTCTTCCTAAACTACTGTACCTTTGCAAGGCTGCTTTGCATGTTGCCTGGAGGAGGGGTAATCCACTGTGCAGCTGTCATATAGGCGAGTGATGAATCACTATACCGTCATTTGGCTGCCTTCCACATGACATGGGCAGGAGGGGGATAGACCTGCTGGAGGAAACAACAGTTGAGGCTTCAATTTAAAGACAATATGTCTTTCAGTGCAACAGTACCCCCCTCCTTTTCTTTTGGTTAAAAGACAGCATTACCATCCTCAGGAAGATTTCTTTGTGTAGTTAGATTAAGACCTGACGTGAATGTAGAATAACAGAAGGCTCCTATTTGTGTCCCTGGTTCGCAGGTGCAAAAACCCCAAACCAGTTCCGATGTTGCTGCTTCATCCATTTGCAGGTAAGGATTAGATCATGCTGGCCTTTCGGTTCAAAGAGTTTCTTAGAAGCATGGTTTTTTAAAAATAAAATCTTTGTGTGGTAGGCATATGAACAAGAGTTGAATTTTTGTTGTTGCTAATTTTGATATAGAAAATAGTTATTTTGTATTTTGAGAAGTAATTTCAGTGTAAACTTTGAAAAGATTGACATATAGGTGGTTCTCTTTTGTACTAAAAGCTTTAATGCTCCATTTATACACTTTCATGTATTCCTTCCTTTTAGTGATGAGAGTAATATGATACATATTGGATATAGATATTTCCAAGTAGAATTTTTAAGATCAAGCCTTGATACCATAGTTGTACATAGTTGCAGGCAAGCAATATCACAGTGGAAATACTTATTTAATTTTTGAAGATGTGTAGTGGAGTTCTCTCCATGTTTACTTTGTAACAATTTACACTGAAATTAGTGGAATTTACTCTGAATTGAGCATGTACAACCTTGTTGATGGTTCAGTTCCTGCATAATTTTTAAAACCATAAAATCACCAAAAATATAGAAAAAGCAAGATTCATTCGCATTTTTTTAAAAAAAGTGTTGCTTAGTTCAGCTTGAGTCTTTATGCCAAATGAATGAATCAAGTGCTATCCTATTTCAGAGAAACCCCCTCTCATTTTAGACTAAGTGATTTGAGTTTTGCCTTTTGCTTTTTCTTGTTTATGAAAAGTAAATCAAAGTGGAATATTACAAAATGATTATTAAGAGGAAGAATCTTCATATTTGGGTTAAGCCGTGATAAAAAATAGAGCAGAGGAAGATATGTGCCATCAAATATTGACAACTTTGCACTTATTCTCAGTTGTTCTTGTTTCATTTTGTTTAAGTGACAGTTCAAGTACTGCAAAGTGCTAAGGCAGACTAATGCCTGTATGGATTCATTGTATATTGGCCTTATCCCTTTTCAATTGGGCATACTTTATGTAATCCACAAAGCAAACATGAGAGCAGACATAATAATGTTTTAATGCTACAGAGGAACAATTAAGTAGTTTGCCAGAGTAAACACATACATCAGGAATATCTCATTCCTTGTCAGTAGACTCTAGGTTCAACTATTGCTTCAAGTGTTTTATTTGGTTTGGAGGCCCATTAAATTCTAATTGGGTGGTAAATTATGCAATCAAACAGTGTTACTATATTGGCTTGGGATTTTTTAATGATTCTTTATTTTCTTCCCAGATACATACTTTATAAAATACATCAATGTACTAAGATTACCTGATGGCAATCTTAGTACATTAGTACATTTTGTAAAATATTTCAGAGAAGGGAAATTGCAAAACTACCTTTGACTTTTCCTTGCCTTAGAAAACTATGAAGTAAATGGGGTCAGCTTGCGTTGACAGGAAACTTGTAAGGTGTATACATGCACACATATTAAAGTATTTTAATATAGTTAAAGAAAAATGAGGCAGATGAGGAAAGTAATTTATGTATATAAAATAATAAAATCAATGCTATTGAAAAATGGTGGAACAGCATGGTTTGTTCATCCAGAGTCACAATTGAATAGATCAAATTTGCTTTTTTAAAGGTCTATGGAAATGCAGGATCTAGCCAGCCCTCATAGCCGACTAAGTGGTAGTAGTGAATCTCCTAATGGTCCGAAACTTGATAATTCTCAATTAAATAATAATTCCATGACACCCAATGGCACAGAAGGTGAGTTCTTTTTCAATTTTATGTAGATTCATCCCATGGTATTGCATTTTCATTGATGTGGCAAAGATATGGCAGGCCCATACTATTTAAGACTGAAGGAGGAATGTATGTCCATGCCAGAACCATTTCCTGGATGTAAACAAAGTAAGGTTGAAAAGTTAGGGTAGGCCCCTACTTTATGTCAGTTCTTTTCCTGGAATTTTGAAATGCTACTATTTTGACAAATTAGTGTCACCACCATAAACCAGGGTGTACTATCCTGTTAAATATGAAGTATTCTATCTTAAATTCTTCTGATGTCTAGATTTCTACATTTGTTATGCAATCCTAAGCACAGAACTTTAATTCGTTCATAATCAGTCTTATTTTATCCTGTGCTTCAGTAATAGATCTGTGGTATATAGAACTAAAATACGGACAACTGTATTGTTTTCTCCAAATACTGTGCTTATATATCTTAGAAAGTGGGAGGTCTTGAAAGCTAAAGTTTGACAATACAGGGGAAATATATATATACACAATGTTGTGGTGAAAGAAACATGTACCTTAACTGAGCAGTAGACTTTGAGTATATACAGTCTATGTAGCAGTGAACTGATAATTGTTAAAATGTAGAACAGATTAACACAATTTGATTTTAAAACTATTTTATATAATATCATTTAACCTTGGCTTTATTAGAAAACATTGCACACTAAACCTTGTTAAGTGCACAATGCTTTCTAATATGTACATGTTTATGATATATATTTATGTTTATGATAGATATTTTCTTCTCAAACTTCTCTGCTGTTACCTTCAATTAACTGCTCAGGATATATTATAGGATATCAAATTAGATTTTGTTGACACTTTTAGGCATAATTGTTAAAAATTTAATGGAGCCATATTTCTATATATCCATATTTACAGTATTCTGTTCCAGTTTCTCTAGGTTTTCCTTTAGTTTCTCAAAACTAAGTTACCTATATTAAGCTAATATTTAATCATAACCAATTATTGAGCACTAGTGTTGTTTAGACTGTTGACTGAGGTTGCAGCCCTATGTGTACTTGCGTTACAATAAGCCCCTCTAAACACAAAGCAGCTTGTTTGTGAGATTTCTTTTGTTTTTTAAAACTGTAAACACACTGATACATTTGGTCATGTGAATTAACTTAAGTTTTCTAAATAAAAATCCAAATGTACTAACTTGCCCAACTGAAAATCAGAAGCCTACCTTTGTTCCTAAATGAACATACAAGGAAGTTAAGTTGATTTTAATGTAACTATTCAAATTAACTGGGTTTAAGACCACTACTTGGATATTGTTTTTTAGTATTATTTTTTGGAGGAAATATAATTTGCCTATTGTGATCTTGAACGTTCTGTGAGAACCTACTAGCATTTTATTTTCTTTGCAATTCTCCTTTAGGTGACATGACTCTGCTCAGCACTGCAGACTGGTTGTTAAATACTAGTACACAGACCACTGCAGGTTTGTGTAGCTATTGTGATTGCACATCTGTTAGCATGCATTTTAAGATTTTGCAAAATATTAAAAGTATTTGACTCTAATTGTCTCTAATCAAAATGGTAAATTTGTGGGTCACAATCCTCCGCATGCTTCCTGGAAGTTAAACTGGAAGGACTTCCAGTTAAGCATTCATAGGGACAAGCTATAAGGATAGTTTTCAAGAAAAATATTAGCAAATAATCCAGTTATGAATGAAATGTAGGGTTTATGTGGGGATGGTACAAACTTTGCTGCAAAGCTGTATATATTTTTTTAAAACCCACAAAATACAGTGCAGGTTGTTTTATCTCATTAAGGTAAAATTGTGTGTGTGTGTGTGTGTGTGTGTGTGTGTGTGTAGGCATGGGATTTTAGACAATTGTTCCTTGCATTTTTTTGTATGTTTGTTTTCCTTAGTGTAGAATTTAAAATGTATTTCAGAATCACAGCTATACAGAAGTAACATTTTTAAGAAAAAGAAAAAGAAGGAATAAAATATAAGATGAAAGCTTACTTCCAGGATATTTCATGTTTGTGGAGATGCTGTCAGTATTTGGTTCCTATGTGCTTCACTTGAAATTGTAACATAATTTGTTCATTTAATGTGAAGTAAAAATATGTAATAAAATAGTCCAGTGTTCAATACTTGATAAACATAGATCAGTCTTATATGGGTTGTGAGTTTTCTGGACAGTATGGCCATGTTCCAGAAGCATTCTCTCCTGACCTTTTGCCTGCATCTTTGGCAGGCATCCTTAGAGGTACCTCTGAGGATGCCTGCCATAGATGCAGGCAAAAGGTCAGGAGAGAATGCTTCTGGAACATGGACATACAGCCCGGAAAACTCACAACAAACCAGTGATTCCGGCCATGAAAGCCATCAACAACACAGTCTTATATGGCTTCATCACTCTCCAGTCTAAATAAGAATGGGTCTTTCAGTTTTATGGGGATATTTTTTGCATGTCAAGAAAGCAATTCCTAAAGCAAAGTAGAGTTTTGCTCCATTATGGAATTTTGCTCCATACTTATATATTTTGCAGGCCAAACTTATATCATCATGTTTTTAAAAGGTATTAAAACTAAATAACTCTGTTCCAACCTCAAATTCTATAATTCCTTTCAAATGTACTGCAGGAGGATGTGGCTGAGTGATACCTATCTGTTTGAGGCTAATATGTTTCACTTCACACTTAGTGGTTAACTTTTTAAGGAAAGGAATGGAGTTTTAGATGACTGATAGAATGCTTTGGAATATTCTGTGCATACATAACTTCTAGTAGTCGCAAACTATCCAGGAAACCGTGTCTTCTCCTTTGCATTTCCATTTTCTGAATTTGCTTTAAGGAGTTCCAGGTTGCCACCTCTTTTTCTCCACTTCAACAGTCACGTTGCAATTGACTATTCAATAGTTTTTACTCTGTTAACTCCCAGTGAGAAAGAGGAGGGGTGGAGATACATCTTGACAGTGCAATATGTGCTGCTCATTTGTTGGAATTTTCAAATGAGCCAGTGTGGCCCAGATTCCCTTTCTTTTCTTCTTTCTTTTCTTCTTTCGTTCATTTGTTTGTTCTTTTTTTTTAGACCCGGGAGGGTGTAAAACAGATTACCTAGAGGATTTTTTTATAGGAACGATAGTTTATCTACTATTAGGACACTTATTGGCTACTTACTTTGAAAGAGTTTATTTCTTTCTGTTTTGGAGAACACTATTCCATTTACATTAATAATGGAATCATACACAGTCTTCTCAGTGAGTTGAGTGGGATTTACTCCTTGGTAAATATAGATAGGGTTATAGCCTAAGATACCTATAGAAAGGTTTGTTCTAAAGTTGATTTTGTATGTAAGTCAGAACTGGTATATTTGTAAAGTGTAACTTTGTCTATTTATCTATTTATTATCTATCTATCTTTGGATAGCATGGTGAAGAGTTAACACTACTGTGGTGTTTGTCTTGCGGTCTGTGCCGCTGTTCAGAAGATTTCACTACACTTTCTGTCCTTGTGAGAGTTGGATTTTGAAAAATTTGGCTTGTTGTGGACTAGACATAAAACTTCAGCAGAGTAACCTTTTCCCCATGATAACTCTTTCCGGAGTGACTTTCCTTTCCAAAGGGCAGATTTCTCTACTTTCTGTTGTCTCACCCCCATTCTTAACTATGAAGTTGGATGTTCCTAATTCAGGAACAGTCTGTATATACAGATAATTTTATTTTAAAAATATATTATATTTTTATGTACGAAAAAAGTTTGTGTACACTAAAGTTCAGAAAGTAAAGGTGTCACAAGGACAACCTTGGAATAATACTGGGTAAGAAATGCTCAAGCTGTAATATAAGATTTAGGGTCCTTTAACACAGCCCTATATACCAGAATATGAAGGCAGAAAATCCCACATTATCTGAGTATGGACTCAGATAACTCGGTTCTTGATATTCTGGGATATAGGACTGTGTGGAAGGGCACTGAGTGACATGACCGGCACAAGAAGCTTTGACTATTTTGGCAGATATTGGACCTTTTAGCAAAATCTTATATTACAGAATAGAGGTTACTCATGAGTCAAAGACTGGTAGTATGCTTTGTATATAATGTGGATGCTAAGAGGTGTAAGAATACTAACCATTGAATCGCACATCTAATGGGATGAAGTGACAATTTGGAAAGTAACCACCAGTGTAATCAAGGAAGAACTACACTTTGATTTCCTTAATCATTGTGTAGTTTGTGAATGCATACTTCTACACTGCATAATGACCACGGCTGAGTTACATAACTTTAAAGTAGAAGATACAGATATTGAATAATTCAAGATTTTCCAGACCTAGGCTCAGTCATTAATTGGAATTTAGACTGCAATCAAGAAATCAAAGGACAAGGACTTGGAAGGGCAGCTATGAAGAAACTAGACAAGATCCTGAAGTGTAAGGATTTGTCACTGAATGCTAAGGATTGCCCATGTGGTCATGTTTCCCTTTTCTATGTATATTTGTGAAAGCTACACTGTGAAGAAAGAAAATGGGAAGAGCATCAGCTCATCTGGATGTGTGCTAGAAAAGAGTTCTACAGAATCCATGGACTGCTGAAAAGACAAATAAATGGGATCTAGAGGAATCGAGTCTGAACTCTCCCTAGAGGCCAAAGTTATTAAACTGAGACTGTTCTACTTTGACCACGAGAAGAATTGACCTAGTAGACAGTACAGTAATGCTTGGTAAAGTGCCATGCAATAGGAAAAGAGGAAGAATATATTGATAAACTCAATCAAGAAAAACATCTGAATCCATAAACCTGAACAGGGCTGCTTATGATAGGATGACTTGGAGGCCTCTTATTCATAGGGTATCCATAGTAAACACTTCAGATTGTTAAAATACTAAGATGGACTAGTTCATATATTAAATTAAATTGAATTAAAATACGGATAATGGTTTGGGGGTTTTATAGGCTGTTTTGAGATATATTCATTATGTAATTATCTAGATTTTGTAAGTACTGTACACTATTCAGTTTTTTTACTTAACAGAAAATGGTTAATGGTATCTGTAGTTGTGTAGGTGGCTATGAAGGGTATTCATTATGTTGTTGTTGTTGTTGTTGTATACTTTCAAGTCATTTGTGATATATGGCAACCTAATGATAAGTTCTATCATTGGATTTCTTGACAAGATTTGTTCAGGCTGGGAGAGTGTGACCTCTCCAGTAGGTTTCCATGGTTGAGCAGGGATATGAACTTGGGTCAGCCAAAGTCTTAATCCAGCACTCAAACCATTCTACTACACTGGATTTCCTTCATTGTGTAACAATCTATATTTTATAGCTATACCTTATCCTTTAATTTCTTCCTTTTATTGGGAACCTGAGAAGTAGTCTGTAATTCTTCTATTAGTAATATATACATTTTACAGAAAAAATAGAATGTACTCACTATCAAGTATATATACTGCCATCAGCAACAGCTAACTGCAGCATATCCAGATAAAACCATTTTGTGAAAGGCAGAAAGCTGAAACTAGATGGCCTAGACTGCATCTAGACTTGGCTCAATACTATGGAATCATGAAAAATTGTGGTTTTAGCCTTCTCTATCAAATAATGTTGGTGCCTCGCCAAACTATAGCTCCCATGATTCCATAGCATTGAGTCGTGGCACCGTGGTGACAAACTGCTTTAATTCTACAGTGCAGATGCAGCCCTACTGGACTTAAAAGCTTAACACAAAGTTAATACTATTCAGTATCAATGAAGCAGATGAATCATGTGGGAAAAGGCATGTCTTTGACAACTGTGGAAGCACTCTTTTTGGATAGAAAGTGATTTGTGTAGTGAAATTATAGTATTTTCAGAGCACTGACATTCTGATATTAAATACTTTGGATGGGATCCAAGAGCTATTCAGGAAGTTTCTATGCATGAAACATAAGGTTTTGAGGTTCTGTCTCCCACTATTCACTATTGTCTAAAATATCTTTTTGGAAAAAGGGATAATCTAAGGTTGTTTCTACTGTGCAGTACAATTGGAACTAATGCTATCAGAGTTCTTGCTTGTCTTGATTGACAGTACATGTAGAAAGTATGCTAAGCAAAGTTGTTGTTTTTTTGTGGGGGGGGGGGGGCGGCTCTGAATTGAACAAGATCTAGGTTATATCATTTATTTATTGGACTGACAATGGACTGACCTGGATTATGACTTGAACTTGCGTGATTTTAATTGGTTGTTTAGATTTGTTTATATTTGATATTTTAGCTATTGTTTAAATAAAAATTGTTATTATACTTGTCTTTGTATGGACATCTAATGGTTGCTGATTGTGAGGCCACCCTGAGTCCCCCTCCAGGGGTAAGAAGGATGAGATACAAATATATGAAATAAATAAACAAATAAGTTTTCTTGACTTAGAATTTGTGGCATTAGATTCTTTAGGAATGATGAAAATTAGCTTTGTTTTTCTTGCTCAAATTTTACTATTTTGTTTAATAAGGATATCATTCTTACTACTTTATCAGATGGGCTATTTGGCCTGTCATATGCTGGTTGTTCTCCCATTTCAGGATGGAGCCAATTACATGATTCACATGTACTCCGAACTGGACTCCATCCAGAAAAGGGAGAATAACCAGTGTTTGCTGCTGCACCGGCAACATGGGAACCTTCCTGTGTTGCCTTTCCAGCAATGGGGAGAAGCTGAGTGGCAATGCTTCCCCCCGTCCTGTGGGATGGGAGCAAAGGTAAGGTGTGTGATGCAGGTCATGGAGTGATGGGTTCTTCACATCCCCCACTGGGAGCCCATGCATGGCGAATTCATGTGCATTTGTGACAATAAATTATAAATTATACCTAAAATCTAGATTTTCTGGTGTTTAACTGTCCAGTACAACATGAATTTCTCAAATAAGTAGTGCAACATTTGGTAATATTGTTTATGTCAATACTAAAATCATATCACTATGATAAATAATCCCTATTTTGCTGTATAATACCTGCAGATAACTCACAAAACTGATAGTGTTGAAGTAGCATAAAAAGATTAAAAAATAAAATTGTGTCCTAACAAATTTGAGGCATGTTTACAAAGAAAAATATCAACATTTGGCAGAAATCTGAAGTTTCTAGGAATGAGATGAAGAGAAAATGCTGTCTATGTTGCTATTTATCTCTCCTCTTTTTGTTCAAGTTTCACCTTTAGAGTTACAACATTTTTGAAATCTTCCTTTGGATATTTGTAAGACCCAGGGCCGGTTCGACCATTACGGCGAGTAAGCCGTTGCGTAGAGCGGCATCTTGTGGCGGCATCTGGGAGGGGCAAATTCCCCCGCCCGCTGGGCGCCGGCGCCCTAGCCCTGCCGATGTTTCTCGGGCAGGGCCGCTTCAGCATCCTCGCCACCGCTCATGACGAAGAGAGAGCTGTCTGTTGAAGAGGATGGGGTGGGGAGAGGTCACGAGTGAGGCCGTTCGGCTCCCCCCTCCCTTGCCCGGTGCAAACTGAACCGGTGCAAACTAAACGGAACGGAGGGAGGGGGATCAAAGCAGAAAGTTCCGCGCTGCTTCCTTCTGCCCAAGACGCCTCCTGGACGCCTGAAAGGGCTCCGAAGAGAAGAGAGAAAGCCCACCTGGGAGGGAGAGGATGGGGGCCGAAGAGGGGTGAGTGGGGAGGAGGCTGTTGGGCAGCTTCTTGCAGGGTCCAAGGGCCCTCGGCTCCCTTCCACGCAGCCCAGTAAAAATCCACACTAGCTGCTTTGAACTGGTCCTTCCACACAGCTATATAAGGCAGGAAATCCCACAAGATCTGCTTTAAACTGGGTTATATGGCAGTGTGGACTCAGGTCCTTCCACACAGTTATATATCCCAGAATTGAATGGCCTTGCAGCTTCAGTGTCTGTTTGCTTTCATTCTGCGTGTTTACATCTGTGGAATGATGTCAGGGTGGGAGAAGGAACTCTTGTCTGGATGCATTTTATGAAGTGTCCCTTATTTTTTGCGAAAAATCATGTAAATGTCCCTTATTTCTTCTATCAAAATATGGGTAGGTAGATCTTTTTGACTTGGTTGTTTTACAAGTAGCTCGCATGCTGAAAAAGTGTGGGGCCCCCTGCTGTAGACAATTTGTTCCCTCCTTCTCGCCCGCCCGCCACCTTGCCTCCTCCCTTCCTGCCTGCCTACCTTCCCTGCTGCTGCCCTCCTCCTCCTCTTCGCGGACCAGGGAAGAAGCCGAAGCCGAGGCCTGCCTCCCTCTTTCTTTCCTTCCTTCCTTCCTTCCTTCCTTCCTTCCTTCCTTCCTTCCTTTCCTTCCTTCCTTCCTTCCTTCCTTTCCTTCCTTCCTTTTGCTCTTCCCTTCCTTCCTGCTTCTCCTTTCCTTGCTCTCCTTCTCCTTCCTTTATTCCCCTCTTTCCCTTCCTCCCCTTTCCTTTTCCTTTCCTCTCCACCTTTCCTTTCCTTCCTTCTCTCTTTCTCTTCTCCTTCCTTTATTCATTCCTTGCTCTCCTTCCTTCCTCCCCTCTTTCCTTTCCTCCTTTCCTTCCTTCTCCACCTCTTTCCTTCCTTCTCTCTTTTTCTTCTCCTTCCTTTATTCATTCCTTGCTCTCCTTCCTTCCTTCTCTCTTTACTTCCTTCCCTCTTTTCCAGGGGTGGTCCTGCCTACACACAGGAGCTTCTGGGCATGCGCAGAGGTGGGGGGCGCCAAAATAATGTTCGCTTACCATTTAAAATTACCGTAGTCCACCCCTGGTTAGACCATTGCTATATGAACCTTACATTCTTAATTCATAGAACTCCTCAAGTTGTGAACTATGAGCATGTAAATGTTGCCATGTGAGAATAATTACTCAAGCATCATGAATTTGGGCCCTGCTTTCAAAACTTACTCCACCCTTTTTGATGCCCATATTCTGAGCAAATCATCATTGTGCAATTTCAGTGCTGTCTTTTAAAAAGGCACAAAACAAAACACTTCTGTCACCAACCTCTAGTAGTTGCATATTGACACATAAAGACTTCTCTGATCCTTCTTTCTCTTCAAGTCACACCAGGCTTCGAAAGCAGAGATGGTGCAGTCATCCTACAATAGCAGCATTGGGTATGAGGATTCCCTACAAGGATACATCCTATCCATTGAAGTTGTAGGGTAAAACTGAAATATCCTGTATCACACTAGGGACCCTTCCACACAGCCATATAACCCAAAATATCAGGGCAGTTAATCCACAAAATCTTCTTTGAACTGGGTTATCTGAGTCCACACTACCATATAATCCAGATCTACAAGCCACTCTAAACACCTTTGCAGAAGAGTATAAAATGCTTGGCCTCTTACTCAACATTAAGAAAACCAAAGTTATCTTCCATCAGGCACCAGGCAGTGCATCTACAATGCCAGAAATACAGCTTAATGGTGTAATGTTGGAAAATGTTGAACATTTCCGCTATCTTGGCAGCCGCCTCTCCACAAAAGTCAACATTGACACTGAAATGCAACACTGCCTCAGCTTTGCGAGTGTAGCATTTTCCCAAATGAAGCAGAGAGTTTGAGGATTAGGACATTCGTAGGGAGATCAAGATGCATGTTTATAAAGCCATTGTCCTCCCAACCCTGTTATATGCGTGCGGAACATGGACCATCTATAGACATCACACTCAACTTCTGGAATGATTCCATCAGTGTTGCCTCCAAAAAATACTGCAAATCTCTTGCGAAGACAGGTGGACAAAGACCACCAGGACTGAAGGAATGATCCTCCACCACCAACTTTGCTGGACTGGCCATATTGTTCGAAGGCCCGATCATCTCCCAAAGCAGTCACTCTACTCCCAACTCAAGAATGGAAAACGGAATGTTGGTGGACATTAATCTCCGTGTTGGTGGAGATTTAAAGATGGGCTTAAAGCCAACCTTAAAAACTGTGGTATAGACACTGAGAACTTGGGAGCTCTGGCTCTTGAGCTTTGTAACTGGAAGTCAGCTGTTACCAACAGTTCTGTAGAATTTGAAGAGGCTTGAATGGAAGACAAAGTGGAGAAAACGGAGGAAGGCATGTCAGGCCATACTTGACTGAGACCAGCTTCCATCTGAAAGTCGATGTGGAAGAATTGTGGAAGAACATACAGATCAAGCATAGGTCTTCTATGGACCCACCTCCAATACACTACACTTGGAAGATAATCATTCTTGGAGTGATTGTCGATGATGGATGATGATGATAATCCAGTTCAATGTGGATTTTATACAGCTGTGCGGAAGGGGTCTAGAGCTTAAAGAGTAGGCAAAGAGTATGCATTCCATCTGAAACCTTGTGGCTGTTTGCTACAGAATTCTAGGGCTTGTAGTTTAGGAGAAAGTCCTTTGAAATGCTCCTGGACCTCACTACAGCCACAAACCTCAGAATTCTGCAGGACGCAGCCACAAGATGGAATGCATACTCTTTGCCTTCTCTTTAAACTCTAGCGTGATAACGCACCTCCTCCTAAGTGGGACATGAAACTAGAATAAGCCCTAAAACTGAGCAGTAAGGAATTAAATTCCCACCATGAAATAAAGAGACTAGGCACAAGAAAATAGATCTAAAGGGCCATTTCCTGATCTATTTTTTCACTGCTGAAATTATTTTGTTAATTATTTGACACAAACAATCTAATATATCATCAGAAAGTATACATTAAAAATACTGAAATGTGTCTAGATCTGTATTCAAATGGCAACTTGTACAGAATAAGTTAACATACTTTACCATCCTGACCTATTTATTTATGTTCTGGAACTTCTGCAAGATCCTGTGAATGAAACCACTGTTAAGGGGAATTAACCTGTTGGGTTACAAGCTACTTAGTGAGAACTGTCCCTGAGCCAGGTGTCACCCCCCTCTAACCACCTCCAAGAACATAGTTGGTTGAGCACCATAGATCCTGACGACCACCCAATTTATTTTGGCTGCACACCTCTACTAATCTTAACTGGAAGGTTGTCCTGAGAATGCTCTCTCCCAAACCTCAGAGTTTCTGAGAGTGAGAACCCTCATTCCAGTCCCAAGGGGAGCCCCCTTTGACAGCCACTTGATATACAGAAACTTACAGAGATTGTTATGTAAGTCCACTCTTCAACCCAAGAGAAGGAATACTGTATCTGAACTGAATATTTCACCTTGAATCGATAGCCCTTTGAAAAAAATTCAGAGTATTGCATGTGTATATTTTCTAACTCTACCTACAATTTAAAAAATAATGGAGATGAAATTTGATGAGCTTTAGTGAAACATGAAGTCTTTGCCTGTTCTGACATACAATCTGACATACAAGGGAAATGCAGCGAGATATCTTCCTTGTAAAAATGTTGCATGAAAAAAGAATTACCGTATTTTTCGCACCATAAGACGCAGTTTTTTTCCTCCCAAAGTAAGAAGAAAAATCAGCTGCGTCTTATGGAGCGAAGATGCAGGCAGGAGGGGGAGGCACTGGAACAGAGGGGGGCAGTGATGTACTCACGCTATATTCGCCCCCGGCGGCTCCGGCGGCTCCAGCGCATGCCCAGACTCTCGCTGCCGTGTCGCCGCAGCCAGCCGGTGGCGTGGAGGAACGGGGCGGAAGAGGGGACTCGTGGGGCGGGCTCGCGCTCACGGACCTGAGGAGGAGGGGAGGCCACGAGGGCGGCCCCACGGCGACGCAGCGGCAGCCGTAGCAGCAGCCGCAGCAGCAGCAGCGGAAGGGCCCGAAGCCAGAGGCGCATCTTCGTGACGTCAGGAAGATGCGCCTCTGCCAAGGAGGAAGGGGAGGCGGCCGCGCGCTGTAAGGAGGCCCGAAAGAGAGGCCGCAGGGAGGGAGGGAAGGAGGAAGAGTTCCCTCCCTCCCTCCGGCCTCTCTTTCGGGCCTCCTTACAGCGCGCGGCCGCCTCCCCTTCCTCCTCGGCAGAGGCGCATCTTCCTGACGTCACGAAGATGCGCCTCTGGCTTCGGGCCCTTCCGCTGCTGCTGCTGCTGCGGCTGCTGCTACGGCTTCCGCTGTGTCGCCGTGGGGGCCGCCCTCGTGGCCTCCCCCCTCCTCCTCAGGTCCGTGAGCGGCGAGCCCGCCCCACGAGTCCCCTCTTCCACCCCCGTTCCTCCGCGCCACCGGCTGGCTGCGGCGACACGGCAGCGAGAGTCTGGGCATGCGCGGGAGCCGCGGGAGCCGCCGGGGGTGCGAATATAGCATGAGTACATCGCCGCCCCTCTGCTCCAGCCTCCCCCTCCATGTTAGTGTCTCCCCCTCCATATTAGTGTAGCCAGCCCCCATTTTTTTCCAATTTTCCTACTCGAAAATCTAGGTGCGTCTTATCAGCAGGTGCGCCTTATGGTGCGAAAAATACGGTATCTCCAATGATACAGCAAAAAAAAAATCATAAAAATATTTCTAAGCTGTGCACACTTAAAGGTGATTATATTTTAGTGAAAAATACCTTAAAACAGCTAAGAAATTTATTATCACAGAGGTTTATGTGGGAGAGAGATCATTTCATCACATCTGATGAAGTAGATTGTAACAAGCTTATCATATTTTGAATATGTCAGTCTTGAAGGTACCACAAGATTTTTTTCTGATTATAATGCAGTGAATTAAAATGGCTGCCACTACTCACTTTTTCACACTGAATTTATTTTAACTAAAAGTAATGTATGGGAAAATCATTTTAGGATAAATTAATACTGGATAATAAACATTGCATCTAGCTCTCCAATGAATACATTTAGCATTGGTTTATATGTCTGCAAAAAGTGTTCATGCATGTAGAGTGTTTTTGAGCTAACAGCTATTGTTAGTACTTTGATCATGTATGATCTACTTTAGTTAGAATTACTAGGAACACATGCACTTCTGTCTTCAATATTGTTTCAACTCAACTGTTGTCTCAGCAATTCAACATTGCTGCAAACAGACTGATAGAACAAACCATATAATGTGTTATTTTTGATTTTTAATTGCTTGTTTTAATTGGGTTTTTTTACTGCTGTTATCTCCATTTTGTTTTTGTCTTTGTATGTCACCTTGAGTACCTTTGGGGAGAGAGAACAGGTTATGAATACAGCTATTATTATTAATTATTTTTTTTGAAACACAATAAGATGAGTCCACAGCAGACACCCTGCTGGCTGTTGTATTGGATCACATGTCGGACACTTCCCAAGTGTCTAGGACTGTGTGATGTATCAGTGAATAATGCGTGCAGATTCCAGTAAGGTGGCCTTCTGCAGCTGGCAGATGGTAATTTTGTCAGATTATTATTATTACTATTACAATTATTATATTGAAGTGGTATAAAATACTTGTGCTAGAGTAGCACATTTTGAAATGAATGCAGTCTAATCAGGAAATCAGGAGAAACTATGGGATCATCAAACGGTTGTGTTATTGTAATTCACATGATTTTTATGCTGAGTGGGCCTGTTGTGGTTATAGATAGTACTTCACAATAAGTGTTTAGGTAGATGCTGCATTTAGAAATCTTAGCTCATTTATATTCAGTGGTCTTGTCATCTCATACTAATGGATGAGGCATCTAGCTCCTCGCCCCCCCCCCCAAATCAAAAACCATACTTATGAAAGCTTTTCTTTTTAATATTTTTTTTCAAATATGAGAGAAGGGATAATTTTTAAGGATTTTAGCAAGAAATTAATTAAAAAGAATAATAATTGTATTTTTCTCTCGTTTGCATCTTTATCCAGATCGATCTATTTATTTAACTTTTTTTGACAGGAGAAGGATTTAGGCATGTGAACCTGAGTCTGACACAAATGACTATGAAAGTATTTGCTGCTACAGCTCTTCATACATGTAATGCCCTATAAAAATTAAAATAATGAATTAAAATAATTAACTTATATCAGGCAACCCATTTTAATAACTGACATATTATATGAACAAAAGTGCGTGATAACTCACTGTTGAAACATTTTATATGCAATTAAGTAGGATCTTTACATTAACCAGGCACAATCCAAAATCTGACATCAAAAATAAACTCACCTTCCTTTCCCTTCAAAGGAAAATATCATCTTACCCATTCATCCACTTCTACATTTTTTTACATCCATTGGTTCCCTAAACAAATTCTGCAGTGGCAAGATTTGTAATTCATTTGTAATTCATATTTCAAGATCAGGGAGATGTTAGATTGCTGATATACAGTAACTGTTGAAAAACATTTTGGGATACTACAATCATATCCACACCTAGAGCTGGGGAAGAATATTTCTTGTGTGATGAAAAACAGAATAGGGTTGCTGTATCTTTAATTGTTGAGTAGAAGACATTTTTTCAATATGTTTTGCTTGTTATGCAAACTTCACTGCCTGAAATTTTCTCTTCTGCTCAACTGTTAAACAAACAAGAATTCTCCACTGTTTTTGTTGACCTGGCAACTCTAGAAATGATTCACCGTGGGATTGTGCTATAAGTGTCCAGAATGTTATAATCATAAGGCTGTAAATGGAGGACACCATGGCATGGAAGGTAAATATCCACACTGATTATTTGATAGGGCTATAAATATTGATACTTTACCACAAAAAATAAGTCAAAGTAAATTGCTTTTTAAAACAGAGTTATATGATTTCAGTCAATAATCTTCTGGTTTTTCTTTTTTATATGTCTAACTCAGTTTGCATTCCAAATCAATATTTTTTTAAAAAATCAGTATCCATTTATTTTTAAACTAAATTAAAATTAAAATCACACATCTTTATCTGTCTTTCTGTCCTCATTTATTTTTGTGCTACTAATTTTGTTGGATACATGACAGGTATTAAATATTCATGGTCCGTAACCAACCTCTGCCTTCCAAACCCTCATAGCCTCAAAAAATTATTGGAATGTAGAGTGTACTTCTGTTTATTTTTAAAATCAGAAATAAATATTAACGTGGCATCTGTTTTATCACCCATAAACTAAGATTTTAAAGATTTTTTTTGTTTTTCTTCAGAACATCAGCTATTTCCAAGTGCTGTTTTTAAGAAAAAGGACATATATAGAATTCAGATTCAGTGGAAGAAAATATAAAATAATGCATATTGGGATTTCTTTCATCTTCACATATTCACTGATGGGGTTGTTTCTGTAATTTTTTCAAGAGAGAATGATAGATAGTTATTTGAAATGCCAACTTGGTATGCAGCTATTAGAGGAAAAGAAAAACAGAAGTAAGATGACTAGCACCTAAATGCTTTGATACTAATCTATGGTGTGTCTGCATTTGAAAAAAACAAATAGACTTTTGGTTCACCTTTTTTTCAAAAAGAAAGGAACAGATATTGGGTATAACCCAAATATAATGATCTAGTTATTAAAATAGTTTTGCTGAAAAAGTTATATTGGGGGCTTTTTTATCTCACTGGGGAAAAAAGCCAAATAACAGGGGGGAAATGTATTAATGAACTAAATAAATTAATCCTACTCATGCGCTTTAGGAGGAAACCCTTTGATTTATCTCTTGTGATTTGTTAAGATCGATTGGTGAAAAACTAATTTTGGGTGTATTCCATATACTATAGCCAAGCCATATGCATGAATAGAGAGAAAGCATGTAAGCATCTGGAGTAGTATTAAATCTGGATAGAGCACAATGACAAGCATAAAATATTTTCACAAAACAGCCAAGATAATTTACCCCAGCAGAGAAGATATGAAGGAAACAAGAGGCCCCTTGGTCAGAGGCTTTCATATGCAATACATGGTAATTGTGATAATTTCATTCGGAGTACATCAATGTCAACCAAACACTTTATAAGGCAGCAGCTGTAAGTTCATGTAATTTAACAGCATCAAAAGTTAGTGAAAGTAAAGAGTTATCACTGAATAAACTACTACATATTTTATGCACAGTAGCTGGCTTCATATTTCTGGTCTCCAAAATGTTCAGTGAATATGTACATACTGTATTTTCTCAAATCTAATGCTCATCTTTGCTGAGCCAAAACAAAAGAGAAAGCTCCTTCAGGAGCACCTGGAGCTTCTATTTGAGGGATGTCATCTGTAATTTAATTAACTTAATACTATGCAGCGCTGGGATTTGTAATTTGATGAGGCATCAGCACTCTTTGGTAGAGAAGGCTCAAGATCCTTCAAAACTGTAGCCCCCATGATTCGTAGTATTGAAAAAAAGGCAATTAAAGTGGATTCATTCTAAAGCTTAGATGCACCCCAAGGTTACTTTTCCATTGCTTAAAGCTTTGGTGTTCCAACACAATTGCTGTTTTTTTAAAGCAATTCTAAGCAGACAGCAACTGTAATGAGCATATTACAAAGAGTGCATCTTTTGCTACTGTTCACTACACTTTCCAACAAATACTTTTTTTGGTTTCAGGGTTTTGAAAATTGAGGTGCGTATTAGATTTGATGGTCCATTAGACTCAAGTAAATATGGATAATCTTGTTAGGCTCTTTGAGAAAGCAGATAATGTGTCTTTAACTCTGCATTTTCCAATTAATTGTGGTATGAGTATATGACCAATATTCATATGAATTAATTTTTTTAGCAGTTAGAGCCCTTGCCATTGCTGTCCAATGGAGTTGTCTCTTTAAATACAACATGTGTGTGTGTGTGGTTTCTGAAAGAAACCACTTTCTTACAACTTTCATGTTTTGCATGTGTGCTGACTTTGGTGTGGATCAAGGACTTATATTACATATATATCTCAGTTAACAAAGTAGATGTGTTCTCAAAGCATTACTTCTTTAACCCAAAAAATTGTATCAGAGTCTGAAATAACATGGAAAGGATATTATAGGTTCCTGCATCACAAATAAAAGAAGCAGTTTGACATGTTTCAGCAATCATTTAATTCAAAACTAAAAATATGAACACGTGACATGAAAGGAATAGGTCAAGTAATGTTGTATATGCATAATGATGTATGAAGCAAATCTTCCTTATTGATAAATCTGTGTTGTGTTATATGTGTTGAATAACTAGAAGGTAGTGCCTTTAATATTATGGTTGTTGGTATCTAGTGGTATCCTGTTGGAGGATTAGAAAGACTTGTGTTTGCAGATGTTAGTCATAAAAGTGTTGTGCTGTGGCCTTATTCGGAGGAGTCCTTAAGCCAAAACTTGCAAACGTTAATGTAAACCAGGCACCCTCAAACTGCGGCCCTCCAGCTGTTTAGGCCTTTAACTCCCAGAATCCCTGACAATTGAACAAGCTCATTAACCCTGTCTAGAACAGGGCTTTTAAAATCTTTTCCATATATATGTGTGTATAAAAATAAAACATTTACTGATAATAAATCAGTATTTGCAAGGCTTGCTAAAAGGGCTGATTTTCCTCCTAAGAAGTACAACTGGAGCAAGTTCTGAAGAGTCCGAGTTCTGTAAATGGATGTATTCAGAAACCTTTTACAGTTGCTAAGTTTTTCATAACCCCAACTAAGGGGACTCTATTTGGGGTCAGGACCCACAGTTTAAGAAGCAGGGCTCTGGAGTGTTCTGAGAGATATTCTTGGCTGCATTCATATAGTTTGGGCACAATTAAGAGATCAGTTTTTGCTCTTTTGGAACTTAGTTGGCTGCAACATAACTTACAGAAGCAAATGGAATTGATATCTCAGGTGGGCACTTGTAGTTTCATTAGGAATAATTTTATAGTCATTTTTTGATGTTTCAGGATGGAAAATCCAAAAATACCTTTTTTGGGGGAAACTCCCTCTCTTGAAATTCTTTTTGCTGAAAAATACTTTTTTCCAGTTAAAAGAGAGTACCTTAAGCAGCACAGACCATATTGCAAGGAAGCTTTAAATCAGGAAATATTTATTAGTCGAGGATTAGCTAATCATATGCTAAATAACACAATACTGAGATAATGGAAAGGAATTTCAATATGGCTTTCAGTTTATTTATTTATTTATTTATTTATTTATTTATTGGCCAAGGGTTGTATGGGGCAAAAACCTCTGAAGAGCATCAAGTTAGGGAAGGTGGTCCAGAATTTTTTTTTATTTTTTTATATCCAAATAATAAGCCAACAGCACAGGTGTGTGTGTGTGTGTTTTGTGTGATTATATATATATATATACACACACACACATATATATATACACACACATACATACACGCACATGTATTCTAATATAGTATGACTCTTGTATCTACATGGAATACATTCCTAGACTTTGCATGGAAATATGAAACCATGGATGAGCCGATTGAACAGAAGCCCGATTGAACAGAAGGATTTCTAGCCCAGGCATATCATAGTGTTGTGCTGAAGGATCTAGAAAATACATAGAGATGAATCATATGCACCAAGCAAGCTTTTCTGGGACATTCTATATTCAGGTTTTCCAGTCACTTTCACCACTTCTTATTTGGAACTAGTATGTGGATAAGACCTTAGAATATCATCTTTGATTCTGAGTAGCATGTGTGTGAGAATTGAATATTTAAGTTATTTGTTTTACAAGCTGTTTAATGTTAGAAACATTAAAGCCTCGGTGGCTTGTAATCTGGAGTAGGGGAGCTTTCTATCACTAAATAATGGAGGTTGCTCTTCTGCTGTGATCATGACCATTGATTCCTTCAAGTTAAGTATCTGCGCTATGATTTTTTTGAGTATTGGACTGCGGCTATTTCAAAGGCAGCACATATTTGAGCTTTAATTTCTTAATCAAAGATCCACGTTTCCCAGTTCTAATTCACACAAACTAATGACTCTTGGGAGCTTTGTGATAGAGCACCTGTTTTGCATGCAGAAGGGTCAGGATTACTTTTTAGTGTCTCAAGGTCAAGCTGTGAAAGTCTCTTTTATGAACCTGTGGAGAGGTGTTGCTAACCAGTGCATGCAGAAGTAGATGGATCAGTGATTAGCTTAATAGAATTAGCAATATCAGCAAAAATTATAAAGTTAAAGAAGCATCCAAAACAAATAGCTCAAAAGATGAGAAATAAGTGATATGAATGTCCCTTACATGTACGTAACAAACAGTGTCATGCAAGTGATCTCTAGTTATAGGAGTTGGAATCAGGTTGGTTTCCTGCTCTTTTTTGTATTGTACCTCCTAGCATTCTTCATTATTAGCTAAGTTGCTTAAGACAGATGGGAACAGTAGTTTAATAGCATCCTGGCAGACCCATGATTCCCACTTGTAAGTTACAGTATTATATGACATCCCCAGCATTTTATAGGTCAAACAAAAAAATATTAGACCAGATGGCCAAATGGTGCAAAATTGTAGAATTGGTTTAGTTTATTAACATTAGCCAGAGTTAACAGTATCTTCAAGGCATCTGTGAAATGAATATGAAAATAATTCTCCAGCTCCCAGTTCACTTTCACTTCTATTTAGTTGAAAGCTGTGTTTGAATTCATTTTTTTTCTAGGAAAGTGGTATCTAACTTCTCAGAATTTGGCAAGGAATCCCCTCAATAATTAAGAGCCACTGCTATAGATGTGGTTTACTAATATTTAACTAAATATTGCTACATAGCTTTGTTATGTCGTTCATTCATTTTGGATAGATGCACCCATTGTGTAACTGCTGAAATATGTTAATAGTTTGTCCAAAGCAAGTTTGTTTGCTGTTTGTGAAGTGTTGCCTTCATATGTTATCTGAACAGATAGTATCTACCTATGTGTTGTTCACATACACATGAGTGTTTCTTCACATATATAAGAATATACAGAACATATTTTATTTATATTTTTAGTTAAAACAGAGCCAATGAGCAGCACTGAGATTGCTACTACAACAGCAGACGGGTCTTTAGACAGTTTCTCAGGATCAGGTAAGGAAAATATCCAAACATTTTCACTATGTCTTCATTGGATACCGAATTGAAAACCATGTTATGTTTTCTTGGATTTTCTTCTGATTTTCCTGTTCTTGACATTCTTTGTCACTTGCTAATTACAATACCTCAGCCACCTCCACATGTATATAATAAAACTAAAGGAACATTTCACATCTGATGAAATCAGCCATTTCCCACTAAACCCAGGGCAAATATGAAATAATTTATTTGTGTTTGGGATGCTACAATGTTTTTGTTATTTCTTCTTGGAACAGGAAACAAACACCCTTCCCCCAATCATTACGGATCTCTTTGAAATTCAGTTACTTCACTTTTAGCACGAACTAGCAATTATGTAAATTCAGTTTATTTTAGTAGGATATTTATACCCCGCCTTATATCATGGGATCTCAGGATAATAAACAAGTTACATTTGTATAAACAAGTTAGAATAAAAGAATAAACAGAAAAATATTAAATGTTTTCAAAAAGTAGAACAGCTTAGAATTATAATAACTCCATTTAAACATATACATTTTCTGTACATTCTGCAATTCTTTTCTGAAATACAGTCCTAAAATTGCAAATCCCACATTCTCAGTCCATATACCCATTTTCAAAATATATAAGATTCTTAAACTCCTTCCTTCCTTCCTTCCTTCCTTCCTTCCTTCCTTCCTTCCTTCCTTCCTTCCTTCCTTCCTTCTCTCAATCTTTGTACTTTTATTACGCTTTGAAAACTCTTAATAAACATTATTCTTAATAAATGTTACTCTTAATAAAATTACATAAAATTTCTTACATTCTAACTTGGTATAAAAATTTATTTTTGGTCCTTGCTGGAATGAGAACCCCAATTCCCAGTTTCCATAACATTGAGCCATGGCAGTTAAAGTTGTGACAAACTGCATTAATTCTGCTGTGTCGATGCATCCCATGATCGATGCATAAGACACTTGAAGAAGAATCATTGACTCACATTCACATGTTAGAAAATCACTGTATGTGAAATGATGTTTTTATATTAAAAAAACAAACGTTTTATATTTAAGATCATCAAAAGCATAGCAGGGAGGGCAAATCTGTGACAAAAGAAGATGGGGACATTAATTAAATAGAGTAGAGTATGATGGGATGTTTCAAAGTCTTAACATTTGGCTTATTTTATGAATTACCCCTTAGGAGTAATTAGAGAAATCTAATTTGTAATATAATTACTGAAATTAATGTGCTGCCTTGGATCCAGTAAAGTGTTACTTGGCACAGTTTTAATTTAATTACACTTTTAGAAATATATAATGTTTGTGTCAAGTGTGCTATGTATGTGTGTTTATATTTCCATGTCCTTTCTTTTTCCCTCTTTATAGCAATTGGAAGCAGTAGCTTTAGCCCAAGACAAACTCATCCGTTTTCCCCGCCACAGATATACCCATCCAAGTAAGACGCCAGTATTTTAAAAAAAGAATTAATAGATACATCTCATTTGAATTGTAATTGTATCCATATGTAAAATTTTAATTGAAATTAGTTTACCATGAAGAAATTTACTGAATAAATTAGTTTTTCTTCATATATTAAAAAACCCAACTAACTAATTACTTTGGCACAGTAGCCAAGGAATTTAGATTATTTCCTGTGATTTGCTAATTTGTATCTAATGTGAAGACTTCCTTGTATTTTGTTTTTTCATTTCCCAACAAATAGTAGACCATACCCACATATTCTTCCTACCCCTTCTTCACAAACCATGGCTGCATATGGGCAGACACAGTTTACTACCGGGATGCAACAAGCCACAGCTTATTCAACCTACCCACAGCCTGGACAGCCCTATGGAATCTCATCATATGGTGAGTTGATTTTCTGGAGAGATGGTAAGAGATCATTATGTAGTGGAACTGAATTTGCTTTTTGCAATATTACATTTTTAAAGCATTTCTTTATCAGTAAATCACATCTTAAGATTTCTGTGATGTGGCATACATATTTTGAAAGGTAACCTGATACCAAAAAATCAATAGAGCATAATTTGACATTGGTCTTGGGTTTTTATATCTGGGCTTCTTAGTTCTTAGAACTGTTCCTTCTTTAAATTTGTACTTGATCATATTACATGTACACTGTTTTAGGTTAGCAAAGTAGACCTGATCCACATTTGAAATAATTGGAAATTGGGTAACACCTACTATATATGTATACATTGATCTCGTGTTAAAGTCAACAGGTTTGGGGACATAATTATGGATTTTGATATTACCCATGTATATGTCAAGGGTCATTTAGAGAGGGAAAATCATGAATGCCACCATGCCCAATGCTACCATTTTTCCCACAGACATCTAGAAAGGCCATGACAGGGATAGTTGATGCTGCTTTTAAGTTCCCCCAAAACCAACTAAGCTCTTGTCTTTTGACACTCTACCCAGAGAAGGGGAGGGTTCTTTTTAAAATAAGTGTTAAGGTACTCACATTGACCCATGGATAATTCAACCAAGTTTTTTGGGTTGATTTTTGACTAAAATATCTAGATTTATACATTAACGTATAGGATAAGTCTTGTATGGCAAAAGTTTTTAATTGAATGAATATATCAATAAAAATAAAAAAGGTAAAAAGAAAAAGGTAAAATTCTAATGAATTTAGTAGATTACTCCTAAATATGGCTAAGTATAAATCCAATCCTATTCTTACAACCCATTTTGAAAGACCAGTGCACTTTTATTTGTGGATCAATTGGTGAGTGTGAGGCTTTAAATGGGCAAAGACTACATTTTCTTTGAAGGGAAATTATTGCCATTATTGTATTGGTACAATTCAGTAGGCTTGGCTAGAACCAGATAACAGTCTACCCTCCTGCCAACCAACGAGGCTTTTCTCTGATTGGCTGGTTTTCCCATTCTGTATGTCACACCTCAAGGGCCTCAGGCCTCAGTTTTGCTTGAGCAGGACCGCAGCCATGCTGGCTGCAGAGAACTTTCCAAGCCAGCTTGTTTCACTCCAGAGATTCCCTCGGCCCCTTTGCCTTTTCCGTGAGAAGCAGGTACCGAATGCGCAACATGGACAGGCCAAGGTTTCTCAAACAGGCCTCCCCTGATAAGCGAAGCGCCTCAGAGATGCTTCAAGTCCAGCTCCCTTCGCCAGCTGCGAGCTCCTAACGAGTTGTGCATTCCGGAGGAGCTGAGGTAGCTAAACATACAGTGAGTATCAAGAAGGATACAAACAAATAGTCAATGAGTAGTAGTAAAGTTTATATAAGAGGCAACGTAAACGTGGAGAGACCCGCAGGCTGCGAATAGCGAATAGCAACAAAAGCGCCAAGGCGCTGTAAACATTAGGCCCACGGGCTGTAAATAGTAAGCAGAGATAGGAGTTATATGCCAAAGTACTAATAATAGTGTCCAACTTATAGGTGGGTGAGATACCCAAGGTTAGTCCATGATCCAAATAAAGCAATCCAAATGGAGACCACGGATGGAGAGTAGCCAAAGCGGTGGAGAATTGTAATCCAACACCCGGTTGGGTGTATTTATAATCCACTGGCTGTATAGACAAGCCGGAGAATTGGAATCCGACACCCCAGCGGGTGTATTTATAATCCACTGGCTGTATAGTCAGGCTGACGAGTAGAAGTATGGGATCAGCTCTCGTTTCGACCCAATACGGGTCTTTGTCAAGGCCAGAATTATCCCATCAAATAGTGGTGGAGGTCATGGCTGGACATGCCAAACTAGAGAAATCACTCAGTAGCAGAGTCCAGGGCAGCCCTGACTCTGCTACTGAGTGATTTCTCTAGTTTGGCATGTCCAGCCATGACCTCCACCACTATTTGATGGGATAATTCTGGCCTTGACAAAGACCCGTATTGGGCCGAAACGAGCTTCGATCCCATACTTCTACTGCCGGCCTGACTATACAGCCAGTGGATTATAAATACACCCGCTTGGGGTGTCGGATTCCACTCTCCGGCTTGTCTATACAGCCAGTGGATTATAAATACACCCAACCGGGGTGTTGGATTTGGCTACTCTCCATCCGTGGTCTCCATTTGGATTGCTTTATTTGGATCATGGACTAACCTTGGGTATCTCACCCACCTATAAGTTGGACACTATTATTAGTACTTTGGCATATAACTCCTATCTCTGCTTACTATTTACAGCCCGTGGGGCCTCCCACGTTTACAGCGCCTTGGCGCTTTTTTGTTGCTATTCGCTATTCGCAGCCTCGGGTCTCTCCACGTTACGTTGCCTCTTATATAAACTTTACTACTACTCATTGACTATTTGTTTGTATCCTTCTTGATACTCATTGCTTTGCAACCACCCCGTCTTGTCTCTACTACGTAGCTAAACATACAGACAGTCATCCATCATGGCACTTTGACACTCGACGTACCCAGATCAAAGCGACTGAACGGTATAACTGCTTGGAGATGCCCATTGAAGGTATCTCGTACCAACTCCGCATTCAGGGATGCTCCTGTGAGAGAGGCCACTTTCGAGCCTTCCAGGAGCCTGTGCCAGCCAGAATTGGGCTGTCTTGTTCCTGCTCCTGTTCTACGTTACTGTGTTGTTCCTGTAAATACTTTTTAAGCTACTGAACTTTATTGCTTCTAAGAAAACCTTCCTTGCCATCTTAACCCGGCTGGGAACATTTAAGAGACTTTCATTTGCATCCAGCTTGTTTCCTGAATCCATCTGCTTGGATCCCTGTTGCCACGGGATTATTTATCCACTGCTGATTCCTGTTATTTGCTGCTATTTGGAGGCGTTATAGAATTGCCTCCAAACTCTTTCCTATACCTTTTATTCACAATAAACCTGTTGTACCTCAGCTGCTGTGTGGTTTATCCAGGGAGGTCAAGTCCAAGGGCCTAGAGGGCGATACTGTACCAGAGCCTGGGTAATCCTCCTGCGATTCTTGGGAATAGAAGCAACCCCTGCATCTTGAACATAGGGATTGTTCTTGCTTTGTCCACAGTTATGACCTACAAATTAGCATACCCTTTTGAGTCACAAAACACACACACACATACACACACACACACACACTCACACACACAAAGTATCAAACATGTTAAAAAGAAATCTGTTTTGAGAATCCATGTTTTCTTCTTTGCTTCCAGACTGTGTTATTCGTTATTGCAAAATTCTTTACAAAAAATAGTGTTACCCAAGTAAGTCTGGAGGCCCACCAAATTCAGTGGGAGATAATAAAAACAGTTCCATAATTTTCTTTTATATAAAAAAGCACAGGCTTCAATTACAAACACATTTATCTGCAAATAAATCTCACTGAACTCAATCCAATAAATATGAGCTCACTGATCTGAGTTGATATTTATTGAATTGGAGTGCAAAACTTTAGTTGATTTTCCAGTTAAGCAGAATAAAACCAATAGGCCATCTAATTAAGAAGGCGGAATGAGACTTCATCTTAATACATGCACAAAAGAATAAAAACCTAATTCTAAGGCAAAAAAATTATAAGTATTCAATTTGAATTAGAATTTAAGGGAAAGACCTCTGGCATGTATTTTCATTTGGAAGGATGCCTTCCTACCACCATCAGTTGGATTTCACTTGCAAAATTATGTAGTGCCAAGAGGAATGTAAGTAAACCTGAGCACTTCATATTTTAAAAAACACATTTTTTCCAAGTCCTTGACTTTTATATTTTATTCTTTTCAAATCATAAATCACTTACAAATGAATTGTTCTGGAATAAATTGTATTACTAATGAAGCAAGTGACTTTTTTAAAATAAAAAAACCCCAGAAGTTGCAAATGTATTTTTATATTAGAATTTTTTACATTTTGTTATTCTTTGCTCTTGCTATTTCATAGTCTACACAGGGGCCTAAATCTATTTATTACTTATAGAAAAGTTATATAGTAAGCCGTAATATTAATAAAGCAAGTGGACTAATGTCTTCCTGAATAAGTAGAAAATTAAAATAAATACATGGTGCAAGTATTAGAGCTTTTACATTTTGTTATTCTTTGTCTCTGCTATTTTGTACTGTCCAAAATGGCCTAAATCTGTTTGTTACTCCAGGCTATATTACAGACATAAAATTAGTAGAAAATTTGTAAATTATCACATAAATATTGATACAGTGGGTTGGACTAACAACGGGATTTAGCTCTATATTCCCATATATAGTTCCCTGAGCCATGGGGACAG
Organism: Anolis apletophallus; assembly: GCA_030556195.1. Classification (NCBI taxonomy): domain Eukaryota; kingdom Metazoa; phylum Chordata; class Lepidosauria; order Squamata; family Anolidae; genus Anolis; species Anolis apletophallus. The sequence continues at coordinate 102,078,045 of JARBWK010000007.1, read as the reverse complement.
AAATTGGCCGTTTCTCCAGTTCACCAATTTTGCCGTGGTCAATATGTTTAGAATTAGCCAGTCTGAGCCATCTACGGAGGTAGAGAAGATCAGGATATAAAAGTTTTAAATAATAAATAAATAAATTGCTTAAAACATGCACACTACATTGTCAGCCCCCATTTAACATGGTTGTAGTTTCTCCTGAGAAGGCATTGGTATGTTTTCACTGTAAGGTTAATCCACACGTTGATCTGCATGTAGATAATGCTGAATCTAAATATGAAAAATTAGAATGATTAGGAATGTTTAGATTAAACTATTGATGTTTCAACTGGGTTGTGTATTTGTGTGCCTCTACATACTCATTGCATGAATAATTACATTATCTATTTAATATCCTCTAAGTGTTTGAATATGAACAAATAGCTCTGCTATCACTAACTGATTTAGGTGCATTGTGGGCAGGCATCAAGACAGAAGGTGGATTATCTCAAACGCAGTCGCCTGGACAGACAGGCTTTCTGAGCTATGGGGCCGGGTTCAGCACTCCCCAGCCAGGACAGGCTCCCTACAGTTACCAGATGCAAGGTCTGTATTACTGATCAGAATCCACTGAGTTCATTTGGTTTTGGCATATGATTTTGGTTAATTTTATTTTATAAACTAATTAAATAAAAAGAATTGAGGAACTGTGAATTAATTCAATTAACCAATTGAGGAAGACAGTGGTATAGTTTATGTGCAGAATTAGAGAATTTTATGTGCACTTAAATACTGTTGACAATGTATTAGCAGTTCCCATCCAAGCCACAAGTTTTAATAACCTTGTCAGCTTTTTCAGCCCAGCTATTTTATTTTATGATCCAGTAATCAAGATCACCTTTATTTTAAAATTCACTGCCTAAAAAAAACCTTTTTGTGCTCTGCTAAAAAACTTAACAGTGTGAAAATTTGTATCAAAAATATAAATATAAATTGACATGATTTCATCCCTTAGGTGTTTTTTCTTTATCTGTACATTTGAGATGACATTCCCTACAAGTTAACTTGTCAGAATGATTTAGTTAATGTTGGCAGTATACTTTGGAAGTTGTATAAGTATTAGATGTTATCAGCTGTGGGGTTTTTTTCCTGAGTAATTTAAATGTTTTCTTGATATTATACATTATGCCTAATATTGTATATTTCTCTCTGTCACTACTTATGGAATCCAGTTTTCCTCAGGAACAGAGAAAATGATTCAAAACTAACCAGAAATATGATCTCTAAATTTAGTCTGGGTCAGTGGGAGCTATACATGTTGAGCCCCTTGGAAACCTTAGAACAGATGTTATGAAGCAGAGAAGACTTAATGTATTAACCGGATCAGACGTTGTTGATGCTGAATAGCTTTTAGGATGTATTGATCTACTCCTTAGCCTGTAAGCAAGGGCAACATTTACCTTTCAAATTGACAGAAAACCTAGAATGGCAGAGGTTGTGTTCTGACATGAGGTCTGGATCAAGATACATTGCCACAAAGTTTGCAAGGAGAGAATCCTTTTGGCTGTTTAGATTTTTGTTGTTATTGAACTCATTATTGGGTCAAATGTTTACCTATACTATTCAATGGGTACTTAAGAAAAATGTTGCTTAACTTGATGGTGAAATCCTCTCTCTCTCTCTCTCTCTCTCTCTCTCTCTCTCTCTCTCTCTCTCTATATATATATATATATATATCTTTTCGGAATTAGGTCCTATTCAGTGTGGTGTGACTTACTTCCACATAATGTGCTTAACAATTGCATCTTAGCCTTTTTATCACAGTTATATGTGTTACAGAAGAGTTGTGTTGAGCAGTTTGTAATGGATATTTACTTATTGTTATGATTTGTACAGTTTGGTTTGTACAGTTTGGTTTGTACAGTTAAATAGGGCAAACATGTAATTTTTCACATTACTTTCAACACTACTTACTATATCACCCTTTTGAAATTTCACTTTGCAATAACCTTTTTTTAAAATAACAAGGCTTGAAAATCAATACAGTTTCTTTCAAGTAGTGTATTCAACATTAAGTAGAATTTTAAGCAGGATTTCCTTTAAGGTTATAGCTTCTGTCACAAATTTAGAGAGAATGAACACAATTCCTTACAAAGATAAATTATGTTTGTCCCAGGATTTTTTGTGAAGCAGCTTTTTCAGTACATTTATAAAAATGTATTTCTAAATTTTGAAGTTGCAAAATGAATAATTTTGTTTTAAGGCTTCTGTTTTATGATATTGCACAGAGCACTTACTCATTCTGTTGCTCTTAATGTTTTTTTTATATACCTAAGAGCAGCTTGCTTTGGTGTCATGACATACTTTCTGAAAATGTAGCGAACTCTAAAGAATTTTTGACATATTTCTAAGCTGACCTTGGGTGGTCTATGTAGCACTTTTTAAAAACCTGTTCCACATTTGTTATGGTCTCTGAGACCTTGCCTCTTCTCTATGGGGGTCAGTAATGGCTATAAGATGAAAGAGATATTTCTTACAATATTCTGGCCAAAGTGCAATAACATTTTTCATAGGTTCTTGTAAATTTGCAGAGTTATGAATATGTCGTAACAGGAAGAAACAGTAGCTATCAAGAAGTTCAGTAAATAGCTTTTTGCCATTTTTTTTCTTTTTTTGATATTTATTTTTTAAATGCATAGACTGATTTGTATATTTACTAATTTTACTTCTTCTTTTTTTAGTGAAACGTGTCTATTTGTGCCAAATTACATGACTTCTCAAAAGTAGTCTTATCCGGAATCTGTGAGAATATATTACTGCCACTGTCAAAGCAGATTCTTAGTGGCTTTGAAAACTTAGAAATAGTCAGTTGGCATCTCTTACCTCAAAGTAAAACCCAATCTCTTTTATGGTCTTCTTTTTAGTTTATACCCTTCTAACAAGTCACTAAGGCCCATATAAAACATGTGACCAAATACACCGGACAATCTTATTGGTACAAAAAACCCTGCCTGTAGATTCAATTCATATTTAGCCTTTCTTATGTGTATTTCCGATCTTGGTTTTGATATAATTCAGAATTTGTATAGCAAACACCATAGAGCAGTGGTTCTTAACCTATGGGTCCCTAGATGCTTTTGGCCTACAACTCCCAGAAATCCCAGCCAGTTTACCAGCTGTTAGGATTTCTAAGAGTTGAAGGCCAAAAACATCTGGAGCCCCCACGTTGAGAACCACTGCCATAAAGCATATCCATTAAAGCAGACCTGGGCAATTGCTGGCCCTCCAGGTGTTTTGGACTTCAAATCCCAGAAATCCCAACAGCTGGTAAACTGGCTAGGATTTCTGGGAGTTGAAGTCCAAAACACCTGGAGGGCCAGCAATTGCCCAGGTCTGCATTAAAGCATGCTTTAAGGATATGTGCTAAGAATATGTATGCTGACGATAAAGATTGCTTCATAAAGGAGAAGTTGGATCCTGGGAAATGCAATAGGGAGGAGCAGGAGATTTCTAGATAGAGACTTTCTCATTGCCTCTTCTTGTTTCTGTTTCCTCTGTGCTTATTACCTCTCCCAAAAAGTTACCCTAAGGCCTACAAAATGGGATGAAATTGACAGCAGGGTTCCTATGGAAAGATGACATGGCCCAATTGGGTGGAGATACCTAGCACAAACCAAATGTTCAGTCGGTTTTTGAAAGGTGTCTCCACCCACTTGGGTCATTTCACCTTTCTACTGCAGTTCCCAACATCTCCTCCTGACCTGAGGATCATTTTAACCATCAAGAAATGGTTCCAAAGTGGTGGGAAATCCCACTCTTCTGGTCTTGTATACGAGGATAAAATCTGGTATCATACAGGAGCCATACTATCTGAATATCCCTCTTGATGCAAAAGAAGATGGCTTTCACTGATTCTTTTAAAAAATGAAGTTAAACCATGGCTGGCCATTCTCTTAATCAACTACAGCATGATATAGTGGTTTGAGTATTGGACTATGACTCTGGGGACCAAGGTTCTTCTGGAGTGGCCCTTCTCTCTGTCCTCCCATCTTTTCAGGCTTGTTGATGGGAACCAAGGGGTGAGGCTTCTCTCTGGCTGGTCCCATATTGCAACTCTCCCTGGGGATGCTAATATAGCCTCACTCTCTCAGCAAGTTAAAACATTTAAGAGAGAGGGAGGACAGTGTTTTTTAGGGCACAGCATTCAATAATTGATTCAAATGCCCTTTCTTTTATTAAAAATGTACAGTTCTTTTAAAAAAATACCCCCTTCTCCAGTATAGAACATTTCAAAGGTCCCATCACCAAGACATTTTATTGGTCATTATTAAGTCATTCTGGGTTTTGGTGGTCTTCATGTGGTGCAGTTTGAGTTATAGATGGTGCACATTTCCAGTGTTAGATAGTTCTGAACTGGGACAAAATATGATGGCATAAACTTGTGTGGAATTATTACATTTGTTAGTTAGATACCAGAAGACTTTTTGTTGATCTTGCTGTAATGAAATACAGCAGAATTCCAGCTACTCTTGGGGAGCAGGGGGGAATTGTGGAACATTTCTAATTTGTGTACTTTAGCAGCATAATCAGGATTAGCTTGACTGCATGGTTTATCTTAAAAAATAATGATGTGGTTGTACAATTAGTGTGCTGAATTATCCTCACAAAATCTATGCCAAAGATGTAATGAAAATCCTAACAGAGATATTTTGCCCATTAGAGGTTTCTCTTTAAAATGCTCATAAATAAGTATTTCTCCAGTACATTATTTTTATTTGGTGCATTCCTTTGTCTGTCTCAACTCTCTTTAAGCCAAAGCTTTCTCCTCAAAAATTCTGTTTTCCCCTTTCCTGTAGCTTCATTTTCTTCCTCCACTTGCTAGAGTTTCTCCCATTACTTATTTTTTCATTTCCTCCACATGTTTAATACATGCAGAGAGTTTCTGATATTCCAAGCCTTTTTACTGATAGTTTTGCTTTTCATCTTTATTTCAAAAAAGCATGCACAAAACCATGTTCATAATACATGCAGATTTTTAAGGAAAAGGTACAGAGCAAAAATCAAGGTTTCCTTGTTCTCAATATTTTCTAACTTTTGTTGGTTGAACCCATGAATATGTAGAACCTGTGGATACAGAGGGCCAATTATATATGAGTAGAATGCCCCCTATCTATCTATCTATCTATCTATCTATCTATCTATATATGATTTAAATATTATCCACACTCTGTTTATATTAAAACTTCTATTGACTGCATTGAGCACTTTCCATACGAGGTCACTGTTTCCCCAAAGCTGTTTAGTTTTGAAAGCGTTACATCACTGTATTTGTGACTGCGGTGAAAGAAAAAATGCCCCCCCCCATTGAGATTTCCATGAAAGAAGAACGGCATGCAGTGATGCATTTTTTGTGGTCTGAGAGTGTGTCTGGTATTGATATCTATCAAAGACTTTGTGTATTGTTGGAGAAAATTCAGACAAAACACAAACGACTACTATTCAAGGGTCTTGTGTTGTGTACACATCCACACACCACTGGCCTTACTAGAAGTAGTTTTGGTTTGTATGAAATATTTATATTTTCCAATTTTCAGAGAGAGGAAAGAAAAGTTACTTCCTACAATGAACTATCAACACTCAATGAGTTTTCTCCTTATTTTGTTCTTCTGGTATCTCTCTTATTGTATTGGGTGCTCCATATAGCAATGAGAAATTATGAAGGAAAATTAAGGACATTTGGCCAATTCATGACATCTTTATCATCCTGGCAACTGGTGGGATTTTGGACGGTCCCTTCTCCCTCACCCCTTCTCCACACACTTTGACTCTTAAATGTCCATATGTTCAAATTTGCTTTGGGGCCTAGAAGGAGGTTACTGCCCTTTTAAAAGTACAGCTTTGTTGATAAAGGCATTAAAATCAGATGGTCCATCTGTCTATTTTGGGCAGCTAAAGTTGAGAGAGGATTGCTGTGTCCAGGCACATTTAGGGCAGTGGCCTTTCTACTTGAAATGTCATGTAATAATGCTCTCGGTGTCAGAGCAACAATAACTTCTCAGGGGAAAAGGGAAGTGCTGCCCAAGGCTGTACACTCAAGAGTGGTTTAATGAGCTTTAATTATATGTGTTATTATTGGAGAAGGACAGAAGTGTCATAAAGCTTTGGGGAAACATTTTACTTTCTAAAACATGGGAAAAAGTTGTAGCAACAATTCTAAAAAGTTACATTTTCACAACTTTAAAATGTAAGTCTTACTGAGCTGAGGTTCTTCGTTCCTCCCAGGGTTGAGGAAAAAGGTAGAGTAGTCTCATTGAAACTAATAGGATTTGAAAAGAAAAAAGCAAAGCAAAAGAAAAAAGAAGTTAATAGGATTTGAGTAATTTTACCTGCTATACAGCGTATAGGATTAAATCTCTCTACTCTGTCATAATTACATTCATTTATGAGCCTATTTTACTCAAAATGTGCAAGGAAGTATTAGTTGGATCACATCCTACTTCTACGTTGATTTGAGAAGTGTTCTACTGCCAAACTATGCCGTTAGAAATAGAACTGCTTTAGTCATTGATTTGGATTTCTATAGTACGTAATGGGGAGAGCATATCTTTCAGTAACATAAACTTTGTCTGCACATAGAAAATCTTCATGCCTGTCTTCTCTTGTACAAAATATCTTTGAAATTATTCAAACATGTGAATATCCTACCTGCTATTTGGAATGGAACAGTCTAGCAGGCTTATAACTCAGCTAATCAAGTAGCTTGATTCCTATGATGCCTAAAATAATAAAAGGATGCCAAGTGATTCTGAATTTGCATTCTGCTTTCAATGAAATCCATTTGGGTAACTTTTTAACCTTCATATATGAAAATCTAGCGCTCCAAAAAATAATAATTTATCACTTCACAGTGTAATTTTTTCCAGTACTGATGACAAAAGTAGATTAATTACTGCATCAACATATGGAAAATATTTTTGAAAAACTATCGTGTTACCATTGATGCATTGTGATGGCATTTTCAAAGACATTATACTAGCTGCTCATATACACATTTTCTTTATTTGTTTTAGGAAGTAGTTTTACAACATCATCTGGAATATATGCTGGAAATAATTCACTTACAAATTCAACAGGATTTAATAGTTCACAACAGGTAAATGCATAAATATATAAAAATTAAATGACAAAGTATAAAATCTTGAAAAAGGCATGACAGACCATAAGATTACTTAGAATCTTAGTTATGACTTAGAGATTTGCTTGTGCAATTCACATTTTATTATTCGTTAATTTAATACTGAAATAGTTATAACTCATGCTTTGTCAACAGCTAGATAAAAGAAAAAATAACAATTTAAAGTCATATAACATTTTTTATATATGCTGTTAAGATCAGTTTTTATCCGATTAATTTCTAACTCCACAGCAGCTCTTCTGGTCCTTGATTGTAGAGATTTTTTGTGCAAATATTTAGAAATTTATACTTTTAAAAAAAATCTACCAGCATGTTGATGGAAAGTTAAAAAGAGATTTCTTCCATATTCTGACAGGAATATCCATCTTACCCCAGTTTTGGCCAAGGTCAATATGCACAGTATTATAACAGTTCACCATATCCATCACATTATATGACCAGCAGCAACACCAGTCCAACACCTTCCTCCAATGCAACATACCAGCTACAAGAACCACCATCTGGCATCACAAGTCAAGCAGTTACAGATCCTACAGCGGGTAATTGCTATTTTTATTGTTCCTATAGGCCGTATTTTTTGTACTTGAAAGGTATTTGTAAAGGAATTCTGAATTTATGGTACTATTTACACAGTATTGAGAGAGGGGGTTGATGGGGTGGGAGAAGGGATGAAGAGCCATGAGGCTTTTTTAAAAAGATGACTTTCCCTATAATTTCCACTTAAAACAATTTATAAATGGCAGGACTAAAAGTAAGAATTCAAGTTACTAGATATGCAATAGCATTTATAGTGCCTGAGCTCCTTGCTTAATCTTTATTTTACATATTGATTGCAAGACTAATATTGCATTCACTTGCTTATTTACTGGAGAGTAAGCCAAGTAGGATATCATGCCATGTATCAAAGGACTTTCTGAGATCTCTGTGTGACATCTATAGGTCTGCTATATTGTCCATCATTCTACAGAACTGGTCACTAATTATATCAGGCAGAAACTACATTTGAGATGGTGATGTTTTACTTCTATATGGGATGACACCTTCTCTTTCTATGGTTAGTAGCTTGCTACTCTCTCATTTGCATGAGTCACAGCGCCCATGAAAAAGAAAACAGGTTGCTTACCTGTAACTGTGGTTCTTTGAGTGGTTATCTCTGAACTCACACAGTCCTGCCCATCCTCCTCTGCCCTGCCTGTCCTTAGATTTTTGCTGCCTTAGCATCCATGAAATTGAAGGTTTAAGTAGGGAACACAATGATATGACACAGGGGATGGAATGCTTAAATAATAGTTACAGGTAAGCAACTGTTACTCTCATTCCAGTGCACTATACTTGAAATACAGGCATGCCTCAGTTAGCAAAGCTTCTGATAAAGTAACTCCTTTATTTACCCTTTCCAACCATTTCCTCTTTGTTATCTATCTAGCTGGACATGTTTTTTAAATGCAGCATTAACACTGGGAGAATGGTGAAGGACGGCTGAGTAGCACTTTTTGGGTGTCAGATTGCAGCAGGCCCGGATTAGCCATAAGGCCACCCTAGGCCAAGGCCTAGGGCGGCACCCATGGGGGGACAGCAGATCTGGACCCCCCCAAAGTAAAAAAAAATGAAAAATTTCAAAAAAAATTCAAAAAAATCAAAAAATAAAGTGCGCATGCACACGGCCGCCCCCCTTTGCTCGCTTCAAAGGCTCTGCCCCTGCCCCCACCCCCAGCTCCGCCCCCAGCTCCTTGCCGGCATGGTGGCTTTAGGAGGGAGGGAGGAGCCATGGGGAGGCCCCAGGGGTGGGGCATTCCTCCTCCTCGCCGGTGAGGGGGTGGGGTGGGGGCAGAGCTGGGGTGGAGCTGGGGGTGGGGTTTTCCTCCTCCTCGCCGGCGAGGGGATGGGGCAGGGGCGAGGCGGAGCCGGGGGCGGCGGCAGATGGCCCTTTTTGCCTAGGGCGGCAAAAGGGCCTGATCCAGGCCTGGATTGCAGCAGTGTATCTGCAGTAAGGAATGCAATAAAAACTTTGATTAGTGAAGAGTTGGTTTCTACTCTGCCTGATCCTACTCTTGCTATGTGTAACTGGCCACGTCAGGCAAAGCAAAGATCAGCTCCTCCAGCATCCACTCTAAAGCAGAGAAAAAGTGAAAATAGATTATTTATTTATTTATTTATTTGAAACATTTATATTCCATCCTTCTCACACCGCAGGACTCAGGGTGGAGCACAACATATATACGGCAAACATTCAAAGCCTTGACATAAAACCATAAATATACACAAACATTAAAATCACTTATATCCACTTTAAAATCAGTTGCTAAAATATCAGGACACCATTCTATTATTTCCTCATTGCACTGCCCCAAAGGCTTGGTCCCATAGCCAGGTCTTCACCATCCTTCTGAAGGACAGAAGGGAGGGGGCTGATCTAATATTGACAGGAAGGGAGTTCCATAGCCGGGGGTGCTCATCAACTATTCACTCCCACTGGCATGTTAATACGGGGAGATTTATAGTCTTTGCCACTAAAATGGAATCATAAGACTGGTGTCTAGTAAAAAAGTTATTTCTTTTAGAAGGAAGCCTTTAAGTGATTTCTGCCTCTGATGCCAAATTATTTTTTTTCATAGCCAGCAACAATCTACTTCATTAACTGGAGCATAACTAACAAAATTAATATAAAACATGAACAAAATTATCTTTTGCAGCAGAATACAGCACAATTCACAGTCCAACCACACCCATTAAAGATTCAGAAGCAGACAGGTTGCGTCGCAGCTCAGATGGCAAATCACGTGGTCGAGGCAGAAGGAATAATAATCCTTCACCACCCCCTGACTCTGACCTAGAGGTACGTATATGAAACAGCCAATTTTATTTATTTATTTTCTCATCCACTCCAGAAGCATTAAAGCTTCAGTTTAGAAAGTTTCATAATAATAGAAATAGATATTAACTCAAGAAAGCCAAAGAAAGAAAGGAAGAAAGAAAGAAGAAAAAAGCTAAAGGAAAATCATAAAATCCAGGTGTAGTCCTGTTTACGCAAACTTTGGCCTTTGTCATGAAGAATTTATTCTATGAAATTCTTCAACTCCAGCTGGCTTCTCCCTTTATTAACTGTCATCTCTGGCTTCTTTCCCAGGGTATCTATATGGCAATGGTACCTCTTTCTCTGAGAAGAGAATTTCTCTAAACCTTTTGCTTAGAGAAAACCCCATACAAATAAAAGCTCTTGCTCAACATCATTGAGGTCCCTTCTCACTGGCAATTAGGTTAGATCATTCCCTTATACACTAAGATGGACAGATATATCCAATCATAATTGCTATCAAGCTCTGGCAAGATGAAAATGTTCATTAACAACTGAGTAGTTACATATTTATCTGTACTTAACCACAAAATGGAGAATGTGTAAGTGGTGGGGGAGGCCTGGGAGTGATCTGCTAAAAGCAAAGAATGCATGTTGTTTGCTCAAAAATACCAGAGGATCAAGCTTACATCCACCTCCACTGCCATGCTGTCAGGATGAGAATAGCATATATACATGCCACCAGGAAATATCCATGTGGAATATTATGTGGGAAGATAATATCTTGGTTAAGGGGTAATGAGTAGAACTTGCTGTCTCTCTGTCAGTTCATTAGCAAGCACTATATCTTAATAGTTTATTCAGGGTCGTATGATCCATCGGTTATTGTTCCTTCCATAAAAAGGAACCCAAAAAATTCTGGGACCTTTTCTTAAGAGTGGGACATGGTGTGAATCAGTGTCTCTGCTCTGCTAGATGGAAATTCATAGTTAAGAAAGAAAATGTACTTTTTTGTATCTTATCTTTTTCCTTTTTAAAATTTTCTATAGGTTCCCACTTGTCACTGTATAATATATATGAGTGCCCCTGTAATAGAATTGATATCAGAGAAATAATATGTATAGTCTACACTCCTATATGTGCCTATGAGTAGATTTCATTGAGCTCAATGGGATACACTTACAAGTAGACCCTAATAGGAGTGTGATGTTCATTTTGTGATGCTGTGTTAATTGTTCTGCATGTACATAGAATACATGATTTCTTCCAAAATTATAAGAAAACATTGTTTTAGTATAGTCCAGTGTTCAAAACTGTGTCATCACCCATATATCTAGTAATAAAGTGATCATTTTCATTGAGTAATTTGATTGATTTTGTTATCCTTTTACAGCGGGTTTTCATTTGGGATTTGGATGAAACAATCATCGTTTTCCACTCACTGCTTACAGGATCTTATGCTAACAGATACGGAAGAGTAAGTACCATAATAGTAAATATCAGATAATTGTATGTTTATGCTGAATACATCTATACAGTGAAGTTTATTGTAGCATTGAATGCAAGAGATTTCTACCAATGCTGATCAAAATGGTTTTTGTTACTTATAGCACAATAAGAAACAACCAATTATAGATTATTCTTTGTGGATTATAAAATTATTTGAAATGATCCTTGGAAACTTATGCTTGTTTATTGAGAATTAAGTCCTGGTGTTTCAGTGGTATTTAGGAATTGCAGCACATTCCTAACAAAGTCCTATAAAACTTTCTTTATAGTTTTGATTTTCTGTACAAGACATCTCAGACAATGCAATACATGCTACATCTCTTCCTGCTGCATTCACACTGATGTTGAAAGATGTATAGTGTACATTCCTTCCATATACTCCAGAATGTCTTACATTATCTGGTATATTGGAAGCTCCCCCTTCTCTGAACTTGACTGTCTTACCTCTCAGTGATCTAAACTTTATCCCTTTGATAATTAATTACCACACCTCCCAGCAACCCCTTACTGTTTTGCTCTTGGAATTTTGATGGATTCAGAGTAGAAAGAAAACTGTTTCCACTCCACATCATTAATAATTCACCACTGAACAAATAAACATATGCTCTTATAACAAGGCCTAGGAGTGGACACTTTCTCCACTTCTGCCTTCTAAAGCTTTTTACTAAGTGTTACATGTTCATAATCATTTATTATCAGTTGCCTTAGGAATTGCCTTTCATTTAAAACACATCAGGAAGACGTAAGGAAAGATGAACAAAATTATGAAAAAGTCATTACAGTGGAACTTCAAAAGCAACTGCTTACAATGTGCCTCTTGGGTGGGAAAATGTTCAGTTGCAAAAAAAGGATGGCATGAGATTGCCTTTAGCATTAGAAAATACATTAGACACTCTATAAGCAATTGAATAACTTCTGATATACACGTGGCAAAATTATTATGTTATGAAATTAATAGATTTCTGTAGATTGTGATAGTGTGATGGGCAAATACAATGTGATAAAGCACTGGTTTCTGTGCCTTTAATATTTGCTAGTGTGACCTCAGTAGAATGATTTTTTTCAAATGGTAAAGAAATGTCTAAGATTCGGTGTTTGAAAGAGCTGATTTTTGTATTCCCAAATAACGGAGGTACTTTAGCCTTTCCAAGGCCGTCTGTGTCATAGATATATTTCAAATTGTACTGTCATGGTAATGAATAAATGTTGGTTTGCTCTATTATAGTTTAGTCTGTCCACTCTGTAATAGTTCTTAGGGTGCTGATATTAAGAAAAAGCAACAATTGCTTTATCTTGCTCTTATTGGTCAAAAATCTACTAAATCACAGTACAGGAAAAAGGGCTTCAGTCCAAGGGTCTGTCTCGCTCTCATTGCAAACTGCTGCTGTGAATTGAGGTGTTATCCAGAGAAAATCTAGAGTTAGGCACAGAAGGAAGGCGAGGAAGAGAACATTCTTCTGCCCAAGTGGACTCTGTTAACACAACAGTGGATTTGGCCCAAGACTATAATAATAATAACTTTAGTTTTATACCCCGCCTCCATCTCCCCAAAGGAACTCAGGGTGGCTTACACATGGGACAAAATGTCCACAGAACATCAAAACAAAACAATCCATTAAAACAAAAACAAAAAAACACAATTAAAATAAAACATAGCAAAGCATAACAATAAAATAAAACACAATTAAATAAAACATGAGGGTATTTAACATTTTAATGGTTTTAATATATGTTTTATATTGTAATGTTTATTTTTTAATGGCACTTTTATGAATGCCTGGCATTGAATTGTGCCAATCTGTAACCCACCTTGAGTTGCCATATGGCTGATAAAGGTGGGCTATAAATAAATAAATAATAAACATCAGCATTAAAACTAATGCAAACAATATACAACAAAAACCAATAACCAGAATACTACAATGGGCATGATCAGAGTATAAAGAAGACTGGACCTGGGATAGTGCAAAACAGCATAGTATAGGGCTGGGGGATTGGAAGAAGTGCAGCGAACAAAGTACTATCTGGCGAGCTAGGTGCTGGACATTTATTAGTAGGGATTCATTCTCAAATGCTTGTTGGAACATCCAGGTTTTCAGATCCGTATGGAAAGAGGATAGTGAAGGGGCTTGCTTAATCTCTGTGGGAAAAGTGTTCCGAAGTTGGGGGGCCATCACCGAGAAGGCCCTCAACCTCAACCCCACCAGCCATGCTTGTGATAATGATATCAAGGCTACTATTGATATAATGAGTTCTAGGCAAAAAGATGCCTGTGAATTTTACATAGTTACATCTCTTACACCTGGCAGTATGGATGTTTAATATGCTCGAGAACAGCAACATTTTCTAAATGTTAGGATGCTGGGAAAAAGAAATTTCCCTTCAATATCAATTCTACCTTGAATAAAGATGTCTGGGTCCCACGAAACAAATGACTAACAGCTGTGTAGATATTGTGCTTAAAAAGGAAAGTGTAGAAGCTCTGCACGTTCTTTGAATCATACACAGATTTTTTTTCTCCACATTTGTGGCTATGATTTTACCACATCCAGTGTTAGCAGCTGGTGTATATTACAAGATGTCGACAAACATGACTGATTCTTTTAGACGTTATTTTTGCCAAACATGAAACGGGCAGAGGAGAGTAGGTTTATAAAGCCATGGTTTGGGGCCACATCAGGGGTCTTCTGCCTAAATTAGGGGTGGAGATCTCGATGTTGTTCATCCATAACTCCCAGCATGCTTCACAACTGGTTGTGCTGGCTACTGGAAGGTGCAGTCCAGCCACAGCTGAAGGACCACACAATGTTCACCCTAAGTTACATGAATGAGCACTTGGGAGATCTTGGACTGTATTGTTTCCATTCTGTCATCAAAATTTTATTTTCAGACTTGGCTTGATTGGCAAAGGAAAAATATGTTTTCCCAATTTAGATGCAATAACAAAACATAGATTTGTTTAAATCAGAGAAGAAATTAGAAAATCGCCACACTGAAGGGCAGCAGTGGAGGTGGAATGAGTACTTAACCCGAAGCTCTCTTGTTCTGCCAAACTATGTGTCAGTATTGGTTTTGAATGCCCTAGTGACACCTGAAATTTTGCAATGCTGGGCTGAAAGGGTTTTCCCCCCCCTTAGAGGTAAAAGTCCACCTGATTTAATTCTGTGAGATTTCTGTGTGTGTCTTAATATGGCCTGTAAAGAGGAAAAGAAGAACAAAAAGCCTCTTTCATTGAATTCTTCAATTGTGGCTTTCCAGCTTAACTGGAAAAAAAGCCAAGACTTGCACAGTAAGTGAACTTTCCTGTTTTTCAACTACCTCTTCCTTGCAGAACAAAGGGGGCGAGCATTTCGAAATGACAAGCTGTTTGGGGGTTTTTTGTATGTGTGTCCTGGTATCCATGCTCACAACAGGGATATGTGGTTTAAGTACACTGGTAATTCTCCTTTTAATTTAACATTCATCTGAGATTCAGAATTTATTTATGATATCTTCATAGGCGTTCATGCTGAACAGAAACTCTTAAAAATATACAATGACTAGTACTTTCCTTAACTTTTCATATCCCAGCACAATGATTTTGGGAGCAAATCACTGCTTCGATTATCATATTTATTTACCTTCAACCTAACTTCATTCGACTTCTGGATATTATTGTATAGTGATTTAAAACATAATAAACTCACTAACCATCATATGCTCTAGAGTGTTTGGGTCATTTGGTTTGGCTTAGGATAAATGGACTCTAAAACCACAATGTGAATTTGCCATTGTAGAAGTTTAGTAACATAAGATGTAAAATTTATTATTTATTTATTTACCCTATTTAGACCCCCGCCTTTCTCTACCCCGAAGGGGACTCAAGGCGGTTTACATATAGGCAATTATCCAATGCCTTAAAACACATACAATTCCAGTAACATTAAAATTAAATTAAAATTAATACATATCAAGTATTACATTAAATATAAATCACGCCATCCATAATCGTAGTCCAAAAACATTCTGTAGTCATTGCACATATTCCAAATCTGTTATTGTACTGCACTATTCTCCAAAAGCCTGATCCCAAAGCCAAGTTTTTTACTTTCCCTCTGAAGGCTAAGAGGAAGGGACTGATCTAATATTGCTGGTTAGGGAGTTCCATAGACATGGGACCACCGCTGAGAAAGCCCTGTCTCTCGTCTTCGCCAACCGCACTTTTTATGGAGGCTGGACCAAGATCAGGGCCTCCCCAGACAATCTTAATCTCTGAGGTAGTTCATAGGGGGAGATACATTATAAGGCACTTCATATAAGGAAATGTGCTTTGATATACATCACTGTGCAGAAGAATTAATGGAAGAAAACTGAGAATATAATAATGGTATTTGAGTTCGTAGATAAATGAGATATGCTAGTTAAGGTCATTGTAGGTATCCTCTGTCAATGAAACAGGTGTGTTCTTTGGAATTTCTTCTTTAATAAAACTTTTAACCAGAGGCAGAAATTACATGGAAATAATGGAAATAGATCCATCCACCACAAAAAGAAGAGTGGTTCAGCATGGTACTAAATAAATCAATACATTGTGTGGAAACAAATCCTGAAGCAGAGATGTGTAAATTTTAGATCTCCAGATCTTGTTGAATTGCACCTACCTTAATATGAGCTGTGGAGCCAATGGTGAATATTTACGGATATTTCAGGCCAATAACCTCTGGAGAATATCTTCTACCCGAAAATAAAAGCTGTTGAATTAAAAGAATATGAATGCGATAAAAGAATGATAATGATTCTGGAAAGTTAGAGCCAGTGGCTTCAAAATTACAAGAAAATAGTTTCTATTTAAACATCAAGACCTCTTTTCTACTATAAGAGCTGTTTGGAATAGTTCGTCTTGGAGAATGGTGGACATTCCTTCTTTGGAGGTTTTTAAACAGAAGTTGGAAGGGCATCTTTCAGGAGTCTTTGACTTGTGCATTCCTGTTTGGTAGGCGGTTGGACTAGATGACCCTTGCCTCCATCCCCTCACCACCTGAGAACTAATGCAGGTTATCTATAACCCGTGTTGGTTGTCAGCTGGCAGGGGAGAGTGGAGGGCATCACCCCCCACTCTTCGCCACCTGAGAACCAACGCGGGTTATCTTTAAACCGCGTTGGTTCTCAGCTGGCGAGGGAGTGTGGAGGGCATCGTCACTTCCAGGTTGGTGGCCACGGGTCGAATTAGGGTCTAAATTGATTTTAATATGAAATAATAACGGTTTTCTAAGGATAACGACCGGATATATCCACCCCTAGTTAGAAAGTCAACAGCAGCTTTTCATTCAGTTGTTGTTTATTTAGAAGTCTCGGGTAGTACAATCTCTGCTGGGTCCTCTTAAACAACACTGCCATATGAGTGCCCCAGGTGAGATCCTCCAGACATACTGTATATCTGTGGCTGTGTATTTCTGTATCTGAGAAATACTTGAAATTATCCACCACCAGTTGTAAAGCTATACTATAGAGCACTCTCATTTGTTGTATGTATATTGGACATCAGGTTGAACAAAAATAATGTGTAGTCCAACACAATACAAGTGTGCTAAGTGGAAGCTAACTCTTTGAGTTCGGTGCAGTTTATGCTCAGGAAAGTGTACAGAATATTGTAGCCTAATTTGTTGTTTAGGTTTTTTTTAATGCTACTTCTCGCATTTAACTTCTAAAGTTGATAAAAATAGATAACTAGAAAAGTATCCAAACATACATAGTGCTGCAAAAAGAAAACTCAGGATGAATTAGAACAGAAATAAGCTACAACCTATTTTAAGGCTTATTATGTAGTAATGCAGATGATACCACTTTGATGGCTGAAAGTGAGGAGGAGCTGAGGAGCCTTCTAATCAAGGCAAAAGAAGAAAGTGCAAAAGCTGGGTTGCAGTTAAACATTAAAAAAACAAGATTATGGCAACCGGACCGATTGATAACTGGCAAATAGTGGGAGAAATGTGGAGGCAGTGACAGAGTTTGTATTTCTAGGCGCAAAGATTACTGCAGACACAGACTGCAGCCAGGAAATCAGAAGACACTTACTTCTTGGGAGGAGAGCAATGTCCAATCTCAATAAAATAGTGAAGAGTTGAAACATCACACTGGCAACAAAAATCCGCAATGTCAAAGCAATGGTATTCCCCGTAGTAACCTACGGATGTGAGAGCTGGACCTTAGGGAAGGCTGAGTGAAGGAAGATAGATACTTTTGAACTGTGATGTTGGAGGAAAGTTCTGAGAGTGACTTGGACCGCGAGAAGATCCAACCAGTCCATACTTCAGGAAATAAAGCCCAATTGCTCATTACAGAGAAGGATAGTAGAGGGAAAGACAAAGTCCTTTGGCCACATCATGAGAAGAAAGGAAAGCTTAGAGAAGACAATGATGCTGGGGAAAATGGAAGGAAAAAGGAAGAGGGGCCGACTAAGGGCAAGATGGATGGATGGGATCCTTGAAGTGACTGGCTTGACTCAGAAGGAGCTGGGGGTGGCAATGGCCAACAGGGAGCTCTGGCGTGGGTTGGTCCATGAGGTCGAAGAGTCGGAAGCGACTGAACAAATGAACAACAACATGTAGTAATGATGCTAAAAAAGGAAGTTGCTGTTCTCTGATACCATTATATGAGAGAGTTGTCCCATGAAATGCTTTGATTTACATCTAAACCTTTGAGAAATGAAAAGAAAACACAACCAATTAAGCAATTATTGCTGTTTTTCCTCCTGCTCCAAAACAGCAACTATACCAGTAATCAGTGCTAGGTAAATGCACCTGCCAGAAAGGTGAAGCATTCACAGGGTGCATTCTCTTCTTGTACATTCCCCAGAAGCAAGTTCTCCTAAAACATAGCCTGTGAATAACATGCCGTAGTGCATTAGACCTCCAATGCTGACGCCAGCTAAGATCCAGAAATAAGATTACCAGCACAAGCATATGTCTGTTTCCTAAGAAGTATATTTGTAAAGTGCACTGGATCTCATTGTTTCCAGACCAAAAGAGTGAGAAAAGCAATTGAAAAAAACACATTTTCTACTATTACATTTAAGGAAACAAACAAAACAAATTGGATCTGAGAAAAACAGCCTCCGGCTTAACTGCAATGGGTCACTCCTTGCCTGTGTGTTTAGGTTTACCAAATATTAATTTACTTTAGTCAAATATATTAAAATTGAGCCTACAGGGGGAAAACAGGCTATGACATGAGAAAATAGAGGTTGTGTAGGTTAGATATAGAATTTAAGTGTGTAGACACATCATGATGGAATCGGTAGCCTTCTGTCTCTTCCAGTTCTAATGTTGTCGGTATCTGGTGGACTGGAAAAATACCAGTTAGTTTGCAAAACTTGTTTTTCAGTTCTGGGTGCTACTGCCTACTACAGAGGCATAGGGTTTTGAGAGTGGAGTTTGGAAAAAGATCCTCAATCTTCAATGATTGTGCAGAACAAGGAATTGCAATAGATGTTTCTTGTCACCTGGCCACATGACAACCAACACCTGATGAAATTCACACTTCTAGTCACCCATTAAGGATACTGGTGATACTTCTTCATCTTCTTATAGTTATTATACCTGCTTTTTCTCTCCACAAGGAGACTTAAAGTGGCTAATTATTTATAGATATTCCTAGGCGGAAACTGAAACCAATTTTAAGATTGTGGAGCTGAGATTTGTATTTTGTAGTTTTAACTGTTAATTTATATGGTTTTTATATGACTGTTTTTATCTTATTATGTGGGCATACTTATTATCTTAGTATGTGGGCACTTGCTGCTGCTTGTTCACCGCCTCGAGTCACCTTCGGGCTGAGAGAGGCAGAATAGAAGCATAGCAAATAAATAATAAATAAATAATAAATAGGCTGTTTTCTCAGCTTGATCTTCTCATGCTTCATTTTATCCAGGGGCCAATCAGATTAGTCTATTCTCTTTCATATCACAGACATGTGGCCCTTCCACATACAGATCAAGCAGTTTTAGAGATGTCTTGTACAGTATTTTCTTTACTGGCTCCAAAGCAGTCGTTTGCTTAGCATCATAAAATCTACATTAATTGTGTATCACAGCAATTAAGGGAAAATGCAATTTTAAAATGTTGACGTAAGTGAGAGTGATCGTTTCTTATATATTTAGTTTTGCTTTGTGAATTATATTGCTGTGGCACGTTCATTTCGTAGGTTAACATTTGACTGGTTTTCTAAAAAAATCTTTTGTTGGCCGCAATGAATATTCTTTCTTGTATAGTTATTCTATACATTTGGTGATACTAGAGAAGAAATAGGTAAAAGGCGAAAGATTTATATGAAGAGAAACCAGAGTAAGAAGAAGAAATAGGGAAATAAAATTGTACTGCTGAATACTCTTAATGTAATTACCTGTATTTAATCTAATCCAATGCACCATCGAATCTAATACACACCACAATTTTCAGAACACTGAAACCCAAATTTAATGTGTACCCTAATTTTGAGAAGGTAATTTAGTCAAAAAAGGTGATCATTAGATTCAAGTAAATATGGTAATTTAGAACAAGACTAGCAAATTAACGCTGGCACTAGTAACTGATGACACCCAGCTCTTTCTGAGGATGGACCCCGGGGTGGTCTCTGTACCCGATAATTTCCATCTCTGCCTAGAAGCCATAACTGGATGGCTGCGAGCCAGTAAGTTAAAGGTGAACCCGGCGAAGATGGAGATCTTGTGGCTGGGCCGCCCGGAGGGGGTAAAGACCCAGTTGCCGACATTCGACGGTGTGGCCCTTTGTCCGCAACCGTCTGTAAAGAGCCTAGGGGTCCGGCTGGACGCCCAGCTATCTATGGAGGCACAGATTGCCTGCGCCTGCAAGATAGCCTTTTACCATCTGCGTCAGGCAAGACGTCTGGCTCCTTACCTCTCCCGCTGCGACCTGGCCACGGTGATCCAAGCCACGGTCATCTCGAGGCTCGACTACTGTAATGCGCTGTACATTGGCCTACCCTTGTCAGCGATCCGGAAACTTAAGCTGGTGCAGAACGCTGCAGCACGCCTGCTCTCAGGAGCCTCAAAATTCGACCACGTGACTCCACTCTTGCGCGAACTGCACTGGCTTCCAATTGAATTCCGAGTCGCCTTCAAGGTGTTAGTTCTAACTTTCAAGGCCTTATATGGTTTGGGGCCAGTGTACCCCTTATGTACCCAGGAGATCACTGCGTTCAGAGGGGCTCAATCTTCTGGATGTGCCGGGCATTAGAGTTTATAGACTGGCCAGCATGCGGCAGAGGGCGTTTGCCATAGCGGCGCTAACCTTGTGGAACTCCCTCCCTTAAGAGACACGAACTATCCGGGACTTAATGCCATTCCGCAGAGCTGTAAAGACCTGGCTCTTTAGACAGGCATTTGCCGTCTAAACCAATGCCGCACTATCCACCATCTTGTTGCGCCGCTGCCAGCATGCGCCTATTGCTGCTGTAGTTCTGCTGTTTACTCGTTTTAATTGGGGGGTTTTAAATCTGTTTTATTGCATTTTATGTGTTTTATTTGTTTTAATCCTGTGAACCACTCTGGGCACCAGAGAGAGCGGTATATCAAATTGAATAAATAAATAAACTACTACGGTGTATTAAGAACACAAAACGATGGCATATATCACTGATCCAACTATTCTGCCTTGTCTACACTTGTGGTGAAGACACTGGTAGTAAGGCTTATTTAAAAACAGGCATGGCTGAGTCCAAGAATATGTGGAACCAAAGTCACATCCCAACCATACATGCAAACAAGCAAGCCATGAATTTATCAGTTTGCTGGGGTTTTTTTTCTGTTGTTCAAACCATGCTCTCATTCTAAATTGTTAGGCTTGAAGTATTTTTTTTCCAGTAAATAAATCTTTACTCATACATTGTCCCAACTTATTTTCATTGTTGTGTGTTTTCAAATAATTTCCAACTTATGATAACCTTGGCAAGGTTTGTGCAGAGTGAAGTTGCTGTGGCTGAGAGTGTGTGTTTCCATGACTGAGTGGGGATTTGTAGCATGACCTCTGAAATCACTAAACCATTCTGGGTCTATCTGTGGTGGAGTTAGGAGTAGACACATATCCTAGTTTACACATAGCAGTATTCTATTCCAAAGTGTCCCCCTTGTTTGAAAGTCTGTTCCAACCAAATCCAATGAAAAAAAGGCCCTTAAGCTTTGGACAGCACCCCTGTGGGGTTTGTTTGTTTTGTTTTTTGGTTGTTGCTTGTTTTTTGTTTTTGTTTGGTTTTGTTTTTTGCTGTCTGTGCCCCTGTTCAGAAGATTTCACCTCACTTTCTGTCCTTGTGATACTTGGATTTTGGAAAAAATGACTTCTTCTGGTAGTGAGAATTGGTGATAAAGCCTCAGTGGAGACACCTTTTTCCCATGATAACTCTTTCAGGAGTGAATTTCCCTTCCTGAGGGTAGATTTCTCTCATTTCCTGTTGTCTCACCCCTTTCTTAACTATGAGTCATTTGTAAGTCAGATGTTTGTAACTAGGGGACTGCTTGTATATGAAAAATATATGCTTTTCTACTCTATATAATGTTTCCAAGTTAGTTAGTTAGGTAGGTAGAATATCTTTTATTCAGGACATTTAAAACTTTAATTCTGTATGTAAAGCTTTTCATTGTTTGTTAGTATTGTTCTTGCTTTAGTTTTGGTTTGCTTCCATGGGTGTGAGTAGCTATGAGTCTTTTTGAGGAGAGAGGGCAAGTTATAAATAAAGTATTATTATTATTATTATAGCTATGCACATTTATCAATGTTTTTGTTTTGTTGGAGGGCACACAGAAATGTATCTCACTCCTTTCTTTATAAATAAATTTAAATTGCTAAAATACTTCAAGGCAATATATAAACATAGTTTTGTTTTATTGTTCTAATTCCTATAGTGTTAAACACTCTGAGAAATTATTGCCTGTGGAATAAATCCTCTGTATTTCTTATTTATTTCTTTATTTGTTCCTTTGAAAATCATATTTTCATCTTTATTACCTTACAAGATCATTTTATGTAGCAAAAATCACATGATACAAAGGCCCCCGAGAGGAGTAATGGATTGAAAATATACACCTGCATTGTATTTACTAACAACAATGGTAAATGAATTCTAACTTTTTATACCATAAAGAAGCATCATGTTGTAGTAATTAATGCAGAGCAATTAATGTGGGTTGAAGAAGGCTATTGTTTTTGTATTAGTGAGCTGTAGTTAATTCATTGGAGGAGGGCAGGTTATCAGTGCCTTTGAAAGTATGGATATTGTCATGAGAGGGGGTCATAATTTAGCAGTAGAATATATGCACCAAGGTTTGGTCCAATTCAAGTTGTTTTGCAACATCTTGTGTTAGCTAGCAAATTGAGGGAGCAACCTCTTCCGAGGATCTTGGAATCTCTTTGTTTGTTTTCTTTACAAAACACTTCTTATCCCTTCCTTTATCATAGGACCTCAGGGCAATGTACTGTACAATATAAAGAATTTAAAATGCATCCAGATTAAATAATTTGAATAAGAAAAATGTATTAAACATAACAAAAGTTGTAACACACACTAAACCACATTTAGACCTCCAACAATTTAAAACCATATGCATGTACTTTGAAACAAATTAGTATCTGAAGGCTTTTTATAAAAGGCCATGTGTTTGTTTAACACCAGGAGAAGAAAAAAATGAACATTGCTGCCAGCAGACTTTCAAGGATTTTAAGGTCATTCCATAATTGGGGTGCCACAGCCATCTTTCATTTTGTAGTGCCACTCTCCTCCTCCTCACATGGTGCACAAAGGAGGGCATCTATGGCAGACCTCTATTCTCAATAGGTATACAATAGGAGAGATGTTCCAAAAAGTATTGAGATCCCAAGCAATGTAGGGTTTTAAATATCATTACCAACATCTTAAATTCAGACAAGAAGTGAATTAGATGCCCCTGCATATCAGTATAATTCTTTCCTGGCCACATTGGAACTGAGTAAAATGTGTTTGATAGCTTCTACAGAGGTTTTAAGACATTGTAAATGCCATCCCCCACCGGCCTGGTGCTTCCAGATGTGTTGGGACATGTTCGGCCCATCTGTTCAGGATGGTCTTTTCTTGCCACTAATTCAAGTCATTCCTACCATTGTTTAACAGTTTTGTTTTCTTGATACAAGAAAATTTATTTTGGCACCTGACAACCTTCAATTAGAGTTTGCAATATAGTTCAATTGAAATTTGTTCTTCTTATAGAAGAGGTGGAAATTATGTAGCTTTCCAGATGTTGATGTGCTGCAGCTGTCAGCATTCTTTACCATTGATTACACTGCTAGGCTTTCTGCAATTGGCTGTCTATTGATATATGAAAAGATGTATGATACTCATCCTTATTTTATAGTATTACGCTTAACAATTCAATTTGTTTCTACAGCCTTTATTGTGATTTTTATTCGAAAGTCACCTTATGTAATTATTTCTGAAGATCTGTAGTTTTCTCTACATTTATGGGGTTTACTTTGCTGGATTTATTATTTGTGGATTTGATTAAAATGTCCTCTTTAGGAAGCTCTAGGTTGCCCAGCACTGTAGTGGAACCTCCAACAGATGTTGAACATGGAGTTGCAATGGAGGAACTAAAGATTTCTATATAGAATACTTCTTTAGGCATTCTTAGGCCCTCCAGATTGATTCACAAGAACCTCTAGAGACTCCTAAAGAGGTGTTTTTTATTAATAGTTTTTCCACTTTTATCGGGGTCCTGCATCCCTAACACAGCAAATGTGAAGGGCTGACTATATAAAAATTACGTAAACTAGCTCCAATATAGATCATATTTTAATTAGAGGCAGAATGTTTTCAATACAGCAGTCATACTCTATCTTACTGACTACAATTTCTGTTTCCATTTTCCCCCTTTGGAGGATCCACCTACTTCTGTTTCACTGGGGCTGAGAATGGAGGAGATGATTTTCAACTTGGCAGACACACATCTATTCTTCAATGATTTAGAAGTAAGTAATTATTGTTTTAACAAGGCATAGAATTTATTCAGTATTAGTTGATATCAAGTTTTCAATTTTGAGTCTAACAGAATGGCTTGCAGATGGACTCTTGTGAACAGGGAAAAGCAGTCTGAGGACCCATTGAATGTTGTAGAATTGTTGTTGCTATCATTAGAACATTAGTCCTGCTCCCTAAGAATAATAAGAATAACTTTATTCTTATACCCTGCCACCATCTTCCTGAAGGGATTCGGGGCAGCTGCTCCATACCATCACAACAAACCTATGGATAGATTTATGGATGTGGATATGCTAGAAACAGGGAATTTGATGGTCACATTGAGAGAGGAATACCACAATTTTATATAGGCCACTTCCTACAGGATTGTGTAACAAATAACTCATAACACATGAAAGGAATAGCACTACATATAGCAATTCAGTCAGTAGGCATACATAATAAAATATAGGCAAATCCATACAGTAGTGAATAAAACAAAATTACTTCCATTGAATAAGAGGAAAAATAGAGTCTGACAGGACTCTGAAAATACTCTACTTACAAGGATCTCTGTTCCACGTAAGAAAAATGAGGTTCAACGTGACTAATAAACAAATACTGGATGAAAGCCACACTTGCTAGTGGCAGGTTTCCACCCACTTCACCTTATTTCCTACTCTATTTCTTACTTGAGGTAGTAAAGATTGCCAGTCTTCTTTTAACCTGCAAAACTCTTCCCAATACAGTAGAGTCTTGCTTATCCAACATAAACAGGCTGGCAAAACGTTGGATAAGTGAAAATGTTGGATAATAAAGAGGGATCAAGGAAAAGCCTATTAAACATCAAATTATGTTATAATTTTACAAATTAAGCACCAAAACATGTTTTACAACAAATCGAGAGAAAAAGCAGTTCAATACATGGTAATGTTATGTAGTAATTACTGTATTTACGAATTTAGCACCAAAACATCACCATGTATTGAAACAGTTGTGGATCCAGGCGGGATAATCATTGGATAATACAGAACATTGGATGAACAAAGGTTGGATAAGTGAGAGACTACTGTACATCAAATTAGAGTACTTAGATTCCACTTTAGCTGCCATGGTTCCATCCTGTGAAATCTTGGGAGTTGCAGTTTAGGAGGGAATTCTTATAATTTATCTGCCAGAGGCCTCTAATCCTTCACCAGGCGGCAAGTGCCAAAATTCCATAAGAAACCAATGTGCTACAATTGCAGTATGAAATACACATGTGCCTCTCTCTCTCCAGTCACCTCTTTCACTCCTATAGTCAGATCTCAGGCTTGCCAAATCTTGTTATGGAAAGGGGCTCGAGATAAATGGAGCCCCTGGTCTTTGGGTGTTGGTCTGTATCACAAAGTACCCCTTTGCTGCAATGTCCAAAGTGCCTTTGTTTCCCTGTCTCTTTAATGGCCCACGGTCTATGCTAAACTGGAATTCCCAATTGTTTGTAGTATCAAAGTGAAGCAAAATGAGATTTGTGTCTCATTTCATAATGATTTCACTGGCATAGACTCCCTCCCATCCCTTAAGATAGTCCTCAAATAGGCAGTTGCTTTACATGTGGCACATGAATAAATATACCCAAAGAAATATCAATTATCATTTGTTAAACCCAGATTTTGTGCTTGTAATAACAGAAAAAACTTGTTGGGCTTTTATATGGTTATTTTCATTTTGTATGCATATTAAAACATTCATAGTAAAACAATCATAGTTTAAAACTATCTAAATTGGCCTGCCAGAAGATATTGTTTTTTAATTCTGTTTTAAACTCACACAGCATATCCAGCTGTTGAATGCCTTCCAGCAGGTCATTCCACAATTTGGGGTGGCCAAAAAGTCCCCCAGAAGACCTGAACATATGGGGCATCTTATATGGAATAAGACGATCCCATAGGTCCAGTGGGGCACACAACTTGTTTTGATGTTTTTGTTAGTCAGTTTTTTCTTGTTATGCTGTTGTGGGTGTTCTGTGTCTTGTATTTTGCTGTCAAAAACTGAACTATTTATTTATTTACCATTAGTTTTGGCAAGAGTAATTGTGGGTTTTTTTCATGCAATATGCTAGATTTAGGGTGTATCTGCACTGTAGAATTAAGGCAGTTTGACACCACATTAATTCGCATGACTCAATGTTATGGAATTCTGGGAGTTGTAGATTGGTGAGATGCTATTCCTCTTTGGCAGAAAACGTTAAAACTTTTATAAGCCCCATGAATCCATAGCATTGAGCCATGGCAGTTAAAGTGGTGTCAAACCACATTAATTCTAGAGTGTGGATGCACCCTGAATAATGAAAGATAAGTAGGAAACTCAACAGTAGCAACTTCTGTAGTCTGGATGGTCAAAATACTACTCATATTCCTATATATTCAAAGGTTTGCAGTTTCCAATCCCTATTTTAATCTTTCAAAAAGGTTCTTGCAAAGCTGAGAGAGAGAAAAAATAAGCAGTCAGTTGCGAAATGAATCAACCATTCACAGACACACAGAAGCAAAAATCTTCTCAATGTGTATATACTTTGGTGCTTATACATATGAGAATTCCTCTTCTAAACTGTCTCTGGCTTATGAAGAGCAGTTTCTAGCTGCCTCTTTCATCTTATAGCGGAGCAGGCAATTTCTGTTGATATTTTCATAAAAAGAAATATATATCACCAGTCAAGTTATGCTCCCATCATAACAAAGACAGCTGTTTATTTAAAATTGAACCATTAAATAAGCTTGCGGCAGGACTGCCAACAGACATTAATCATCACGTTGTTGTTTTGTTAGAATTTATAAATGTATGTTATTCCAGACAGGCAAAAGAATCCAAAAGATTCAAATACAAGTTTTGCTGATCAAAGTTAATTGGCAGCAATTGGCCTTTAAATATTTCCTGATGTTTCCTCTTCTCAAAAATCAAGCAAAATTCACCTTATTTAATAGATGAGCCAATATCATTTGAAAAATGCTGGTGTGTGACAAACCTTAAATGTGGTTTCTCAAACATCTGTCCTATATTTTGATTTCTTTTCATCTGCAAAGAAACTACTCACAGATGAATTGGCAACTTAAGAATGTAATAAAATTATTAAAATGTGCGTTATTTTTCCTCCTTTTCTTGGCGAAGTATTTATTTTTTCACATTTAAAATACAAGATTTCATATATTTGCAAGTGTTTTCAATAAGGCAACCTAATGTTAAAGGCATTTATTGTTTTGATACAAGTAATGACTTTACTGGATGACATGCTTTGGATTCTTATTCAGTCAAAAACAATAAAGAGCTGTATTTTTAAGGCTGTTCTTGTTTTCTGTTGTCATTTAATTTCATTCAAAGTATAAAACAATTATTTCACGATTCTATCTCCAATATTTATAGTATTTTCTTTTGTTGTATCTTATCATAAATATACATATATACACAGGTAAGGTTTTCTAATGGCATGAAATTGCAACTAATCCTGGTGATTCAACAACCATTGCAATCAAGGCTGGCCCAAGATATTCTGCTGGTATGTTCTCGCATAGCAGCAAATGCACTCCTCCACTCAACCAAGTCAAACTGCATAATACCCAAAGGCAGGCAAGTTATTTTGCCACAGAAGGGAGAAAAAATCACAAGTGTCTCTCCTTTTCTGTGGTAATAAAATGGAGTAGTAATAAATGTTAACCTGAAATATGTTGACTGTGGTAGCTGCTCATTTTACAAATGGTAGTACTGGCCCTGAATATAGTTTGTGGGTAAATTGACCATAGAGTCATGCTGGAGGGCATTGTTTAATTAGATTTCTCTTAAAGGATTACCTCAAGCCAGAGCAATAGTCACCAATCTGGACTGCAATAGTCACCAATCTGGACTGCTTTAGACAAATTCCTGGAGGAGAGAACTTTTATGGAGACAGTATGTCTATGACATGATGGGAAACGTTCACAGGATAGCTCTACTGTGCTCAGGTCATATCCCAGCCTTCCCATAAACAATTGGCGATCCACTGTAAGGACACAATTCTAGCCAAACATGGCTTGTAATGCAGTAGCTGTTTGCTCTGCAGAATATGAAATAGAGAAAATAACTTCTTTTTTTGAGAACATAAGGAAAACATTCGTGTTGAACTCTGTTGCCTTCCTACATAATAGATTTCTGGGAAAAGTTGTTACTACAGCGAAAGTGACAGTTCTTGAGAAATGTTCAGCTCTGATGAAAAGCGAATGCAAATATTTTGAGTGTGAAAACATATTTTACTGCCTACAGGATTACCTGTGTTTCCTGCTGCTTAGTGAGTTATGATAACACCTTTTAGGAAGAGTATTTCAGCACATCTGGTCTAAGGCAGAACCAGGAAGTGCAGAGGCGTGAAAAATATATAGAACAATGGTTGAAAAGTTATCTAAGCCATTCCAACCTCTTAAGTAGGGTTTCTATCCCCCCCACACACACACACACACACAGACTTTGCATTGAGTTCTAAATAAAGCTTTGAGGCAGTTTTGATTTAATCACCACTAGATGAGCATCCCTTGATGGATCATGGTGTTGAATTTGACTTTGTGTTCTCCCTGCACTTTGCCATCTGCTGTTCTGCTCTGGACTGGTGGTAAGGTCATACAGTAGAGTCTCACTTATCCACCATAAATAGGTGGCTGGATAAGCGAAAATGTTGGATAATAAGGAGGGATTAAGGAAAATACTATTAAATGTCAAATTATGTTATGATTTTACAAATTAAGCTCCAAAACATCATGTTTTAGAGGAAATCAACAGAAAACGCAGTTCAATACATGATAGTTGTAGCTACTTTATTTACGAATTTAGCACCAAAACATCACAATGTATTGAAACAGCTGTGGATCCGGGCAAGAGGCAGATGCTGTTGGATAATACAGAACGTTGGATGAGCGAAGGTTGGATAAGTGAGACTCTACTGTATTAGTTTTTATATATATCTTAGTGGACACAGAGAAGCTATGAATAAAATAATGTGGCTGCTCTGATGTTTTCAGCATCAACTTATTAGGCTGACTGGAAGCACTGAATTATGTATGAACTGGCAATACAATATATTTGACCTTTTGGGTTTCTTTAGCTGTGTAGCTGCAGTATAAATCCATATACATCACAGTTAGCTTTGGCTGGAACTTCACTGTCCGTATTGGGCAATTTTGGTTTTGGAATGACCTGACCTGAAATGCTGTCTTGCTTACTGAATCTTCATTGCTACCAGTGCTTTTATCCTTTCCTTCCCACACCATGTTGTAAACCTTGTTTTCATCCTAAGGAAACATCACAGGTGCTGTGCTATGTCATCTGAGGGTTTGTGAAAATACCATTTAGGATTTTAAAAAGCCAATTGGGTATTGACACCTATTCTCTCACATTGTAACAGTATATGTGGCTACAAACAGCTGTTTTGTTAATTTTAAAGCTTCTCTTTCACAATAATGTACCTCTGGAATAAATAGTGGGATCATGGTGCATTAACTGTGTACAGTATTCAATTGTTTCACAAAAGGGTGTGTTACCTCGATCCTAAGCTTTCGATATTACATCTGATAGAGCAGATGTGTAGAATCACTTGGTAGCAGCTGAATATGTTCAGAGTGCAGCTGTTGAGTAGAACAGATCATGTCCACAAAGCACAAATACCTACCCAAGTTTGAATAGTATCACCGTATCCTATCTCTTTATCCCAATGCTTCTTGTCATTTTTTGAAATTCCTTTGTTCCAAATGCTTGGCTTTTTGGTGACATATATCAGTAGAATCCTATACTCCACTTCATCTGAACTTCTGATTATCTAACTGCCATCAAAAATTAATTGCCATATTTATTTGTATGTAAACCCAATTGTTTTCACTAAGATTTATTTTCAGTAAAACATGGTTATAATCACAACCTAAGCAACTTTAGTTACATTTAAATGTACTGTAGTGCTATCATTTTTTTATGCTACAACTTTGCAAGTAGTCCGTTGTGGATGCTGTTTTACATGAGTGGATTGTGGAGAAGATCCATCTGCAGAATATATATTTATATATAAATACATTAGTAAGGACGTTTGACCTTTAAACAATTGATGATGAATCATAGAGTTGTAAGAGACCACATGGGGTATCTAGTCCAACCCCCTGCCATACAGGAAAGTAAAATCAAAGCACCCAGAACAGATGACCATCCAGCCTCTGTTTAAAAACCTCCAAAGGAGGCGCATCCACCACACTCCTGAGCAGTGAGTTCTGTTGTTGAACAGCTCTTATAGTTAGGAATATTTGCCTTCCCATCCATGCATTAGGTTTACTCACTCTGCGGTTAGAGTTTGTGGGATCCAGCCACTTTGACCGTGAGCCAAGTCTGACTCAGGAGATTTTTCAAGTCAGTTGCTCCAGAGTGCTATCTCTGATTCTGCAGAGCTTAGAGAACTGCCAGGCTTTCTTGGGAACTTTGAGCAACGAAATGGATTGTAGTGTCTGGAGCACTGTGGCTAGAGTATGAGTGTGACCAAAACCATGACCAAAACCATGCAAGAGTACATCATTATGCCTATCCTAAACAGTGGTGCCAGCAAAGAAAGATGACTTCTGTAGCACTATTGCATTCTCAATGTATTGCCTGCCAGAGTTTTTCTTTCTTCTTTGTTATGACTGAACTGATGTGTTCTAAGGGCAGTATTGTCTGTATCCATACTGAACTCGATTGTGCATATTAGTCAATCAGTCATGTGCATATTAAACAATCAGTCAATAAATCTACATACATTGTGGGCCTAAAAAGACATTTAGAGCACCATCAGGTCTCTGTGGAAGCAGTTTCAATTATTGTAGCCTGCGGATGTGGACAGAGTGATTCTTGACCATTTTTCACTGATCATTTCCCTGTTATTCTAGCAGATATAGGTTGATTGGGAGGATTTAGGGAGCAGTAAATGTTTGATACAGTTTTGTTTAAAGATGTAATAGCACATCCTCTTTAGTCCTGGGTGAAGATTATTGAATCCTCAGATCTAACCAAGTACAGGAACAGCCTTGGTTGCTATGGCTTAGGATTTTTACATTGAGAAAGATGAGAGGAGCTTTTGGTATATTGAGTATGATAAATTTCTGAAATACCCTGGTGAATTGAATGTAGGAGGAACTTATTTATAATGGTCCCATTACTACCTTCAGGATTAGTATTGGAGAGTATTGCTGGGAAACCTCAGTTACATAGCAATTACACGGCAGGATTCTCTAAGGTTCCATTTTAACTCCCATTTTAACTTAGCTTTACATTATCATTAATGTGAAGCAACTGGGAGCTATCATCTGATGATTCAGAGCAAGGTGTTATTGAAATGCAAATACATTTCTCTATTCCATCGGAACCAGAAGACACTGTGAAAGTGCAGGGATGGATACTAGAAGCAAAGATAATAGTGATGGGGGTCAGTGAATTGAAGTTAAAACCTGTGAAATCATAGAGTCTCTGAAATAGGCAATGTCTGAGAACAAGGCAGTTGTGGCCTGTTTTGGATGGTGTATCATTCCGTAACAGAAAAAGAATGAAATTTAGAGAGTTGACATATTGATTTAAAGCTGTCATTAGAAGGCCAGGTGCCTTGATGGCAGTTCCATAAGAATATTACAGTAAAGTAATATTTTTATATAATCAATGGCTGTTATCAGGATAATCTAGTCATAGCAGTTTGTATTCTTGGTAATATTTCAAATCATCTATTAAAAAGTACTCTAAATGTACCTCAGTGGACAAGTACCAAATTCTGGTGTTTTGGTCCCATTCTTAACTTCTGTGAGATTGTTATAACAAAATACACTTCCTTCCTTAACATTTGCCCTTATATTCCTCATTCTCGGAATCCTTTTCCAATTCATCAACAATGTTTTTAAACTGTATCACCTGGCACTGACTTAAGTAATATCATAAAATTTCCATCCTGGAAATAATGTTTTAACACACACAAAATAAGGCCATCAAAAGTGGTACACCATAATCATAGCAGCTTGTTCAGAAAAATAGAGGATGGTCTGGATTTTGTTGTTGTCAAGGAAAACAGTTAGTATGGATGATCAAACATAGTAGTTCTTTTGGTTATGAAGATTACGTGTTGAAATCTCAGAGTGAATAATGGAGAATAATGTCTTTCCACTGCCTGGAATATAGAATTGCCATAGAATCATCATTTCTCAAATCATCATTAAATAATTGAAATGTAAAGTATATTATATTGTATTTACTGTATATCGCCAAGAAAACACTGCATTTCAAGGTCATCATTATGACCTCCTCAAGTGGATTATTTGTAAACATTTCTTGGTTTGATTTCAGATGCAACAATCTCTAAATTTTATTTTTCTTATCTTCCAACAATAAAAAGTCTCATATTGTTGGAATATAGTTCTTCACTGTAAGGAGCCCCCAGTTGCGCAATGGGTTAAACCCTTGTCCCAGCAGGCCTGAAGACTGACAGATCGGCAGTTCAGATCCGGGGAGCAGGGTGAGCTCCCAACTGTCAGCTCCAGCTTCTCATGCAGGGACATGAGAGAAGCGTCCCACAGGATGGTAAAACATCCGGGCATCCTCTGGGCAACGTCTTTGCAGATGGCCATTTCTCTCACAATAGAAGCAACTTGCCTGATCTAGTGTATAATTCCTGAAATATGACATAAACAAACTGCAATAACAAAAAGCCCACCTTGGGATAATAAAGTATCTACAGTAAAAATCTCTACACATTTTAGCTTTACATGTTTTTGCATTTTGAATCCTGAATGATGATGATGGTGATGATGGTGATGATGATAGTGGTGATGATGATATCACACACAGGAGTACTTTTTATTACAGAACTAGCTGACCCGGCCACGTGCTGCTGTGGCATATTCTTCCTTCCTTCCATCCTTCCTTCTATTCTTCCTTCCTTTTCTCTTCCCTCCTTCCTGGTATTCTTCCTTTTTCCTCCCCTCCTTCCTTCCTTTCTTCCATCCCTCATGCCTTCTACCTTTACTTTCCCCTCACCTCATCTCCTTCATCCTCCTATTCTTACTTTGTCCTTCCTTTCCCCTCCCCTCATTCCTTCCTTTCTTACATCCTTCATTCAGCCTCAGGCCCCTTCCAAAGGCCTGGGCAAACTTGGGCCTTTCAGGTGTTTTGGACTTCAACTCCCACAATTCCTCACAGCCTCAGGCCCCTTCCGAAGGCCCCTTCCAAAGGACTGGCCAAACTTGGCCTGTTAGGGGTTTTGGACTTCAACTCCCACAATTCCTCACAGCCCCAGGCCCCTTCTGAAGGCCTGGGCAAACGTGGGCCTTTCAGTTGTTTTGGACTTAAACTCCCACAATTCCACACAGCCCCAGGCCCCTTCCAAAGGCCCCTTCCAAAGGCCTGGGCAAACTTGGGCCTTTTAGGGGTTGTGGACTTCAACTCCCACATTTCCTCACAGTCCTAGGCCCCTTCCAAAGGCCTGGGCTAACTTTCAGGGTTTTTTGGACTATTAACTCCCACAGGCCCAAGTTTGCCCAGTTGTGGGAGTAGAAGTCCAAAACCCCCTGAAAGGCCCAAGTTAGCCCAGGCCTTTGGAAGGGGCCTGAGGCTGAATGAAAGATAAAGCGGAGGGGGGGCTCCTTTCCTCAAGTGGCTGCCTAGGAAGCACCGGCAGCACCAAACCATCAAGAGGGGACTGAGTAGGAGCAGCAGCGGCTTCTTAGCAGGTGGTGGCCGGCTAGGGATGGAGGAGGAGAGGATGCCGCTGGGCGCCTGCTGCCGCCGCTGCCGCCATCGCCACCTTCCCCGCTTGTCATGCGGCTCCAAGCGAGGAGGTAGGAGCTGCCGCCTCCTCCACTTGGCAGCTGGCGATGGGAGGGGGCAGGGAGCAGGCTCGCGGTTGGCGGGAGGACGGGCCTCTAGCACCGCCGCCCCCACCGCCATTGCCCTCTGTGCCAATGGAAGGGGGAAGGGGGAGTGCGCTGGCCGGAGGACTCCCTCAGCTTAGTGAGCATGCGCAATAGGGGTTTTTGGATAGCACCATTTTTTTCCTGGCGCAGGGGTTTATGGGTGTTGTATTTTTTTTGTTTTCTGCCGCCATTGCCCTCTGCGCCAATGGGAGGGGGGAGGGGGACCACGCGGCCAACGATCGCCAGCTGGAGGACTCCCTCTTGGAGCTTGGTGAGCATGCGCAGTGGGGGTTTGGATTGTGCCATTTTGTTTCCTGGTGCAGGGGTTTATGGGGATTGTAGTCTTTTGGGGGGGTTTCTGGCGGCTGTCGGAAAAAAATGGGGTTTTTTTGTGTTGTGCATACCTCTTGTGTGTGTCCTGGGATGTGGCCTGGTTTGGTGTGTCTGCCTTTTGTAGTTTCTTTGTTTACTGGCTACTTCCCAGCTCTCTTTTTATATATATATAGATGACCATAGGTAATAGGAAATGGGAGGCCAAGAGAGAAGAAGTCAGAATCTGAGTGTGCGGCTTGCAATAGCAGCCTGGGGTGAATAGTGCAACCTTGCAAAACCAGGTAGAAATTAGAAAGAGGAATGTCAAAGTGCACTGTGCTTTTGTTGGGATTGTTGCAACAAGATTGGTGAAGTCCTGAAAGTGCAACTTCCACCCCCTTGAGTATTATTGACAGCATCCTTACTGTTTTATTACATGGATTTCAAAGGACTGCCCAACCCTGACTTTTGTCCTTGTTATTCTCATGAGCCAAAATCAGTTTCAAGGTTGTGGTGCAAAGCGAATATATGGACATGCTCAAAAATAATAGCTATTCCGTAACTTGTACCTATGGTGGGTTGCAGGCATGTAGCCAGGCCGCCCCCCCCCCGAAATTCTCAGGGTGGTCCACGAAAAGGCCTTACTGGTACATTATTTAAACTGTTATGTTTATTCATATCATGATCTGATCACCATGCTCATTATATCCCACATTAATGGGGTTATTGGAGTAACAATACAAAAGGTTTGCTAGGGTAGACCCTCTTCCACCCAGTCTCAGCCCCCCAAACCAAACTCAGCCCCCCCCTGAATCAAAATCCTGGCTACAGCCCTGGTGGGTTGTATCCAACAATGTCCTTTTGCTGGTGGAATAGACACTGAGGAAATAGTTTTCCTGTCCATGCGCAACAATGCCTGCCCTACGTTGTACACTTTTGAGTATATTTGAGGACATGAAGGAGGTACAGAGCAGTGGAAGAAAATCTTTATTGCATGCCAAAAAGTCAGATTTTGTTCCTTCACTGTTAGAACTGCATATAACAAAACTTACTACTTCTAGATAATGACTTCTTTGTAGATAAATTGCAATTATGTTACTTATTGTTTGGCATCCTTTTGAACTTGATCTGAAGCTTCTAGTCAGAAATATATGAGATAATCATAATGATGATTAGTGTAATCCTACATAGGTTTACTTCAAAGTTTGTCCTTTTTATTCAGTGGTGTTTGTTCCTAAGGTGCAATGTGTTGGATTTTAGCCATTGTCTGCAAAATTCTGTTCAAAAATGTAATTCTGTTTCAGTGGGAAAGCTCTGTAAACATGTAGCATTAATCCAGATTTCAAAAGTACCTGGAAATAGTTTTATCCAAAGGGGGTTATGACATCACTTTGGCATCCAAGGAATTTTACCATTCATAAGACTGAAGGTGTCATCTAAGAAATTTAGTAATTTTATGGTAGCTCAACAACTTTATTGAATATTCCCTACTGGCAAAACCACCTCTGAGTATTCCTTGGCCTATGAAAATTAATAGGGTCACCATGTCAGAAGGCAATGTGAAGGCACACAAACCTTTGAAATCAGGCAACTATTTTTTCCCCTCTCTAGGATACTTTAGAAAACTGTGATCATGCAAGACTTAGAATAAGGAAACTAGTTTATGTTCTCAGCTAAATGAAATGGCCGAATAAAAAGTTTTATGTACTCCATACCTGAAATTGTTGCAAGGATAGCAACAATTTCAACAATCAGACAAACGGCATTATATTCCTACCAGCTGCAGTTTGGCATCTGCTGGATAATAATACTACCAGTAGTCGTAGTAGTAATGTGTTACTGACTCCTTTTCTCTGATGTTGTCCTCATTGTTAAGCCAGTTGTATATTGCTTTCTGCTTGAGCTTAGGATGTTCAGAAAATATGTGCAATGAAATGTATCATGTCACTGAAGTCACTAGACGCCTGGGCTGGAAACTCCACCTGGGCTATATCCCAGTTCCAGTGAGCATTATCCTGCCCCAGTTTGACTCCATCAAACCCATACTCCCCTGTTTTAATTCAGACTAAAATTGATACTGAAGCCCACACAGTCCCCGCTTCCCTGAAACCAACTTGATACAAAATAGTATTTCTGGCACAATGTGATTCTGTGATACTATGTGTTCACTGTATTGGATTATTTTTGATCACATAGTCATAGCACTTGCATTTTTTTCTTCCCAGTATGTATAAACCTATCATCCAGTGACCTTTCTTGTTCTCTTGTCAATCTTACCACATTTCCATTGGATGGCTGCTTCATCCAATTCCTTTGCCACCTGAGTGAGTGATTATTGAAACTAAATGCTGTGACCAAAAATGATTGAGCAAGCTTTAATTCTTTCTTTCTTTGTCTGTCTGTCTGTCTGCCTCTCTCTCTCTCTCTCTCTCTCTCTCTCTCTCTCTCTCTCTCTCTCTCTCTCACTCACACACACACACACACACACCACAGATAGACAGAAAATGGGTGGTGTGCCAGTCAAGAATGTAAGGGTAGCAGGAAGGGATTTTGATGGCTCTTTCCTCATCCCCTCTCCAGATTTTGCCCCTGAGACCCATGCACCAGTTTTTAAAAGCGGTTTATTTCTACAATTTACATTTCACAAAGGGATTTGTTAGAAATTATTTGAACCCTTCAGACATCTAAAAGAAGTTATTTGACCTTGCAAATGTAGGAATGTTGTGTTCCTACAATCCTGTATGTCTAAGTCCAGTCCTGGTCAAATTTCCTGAAACATGGTTTTCCTATTCGAATTAATCTAAATTCTTGAATTATTAGAAATAGTTGAGACTGAGAAATCGTTATTAACTGAAAACAGATCCTCCTCCTTTTCTTCTCCTTCTTCTCCTTCTTCTGTTTATTATTGGGTTGCTGTGTTTTTTCCAGGCTGTGTGGCCATGTTCCAGAAGCATTCTCTCCTGATGTTTCACCTGCATCTATGGCAGGCATCCTCAGAGATTGTGAGGTCTGTTGGAAACTAGGAAAGTGAAGTTAATATTTCTATGGAATGCCCATACAGCCCAGTAAACACACAACAACCCAGTGATTCCAGCCATCAAAGCCTTTGACAATATATGTTTATTATGCTTCTTTACGTATACTCCACTTTTTCTTTCCACAAGGAGACTCAAAGTGGCTTATCTTAAAAGCATTTCAATACAATTTCAAATCTACAAGCATACAACATTTAAACAAAATTAAATATAATTAGTATTTTAAAAATTCAGTGACAATCCATAAAAAACATAGTCAAAACTAAAAACCACTGAGGAAAATCCGATCAGGAAAACTGACTGGTCGATTGTACAAAATTATTTTAAGAGGGAACACAAGATGGACTTAGTATTGAATTGGAATTACTAGGGTAAAAGCACTACGCAAATTCGGCTGGACCTAATGGTTGGCATATGTATATAAGTGTAAGAGTAAGGGCAAATGATGCCGGTAGATAAGTACACAAACTCACTGCCGTAAGCAATATGGATGGGACACAAATAAGAGTATTGAATATCATGCTTGTATTTTTCTATAGGCACAAATAGGCAATCGATAAAGAGAAGGACGAAGATTAAGAATATAACCACAAGTTGTAAAACCTACAGGAACCAAACTACCCCCCAACCCCCTTGTATTGTGTTCTCACACTTGCCCCTGCCCCTCCCCCCCCAGCTTTCCCTTCACCCCTTGTTATATTACCTTTCCCCCTTATATACTGTCATTGTGTTATATGTTTCTTTTAATGTTTGAAACCACAATAAAGAACTTTTAAATTAAAAAAAACTAAAAGCCACAGCACCCCTTGCGTGATCTTAAAAGCTTTCTTCTTTAAAAGCTGGCCTGAATAAAAAGGTTTTAGCCTGTTGTGCAAATCAATTACCTCTCTGTGTGAGTGTGTCAAAATTGTTTTCATTCATAAATTAGAAAGCAAGACTTCCTGTGTAATTTATTTTCCAGATTCTCGAATATATCACAGATATTTGTCTCTATTGTTTTTCTATC
Source organism: Anolis apletophallus (assembly GCA_030556195.1). Classification (NCBI taxonomy): domain Eukaryota; kingdom Metazoa; phylum Chordata; class Lepidosauria; order Squamata; family Anolidae; genus Anolis; species Anolis apletophallus. The sequence continues at coordinate 102,039,347 of JARBWK010000007.1, read as the reverse complement.
AGATATACCCTATAGTTGTAGTAATATTTTTTGACTGAATGTAAATTGTGCAGGTTCATTCCACTGGTTTCAAATGGAATCTCTTCAAGGTCAGTTTTAATTCCTTTACTGTTAATCCACAAATTGTCAAATGGAATGAAATGGATTTCAAGAGCTCTTTGTTCTCTATATCTTGTGGCTATCCCACAGGTAATCTGCACTTTTTCCCCTACCCTTTGCACAGAATAATTATTGTGGGAAAGCAGAGAGAATGTCAGGTCACAAAGTACAGAGCAGACAGGGATGACAGGTTCTGCCAATTGAATGCCAGTATTGAGGACCTGCGAACTATAGTCTCCTCTTTTTCACATGGATTTATCTTGTATGTTAACAGGAATTTTGTGATGATGGGTTAGGCAGTTCACAGAAGCATTTAAGCTTTTATTGTCCATGTCTGAGAGACAGTTCATTTAGACCGTAAATGCAGATAAAGAAAGATTTTTTTTAAAAAAAGACAGTAATTTGGAAATACTGTTTGAACATAACATTGGTCTTTAATCATGTGAATGTTTAAACGCAATTTTAAAAATACTTTTCTGTTTAAATGCAGTTTTAAAAATACTTTTATGATTATTTCCTTTATTTATTCATTCATTCATTCTGTTTTTTAGTCCTATTCTTTATCCAGAGATTATTCTGTCCCTTTCTTTAATATTTTATGCTGCCAACATGGAAGCTAACACGTGTTAAGAACATAAGAACATAAGAAGAGCCATGCTGAATCAGACCTCAGCCCATCTAGTCCAGCATTCTGTATCACACAGTGGCCCACCAGTTGTACGCGGGGATCTCGAGCAGAAGGGAGGGCAAAACCCTAACCTGCTCCCGACCCCCCACAACCAGTACCCAGGGAAATCCTGCCTACATCAACCAACTCCGAGGTGGCCCTTGAATGTACTTTTCAGTAACTACCGATACACTTGGTATCCATGAATCTGTCTAATCCTGCCTTGAAGTTGTTCAGGCTGACAGCTGTCACAACCTCTTCTGGAAGTAAGTTCCATAACCCAATGACCCTCTGGGTGAAGAAATATTTCCCTTTATTAGTCCTAATTTTCCTACCTTGGAGCTTCAGGGAGTGCCCTCTAGTCCTAGTGTTTTGTGACAAAGAAAATATTTTTTTCTTTATTCACCTTTTCTATCCCATGCATGATTTTATACACTTCGATCAAGTCACCTCTTAAACGCCGTCTTTCAAGGCTGAAAAAGACCAAGGCGTTGCAACCTGATTTCATAAAGGGAGCCGCTCCATCCCTTGGATCATTCTTGTTGCCCTTTTCTGTACCTTTTTCCAGTTCCGTTATATCCTTCTTAAGGTGCGGAGACCAGAATTGTACACAGTACTCCAAATGTGGCCTTACCATAGATTTGTAGAGAGGTAATACAACATTTGCTGACCTATTTTCGATTCCCTTTCTGATCATGCCTAGCATAGAATTTGCTTTTTCACTGCTGCTGCGCACTGGGTTGACATCTTCATTGAGCTGTCCACAAGACCCCAAGATCCCTTTCCTGGTTTGTCTCGAAAGCTTTGACCCCATCAATTGGTAGGTGTAGTTGGGGTTCTTTGCCCCGATGTGCATGACTTTACACTTGTTTGGGTTAAAATGCATTTGCCACTTTGTTGCCCATTCACTCAATTTCGAGAGATCTTTCTGGAGCTCTTTACAATCAGTTTCATTTTTAACTACCCTGAACAATTTAGTGCCGTCTGCAAACTTTGCTACCTCAGAATTCACTCCTACATCCACCTTATAAAATAAATGTTTAATTGTGACTTGGTCTGATCAATATTCATGTCATAATAATAGAGTAATTTATGATATTTACTTTCTAGAAATAGTCCTCTTTCTGACTTTGGGGAGATAAAGCGGGGTATGAATAAATATAATAATAATAATAATATATTTATTCCACATCCCTCAAATAAAATCTCCAGGGAAAGCTCATCAAAAAATAAAAAAACCATTAAAATTAAACCGTACATTTTTTTTCAAAATGTAAGTATATTATAAAAACAGTCACTTTTGCCTATATGTAGTAAGCCATTTTGTACATAGTGGTTGGTTGTCTTCTGATAGGATGAATCCAGCTAGAACTGTACATATGATCAGCCAAATGTTTATATAGTCATTTTAATACTTCCATTGTATACAATCAGAGAGATGTAGACCTCAAGATCTTCTTGGTTTCCCATCCTAAATCCCATTTGAGTTCTGCTAATCTAATGCAAAAGCCTTGGATTTAAGAGCTCTTTAATGTCTCTCTCTCTCTCTCTCTCTCTCTCTCTCTCTCTCTCTCTCTCTCTCTATATATATATATATATATATATATAGGTCAAGCTATTTTCATTTCAGCATTATCATTTATGGCAGGAAGGAAATTAGTTGTCAATGAGAGTGATTTTGAAATAAGATTAGTTTTAATCTGCTGCAAATTGTCTTGAGATTTATCAATGCGACCAGAAATGTATTCTTCCCACTGTCCATTTGACATAAGTATGATTGACTTCAGCAATAGTTTTTCTCAAGGAAAAACTATTTTCTCGCTATATATAGGGCACAGTGGAGCCTTGTTATCTGTATGGAATTGGTTCCAGCACTCTCAATGCCCAGATATCAAAAAACATGTGCTCAAATCCCTATTATGTTAACAGGGCAGTCAGCAGCAAGCCCCATGTGCCACAGGTGGGGAGCCTGAAGAATGCATCATGCCTGGCAACCAAGACCTGCCTCTGTTCCTGCCCTACATCATTTTAAATAGGGGCTCACTGTAGTAACTTTGCCTTGTGTTGTGTTCCTTGTGAGACTTGCACTGCCCCAATGTCCCAAGATCCGATCCCAGATTATTTGCTTTAAACTGAATTATATGAGTCTCTACTATCAGATAAACTGGGATGATCTGGGATAATACTGGAATAAAGGAGAAGTGTGGAAGGGGCCCATGAAGCCTCATGAGGCTTATCTAGTAAGCCCCTATTAAAAATGCTTTTGGGGAGCACTGGAGGCAACAACAAACCCCACCAGCCACCAGCGTCATCTTGGTGAGGGAACCTGCTTCCTAAAAGGCAGAAGTTAGAGGCTGATTGCCATGCCCCCTCCCACCCTTGTGGATTCAGGTGTACAGTATTGTGTTCATTTAAATCCATGGTAGGTTGAATCTACAGATCTTGAAGCCATTGATATGACAGGCCCACTGTATATAGGATTACCATCTTTTGTATTGCAATTGTACTAAGCAGTAGCATGCTAAACAGAAATATCTTGATATGCCAGAATCATATCACAGAACAAAAATGTGTTTAAGATATACTAGAGAAGTAATACTAGACTGTATGCCTATGGCACTGTGGGGAGTGAATATATTTAGGAAGTGAGTAACTACAGAACTAACAGGTTTCTCTTTATGTGTGCACTGGTTCTTAGTGTTCATTGGTTTTTCAAAGTAGAGGCTTACTAAATCAGAAAGGAAGTTAAAGAAAGATATTTGAAAGCATGCTTTCTCGCCTCGTGTTTAACACATAAACATTAACAAGTTGTCATTCAACTCATACCAAAATAGTAGTGGTGATAATGAATTGTGTGCCACTGATAACTAAACATTATACATGAAGAGCTGTAGAAGAGCTCACATTCGTAAAAAGTATAACTTCAAAGAAAGAATGTATGCTGTACAATATCTCTGCACAGTGTAGTGTGCATGTCTTTACTGAAAAGTGATCATAGGAAAGCCAGCACTTTTTAATCTCTGACTTATAAAAGTAAAGTTTTCCCTTTGGCATTAAGTCTAGTCGTGTCCGACTCTGGGGGTGGTGATTATCTCAATTTCTAAGCCGGAGAGCTAATATTGTCCATAGAAGCCTCCAAGGTCATGTGGCCAGTATGACTGCATGGAGCGCCGTTACCTTACCACCCAAGAGTAGAAGCGATGAACGAGTGATTAAGGGTATATTTATGCAATCACTTATGTAGAAGTAAAGCCAGCTGATCCCAAAAAAGACTTCATTCATTTATTGGAATACCTCCACTAATACTTCAAGGTATGCAAAAGTGGTACCTATAATCTTTGAGGTCTTTGTCAGTGTCCCAATAAAGGTAATCAGTATGTCAATGGGCAAGTAATACAGGATGACAATATGCCAATGGGAATGTATTGTAGACTAGGCCCATGGTATTCTCAGGGGGTTGGTTCTAAGACTCAGTGTATATCAGAATCCAAGGATCCCAAAGTGCCATTGTATATAAGTAAAAGGTAAGGTTTCTCCTTGACATTAAAACTAGTTGTGTCTGACTCTGGGGGTGGTACACATCTCCATTTCTAAGCCAAAGAGCCGGCATTGTCCATAGATGCCTACAAGGTCATGTGGCCACTTTGACTGCATGGAGCACAATTACCTTCCCGCTGAATCAGTAGTACCTATTGATCTACTCACATTTGCATGTTTTCAAACTGCTAAGTTGGCAGAAGCTGAGCCTAACAGTGGGAGCTCACCCTGCTCCCTGGATTCAAATAGCTGACCTTCTGGTCAGTAAGTTCAGCAGCTCAGCGGTTTAACCCGTTGAGCCACCGGGGACTCTGCCATGATTGTATGGTGTATATAATGACGTAGTAATATGGTGTCCTGATATAAAATGTCAAAATCAGTGTTTGCTTTTTGGATTTTAAAAAAATAATTCAAGTCATGAATGATTGAATCTGTGAATGCAGAATCCATAGATACAGAGGTCTAGTTGTGTACTTTTTCTGGAGCAGTTTATATAAGTGTTTGGGTTTGAGACTACTAATGGGATGTTTGGGGATGTATATAAATATGTTCTTGTAGCTTTATCAGCTTGTTCTCACACATACTTGGACCCAATTTCTCTACTGTTCACTCAGTAAGGGAAAATGAAGCAGTGGAGATAATTGCATAATGACAGATAGGAGGAGAACAGAGAATCCACTGATCATTTCCTGTGAGTTGGCTAATGTCCAGAAAATCTCAAAGGACACTCTGATGTAAAGGCTAAAGGAAAAGACCTCATTCTGAAGGAGTGGTTTTTCCCCTCCCTCAGCTCATTTTACTTTGTAAAGCAAATCACTGAAACAATTAGTTGACAGCATGGTGTTAGTTTTCTCACGGTAAATGGTGGAGATTAAGCAAACATGGAAGTGCGTTTTAGCTATAATCAGCAGATTTGGAACTGTAGTCTGCACTGTTTTACCATTCTCAAAGGATATAAAGTTATACATATTATTCCTTTTCATTACTTGCAAATGTATCCAGAGCCTTTCCATGCACTATTTACTGAGCCTGCAGGAAGAATTGGTTTTACTTTTTCAATATAAATAAATTGAGGAATAGCCATTACATCATAGCAGCAGAGGTAAATTTAAGAGTTAAGGAGTGCTATGTTTCAGCTTTATTTCTTGATTTTCATGAGATGTATAGGACATATTTTATATTCTTGTGAGACTCGTATGGCATATAAAAATACCCAAAAACAAAACCATGCAACAAAATAACACCACCCCATGCACAGTTAATTTTTTTGTGGAATTATGTCCAGCAGCTAGATAGCCATTTGCTACTTTGCATTTAACATTCGCCAAAAAATATTTTGTTAAGACTTTAGTAGATACATTTGTTGATTTACTTTTATCTTAAGTAATAAAATGTTTCTCTGATTGTAACTGGGCACCTAATCAATTAAAACTGACTTAGCTAATTTATTCTCATGTATGTGTACTGAAATATTTTGATCCCCTTTACCCAAATAAGTGATTATTGTGGAAGCTTTAAGGAGAAAGAACAGTAAAGACCTAAGGCAAGGTCTTTTGAAGCAACAGGCATTCTGTAGTTTGCTCTTTGGTGGACTGATAGTTCTATTCCATAAGGTTCAATGAGCTGCCTATGCCAGAATTGCCACTTGATATTCTCCGTTGGTCCTTCAACTTGCAGGCTCATACTCTCCAACTGTCCCAAGTATGACAGGCACACTCTCAGTTTAGTCTAATTTTCAACTGCTTGTAAAATCTCCTAGTTTCTCTCTCTCTTTTTCCCAGTTTCTTCTTTTACATCAACTTATTTCAACTGCTGCAAATCAAGTTCAAACTGCCAAAGTAGCTCACATTCAGTTAACTCAGCAGCAGGAGAGGAGAGAGGAGGAGGGGACAGAATTTTGCCCTTCCCAGTAGTTTTGGGTAAAAGGAAACTGCTGGTGCATTTCCTAGTTCGTATATTTTCTTCATTCACAATTGTTGCTATCTTGATGAAAATTCCAGTGGTTTTGGAATGTGTTATATTCCAAAGAAACCATTGACTTCTTTGCCAGGTAAAAGATATTACAAAATCATGCATCTCCTGATGAAGAAGAACGTAGAGTTTTGAAAGCTTGTGTGATGTATTTTTTGTATTTTGGTTGATCACTCCTTTGTGGACTTTTGATAGGTTGTATTTTGTTGTATGGCCAATACGGCTATGCTTGAATATATTTTGCTGTCTTGATTGCACTCATTGCTTGGCCACATGTGTCCCTTTTTTGAGATCTGTGAAACTATGAAAGCTTCATATATGAAAGTTAGTATTAAGTTAATTATTTCATTTATTTTATAGAGTTCGTTATGATTCTAGCTCTGTAGCTTTTTAAGAATGTGTGTGTGTGTGGAGGGGAGGGAGATAATTTAAACATAGTTTTTAAAGGGCCAACAAAGGCAGTTGTGGTTATAAAAAGAACGTGGAATTTCCAGAGTTCTAAAAACATGTTCCGTTCCTCTCTCTTTGATTGTACTTTCTGCTTCTGAAATGCTATTTCTCTCTCCTTCCCTTTAACCCTGTCCGTGTTTTTTTCTTTCATCATTCTCATTGTCTCATTCCTCTCAAACATAGCCAGGTGCTAAGCAGCCACCCACAAGTATGTTGTGTATGGGTATGTGGTGGGGATGTGTATAATTGCTCTCCATCAGGCAATGTGGGAGGAGAGAATTAAAGCAGCTCACTGAATAGTAATAATAGTGGTGAAGTTCTGCTGGATTTTGATGGCAATCTGCATCATTTCTTTTTCTCATTACCAGATTTCTGTAGTGGCATCCTTTATATGTAATCTCTGTTACAGGACTCTTTTTGCTTCAGGGAGTACATATTACTATCTGTTGAGCCTTTTGCAACCAATCCTTCAGTGATCTGCAACCTTATCACAATGGCCACCAGAATAATCATGGATTGTGGCAAATCCGGCGGTGTCTGGAGGGGGGCCGGGGTCACCTGTCACTCCAAACCCCACATCACTCAACACAGGAAGCCTCCTTTGATGCTGCAGTAGCAGTATACACCAGTTCCTCTCCATTTGCACAACAGGGCCACATCAGAAGTGGTTGTACATTGTGGGATGAGAGCAGGTGGCCTCCAATGTGCAAATGGAGAAGAACCAGCGTATGCCACCGAAATTGGCCTGTTTGGTGATGTTGTTCTTTCCCCAACCCCTCTCCAAGCTGCTGTAGCTACATGAAAACTAAATTATTAGTATAGATCATTGTTCTCAACCTTTGTCCTCCAGATGTTTTGGATCTTAGCTCCCATAGTTTGTGGTAGAAATAATGCCAAAACGGTCTTGCTTTACAAGGGAAGACTGGTTTACACATTTTCTTGCATCCTTTCTCCAGATTTTATTTGCTCCCAAATTAATTATTTCCTAGTTTGAATGTTTGAAGCATGAAAAGAGGTAGTTTTATAATGCTGTAGTGATCTTTCCATACTTAATGAAAATATTTTGCACATGGGCTAGAGCAATGCTACTCAAAGTGTGCACCAGTCTGTGGCTATGGTGTTGAACGCATATATATGAGGGTTTCCTTAATAAGACAGAATAATTCAACACCAAGTATTTTCTGAAATACCCATTTCTAGAACTCACTCAAACAGTAACTTTGTTCAAATTGATGTTTGCATAGTTTTGAAATGTGTATTATACATGCAAAAAATCATGGCTGTTTTTCTTGAAAATATCTCAGTTTTTTCAAAATATATAAATCAGTGCATTTAGAAAACTGAACAAAAGAAATGCCTGAAACATTCATTTAATTATTAAAATTATATATCGTTTTACAATTATAAATTAGATAAAGCACATATATTCTTGTCATACATCATATGCATGTTATGGGTAATAAGCATTTTATATCATCCAGTAGAGTTCTTTTGTATTTGCTTGTGTCGTTTGAAGTGTTCATTATTTTAAATGCCTCATAATCTTCTGAGCTTTTGAAATTGTGTGTGTCAGATATTTTCAAAAGTGTAGTGATAGCAGTAAGATAACACTTAATTGAGGGTCTTTTAAATCAAATCCTAATTATCCCAGTTCAGCAAATAATAGTTTTCAAATCATTAAAGCTTGTAAACCTGTGTAAATTATACCTAACCTAGATTCTGAACAATGCTTCTAAAACCTCCTCCTAAGCACACAGGTCCTCAAAAGACAGAAAATAAACACAGGATGTTTACAGAAAAGGCACAATAGATTCATTAAGAATTAGGAGCTAATTGGATCTGTCAGCTGAAGTTGCTGTTTAATGATTTATTTTTTGCATTTGTCTCAGGAGTTAAAGACAATTAGTTTCTTGCCAGCATGAAGTATTTATGTATGTATTTTCTATCTCTTTGTTGTTGCTATTAAACTAGAACCTGCTGAACTGTTTTCTTTTTGCTCCTTTATCTCCCCAATTTGTGGTATCTCTTTTCTTCTCCCTGCCCCCCAGTTCTCTTTTACTTTGCAATCTTCCTTCTTTCCATCATTTTGTTTTGTTCACATATGTTTCTGTTTTGAATTGTTTCCCCCACTGTTCCTTCCCCTGACATCAAGATCTCTCTCTTGCCTCAACAGTGCTTTTCTAATCCATCCTGCTTGTCTTTTTCTCACTCAACACCTGAAATGCTATCTAGGGAAAATCTCACTGTCAAAAGGTAGAAAATGTTGGGATGGTTTATTGCCTAGATGGCTGCTGTTCTTAGCCACACTTCAGAGATTCCATTTATCTTTATGTGAGACCTTGTAATGGTTCAAAAGCCGCAATATTAGAACAGGACCTTAAACACAGTCTTAGTCGCAAACTCCATAGGTGGCCATTAACAAGTCATCAATATATCTTACAATCCTCATGAAAAGAGGTTCATTATGGCTCCCTTTACTCAGATTGCAGTCATAGTTAAAGGATTCCAATGTCATGTTAGAGTGGTAAGTGTACAGTCAGTAATTTTTTTTAAAAAAAATGAGACTATACTTCAAAGCAGATAATCTGGATTTTATATGGCAGTGTAGGAGCTGACTGAATTTTTGTATAGTGCAGGAAGCAGCTCAAAGGGCCACGAAGAGGGCTTCAGTAAAGTGTTCACTTGCTCCCAAGTCATGCCTCCTGTCAACCAACTAGACTGCATGTAATTGGCTGGCCTTTTTGCTTTGTATCAGAAAAGTAAAATTACATGGGTTTATGGGAAACAGAAACAGCACTGGACATTTGGAAGGTGGCACCCATCCTTGTTCTGCTCGTAGCTGCAAACTACAAATCGTTGCTCCTGATGAGTCAGGGAATGCATATCACAGAGAAGATTGGTTTGGATTTAGGCTTTTGGAAGAAAAAGTAGATACCAAGGAATTATATACACCTTTGTGATTGAGGATGCGTCGGCATTGTAGAATTAATGCAGTTTGACATCACTTTAACTGCCATGGCTGAATATTATAGAGTCCTGAGAGTTCTAACTTAACCAGAACCCAAAACTACAGCTCCCATAATTGCATTGCATTGAGCCATGGCAATTTAAGTGGTGCCAAACTCCATTAATTCTTCAGTGTAGATGCACCCTGAGAAAAAGAAAAAATATCACATAAGCTTTCATAGGCTCCAGCCCATTTCATCTGATGTATCTACAAACACTGCACCTACTTTTGTGATCCATCTTTCACATTGTGGCCTCTTCTACTCCTGAAAATCTTTCCAGGAGTGTTGTGGAACTGCTCAGAAAAGTGTTGGAAATTACAAAGGGGAGGGGCAGCTTCTATTCATGGAAGCTTGTCACATTTCAAGTCCCATCCATTCAGAACAGTGACACCTTTGGATTCAACCATCTACTTTTTTCTGTTCTACAGTTCCTTGGCCTTTTCATAGATAATACTGAGAATTGTGTTCTGTTGGTGCTGCTGATTCAGGTAGGATGGGGACCACTCTAGTTTTGCAACTTCTTACTCTTTCACTCCCTCCATTATTTCCAGCCTTTCCAAATTGTGTTAATGGTTGTGGGGGTTTTTTCAGTCAAAAAGATTAAGAATGATCGGGTAACCAAAGTATATATGGGCATGAAAGTGCTCTCTTAAGATATTATCATTTTCTTTTGATGCTCATATCATTACAAGCTCTAAAAGTAGGCATAGACATAGGATGTCCTGAGTGTTTACCGTACATTTTAATTCTGATTTCAAATGTATTTGATTATAAAATGAATAGTTGTGAAAATGGCTGACAAATTAAAAACAATTGCTTTTCAATTAATATTTTATCAGTGATTATTTAGCCATGGCTTGATCTTAATTCTATTAAGGTACTAAATGTTGAGCAAACTTGCACTGGATAATATTTTATTTCTCAAACTTCCTTCTGACTTGTTCCATCCACAGCACTTTGGTGTCAATGTTGTGTTGAGCTCTTCTGCACTATATTCTCAAAAGGCAATCTGTGTTCAAAAGACTTATGCTCCCAGTCATCATGTGAGGCCACATAGACTTTTTCCTTTTTTTCTTATCTAAGGTTGTTGACCTCAAGAGAGAAGAAGAAGGTTATGAGGTCAAAGTCTTTTCCTCCTTGGAGCTCACTTCTCGCTGGGAGAGGGTTGGCTGGAAAATAGACGTTTTAGAACAGGGGTTAAGGGTCATGAGTTTAATTCTGTTAGGGAACAGCTGTTTTGAGTTTCTTTCCATTTCTATCTCCCCTCCTTCCATCACAAGTCCATAGAGAGAGCAAGAAATTTGTTCAGAGGGAATCAGTCACAGAAATATGTGACTCCAATGTATTTAATGCTTTTAAAATGGATCATCTTTGCTGTTGAGATTTATATTAAGAGCAAAAGGAAGGTTGTTTCTAAATAACTAAGATATATTACTCAAATGCAAATTAAACTGCCATTCTGAAAGGCATTTTATTTGTTCGCCAAATGTCAGATGCAAATAGTAATTGATGTTCCACAACTCAATGTTAAAACAAATGGCATGTTTTCATTTAGCAGTTTTTGGGCAAATAAACCTCTTTAACAACTGTGCATGCCTAAAGCTGTGTGTAATAATTTCAAGAGAAGAAAAGGGTTATTTTGTAGATATTTTTGGTAAATGTTTAAAACTGCATTCTGGACTTGCTGTTTTAATGGTTTAAACTGTAAAATGTGGTGAGGCAAGAGAGAAAGAAAACTGAATTCTCAATTGAATGAAGAAAAAGATGTAGTTTTTTTTAAAGAGTGTGTTATTTTATTTCTGTCTGCGTTCTTCTGAAACATTGCCCTCAGGCTGTGTTGGTGTGTGGCTCAACAGCAATCAGAGGTCATAATTTCATTGGTGGTTAGCATCTAGTTTAATTTTTCTAATATGTTACATTTACGAAAATGTCTGGTTTTAGTTATGCATATGCAGCATTGCTTGAAACAGTTTTAAGTAGCTGGAAGTTTGAAACAACTTGAAAGCCTGCAGGAACATTTATGGGACTTGCAGGATAATTATTTTAACTGCTATCTTTTTTATAAACAACTATATCTTTCTCATTTCTACCTAAGAGCAGCATTGAACAATATGCATTTATTCTGTTACAGCAACATGATAAATATATGTATTTATTGGTTTACTAATCTTTTTAATCATCCAGTGGTAATAGATATTAACCTACAATTATAGGATAAAAGTAAATATATTGGCACTTTTCTTTAATTATAGGAATGTGACCAAGTTCATATTGATGATGTTTCATCAGATGACAATGGCCAGGACTTAAGGTAAGTCAAAATCGATTCAAGTCACAACAGAGACTGAGCAATGATTTAAAATAATAATAATAATTCTAGTAATTTTTTCTTTCACTTCCTTTTTACAATGGAACTAAATTATGAGTAAAATATTCAGTTATAGTTTCTCTGGGGGAAAAATCTCATGATATTTGTTTTATTTCTTGCAACTAAAATCAGCACCTATAACTTTGGAACAGATGGCTTCCCCGCAGCAGCTACCAGTGCTAATTTATGCTTAGCAACGGGTGTGCGCGGAGGAGTGGATTGGATGAGAAAACTGGCCTTCCGATACAGACGAGTAAAAGAAATCTACAACACCTACAAAAATAACGTTGGAGGCAAGTACCCGTCATGCTCCCTCCTATATAATAATTGTCTCACTGCTTTTTCAACATGGCTATGTTTACTCAGCTACTTAGAACTGTGGACACTATAGAACTGTAAGATACGGTAAGTGATCTTAGCTGAAATGCAAACACTACAGTGCTTGCACTTTTTCCTTTGCAGGTCTTCTGGGTCCAGCAAAGAGAGAAGCTTGGTTGCAGCTTAGAGCAGAAATTGAAGCCCTTACAGATTCTTGGTTAACACTTGCACTAAAAGCACTAACACTCATTCACTCTAGGTAAGTGGATTCAATATAATGATTCAAATCATATGTATCAATAAAACGAGTGCATTTTTTATTTTAAAAAATATGACCCTACATCTCTTCATGTCTAATGTGTATTCTTTCCTCTAATGCATTTTTATTTTTTACTTTACACATTTTATTTTTTTCATAGCAATCTACATACGCTGCTGTAGATTGCTATGTAATTCCAAATTATAGCCCTGAAATTAAATAAGAATGAACCACTAGATCTCTATTCCTGTTTGTTATTCTTGTCCTAAAGCAATGGTTCTCAACCTTCCTAATGCCGTGACCCCTTAATACAGTTCCTCATGTTGTGGTGACCCCCAACCATAACATTATTTTCATTGCTACTTTATAACTGTAATTTTGCTACTGTTATAAATCATAATGCAAATATCTGATATGCTGGATGTATTTTCATTCACTCGACCAAATTTGGCACAAATACCTGATACACCCAAATTTGAATATGGTGGTGTTGTGGAGGGATTAATTTTGTCATTTGGGAGTTGTAGTTGCTGGGATGTATAGTTAACTTACAATCAAAGGATGCTTTTTTCTCTGCCTTGAAGAGATGCAAGCATCCCTCCAGCCTCGCACACCCTCCCTCACCCACACATGTGCACCATGCTGCCATGCACCAAGTACGCCGGCTCTCCCCTCACCCCTTGAAATCTCAGAAACAGCTCTCTTGCCTGAGAGGCCAGCCAATCACAGCAGGAGGAGGGCTTTTGGTGGGAGGATTCACTGTCTGTTTCCAAAAAGAAGAGAAGGACAGACCTTCTCTGCCAAAGGGGTTCCTAAGACCATCAGAAATATGTGTTTTCTGATTGTCTTTAGTGACCCCTCTGAAACCTCCTCACGACCCCCCAGGGGTCCCAACTCCCAGGTTGAAAAACGCTGTCCTAATGCACTCTTTCACAGTTATCTTTTTGACCTTGGGCAAGGCTTGCATTTGGGTTCTCCAGGTGTTATTGTGCTGCAGCTCAAAACAGTCCTCACCATTAGCTATGCTAGCTAGGAGTATATTAGTATGCTTTTATTAAGATTGTTTTTCCTCTCTTCTAGGACAAATTGTGTGAATATTCTAGTGACGACTACTCAGCTTATTCCAGCTCTTGCAAAAGTTTTGCTGTATGGCTTAGGTGTAGCATTTCCAATCGAAAATATTTACAGTGCAACTAAAATAGGTGAGTTACTCTAACAATGAGCAGAGCTCATTAATTTAAATTATAATTCTAAGTAAGATGGTACAAACATTTAGCGACTACCCTCTCCTTTTCCAACACAGAAATATAATTTCTAATTATTCTGTGTTTTCATATACTTCAAAATGGTGCAACCTGCAGAATTTCCTGTGCCTGTAAATCTTCAGCTACATTTTAATAATAGGAAACATTAAAGTTAATTTAGAAGATTGTTTCCTCTAGTCTGGCCCATTACGCCATCTGTCACTTGCTGATTTTTGCTTCTCATTTCTTCCCACTGATGGCTTGGGTGTAGAAGAACATTATGTATAACAGTATTCTATTTATGTTTTGTTCTTTTAATTTTTACAGTATCCATTAAAGTTCTTCAAATTAAAGGGAGACTCTAGAGCTGTTTCATCTTAAATATATTTATAAATAGGCCAGGACCCAAAGATCTACTTTAGGTGTGTCCAAGAGCTTGTGTGAATCCATTGAGATTGTTGTTCTTTCTTCCTTCCTTCCTTCCTTCCTTCCTTCCTTCCTTCCTTCCTTTCTTTCTTTCTTTCTTTCTTTCTTTCTTTGAATGCGGACTGCATATGCTGTACCAGAAACTGCTTTGTTGAATCCCTTATTTTTTTAAAATGAAACTTTCCATGTATTAAAGTAGCCATCATTAAAGGAACACAAATCCAAGCTCCTTGAGTGGCTTGAACTGATTATGCAATTCTTTGATACTAAAACTGTAGACAAGGCATCATCAAATCTGGCCTTAAGCCATTAAAATGTTTAAATAGATCTGGTAATTTTTACGAAATATTTAACAGTTCTTTGTTGATCCTCTCAACAGTCTTTTGTAAGGATGGCTAGATTAGATATGTTCATCCTTTCCTGGTTTTGGTTGGGGTTTTTTTTTTTCATTTTAAAAGTGCTGTTTCTATTTAAAATAAAAGTTATATGTAGCCACCACTTTCTTCATATCTCTCGGCATTACTTCGCGAACGCAGATTCTTAGGAAGGACTCATCCTACGCTTTTTACAAGCGCATTGATGACTAAAAAGGCCAATCTGAGATAGGCAAGTTCGGTTGAAGAAAGCACAGCAGAAAGTATCCTTGGGTGATGTTGTTTCCAAGTTGCGGTTCTTTCTGCGTTGTCGTTTCTCTTCAAGGCCCATTTGGCGTGTCTTCTCGAAAGAGGCCGCAGCATTGTGGATAGTGCGTCTCCATGCCTCCTGATGTGAGGATCAGGGTGGACCATTGTTGGTTCATATATCCCCTCAAAAAATTGGTCTTATCTAAATTGAATTCTCTTATACTGTCTTACATACTTTATTCTGAAAATAAACCCTTCCCACCTCCACCAGCCAAGAAGTTCTTTTTTGGTGTATATATATTAGAAATTGAAGATTACCACTTTATGTGACTTGCTTGGGGGGGGGGGGGGATTCCCATGACGAAGAACCCAGATTGAACTGCAAGACTCTTATAAATATGAGACCATTATTATTATTATTATTAATTCATTTTTCTCCTGCTTTTCTCCCATGGGTGGGACTCAAGGTAGCATACAGTAGCTAAAATCAGAAATTACAAAAAATACACATTTAACAAGACATTCTAAAACAACTAATGCAGATAACCAATTACCTAAACCATAAAGAATAAATTAATAACATATAACATATACCACTAAAATTCCCTAATTCCTGGCCACTGAGGTTATTTGTAAAACATATTATCCAAGATCCTAAAAAGACTTCATTTTCATTAGGCTGTGTCATATTGACAGGTCCAAAAAAGCATTTAAGAGGTCGATATTACCAGCCAGTAACTGGTATTTATTTATTTTATTATTTATGGTATTTGTACCCCGTAGCTTCTCACCCCTGCAGGGGCACTCAGCATGGCTTACATTCGCAGCACTACAGGCCGCTACATCATACTACAAAAATATAATCAAATACAACAACATAATCAACATCAATATAACATTAAAATCATTACATCATCATTAAATCCATATGTACATTAATAATTATCCATACAATGAAGCACAGTATCAGTCCAGTCAAGTCCAAAGGTCTCAATCCCATCAAGTCCAAAAGTGCAAATTACATCTGCTGCCCGAAAACCTGGTCCCAGAACCAAAACTTTAGCATTTTTCTAAAAGCCAGATGAGATAGAGTCAATTTTATTTTGTTTGGGAGTGAGTTCCATAAATGAGGTGCCACTGCCAAGAAGGCCCTATCTCTCGTCCCCACCAACCACAATTGCGTTCCTGGTGGGAGCGAGAGCAGGGTCTCCCCAGGTGATCTTAGGCTGTGAGATGGGACATAGAGGCAGATGCGTTCTGACAAGTAAGCTGGGCCAGAACCGTATAGAGCTTTATAGGTTAATACCAGCACTTTGAATTGGTAGTTGCCTATTATTAATCTGGGAAGGCCTGGCTTCACAAGGCCTTAATTTGATATTCAAAAGGCCAGTAAGGAGAGAGCCAATCGTACCTCTCTAGGAAGAGTGTTTCAGAGTTATGGGGCCACCACCAAAAAGGCCCTCTCTCTCATTACCATCAACCGCACTTGTGATGATCTCAGCACGCGAGTGGGCCGGTAGGAGGAGATATGGTCACTCAGGTGTCAATTTTTGCTTTAAAATATAAACTTTCTTCCTTCAGGTTATAAATTATGAATATATGGATGTATTATTGTTATTTCGTTTCCCTTAGATATGTATTTTATGTGTCTCCAGTAATATGATAGAGATAGAGAGTTGATGGTTTGTTTTCCTTCCAAGCCAAGCCGTATTACCATGAGACAATGATGGGGATGTAAATATGCAAGTTCAGAAATACCAGCTCCATTTTCCCTGATAATAAAAAGGGACAAATAATGGTAAATTTACCAAGGCATATCTTCAGGAAATAATAGTATTTTTTCCAGTTACAGCTTGAAATACCAAAACAGTGAAAACCTAATCAGGGAAGAGAAAAAGGAGTATTTGTAGACTGTCCAAGATCCTGATTTTATTTTCAATGAGTGTATGAAATTAACCTGCCCTTGATATAATGATAGCACATTGTGAAATATGTATAGCTTTATTAATAGTTATTAATACAATGGTATATAATTTCTCAAAATTGGGGTTTGATAATATACTTCCATTGCAAAACTTCAAGCAGTTTGTGCTCTCTTTTTTTTCAGGAAAAGAAAGCTGTTTTGAACGCATAATTCAAAGGTTTGGAAGAAAAGTAGTGTATGTTGTTATAGGAGATGGTGTAGAAGAAGAACAAGGAGCAAAGAAGGTAATGAGGCCATATTTTGATTTCTGAGAGCAAAATTTTAAATTATATTGATTTTTCACCAAGGATTCTTCAATTTGAGGTTAAAGCCCACAGAATGCCATGGAATTTATTTTGATTATATAAGTACAGGATTTCATCTTAAGTTTAATTCATGATTTCCCCTGAGGATTAGCTCTTGGGAAGCCATCTATTGAGAAGTGCTCTAGCTGAGGGATGGGAAATATTATAACAATTTTGGGTTTTAATGTTGCTCCTCCCAGTTATTGTTGGTTGAATTGAAATTCTGTTAGTGCTGGATGCAAATTTTGACATTGTCTATTCCATTGGTTTCTCCTGCATGGAGATGTTTTCTGACTGCATGTTCCAGCATTCTTCATCATTAGCTATGATGGTTAGAGCTGTTGGAACTTTTACTAATTCTAACTCTATAGTTTTGCATCAAGCAGATATCTAACTTAGGTGGCCTGAAGGCCCCTTTTGTGAAAGATTTGGAAGATATTACCCTGCCTTCCTTGTGATAATAAACCTGATGTTTTCAGAAGGCCTGGGGCAGTAGTTTAGATGGAAGATACTCCTAGAATGTTTTCTTTTGAAACAGGAGAAGTATCTCCATACAAAAAAGTTGCATGATGCAGTTGTAGTTGTCAGGAAGTTAATGATGTTTGAAATTCATTGACTTTTTACAAATGCAACATGGTGGCATTGGAAGAATATGTCTATTTCATGAAGGCATTCTTGTGCATTTTCATTCTTTGCATCATGCTTGACTGCCATGAAATGTCTACAAATCAATGCTATTTTGATATGGAGACAATCGGTTTGGCTTTCTCTCCCTTGTATCCTTTTATCTCCCCTGTTGAAAAAAGAAAGTTTCAATTGTGAGTTTTATGAGGTTAGTTGTGCTGCTAATACTAAAATGTATAAATTTGCGTTCACTTTTCCCTCTTTGGAAATGTTTATGGGGAGGATGTAAAAGATGTTGTATTTAGACAGGAGTGGTCCCCCTATCTTTTAAGGGTCGAAATGCTTCTCTAGGTTTGGCTAGGCTTTAGTTCTGATTGCTTTGGAGGGAAATCCCTTTGCCTCAAATAAGGTCAGAACAGGTCTGACATTCCTTGGTTTGGTTCTTGTTTTGTCTGGATCCAATTAACATTTCTGTGATAATGTTGGAAAGTTCATTTGCCACAGAAATTATTTGTCACTTGCATCAGTATTTCATCCTAGTTAAGCAGTTTTTGGAATGTCCTTTCAAAAAACACAGGGAAGCTTCTACATTTCTGAAAAGATCAGATAATACTGAAACCCCTCTAAAGGAATTTCTTTAATGTTGCCGGTAGGACTTCTAGTTGTTTTACTGTTGTTTTGCCCACACAAAAAATCGGTATTTTTTTGTGGGCAAAACAACAGTAAATTCAATGGGATTATATCAACAAGGAATGTGGTAACTATGTGTATTCATGTCTAAGAAAAACATCTTCCTGAGTCTACAACCATTCAGATTCTTACCTCACCTCAAAAATACTACTTTTCAAGTTCTCTGTGACTATATTTATATGCCTTCAATGTAAAGGTCTCAATTGTGGCTTTGCCTCAAGGCCAGAATAATAAAGGACAACCTGTGGTTCTGTTGCTCCCATAGCTGCCAGCAGGGAGATTTTCCTCCAAGTTTCCCTGTTCTTTTGGGGAAAGAACAAACTGTGCTGGCTTCTTGCCCACCACAGCAAATGCAATTTCTCTGTTCTGTTGACCCAAGCTGGCACAGACTTGAATGCAGAGGCAAGCTGGAGCCCAGGCTGCACTCTTTGTAACACCATCTGCAGCACACTGTAGAAGTGCGTACTTTTGTTTCTAATGCAGACCAAGCTCACGGTCTGAACAGCCAGATCCCAAAGATACAGTCTAAAAATGACTTTAAGGGTAAGCTACATTTACATGTTGTGCAAACTAATTTTGTATAGCCCTGGTTGCTATAGGGCTCAAGTAGCCAAGTCAGCTTCCCATCATAGGCACCAGTTGACAGTCAAGAAACCAAACAGCTCTTTCCGTTGCTAGCTGTTCCTCAACTGGATGCTTCTAGTCTAATCTTTCCCTCCTCTGAACTCCGCCCAATGGTGATGCCAGCTCAAAAAGCACTGTGTGGAACCTTGAATACTGAGTAGTGAAGTGAACTGGAATAGAAGAGTGGTGAAGATATAACATACAATCATTCCCATGCACTCAAAACTCTATGCAAAATGAACAAGTGGCCTAGCACATTTTATTTATATGTTTCAATAATTCAATGTTCCACACCATCACATTTTCCCAGTCTGATATAGTGGTTTGCTTGTACAGTTGAATGAGATAATATCAACAAACATAGATACCATATATACTCGAATATAAGCTGAGTTTTTCAGCTCTTTTTGGAGGGTGAAAAAGCTTGCCTCAACTTATATTTGAGTGAAGGTGTGAGCGGGGCGGTTGACTGAGGGGAAAAAGGCTGTGAGGCCACCTGGCATTTGGCTCCAGGGAGTGGGGTGGAGGGGGGAGGAGAAGGCTGCTGTTACAACCACTCCTGCTCCTCCTCGCCTCCTGCAGCTGTGGCCTGGCCTCCACAGCCGCATTCTCCACCCACAGCTGTGACCTCACTTCCACAGCATGTCCTCCACAGCCAGCTGTGACCTGGTGTCTGCAACCTGTCGCAGAGGCGAAGCCACAGCTTCAGATAGAGGACGTGGCTGCAACCGGATGATGCGGCTGCGAGCGGCCTCTGCAGCCAACCATGGCCTCGCCTCCGTGACTGGCTGTTCAGAGGCCAGACCGTAGCTGCGGACAGAGGATGTGAGCTGAATGTGGCCTTAGTAGGCAACCGTGGCCTCACTTCCACAGCCAGCCATGGCCTCCGCAGCCCCAGTCTCCACTGCGTGCCTGCCTGCCTCAATTTTTTGGGTTTTCCCCAAACCAGAGAACAGAAGGCTGCATGAAGGCAGAAGGGGATTGGACTAGATGGCCCAAAAGGTCTCCTCTAATTATTATTATTATTATTATTATTATTATTATTATTATTTAGACTGAATGGCCATCTGTCATGGGTGCTTTGCTTGTGTATTTACTGCATGAAGGCATAAGGTCCTTGGTCTCTTCCATCTCTGTTACTAATATTAATTTAATGTATAATGTTTAGCATTGTCTTTTGATTAATTTTTTATGTTTTTTTCCTGTTGTTTAGGCATTGACTGTTTGCCTGTTACTATGCTGGAAGCTGCCCTGTGTCCCCATGGGATGATAGGGCGGGGTACAAATAAATTGTTGTTGTTAAGTTATTGTTGATAAAATATTATTTTTGTTGACCCTCCTTTTCCACTTACAGAGCTAGCTTACTGTTTTTGTTTGAAATATGGTAAATATTCAAAATCATACAACCTACGGATGCCTCAATTAATGTAATTTTATTGGTAACTATTTTTATTTTTGAAATTTACCAGTAGATAATTTCGTACCCTCGGCTTATACTCGAGTCAATAAGTTTTTCCAATTTTTTTTGGTAAAATTAGGTGCCTCGGCATATAGTCGGGTCAGCTTATACTCGAGTATATACAGTACTGCTCTCAATTGTACAATGTGCTACAGGTTCTATATTTCTGCGTCCTCTTTCTGCTTGAGAACCAGATTATAAAACAAAGCTATAAAATGTATTTATTTCATATCAAAAGCATTGCATACATAAGTATAAAACTGATAAAAATAGAAGGAGCACAAGTAGGTAGATAATTTTTGACCAAAACGGGGCAACAACAATCACATTGTCTGTAGCTTTAAACATTTATTCCTCTGTACATGAGACAGAACATTGTGGACAAGCATATAAATGCAGAATTGTTTGTTCTGCTCCACAGTAGCACAAGGTGGAGGATTCTTTTAAGTAGTTCAATTTTTCCAAGTTGTCTTTTGATCTGCCCACTCCCCTTTTGAGTCTGTTCAGCAACTTCCAAGTTGCCCATTCTTGGTTTGCCCCTGGAGGTAGAACCTAATGGGGACCGTCCAATTGGGATTTCCTGGTTTAGCAGCCCAGAGGGATGTTCTTGCTGTTGCTGGGGAAACATTAAACGGAGTGGTGGTTCTCATGAAGCTTTTCCTTGATTTGAGTCTACTGAGATATGGAAAGAGCCTCCTCTAAGACTGAGTAAATACAGTTGGGCGTCCTTTGGACAATGTTTCTTATAGATGGCTAATCTTTCCAAATTCAAAAGCATTGCTTTTAAAAATTCTTAAGCTATAAAATAAATCAGCAGGTAAAGAACAGAAACATTTGGTTCTGGGGATCAGACACAGTGAAAAAAGGCATTTTAAAATAATTCTGTTTACAATACCTCTGAAAAACTGAGGGGCAAGATATAACAGATGGGATTCAGTAATCTGACCTTGAAGAGTTCCTGTACTACACACCTACCAATTTCATGTTTGATAGATATGGGATAGATAATGGTGAAATTTGGGCTGGGCTGGGAAACAATAAAGTAACCTTTCATATTTTCATGTTCACAGTAGCTATGTTTATAATATTCTTTTATATATCTCTATCTACTTGCTTCTTACTTGCTTCTGGAAAATTGGAAAGAGACAGTAGTTTGAAATCAGCTACCATGTACTGAAATGAATCCTTAATCTCATAATAGAAACCTTATGCTCCTAAATTTTCAAATTCTTTTAAAGCTTTTCATGTACATATTACAAAACTGGAAAAATTGTGTATCTGTATTTTTTTTAAAAAAATAATTTAAACATCTCCCAGCATATCTTGTTCTGGTATAATTTGCAAAACATAGAAAGAGCTGTATTTTATGGGCTTTTACTTGTAACTGAACTTGTAAGAAAAGGAATTTGCATATATTTTAATAGAATTATTTCACAATGAAAAGCATCCCATTTGGTTGATTAAAATAAATATAATTCACACAGGATGCAACACTCTCTTATGTTTCACTCATCTTGACTAAATCGTGGCATTGTCACTTTTCCATAACCTATTATTTCCTATAAACCTATTTTATAAGATAGTTAAAATGTTCAAGTAAGCACTAAAGATAGAAAAACTATGTGAAGCAATTCACAGAACAGTTGATGTAGGTGAGGTGGTAAAAAGTCCAGGTCATTATGGGTAGTATTCACTGTCTTCATGCTTGACTCCCAAGATACAATTGGTAGTGGGAAGGAGTTTGTCATACTGGGGAATTCACTTATCTGCAGGCTATCTGTCACGATCACGGACTTAGCGGGCCCCTTAATCACACACACAGAGACGTACTGAAGGCTAACTACTTTATTGAGTATAAAAACAGTTCCAAAGAATATATAGTCCAATAATAAGCAATTGTCCAAAAGGTAAGAAGCAAGTTTGTCCAAAGTAACGTAGCAAATAGACTAGAAGCTTGGCAAGGCTCCGCAATCCAATGCGGTTCAAGAAACGAGGCAGGGCTCCGCAATCCAATGCAGATCAAGAAACAAGGCAAGGCAAATGCAAGGCAAGGCTTGATGACCACGGCTTAGCTTGTGGTCCCACTCCGCTTCACGCCTATTCAGGAAAGACGTGGCCGGAGAACTGAGGATGCGTTCCCACGGACCCTATACTTAATCCTTCGGCCGAGGTCCGCGACGCTCTAGGCTTCTCCGTCTCCAATCTCTGCTCACGGACCTCGGTCGGTCTAGGACCCTAGACCAAGCCCTCCTGGTAGACTCAATGTCCCGTCTCCTATCGAAGGAGCGACCTTGCCTCTCAGCAGCTGTGTCGCTATCTTCCTGAGAACTTTCCTCCCTAGCACTTTCCCATTCGGCCGTCCATGTTTACACTTTCAAACTCTTGGGAATTCCTCCCCGGGGTGTTCATAACTCCTTCGCTGCTTCCCATCTCCACCTGGTGATCGGAATCTATGCTGGGCCCAAACATCATCTCATCCCATGCCAAGCTCTCTGCAGGCGGCGAGGCCCATCCGAAGGGCCCTGTGCTTCACCCCAGTCATCTAGCTCATCCTCTGAATCCACCTCTGCTGGCCCTAATGCAAATGGAAACCCAGGACATATACCCTGCCCTCCTGGCACAAACGAGAACTGCTGTGCTACACTATCCCCCCCCCCTCAGGGCCCCTCCGAGGCCGCCCTCGAGGTTTGGGTTTGTCAGGGTACTTGCGGTGAAAACGAGCCACCAGATCCGGAGCATGGACATCCCGAGCCTGGGTCCATGAACGTTCTTCCGGGCCCAGCCCCTTCCAGTCAAGCAAATACTCCAACTTCCGGTAGCGGATGCGAGCATCCAAGATGTCCTGGACCTCCAACTCCTCCTCGCCATCGCGCATCACAGGGGAGGAGGCGGCTGCGTCACGTCAGGCCGCACCCCTTCGCGGGCGGAGCAACGAACGATGAAACACCGGGTGGAGCTTCATGTCCGCTGGGAGTTGTAGTTTGAAGGACACAGGCCCCACCTTCTCCAAAACTCTGTAGGGACCCCAAAATCTCACGTCCAGCTTATGCTGCGTCGCTGCGTGGGCAAATTCTTGGTGGACAGCCAAACTTTATCCCCACGAGGATCTCAGGACCCTCCTGGCGCCGCCCGATCAGACATCCGCTTGTAGTCAGCTTCGCCTGGTCCAATTGGGTGCGTAGCAAGTCTTGGAGTGCAGTGAGCTCTTGAAGCCAATCCTTAGCCTCCGAAACGTCCCCAGACGGATCCACCGGCGGGTAGAACCGAGGGTGGTGTCCATAGTTAGCAAAGAAAGGAGTCTCTTTGATGGATTCCTGCGTCGCATTGTTGTAAGCAAACTCTGCCAAAGACAACAAGGATGCCCAGTTGTTTTGCTGATAGTTGACATAGCAGCGCAAGTACTGCTCCAAGGTGGCATTAACCCTTTCGGTTTGCCCATCGGTCTGCGGGTGATGAGCCGTGGACATCCGCACATCAATCCCCAGCAACTTCTGGACAGCCTTCCAGAACTGGGAAGTTTATTGGGTGCCCCGGTCCGTCACCAAGCTCTGTGGAAGTCCATGCAGCCGAAACACATGTTGCACAAACATATCAGCAGTCTCCTTGGCAGTAGGCACCCCCACACAGGGGATGAAATGTCCCATCTTGGTGTAACAGTCCACCACGACCAGTATCGTGGTGAAACCCTTGGACTTGGGGAGGTTCTTAGCCCGCTGGCACACAGGGCAAGATCCCACATAGTCCTCCACATCCCTCCGCACTTTAAGCCACCAAAAGTCCCGTAGGACCAGTTGCAGAGTCTTGAAAAGCCCAAAATGGCCTGCGGCCCGGCTATCGTGGCAAAGCTTGAGAATGTCCTCCCGCTCGGGCCCAGGGGAAACATAGACCGAGTCCCGGTGGTAGAGCACCCCGTTCTTTACCTGGAAAGGGGCTTGGGGCCCCTTGGTCAGCTGCTCTTGCACCCACGGGTCGGTCCGCTGGCAAGCGTGGACACGAACACTCAAAGGTCTCTTGTCTCCAGGGGCCGGCGGGGCTGCTGGAGGATGGACAGGGAGCGCCCGAGCAGCCGCAAAGTTCTCCGCTTTGAGCAACCTGGCCTCCGACGGCCCGGCCCCATCACGAACGTACTCCAGCTTTCGGGACAACGCATCAGCTTGCTTAGTCTGCTTGGGGGTCACATAGTGAATGCGGAAATTGAATCTCTCAAAGAACAGGGACCATCTCTGTTGCCTCTGGTTCAACTTGCGCTGGGTCTTCAAGTGCTCCAAATTCCGGTGGTCGGTGTGAACCTCCACCGGGAACTTGGCCCCTTCAAGCAGGTGTCTCCAGACTTCAAACGCCACCTTGATGGCCAAAAGTTCCTTCTCCCAAATGGTATAGTTCTTTTCCGGAGCCGTCAGCTGCCGGGAGTAGTAGGCACAGGGCAACAAGTCCGTCCCCTGGGGCTGTAGCAGGATCGCTCCCACCGCCACATCCGACGCATCGGCCTGGACGATGAAAGGGGTGCGGGGGTTGGGGTGCTGCAGAAGCGGCTGAGTGGTGAACAGCTGCTTTAGCTTGCGGAACCCCACATCTGCCTCCGGAGTCCACCGGAAAGGCACCTTTCCCCGCAAACACTGGGTGATAGGATCAGCCCACTTGGCAAAGTCAGGAATGAACTTTCTGTAGTAGTTGGCAAAGCCCAGGAATCATTGAATGTCTTTCTTGCTGGCCGGGGCCACCCAGTCAACCACGGCTTGGACCTTGGTGTCATCCATGGCGATGCCCGTAGGAGAGATACGGTAGCCCAGAAAGTCCACCTCCCGCAGATCAAAAGCACATTTCTCCAGCTTAGCATAGAGCCCGTGAGCTCTGAGTCTCTGGAGCACCTCCTTGACATGGCGGTCATGGGTCGCCTGATCTGGAGAAAAGATCAGCAGGTCGTCTAAGTAGACCGCCAAATAGCGGTCCAGCAGGTCTCGGAAAATGTCATTCATGAAATGTTGGAAACAGGCTGGGGCGTTGCACAAACCGAATCCCATCACCAGGTATTCGAAGCTTCCCCACTTGGTCTGGAAGGCCGTCTTCCATTCATCTCCCTGGCGAATCCGGACAAGGTTGTAAGCCCCCTCAGGTCCAGTTTAGTGAACACCTTGGCTCCCGCATCCGCTCCAAGAGCTCGGGGATCAAAGGAAGGGGTAGCGGTTCTGGATTGTGATCTTGTTGAGTTCCCTATAGTCATTGCAAAGCCGCAACTCCCCGATTTCTTCTTGACGAACAGAATCGGTGCCCGGCCGGGGATTGGGAGGGCGAATGAACCCCTTCCGCAGATTCTCATCCAAGAAATCTCGGAGAGCCTGTTGCTCTGGTTCTGAGAGAGGGTAGAGTCTCCCCCGCGGGATTGGGGCTCCCGGCTGCAGTTCAATAGCACAGTCATAGGGCCGGTGCGGAGGCAAGCGTTCCGCCTCCTTCTCACTGAAGACATCCCAAAATCCGGCATACTTCTTGGGCAGGGTGGCCACATTCTCCACTTCTTGAGCCTGGCACGCCCGGGCCATCATGCAGTGGCCCTGGCAATGTTCAGAAGAAAAATTAGCTGTCTCTTGGCCCAGGAAATCTGGGGGTCGTGGAGCGCGAGCCACACAATGCCCAGGACAATGGGGAAATCTGGGAGCTTGGTCACAAGAAAAGAAATGTCCTCTTTATGGGAGCTGGTCCACATCCTGGTAGGGGCTGTATATTGAGTCACAGCCCCGGTTTTCAAAACTCTCCCATCGATAGTCTGGACACCCTTGGGCTCTTGGAGATCAAGAAATTTTAATCCAGCAGACTTGGCATAGTCTGCGTCGATGAAATTGTTGGTGGCCCCCGAGTCTATCATGGCATGGACCATCATCGGCCCCTTTTCGGGTGACCACAGGCTGACCATTACAAGGAACAATTGTCCAGTCTTGGGTTCAGGGGAGGTTAGCGACGTCGGCGAAAGTGAGCGAACCCTCTTACACCCGGCCGGCCCCTTCCCCCGTCGCTTGGATGGCTTCTTCGGCCTCGGGGGCCCCTCCGAGGGCGGCAGAGGCCCGAGGAGTCTTTCCACGCGGTTTCTGGGGGCACTCCTTTGAAAAATGTCCAGCCCCCCCGCAGTACCAGCATAAGTTGAGACGCTGACGCCGAGCCTTCTCCGCCTGGTCCACTTTGGGCCGTACTGTCCCCAACTGCATGGGCTCCGGATCGTCAGGGCCAGCGGGGATCGGCAATTGCCGGGGTTGGAACTGCCCGGCCCCCCCTTCCCTCCTGGCCACTGGTTTCTCCATCGGGGCTTTGTCCCACCGCCTCCTGGTCTGCAGTCCAGCTTCCACACGAAGGCTCAGGGCAATGGCGGCCTCAAGATCATCAGGCCGAGGATGTTTCAACATCTCCTGCTGCATTTCCGAAGTCAGCCCTGCAGTATAGTGGTAACGCAACGCCGATACGTTCCACTGCACCTGGGCAGCCAGGACTCGAAAACGGGAAATATACTGGGACAGGGTTAGATCCTTGATTGTCAGCACTTTCCCATTCGGCTTCGTCCATGTTTACACTTTCAAACTCTTGGGAATTCCTCCCGGGGTGTTCATAACTCCTTCGCTGCTTCCCATCTCCACCTGGTGATCGGAATCTATGCTGGGCCCAAACATCATCTCATCCCATGCCAAGCTCTCTGCAGGCGAGCGAGGCCCATCCGAAGGGCCCTGTGCTTCACCCCAGTCATCTAGCTCATCCTCTGAATCCACCTCTGCTGCTGCAGGCCCTAAAGCTAATGGAACCCCAGGACCTATTCCCTGCCCTCCAGGCACGAACGAGAACTGCTGTGCTACACTATCAAAATTACATCTAGAAAGAGGCAGCAGATGTTTGCCAGAATATTTGGTCATCGGCTTAGCTATTCCCAAATTACAGTCTTTCATTTTTTTAAATTCATGAACAGACTTAAAGACATTTGGGGTTGGAGTTTGTGGTAATGTAAAATCTGTAAAATGCCACAGGAAATATGGGCAGCTTGGAGGGTGTTTACATTTCAAGTCACAAGTGAATACTCATTAAATTGGGCCAAAAGGATTAGCTGCTGTTCTCTATAGAAACATAAGAAAGAATGGTCATAGCATAAACCACTAATGATCAGTGAGTTTATGTGGGATGAACCATGGGCTGGAGTTTCTACCATAGCAACTGTCTGTTCTTACTTCATGGGTCTAATGCTAGAATGCTAAATGACAGTCTGATGGGAAAGTCTACATTTGGTGGAACTTTTGCTTAGGGTGTGAAGAGCAGATGCAGCAATACAATCCCATTTTTTGCATGTTTTCATTGAATCATAAAGTTGGAAAGGAACCACAAGGGCCATCTATTCTACCACATCTCCCTGCCATGCAAGAATCCACAACTAAAAGATCCTAAAGAGATGCCAATTCAACCTATTTTGAAATCTCCAAAGCGGGAGAGATTCCATTGTCAAATTACTATTATCACCAGGAAGTTCTTCCTAGAGTTTTGATGAGACTTTTGTAGTAATTTGAATCCATTTTTAAAATGGCCTTGTCTCTGAAGCAACAGAAAACAAGCGTGCTCCATTTTCTACATGACATTACTTCAGATATTTAAACATGATAATCTCAGTAGTCTCCAAATTAAACATGTGCAGATTCCTAAACCATTCCCCGTAGAACTTAATTTCCAGTTTTGGAAATATTTTTGTTTCCTTTCTCTGAACATGTTCCAGATTGTCAATATCCTTCTTAAACAGTGATGGGCAGATCTGGACACAATATTCCAGGTGAGGTCTGACCATAGCATTAATTATTACTTCCCTTTTATACATTCAATAACCCATTGTGTATATGGGCTATGTTCTGACAAACTTGAAATGACTGCACCATGGACTTGAAAGCATCAAAGGCATTGCTTTTCATAAGAAGTGGCAGATAGAAAGTTAGTCAAGCACACAAACCCCTACCATTGCTTTTGCCTGCTGAAAATCACTTCAGCTATAAGTTATTTTTTCCTGAAAGGTATGATCAATTCCATTAATCTTTGTTATATGCAATACATAACTAGACCCAAAGTAATATTTTATAGATTGCTAAATTCACAACTTGTCCACTAGAAGCTGTGATACCTAAATGAGACCTTTGCCCTGAAAGGTAGTAAAATTCTCATAAGCAGATTGTGGGAACAAACCAAAGTAAAAATTAGGAAATCAGTTGTCTTCAGTCCTTCCTTACAAGCTGCTCAAAGCTTACTGTGATCATGGAATTGGAATGTGCACAAACTTCTTGTTTTAGTCTTTGCTTCTACTATGATCTATACCTTAATTAACTATTGGCTAAGATCCTGCATTGTAGCCTGTCATCATAGTTACAGCTGTTTATGCCCCCATCCCCACAAAAAAATTGCATCCTAGTTGTGGCCAGACTAGTATTTCTGAGGTGCTTGTGATCAGGATGCTGGGAAATATCTGCAGCTCTGACCTAATCGTGTGGAGCCCTCTTCTTCTTTGGCAAATGTGATAATGGCCATTGTAAGGGGGGCAAATTATGATGCTAAACTGGAGACTGGAATGATTAATAGATGTAGCACATTGTTTTCTATATTTTTATCTCTGGGGATAAATTTTGGTGAAGAATAAATTCAGGAGTCAGGGATGATGGAGATTGCAGGCCAGTAACATCTGGAGCTCCTTAGATTCTCAACCTGATTCATATGAAAGATATTTTGCTGACTTTGAAAAGTCTGCCTTATGGCTTAAGGATAGTAAGTTTTTAAAATCACATTTTCATTCTTTATGATGATATAATCTGTATTTTTTCCTGTTATTCAGTCTTTGGTTTATACAGGTGTCTTACAAACATGCCTATGGTCTAGGTTCAGATTTTCTCTTTATTTAGCTAGTAGAATGAAAACTAAACATTCAGCTGTAAAATTTTCCATATGGGAACATTGTTATAGGTCAACTTGAATAATGCCATTTTAATATGAACCACAGGGTGACGATTATCTTGAATCTGGTCTGGGCAACACAGTGCTATACTTTGAATATTTGCTTTAATAAGTGATTTAATCTGCAAACAAAACTTATAAAATGTTTTGACAGTGAACAATATGCTATTTTATAGTGACCAAATGTTAGATAATTGGTGTCTAACTGTATCTTTCTGCATTTTATGGAAAGTTGAAAACTTTTCATTTCTTTGAAAGAAACCATCCTGTTTGCTTTCTGAGAAAAATACTGCTCAAAATGGTTTCTTCACTGAGATTCTCTCATGTCCACGCACGGGGAGCTGGAGCTGACAGGGAGAGCTCATTTGTGTTCTCCCCTGATTTAAACCTGCCTATTGCAGTCTATTAATGTGCCCAGTCACCATAAGCTTCCTTGTTTTAAAATACAAAGTGTATGTTCCTGATGCCTTCAGTAATAATAAGCTGTGATTCCTGCCCACAGGATCACTGCCAACTCCCAATTCTATATGTATTCTTGTTCTGGGAACAAGCTCCAGGGAACTCAGCAGGGGTTTAAGATTCCACTGCTGGTATGAAGTAGTGTTTACTTCACACTACTACAGGGAAATGCATATAGAAGTTATTTTATCTATTGTCAAGAGACAAAGAGGATAGAAAGACAGTATCCATTTGGAGATGAACACGTTGACCCAATATCTTGTCCTAAAGCTCATACCTTTCAACTACACAAGGGTCCAGATTCCAGTGTTGGAGTTAGCATTTTGTTATCCCAAAATTTCTTAATACTGAACAATATCACATTGCTTCCATTTGAAGTTTTATTTGTAGTAATAGTTGCAAAAGCTCCCCACACAATCAGCCAAAATAGAAGAATAACTCTGATTTTAAGGTGTGGAAAATCAGTTTTAATATGCCATGTCTCTATCAACATTAACTTTTTGTGTTTAGTTGATACATTTATGTTGGTTTATTCTCAGCCGCATGCTTTCCAGAATGGAGTGGCTAGAGCTATTGCAAGACTCCTATAAAACAATAGATTGCCTTTTCTCTTTATGTTGTGTTTCTATCGTTCACAGCATGCCATGCCATTCTGGAGGATCACAAGCCACTCTGACCTAATGGCCCTTCATCATGCCTTGGAACTGGAGTACTTATAATAGCACTTTGTAACCCCACAACGTCCCTCTTGCCCATGGACAGTGTGCCTGTGTTTTGTGTCAGCACTGGGCTACAGAACTTTTGTGATTTCATCATGTTGATGTACAGCTGCAACTGGTCTTAACCTTTGCCCTTCGAGTAAATGGAGGAGCATGTCGCTTTCTTCAGAAACAGCTGTTGATTCTAGTACTGTGAATCCGAAGAAAACAAGCCATGGTGAGAATGTTTTAACAATGTGTCCTTACCGCATTTGATACATTTTGAAAGGTTCATACCTGTGAAGGGACTAGGACATGCTTTATGGCTTCTAGAATCTTCAGTGTGGTGCACACGCAACTTCGGAAGTACAACAAACTTGATTGCACAACAAAGACTGAGCTTTTTTTAAAGAATCCCATGGATACATTTCATGAAAAAGGTTTACTTTTTTTAATTTCTCAGACCCAGGGTACTCTGTAAATCTTTACTTATTTATGAACAGACTCTGCTTTGACATCATCATCATCTAAATGTGGATAATGTATGATCAATGGATGGCTACGATGAGTCTTTTGCCTTCTGATAGCAAAATTATTTTGATTTTAGCACATTGCAAAGTAGTTTAAAGTATGTCTAATTTAAGCGAATAGGTACATCACTGAGACAATCATGTACAGAAAGAATGTTTTTGTGTAAATTTGTAATGAATGGATGATGTTTTACATATTGTTTAGGCAAATACTATTGAAAGGTAGTAATGGCTTTTTGGTGAAGAATGAGGCAGTGTGTGCACAAACTATTGTGCTGTGCCTTATGAAAGTATTGTGTATAAATATGTAGATAATGGAAATTTTTAGATCAATTTGTCAAGACCAAAAGCATGGATGTCAAGTGTCAATAAGGAATCACTTTTTTATTTCTTTTTTCCTTCTATATTTTATTTCTCAGCAAATCTGCTATACCAAAATACTAGTTATATCTCCTGTCCTTGCAATCTTGCTCATCATGGGTTGGCTTCTGGTTTACATTTTGTACTTGAGTCAATAGGTCCAAGTGCAAAACACATGTCACTCACACCAATAATAATAGTTTACATGTTTAAATGTCAAGTTTTCTTGGAGAAGTACATGCAAATGAAGGGCTAGTTGATCTATCAGTGTTTTAATTAATTTTGCTAAGAAAAGCAGAAATCTAAATATGCATGTGTATTTTCTGCTGATACAAAGGATGTATCAGAACATGCCTGAAAACTAAGAGCAGAACTCTGCTCTTTCTTTTCATTAGATTGGATCCAGAATTGTCTTCTTTTTGGTGGGAGGACTTTATCCATTCATGAAAGGCTTTTGACCCAATGAAAAAACCCCACTGCTGGAATGGGAGATGTAATTGGAAAAAACTTCCAAACTCTGGGAGCTGTTCAGCAGTTGAACTCTCTACCCTGGAGTGTGGTGGAGTCTCCTTCTTTGGAGGCTTTTCAACAGAGGCTGGATGGCCATTTGTCAGAGGTGCTTTGAATGTGATTTTCCTACTTCTTGGCAAGGGGTTGGACTTGATGCCCCATGAGGACTCTTCCAGCTCTATGATTCTATGAGTCTAAGTAGCCCTCCATGACAGTGGAGAAGCTCTATAAGGAAAGAGGAGAAATCTCCCTTCTATTTCCACCAGCAGGAAGCTCAGACCAGTTCAGACCACTTAGAGCAGTCATTCTTAACCCGTGGGTCCCCAGGTGTTTTGGCCTACAACTCCCAGAAATCCTAGCCAGTTTACCAGCTGTTAGGATTTCTGGGACTTGAAGGCCAAAACATCTGGGGACCCACAGGTTGAGAACCACTGACTTAGACGAAGAAAACTCAATCCAACTTATTTTCTTTATTAATAAATCTAGAGTGTGTGAGGAAGGGGGAAAAATCAAGTATGTTGACTTAATTAAAGAAAACCAAAGTGCTCATACACTCAGAAAGTACAAATAAAATCATTCACTTAATTTTAGAGTCAAAAGAGAATAACTATTTCTAGGATTCAGGTATATTAAGTACGAATCATTTGGAACTTGTTACTTTATTGCCACCTCCTCTCCAAAAATAACTCAATTTATGTCTAAAATGTTGTTGTTGTGTTTTTTTAATTCCCACTGAAGTCTGCCAAAGAATACAGTGGAATGAGAGTTACAATTTTATGATGACCACCTCTAAAGCAAACCAATATGGCCCTGACAGCATATTTAAAAAAACAGAACATGATGATGAATGGTGTTTTACAGTGACCGGCAAAACAGACCATCTTCCCAATACTTCTATATTTAGGATGACAGTTCAAATATAAATGGTTTACATGTGTAAAACATTCAATCTCTGGAAGAATGTGTGGGCATTTTCTTTTATTTATGATCCCCTAATTTTTGACATCAATCGTTTTCACCATCCCATACCAATAATCCAAATTTTTCTATTAGTCCATTGCTGGCAGTGGGCTCACTAAAACCATTATTGCCAATTATGTTTAGACTGCTTGTAACTATTTTGTACCACATTTGAACCATACTCTTCTGCAAAAATATGATTAACATGAACAATTTATCCTGTTTTACTTTGAGCTGGTTTAGATAATCAAAAGGTGCTTACTTGTGGTTAGCCTATCCATACTTTCTTGCTTCTCCTGCCATAACTGTGGCTGAAGCATAGTACCATCAGTGCATTACCCCCATTTGATTGGTATTCTTAACCAGGAGTGTTGGGAGAAGTTATAATTGCATAACCTGACCCCAATGTTACCAACATGACTAAGAGAAGCAGCCTTTTAGGTCTGTATTGCATCCATGGGTCTAAATTGTTAGCCTGAACTTTAGTGCCAGGCCAGTGAAGTATCCATTCTATCTTGGTTCTTTTAGTTCTTTTTCCAACTTCTGGATTTTTGTTTTATGAAATAAACCAATGTTTAAACCAGCTGCTAGGAAAGCAAGAACAGTAGCTGTGAGGTAACTCCTCCTTTCATGGAGGATGCATATTGCTGCTACAGTGTACAATTATTTTATGGATTGTTTCAAACTGTTTGATAATAATATGGCACCCCAAAGTCAATAACTTTATATACCAAGAGCAATCCACTTCAAGGACTACTCATAGTTTGTAAAGTTAAGCACATACACAACTCTTTTAATGGCAGGGGCTGTAATTAGTGTTTTGTTTCCTTTTTTGCTTTAAGCAAAATAGAGATGGACATTTTTTCCTTAATTTCAATTTTTGTAGTCAACATGCTGACTAAAAAGGGTTTTGTCTGGGCCTTATTGTACAAAAAGTGTGTTGTGTCCACAATTGTGTACAGATATTTTCCTCCATTCATTTTGTGCTTAAATTAATAAAATTGATTTGTGACATATTAAACACTTTTCTCCTGTGTTTGATTTCTAACATTCCTCGAGTAATTGTATATCATATCTGTTTCTATTAGATATGATAGCCAGAAATTTGAGTTTGAAAATTCTACTTCAAGTTCATCGAATATGACCTTCTGCATTTCACTATTAGTGTAACCTACCTCAAAAGTGCACAAGCCAAGACTATTTTCCTTAGGCATAAATGCAGGGGAATGGGATGGTTTATTCATATATGGTGGGACTGTGTAAAACTGCAAAATGTCTACAAAAAGATTAAGGATGAGATGGAAGAATTATTAGGGAGAAAAATTGAATTAAAGAAAAAACAATTCTTTACCCAACAAATTGAAGGTAATGGTAAGAATAAAGACCAGATTGAAATGACAAAATATATGATAGCAGCTATCCAAGTAACAGTTGCTTTAGGATGGAAAGATGAAGGGAAATTGGAATACTATTAACAATAACAACTTTATTTATATACCGTCCTATCTCCCCAAAGGGATTCAGGATGGTGAACAACAGAATCAGCAAACATTCAATGCCGTACAACAAACATAAGCAAATACTGATCCCACCCAAATCCCAAAACAAGTACACATTTATACCAAAAGTAAGAATCATTAAAATGGATGACCCTATGAGCACACACAAACTAAAACATGCCAGGCATTTTTACTAATCGAACAACTATCATGAAAAAAACTTGAGACACATCTCCAGTTTCTTCTGTAGATTCTTCTATAATTTCTGCTTCTTTTAATTCTGAATCCAACCATCAAATGTAAACTTGTACAGCACTGTTTTCTAGAATGTAGGCAGGAGTTCCTTTGCCAAATAAGGAACTTGATAAGTGAGAGGCTGCCTTGGTTCACTTAAAAATAATAAAGAACACTTCTGTGTCCTTACTGTGATAACTCAGGGAGAATATATGAGCCAAGAACGAAATAATGCTTATAAAAACAAGCTGGATTGTATGGAACAGGAAGTTAGAGATGTAATGTGTTTCTGAGCCCAATAATATGCTTTTAAAAAACAGAATTACCAGAAGTTTTTGCTAATTCAATTATTATCTTTTGATGTGTGTATACACTGGCATACAGAGGAATAGTCAAACTCTTGTGCAAAAATAGATCATCTATGGAAATTGTAGATGAAATTGATATACTTCCATAACCCATCACATGCCTCCTGCTTTAACTACAACAAGATGGTTGCTGCACCCAAATAAGCTAAAGATAAGAAAGCAGCTCCTCCCACCCATTACAGTCTGAAACCAAGATTCTAGATAAGCTACTTAATTCCATAACTAACTTCCTTTGATAGCCATGTAGCATCTCATAGCCCAATTGCCCAATCCTGACGTACTGGGTAGAAGTCACTGCAAGTAATAAGGGTCTGATCTCCAGTCAATCAGTATGAAGTAGACTGGTATGTCCATCCATTTCTGAGAGCAATATTAATTGTAATAAGGATCTAGCTCCTCACTGTCACACTACAGATCACTAACAGGATTAGGTGGTTACGTTACTCTGCTGAGTCCCAATAGACAGGAGAGGAGACCTCAATTGCTTACAGTAGTTGTTGCCCAGTAAGTCAGAACCATTAAGTTTTCACCATTCTTATGCTATTGAATATGTAGGTGCCATGAATACAAATAATTTATGAATACATAACTCTAGAAGACTGTGACAGTCTTTCAGCATTCATTTTAAATCCATTGCTATTTACAAGTCAAACATGGACATACTAAGCACCTCAAACTAGGCACCAATGATTAAACTGGGTTAGGGGCATGCTCAGCCACATCCTAATCCCCCTAACCAATGTAGACCAAATAATGCCAGAGAGATAGACATATACACTGGTGTTATGGGCTCCCTGACTGAGCTGCTGAACTTGCTAACCGAAAGGTTAGTAGTTCGAATCCAGGGAGTGGCGTGAGCTCCCGCCGTTAGGACCAGCTTCTGCCAACCTAGCAGTTTGAAAACATACAAATGTGAGTAGATCAATAGGTACCACTTCTGTGGGAAGGTAATGGCACTCCATGCAGTCATGCTGGCCACATGACCTTGGAGGTGTCTACGGACAATGCCAGCTCTTTGGCTTAGAAATGGAGATGAGCACCACTCCTCAGAGTCAGACACAACTAGACTTAATGTCAGGGGAAACATTTACCTTTACTTTATTACCTTTATGCCAAAGCATTCATGCTCTTAATAACTCTGTCTTCCTGGCCTTTATTTTATATATGATTTAATGGATCCAAAGTAATTTTAAAGAATTGTTAACATGACGTTAAAACACAATTTCAGATATAACATTTATTTCTGTAAAGGTATCAGTAATCAGTTTGTCACCCAGATTCACAAACCATGTGCTTAGAAGGATTATCACCAGGAAGCTAGAAGCTTACAAATTCCACGTCCTTGTACTATTTAGAAAGAATACCACAAGCATGCAATGGAAAGCCACAGTCTAAGAATTAATGCGGAGCGTCATGCTGAATTTCTCTGTTTGCCAGCATGTTTTGAGCATTAGTTGTATGTTTTTTTAAAAAAAGAAAACTGGCTAGAAGCAATTTTAGAACTTAAAAACATGCCAGATATTCACACAAGGTTTAAAGCTTAGACTCCACAGTGAGACAGACGAAGGAATGTTTAAGCTTTTTTGGAAAAAACTCCACTTTAAAAAAAATCTTGTACATTTCAGGGATTTTAATTTATCTGCATCTAGAATGGAACAAAGGGGCATTGTTATTGCAAAGTGTTTGAAATCTTGTATTCCCACTGTATCAAATACCAATGCTGAAAACATTACACCGTTTAAATGAAGATGCTGAACCAGGATTTTGCATTTAAACACTTTTTACGGCATAAATTATTTCTTGCTTGGGTAAGCAATCACGCAAATGGCAGAATTGAATATTGAGCCAAGATTCTATTGGATCCTTGTGGTGATAGAAAAGGCCTGTCAGCAAAGCTCAGGGGAAGCAGATTCTACCTCCTCATTCAGTCCCTACACACCTGTAGTATCTGTTTTAGTGGTGTGAGAAAACATCTAGAGCAAAGTAGCAAGAAAACCTGGGGGACAGAAGCCATATGAACATAGCAAAATGCCCAGATCTGCTGGTCAGCTTCCTGCATCAGTACAAGAATTCTTCCATCACTGTTCTCCATCAAAATGTTTTGTGAACAGACTAAAATGCAGTAAAGAAGAATCTGTTCTGATTTTATCTACACTTGAGCCAACAGTAACAACGTGCACACTGTAAAAAGATACCACTTTCAGACTCTAAAATAGGTACAAATGTGCTTAACTCCTGATAAAATGAATTACCCCATATATATTTGAGTATAAGCTGACCCGAATATAAGCCGAAGCACCTAATTTAATAAAACGAATTGCCCGTATATACGCGAGCATAAGCCGACCCAAATATAAGCTCAGGTACATAATTTTACCACAGAAAACTGGAAAAATGTATTGACTTGAGTATAAGCCGAGGGTGAAAAATGCAGCAGCTACTGGTAAATTTCAACATAAAAATAGATATCAATAAAATTACATTCATTCAGGTGTCTGTAGGTTAAATGTTTTTGAATATTTACATAAAACTATAATTTGAGATAAGACTGTCCAACTCTGATTAAATAATTATTCTATCCTTCAGTGTAAATGTGCTTACACAGCCTTCCAATAATCACAATAAATATACATTTTGGAGGAAATGCTGTGTGTATATGAATAAGGAAAAATGGGAAAGACTGGTGCTGAGAGAGGAGGAGAGGAAGGCGTGTGCTGCACCGAGAGGGCAGGAGAGGAAGCTGCGCACTGCGCCAAAAGAGGAGGAGAGGAAGGAGAGCTGGGTTGCTGTGTGGAGAGGTGAGGGTCCTGGCTGGGAGGCATCAGGCTGAAGGAAGCCCTTCTTTCAACCCCACACCTTCCTGCCAGGACCCTCCCCTGAGTCCTGAAGGGGGCTTTTTTAGCCTAAAAAAGGGCTAAAACACTAGGCTTATACTTGAGTATATATTGTATACTAGTTCATGTACTGGGTCAAAAGTGCTGCAAGGTCATGAGCACTGAGCAGCCTAGTGGGTTCCATATCATTGAGGTGGTGAATCCATACCAGGTTTTAGCCTGAATTCTAAAGGAACTATCCAAGGTAGCTGCTGAACCCCATCCCCTCAAATAGCCCTTTAATAATTCCTTTAAAAGGCCTCTCAAACCTAAAGAGCATTCATCATTCTGCTGACATGGAACCACCTCAGACATAACAATAGGACCAAATATTGGGATTTGACAAATGTGTTTGGTTTCAGTGAATGCTGCAATGAAAAATAGTAGATTGCACATTCTTCCTCATACATCTAAACTGTCCTCTCTCTGAGTCATGAGGTGGGATAGGATTTGTCATAGGAAAATATTTTTTGATTAATTGACCAAGAACCTGCATGATAAAACATGCATGCCTCTCTAGCTATTTTGCTCTCTTCTGAGAACTACTACTTCTGCACAGTCCCTCATGACTTTACAAAGTGGGCTATTGTTCATTGCATAGCCAGAAAAAGAATTCCAATTTATAAAACAGAGTGAAAAAGTGAGTTGTGATGTGGTAGGTCAGACTTACAAAAAGATGCCAGGAAATTGTTTTCTTTACCATATGATAACTTCTCACCTGCTTCTCAGAAAGCATGGGAGCTGAGCTTCTGAAAATGTAAAAAACCACTAAGTAGTCAAAGGAGGATTCCTGGGATTTAGCCAGCTAAGAGCCCAATTCACAGCCAACTAAATAACAAAGAATGGCTGTAATCTATTGACTGGCCAGCGATGGTATCAGGAAGCAAATAAGAGAAAAAAGTAATAGGATTAAGAAGAAAGGAGGGTTTTTTAAAAGGTACCCTTTCCCTACTTCCTCTTTGGCTTCCTTCTGGATTTTCTTTTAGCTTTTAGTTAGGATATATAACCTTCTACCATTTCTTTATTACCTGTACCATGAAGTACAACATTTGCCTACTGCCTACATCACAAATGGGTCTAGACTTTCCCCAAAACTTTGCCTCTGGATAAGCTACTCTTTCTTCATACTCAAATTTTTCCATTTAGTTTTAGAAGTATTTTAGGACTCCAAAACATTTTCTAATTTTTTAACATTTGCACTGCTATAAGAGCAATTATGCTGCATCAGACTGAGAAACTATGTTCTTCAATATTCCACACAGGCAGTGGCCAACCAATTCTTTATGAAAAGGCCATGAGCAAAACCTGGATGCAACTCTACCTTCCATCTTGTACTTTCTAAGTTGTCAATGATTACAACATCTTCACCTCTGCTCTCTGCAGTTCCTTTTATCTCCTACCATTCAGCTTCAGTGCATGACCCTGTGTTTCAGAATTATGACAGAGACACTTTTTATACATCTCTTTCACATCCCTCTTTCTGTCCAATCTATCCTTATAGGCAAACTGTCCTTTAGTCAATTTGGTTTTCCTCTTTTCAACGCATTTTCCATCCCTGTTACATCACTTTTTGGTGCAATGAACACAACCATACAGCTCCCTCCCCCATACTTTTTAAAGCACTATTTGTTTTTAACTTGGGGAAAACACATCATTAGGAATCTCCGGTGGAAGTTGACCATAGAGTTATGCTGGTGAACCTAGAGATTCCTAAAGAGAGCATATTAATCAAATTTTTAAATAATCAAATCTGCAGAAGTCAAACCCGCAAATGTGGAGAACTAGACTTTGGGAAAGTTAATTATTTTAAC
The DNA here is from genome assembly GCA_030556195.1 of Anolis apletophallus. Taxonomy (NCBI): domain Eukaryota; kingdom Metazoa; phylum Chordata; class Lepidosauria; order Squamata; family Anolidae; genus Anolis; species Anolis apletophallus. The sequence goes on along the minus strand of JARBWK010000007.1, from coordinate 101,999,458 downwards.
CCACCAGCATTAGCTCTGTTGTTGTGTGGTCCTAAATCCTATGTTTCCAGCCTAATTCACCATCTGTGAAATGGGGAATACTGGCAGCCTACTTCACAAGTTGCCAAGAGAACAAACAATAAATCTTCTAAGGCATTTTTTCTTATTACAAGTGCTATAGAAATTACTTTAAAGCACTGAGATCTGTTTGAAAGGCTGGGTTTTGTCTGGTATGTTTCACCTTTACAAAAAAGCCTTGTTCCATTTCTGTTTTAAACCTGCCTTCCTCATTTCAAAATATGTATTTAAAATTATTTAAATGACTTCATTTCATTGCTAGCCCAGGGCATTGTGTTGCAGGAATGATTACCTTGATCTGTGTTATCATTCAAGTTCCCATCTGAAAACATCATTAATTTACATAAACAATAGAAACTGAAATAAAATTCCATTCATGCTTAACCCTCCAATCTAGTTTTGAAAAACCTTTCTTCTCTAGCCATCTTATGTTACATGTTAGATGGTCTTTGCTTTGACCACCTCATAAAAAAGACTCATAAATACTTTTCATGTGTTGCTTAAACTAGCGGTGCTCCCTAAGGCATTACAAAAGCTCACATATTTTAAGGTATTTCTAAACCAGTAGCAGAGGTAAAGATGTGTGTTTAATATAGGAAACCAATTCTCTGATACAAGAACCAGATCACAATCTTTGTTAAGAATAAAGATTTTTTTTTAAAAAAAGAAAATCTGATTTATTTGATTTCTTGTAAGATGCCAGAAATTGCTCCCAATGTATCTTTTTCCCCAAACACACACACACACTTGCCCCAACATAATATTTTGTTTGTGTGCATCATGGCCAATCATATGAGCCCCCAGTAGTGAAATGGGTTAAACCCTTGTGCCAGCAGGACTGCTGACCAAAAAGTCGGCAGTTCAGATCCAGGGAGCGGGGTGAACTCCCAACTGTCAGCTCCAGCTTCTCATGCAAGGACATGAGGAAAAGCCTCCCACAAGATGGTAAAACATCCAGGACAACATCCTTGCAGACAGTCATTTCTCTCGCACCATAAGTAACTTGCAGTTTCTCAAGTCACTCCTGACATGAAAAAAATAGCCAACCATTCATTTCTACCATGTGAATGAAGAATATCACACATAGGACTTGTGCACTTTTCTTCAGGATCTCTCCCCCCACTTTCCATTTTAATAGCTCAGAATAGGAACCTAGGAGCACCTGCTTCTGACCTTAAACTAACCATAGTTCCCCACAATGTACAAACATTTATGTACAAGCAATAAATGCGGAGAACTGTGGTTTGATTAACCTGTGGTTTCAGAACAAGCCAGAATATGAAATTATCCTAGGTTAACCTGAGTAATGCTAGTTTAAACAAACTACAGTTCCCTGTGATGTGAAAAAATGTGGATTCTTTAAAATAAAATAGTGAAACATGAATAGAATAGAGAAGGAAGAGTTGAGCCCACAATTCAGAGGGCGCTTCCACACAGCCCATTATCCCAGGATCATTCATGTTTTAAAAACGTGAATGTTCCTGGGCCCCTATCTATACACACCCCAGAAAGTGTGTGCTTTCTGGGGTGGGTGCCCAGATCTTCTCCCAGAACTTTCTAGGAGAACACCCGGACACTCTAACGCCCTCCCCAAAAGACCCCAAAAGCAGTGTAAAAAAACAAAAGAACTTACCCGGCCTCCATTAGAGACCTTCCGGAGCTCTGCTGGCTCATACAAATGACATAACCAGAAGAAGCAGGGGGCGGGAGCAAATTTTCCCCTCCCCCCTCTCTACTGCTGTGTCATTTTGGTTTTTACATTGCTTTTGGAGTCTTTTGGGGAGGGAGTTGGTATTCTCACAGTTTTTCAGGCTAATTTAGCTCAGAAAACTGTGGGACTACTGTCTGGACTGCAGTCCAGGCACTAGAAGTAGTGGGTTTATCCTGTGCCTTCCAAGAATTAATTTGCCACAAACCAGGATTTTCCAGGTTTGTGACGAATTATTTCGGGCTTGTCCAGGACATCATCTGGACAGCCCCCTTTTTATTGCAGTAACTCCCACATTAAAGGGGCTGTCCTTGTGCACTCTGAGGCTTACCATGTTTAATTTTCACATCAGAATGCCATGTGAATGAGGCCAACATTTAGCTGAAGTATATGGTCAATCCAACTGATTGGTATTCACTTTTCAATGGCAACTATAAAATAAATAATTTCATAAACCCATGTGTAAAAGGAGCTAAAGAATTGATTCAAATAGGTTTCTCATATAATCCTTTCATATCTGCTAAACTAGAAATGTCCATAACCAAAGACTTTACCATAAACCATGGAAAATAAGATATTCACTTGTGGTATTATTAAATTTCTATATTATTAACAAATCATATAATAGTCTGGTTGGCATTGCAAGGAGGAAGGGCAGCTGTAATCTGTGACTCCATCCCTATATTTGTATCCTGCATTTTTGCCTCATGGTCGCGAATGCAACTCACAGCAATTAGATTCTAATAAATATTACAGTGTAGTTCACAATGATGCTGTAGCAGGGGCTGCATTTATGCAGGCTGGAAGTCACATGCAAACTATTAGCCATTCGTCTTCTGATGTCATCATCAATCATGATATGTATGTAACCAAGGCTAGATCTACACTGCCCTATATCCCAGGAGTTTATCCCAGATTATCTGGCAGTGTAGACTCATTTAATCCAGTTCAAAGCAGATAATTTGGGATCGGATACTGGAATATAGGACAGTGTAGATCCAGCCGTAGTTGTAGAAAGCATGTCAGAATGGAGAGGGATCCTGGAAGAGTTGCTTAAGGAGCTAAATTTGGGTTATCCGTATGCTCATTAAACCTGTGTATGTGTGTGCCTTCAAATCATCTGTTGATTTATGATGAGGGCAAATTCCTTCCTTTGAAATACTGCATTGGTCATCAGTCAGTCAGTCAGTCACGTTTATTGAGTAACCGTCAGGTCATTTAAAATAAAAGCTCCAACAGCAGAGTAGTATACAAAATAAGGATAAAATCAGTACCTAATGTACAAGGCAAACAATGTAACACATTAAAAACTAAACTTATTGCAATTGTCTTGCGTCAACGCATAGGAAGGGAAACTATTAGCATAGGATACTTAGGAGGCCCGGTGATCATTTGATGTGACGCTTATTACCGCTGTACCGCGGGCTGTTCCATGCCGCCTACTGGAACTCATCCCCCGCACAGTTGACTCCAATAGACTCCATATACCGCTGTCTCTTTTTATATGCTTTAAATAGGTAAGCAGCTACCTTATACACCTTTTGAAGGTTAGAGTCTGAGAGGAGGAAGTTAATTTTAAAGGTAGAGGGCCAAAATGTCCTTTTGGATAGTAAATAGCTAAGGTATTTCTCCCTCTCCTCTGCATATATGGGACAGATCAACAAAATGTGGACTAGATCCTCGACTTCTGGTAGGCCGCAGACACAGACTCTGTCCCTATAGGGTGTGGCAGCATATCTGCCGGCCCTCACCATAGACTCGAATTGCTCGAACCTAGCTATAGTTAGGGCAATCCTAAGGTGAGGTAGGAGCGGGCGAGCCAGATATGGGGCAGTAACAAAGTGGTTGGGTTGTTGGGCTAACCAGTGCATGGATTTGACCCTAGCCAAATGGGCTAGGTCATCTTGGGCACATATATCAAGTACCCTCTGCTTCACCCGGTTCATCATTGAAGTCACTCTGATGTTCGACGGATCCACCTGGAGCCCCTGTAGGTTGAGATATGTCATTATGGAGCCCCCCCCATGTTTTCTGAGAGGGAACTCTGAATTGCTCCATCAGGCACAACTTGGGCAGTCTCGCATCTTCTAGATTGTTTACCTTGCACCAGTAGTTAATGGCTCTAATTTTTGCTAGGCCTGAGATTTGGTGTCTGCCTAATTCGGACCTGACTGCCGCTGCAGGAGTGCGATTATTCACCCCCAGAATCCACCTAAAAAAGTTAGTCTGGGTGCGCTCAATAGGGGTGACATTGGTCAGGCCCCAAATTTCTGCGCCATACAACAAGAGAGGCAAAACCTTGGCGGCATAGACTTTGAGAATTGGCAGAAGGGATCCCGGGTAGTGGCGGTTAATTAACCTGGTAAGCTGAGAAAGCCTGAGGTTAGCCTTGATGGAAAGTGCATGCATATGATCCACCCATGACCCGTTAGCAGAGAAGGTGACCCCAAGGAGTATACTTTTAACTTGTTCGATTGCCTCCTGTCCATGAGACCACTTATGCTTCCTGTCTCTCTAGCAAATCTCATCACTTTTGATTTGTTTTTGTTGATTGTCAGGTCATTTGCACTGGCGTATGTGTTGAGTTTCCTCAACGCCCTTCTCAAGCCTACCTGGGAGAAAGCAATGATGACAAGATCATCCTCGTAAAGAAGGGTATTGAGAGGGCGAGGGCCTATGGAGGGAATTCTCATTTAGGAAGTCAGGAAGGTCACTAATAAATAAGTTAAACAATATAGGTGCTAAAATGCAACCTTGTCTGACTCCCTTAGCTATTTTAACTTTGTTGGTGAGCACGCGTTTTGCGCCTGTTCTTATCTGGATGACATTATCGGAGTGGAGGTTCTGAATCAGGGCTAGTAGTCTGCGATCAATCCCCCGGGATTCCAATTTTTCCCAGAGAATGTCTCTGTTAATGCTGTCAAACGCAGCTGAGAAGTCAATAAAGGCTGCGAAGAGTGGTCTGCCCTTATGTAAGGATTGAGTCACTAGGTGATTTAGGACTAAACAGTTGTCCATGGGGGATCTTCCTTTCCTGAACCCTGCAAGCTCTTCCAGCAGTAGGTTGTTAGTAAGGACCCAGGTCTCAATCCTGTCCAAAAGAATTCGGGAGAATATTTTTGCAGTGATATCAATGAGGCTGATAGGACAGTAGTTCTTGGGATCTTTTTTGTTACCTTTTTATGTATCGGGACTATTATTGCCATTTTCCAACCTGTGGGAATGCACAGAGTTTTGACAATGTGCGAGCAAAGTCCCGCCAATAAAGTGGCCCACCACTGTATCCTGTCCTTGAAGAGCTCCCCGGGAAGAAAATCCTCCCCAGGGGCTTTTCCTGGTTTTAATCTCTGGATTATGAGGATGTGAGGGCGATCTGGCTGCGACATCTGTCACCCTATTGATCGCCAGGGTTGATTCGGCTGATCTGGCTGGCTAGGCGGGTGTCCCCTTCCTCCGTCACCGCTCCATGTGCGTCCCTTCCGAAGCTGCGCGCTCGGTGGAAGAGGACGACGTCCCAGGTATAGAAGGAGTGTACCGAGGTCTCCTTTGAAATACAGCCTACAGCACCTGGCATTCATTGGTGGTTTCCCATCCAGGAATGAACCAGGGATGATGCTGCTCAATCCCCAAATTCAGACAGGTTCTAGTGCTGAAATCTCTTAATCCAAACTGCATTTTGTTTGTGTTCTAATGGACTGAAAGATGTTTTAAGGCTGTGTGTGTGTGTGTGTGTGTGTGTGTGTGTGTGTGTGTGCAGGCCCATAGCTGGGGGGAAGGCTTGAGGAGCTTCAGCCCCCCCCCCCCAATTAATTACCATGCATTTATTTGCACATAACTTGAAAAAGAGAAAGATATGAGCTCACTTTAGCCACTACATGTTTGCAGTGTCCCATGACTAATGCCAATAAATATTTTGAATTGCATTGGTCTCAGACCACAGACTAAATATTACTTTAGTGAAGATTAAATCAGCTTGTTTTCTGCTGGTCCAGAGTGTAGAACCCTAAACAATAGAATCAAATCTCAAGAAACGATATCATGAGGTATTCCAAAGTGCAACAGACTACCTTTGGAAATGGCGGACTCTCCTTCATTGTCAGTTTTTAAACAGCTGTCAGCAAGACTTTGGAGTATTATGGGTATTATTATTGTTATTATTATTACCTCTCCGTTGGTGCCCCTTGCCGTGGGGGAGAGGCTTGCGTACCCTAATGAAGTTGTGAGCTATGCCGGCGGTGGCATAATAGTCACCGGTAGGGCCTCCCATGCCAGACAGATCACAACCGAAGGGTCTGACAAAGAGCGACAATGGGCAGGATGGGCTCTCTAGCCTTTTGGCAACCATCCTAAGAGAAGGAAAACTCTAATTTCAAACCCGGGCAGATGGTCTAACTCTGTAAGGTCAACCATCTAGAGAAGAAAACTCAAATCAAACCTATGACCTGAGGACCTTGCTGCCACTGTCCAGGCTTGCAAGGCCCCGGCAGACAAACCTTTGGTTTAAAGGGCAAGGCCAGTTCTGTGCATGCTGTGCTCAACCAGAAAAATCCGTTGCACAAGCTCGAAGGACACACTCAACTTCCGAAAAAGCCCTGTAGTGATAGACGAAGGACGAAACAGCAGGTGTAAAGATGCACTGGAAGCCGCAGACCCAACCCTGCATGCAGGTGGTTCAGGACTTTGGTCGCTTGAGACTGACCCGGGAGATGACAGTCTTGTTCGGCAGCAACCTGAATGACCAAGCATTATTATTATGTTTCCTGCTTTCTCTCTCTAAAAAAGAGGCTCAGTGCAATTCATTGGCAAGAAATTGAAGTAGATTGGGGGCCAGTTCTGCAATTCTATGATTCTGTAACTTTATAAATCAATTTTCTGTATATGTATTCCAATAACAAAATCATTTTTATACATAAGTAAAAAAAATACACTGAGTTTCCTGGGACATGCTCTCTAATAAATGTATTAAAGGATTGCAAGGTAAATTATCTGATATTGGAAACTATGTAGGGTTAGTACTTAGATGGGAAGACCAAATACTTAAGGCTGTATTTTAGAAGAAGGAACTAGAACAACCACTGAATGCTCCTTTCCTAGGAAAGAAAACATTTAATAAATGCATAATCAACATTGCAATAAGGACTAACTGTAGTTTTAATAAGTTAATTTCCATAGAACCCAAGTTTTAGAGAGATCTTCTGTAAAATGTAAGCATAAAGCATTGGGGAGAAAAGAGAGTGCCCGGTAATTGCAACATAAGTAAGATGCCCAGAATGAATAAAAATGTGTCTCTTTCTAATCAACTAATAGCAAATGTTATCCTTCATCGCATGGGAAAAAGACTCCATGTACAGAAAACATGTACATCTGGGCTAAATAACCTATTCCAGTTTAAAGGCTGAGGTAGAACTTTGCTACTGCACCCCATGGTTTCCACGAGCTCCCTTTTAGCCAAAATGAAGATTTGAAATAGCTTTGGATATTAAAATAGACCAGACTAAGAATGCATTTTCCCCTTCTTAATCAAGTACAAGGCAAATTTCCAACACTGTCTAAACAATCATACAAAGAATCTAGCTCTCTATTAATGGTAACTTTTATTAAGCTATTAAGACCCAGGAGAAAGGCTGCATAAGCTGATGTACCCCATAAAGAGACAAGTGATGTTTTATTTAATGTGATAATTAAAACTTTTACAAGAAGCTCCCCAGGCTTGTATTATAATAGCCAGGCTTCATTTGAATTCCCAAAACAGCAGGTTTAGTAAGTGTCCAGGAGATGAATTTTTAATATATGCAATTAAAATTTTAAGCAAATCCAAAGGTGGAGTCTTTCTTCATAATCTGAATCCAGTTCTCAGGAGAGATGGTCCTGTATCCATAGATTTCTAAATAGTTATAGAAAGTACTACCTATAAAAGGGTAGTACTGCTCTCTGAGTACTGACTGTGATTCTGCATAATTACAGAGAAAGAATTACAAAACTCCACTTTATGTATCTGTACTCCAAGAAGCAATACAATTACAAGCCCAAGAACATATTGTTGATTTACTTCAAAGTATGCAGAATATATTAATGAACACAAGAGAGCAATAAAGCAGGTGTGCCCTGTCTTTCAGGGAAATATGACCATCAGTGAATAGCAGGTCACCAGGCTCTTGTAAGACTGGAAACTTGAAAGGTTTTTCAAAGAATAAAGTTTGATGAAATAAGTCTTATGGGACAGAATTACCCACTACGAATTGGACTGCTTAATCTCACCATTTGGTTCAAAAAAGCTTTGGGGGTCTACCTACAGAGATGAATGCAAAATTGTGGAAGATCCGAAAGAAGCTTTGATGTTTTTATACATCTTAGGGATTTATATTTTGCTTCATGTAAAGCCGTTTCTCCACTAAGCAGTTACACTGGTAGGCCACAGATAAGTTAAATAGTTACACTGAATCTAAATCTAGGAAAAACTCACGTATTTATCAGCATTAGAAGGCAAAGGCAAAAACAAGTTGACTCACCCCTTTGCCATTATTTATTATTATCACTTACAGTATTTATACCCCACCTTTCTCATCCTGGAAGGGACTCAGAGTGGCTTTACAGAACATACATACAACAAACATTCAATGTTGGTTGTACAATAAACAAGGACACACAACACAAAAAACACACAACAACCAGCCCTGCAATTATTGGCCATAGATTAAGCATGGGAAAATTACTCTACCATGGCTAGCCATGACATGGCTCAAAACATTTTGCTTCCTTGAAATGATAGGCAAAGTGGTCTTCTTCCAGTGTGCAAAAACCAGATGCATTGTCAGCGAATCCTGCTTCAGTGCTACTGATCAGAAACCATTCTTCAGTCTACCAGGCTATTTTTGGGTGATCAAGGTCCAAGTTGTATGATAAAACCGAACAGCTATAGATTTCAGGAGGACAAGCCAAAAGCCGATCAGTTCCAGCCAACATATAATCACTCTGGCTAATAGCAATGGTTTTAGCTGGGAGATATAGAGACTTTGGAGTGGGCTGGAGGATGCACTTCTATATATCCCTCCGGGTTATACACATGAACAAGTTTACAGAAAGGAAGAAGAATGAAAATTATCTCAATCCTACCCTCTTTCTTTCTCTGTTTCTGCTATAACGCAGTCCTAAACCTATATTATTAGCCACAAAAGAGGGAAATTGATGAATTCTAATTTTACTAATACCACTTCTAACTGTACCACTACAACCTCTGTGGAGATGAATGTAAATGTTTGTTAACACCTCATTGAAAAAGAAAGTGTGGCCTGAATTGAGTAATCTGAGTTGACTTTCAGTCATGGTTCTGCGTGTTTTTCAAACCTCCCTATGTATCCTATCGCTTGTAAATCAGAATCAGTAAAAGAGAGCTCTACATCATTCATCTTTTGTTAGACCTTATTACCCATCAAAATATGTGTGTGAACACACACAAAATAAAAGGGCCCTGAACCCTCTTCCTTGTGAATGGAGGTGACACACTAATTATTACTGGCATGCAATGCATTTTTGAAACCCAATCTCTTGACCAATAGTCTGACTCACTCCTTCTTTTTAATTTCCAAGATGATTAAATGGCTTTGTGTTTGTTTTTTAAATATGCTGCTTCCTTGCCAAAATTTGTTTAAGGATTAAGCAACCTAATAATTTAAATCAGTTTTTCCCAGCTCAGACTTGGCTTCCTTTAGCCATCTGCAACTGCATGGAAGAGCTGATCTTAATTTGAGCCGGGATTAAGCACGACTACTTCATGAGAGCCAGTATTCTGTGGGAAGGCTCAACCCTGAGATCTGTGAAACACTGAAGCCCCCTGAGCATGCATTAGAATGCGTAACTAAACCCTGTCTAGAATTACCGCAAAGCTTGCCAAATCAGATTGTATAACTTTCAGGCAATCTCAAATGCTAGCAGTACTTACTTTGGAAAGTGTGGGGCTTAGAATAGCACCACATACACATATATACACACTCACGTGTGGCACAAACCAAATAAACACACCCAGAGGCAAAGCTTTCCACACCAGGTGAAGCTATTCCTGGCATGGAAAGATGTCTAAATAAAAAGAAGTATGTTTTCACGCAGTGTACAATTGAACTTTTAAATTTATTTAACATAAAATGTCATGACATCTGTCAGGTTCCATAGCTTTAAAAGAAGATCGGATGTGCTAGTGGAGGACAGATATCAGATGACATACCCTCCAACTATCTCAAGTGTGACAGGAACACTCCTGTTTAATCCACTATTGTCCACTTTTCAGTTGCTTTTAAGATGTTTCAGCTTTGCTTTCTTCCTCCACTATTCCCCCTTGTCCTCGCCTTATTTCAATTGCTGTAGACTGAGCTCAAAGCATAATACAGTGTATACACAATTAGCTCAGTGGAAAGGGAGCAACCGAGAGTGCAAAATCTTGCCTTTCGCCATAGGATCAAGCAAAAGGAAATTGCTGCAGCCTCTCCCAGGAAAGCAGGGTTTGGCCTAACGGGTGCTTCTCCAAGGAGGGAGAAAAGGATATGGTAATATTTTGATGCATGAGGATGAATGCATGTACATGTGTGTTGGTGACTGAAAATGTAACTCCTTTTGTTTGTTTGTTAGCCATGTAATTGTGAATCCAGTGTAGTTGCATAGAATCTGTATATCTGTGTACCTATGCTTTAAAGTTATTGAAAAGTCATTCATGACAAATTGGTGACGAACGTGGGAACTTCTTTTCCAGTTTAGGAAAGTTATTCGTAACGGTATGTTCTTGCTCATTAATAACTTTTGTCATCTTGACTACACTCTGAGATTGCATGTTCCAGCTTTCAACTGTGCCATGTGGAGTTTATGTGATGGTCATCTATTACTTTTGCTATCAGAAGCAAAATGCATGAAAGTGTTGGGAAATATGGACAAGAGGGTGTCATTGCTGTCCTGCTTGTGGGCTTACTGAAGGCAACTAGATGGCCACTACCAGCACTTAGATAGGCTACTGGCCTGAGTTGGTAGAGGTCTTCTTGCATTCTTACAAGTCAATAAAAGTGAGAAAACAGCAAATAAGAAATTAGTGGCTTGTGAAATGTGGAGTCTAATTTCAGTAATGATATATATTTAAAAATAATCCTCCAATACCTAGATAATGGTAGACCTCAGGATGCTGGCTGAGCTGCTGAGATAAATTGCAACTTTCTGTTGTGTATTCTTCTTGCATCTTCTATCATTGTGAGAGCCAGGGTGGCAATTAAACCAAATTGCTGGATTGCACCTTTGAAAATCCAGATTGTAGTTCCCACTGAACCAGGAAACTCACCAAATGGCCTTGGACCAGTCATGTTCTCTTTTTTTCTCAACTTCACCTTACTCACAAGGCTGAAAAACTTTGGAATTTGCAAATATTGGATACAAACCTTAAGAGAATGTAATTTTTTTTGTAGGAATAGAAATATGTAGGTGAAGGGAACAAGCATGACAAAACCACATCTTAGACTCATTAGACAGGGTCTAGAAATATAACTATACAAAAAAGATGAATTCACTGTAATTCTTGCTCAGGCAACCCCCCCCCCCCCCCTATAACACCACCACCAGTATCCCAGACATATGCTCCACGTGCTCCACAATCATCCCTTAAGCCAGAGCTTCATTAGTTTGTGAAGGCAGTGACTTGAGGCATTGTTCCTGAACATGTTCTGGGAAGCTTGATAAATGGAAGCAATTAGTCCATCCGATGTCAGATTCCCCATTTGCTGTGTAAATCACAAGGTAGACTCTTGGTCTCAAGAACAGTAAATCACTGAGAAGAATCACACCTCCCTGTGAAGTTCAGCTTTATGGATGCTGTTCAAAGCAAACCTTATGTCAAGAGAAATGACTACAACTTGTTTGTATTGTCCTTCGTAGTCTCTGAGGAGTTAACCTTCTGGTAACCAAACCGCTTATTTTCTTGATCAGGGCCACCAATCCCAGCTGCTCTCTAACATTTATCACAGCACATCACTTTCAACATTAAACACATCTCGTTATTTAGTGGCCTTTAAGCTAGTCATAAAAATGATTCTCTACCATTTAACCAAAATGTTTGCTCAAATAAATAGAAATGTAAACACACAAAATTCAGCAGCTGATAGGCAGCTTCATTCCTTTTGTCCCATGCAAGTAAGTGTGTGTGTGAGAGAGAGAGAGACAGAGAGACAGACAGACAGACAGACAGACAGACAGACAGAGAGACAGAGACTGAGATGGAGATGGAGACAGAAAAAAAGAGGAACTGGGAGAATGTTGTCATAAATTAAAGAAATAGACATTTGACTGTTTCATCCCCAATCCCCCCAATTTCTGTTTTTCTCCTTGCTTCAGAAAAGCAAATATAACTCTGGCAGTTCCCAAATTACATACAGATATCCGACTTACAAACAACTCATTGTTAAGAATGGAGAAACAACAGGAAGTGGGAGACATCTACCCTGGCCCCAGAACCATGATTTCAATTTTTTTCTGAAGGCCAAGAGGGATGGGGTCGACCTTATCTCAATTAGAGTGCGTTCCATATCCCACTGAAGCTTTATCGCCAATCCTTGTGTTGACAACAAGCCACATTTTCCAAAATCCAATTCTCACGGGGACAGAAAGTGGCGCAAATCTTCTGAACAAGACCTCAGACAGCAAAACAAACACCACAGGGGTCTTAACCCTTCCCTATGCTATCAAAAGCCTGGAGTTACACTTTAAAATGTACCTGTTCTGACTTACATACAAATTCAACTTAAGAACAAAGTTAGAGAACCTATCTTGTTCATAACTTGGGGACTGCCTATACAATGGGCCTGCTGCATTCTGTATTCACAGAGGTTCGACTCCAGGACCTAACTTGTATACCAAAACAAAAGCAGACAGTTGTGATCCATATTATTACTACTATTTACTAATTTGAGGCATATTGATTTGCAGACACTGAAAATCACAGATCCAGATCCCAAAGAACCAGAGAGCCTTCACCATTCACATGAATATTTGCACATTCCAAAGTGTTTCTGGACTTATTACTTCTCAGCCTTTTTACTAAAATCAAGTATAATAGCTGTTCTGGTCAGGAAATGATTTGCCATGTTTTTATGTGAGAGAAACTTATGATTCAGCCAGGAAAAATGAATAGCAAATATATTTTCTATCTTTAATAAACTTGTTCTGAATGTGATGAAACAAATTTGAATTTCCCCCCAAAAAAATCATCTAAAGGATTCTTCTGTGATGGAAGTTTTGCAAGATTAGGCAAAGTGAATTTCTAAACTTGGAGATGAAATAGACTTTAACCATTAATTAAGCTTCCCCACTGGGAAATTAGCAGGATTATAGAGCCTGCAAAGATGACAAGACCAAGTAAGCCTGCAACTGCTTTTTCATAACTGGAACTACCTGTATTTGTGGTTGAAACTGGATTCAAATTAACACTTCATTTGACTTTTTAAACTTTCACTGGTGAGGCTCCTAAAAAGTTGTCAGTAGGGATTCAGTAGGTTATCTTGTGATGCCATTGTGGCTTCAGACAGCTAGGAAAAATCATAGCTGGACAAAAGTCAGCATGATTGTCCCTTTTGCACCGCCTGCTTTCATTTGACTCCTTCACCTCGTCAGCTGCAAAGTCAAATATTCATGGACTGGGAGCTGTCAGCTGTAGGAGTAGAGTTAGGTAGGTGGTTGAATCGTAGATGGAATTTTAGCACCATGCAATCACATAGCTGTTGAAGGATATGGGGCACATCTGCTTCTCTCCATCTGTCAGGATCTATCCTGTGTGAGGAAGCGTTGGCAGTTAATTCATGAGTGTTTCAAAAAGGTTCTCAAACTTTTTAGGACTCCTAAGCCCAAATAAGTAGAGTATTTCCTTCTCCCCCCAAGATGTTTTCAGTGTTTGTCTCTTGGAAATTCTTGTTGTTTGACTGGATGAATGACAGTTTGATCAAGATATTGGAAAGGTTCTAAATTTAAAATATAGCATGTCACAGAGTGAGATCAGTACACATGCACAGAGAAAATTAAAACTTCTCCTGCTAATCAATTTTCTTATTTTTCTCCAAGTTCATCCCATACTGTCTAACACACATACCTAGTGACTAAAGCCCATTCAAGAAACTCTTAAGTGTTGCCAATGGACAGGCATGTAGCCAGGGGGGAGGCTAAGAGGGTTTCAGCCCCGACATTCGCAGGGTGGTCCACGAGCAGGCCTTACTGGTACATTATTTAAACTGTTATGTTTATTCATATCATGATCTGATCACCATGATCATTATATCCCACATTAATGGGGTAATTGGGATAACAATACAAAAGGTTTGCTAGGTTAGACCCTCTTCCACCAGTCTCAGAACCAAACTCAGCCCCCGAATCAAAATCCTGGCTCCGGCCCTGCCAATGGATGACTACCATCCTTTCTTTCATCCCCTTGCCTGCAGGGCAACCATTTTAAAATTCACAAATGGCTGATAGGGAAGGTTTAGGTGGTATGATAAGAAAAGGGTTGGTTTTTATGCCATGTGGACTACTGAAAAAATAAAATTCAAACTCCAAAGCATTTTGATTTTCATAAATATGCATTCTTTTATGTTATATACTGCAGATAAGTGTTGTAGTTTATTTAAAGGGGAAATAGTTGTACCTAGAAGTTTCCAGGAGCACCAGCTTTGTTTTGGTGTGAAAAAGATCCATCTGGAAATTCCGGAAGGTTTGAAGTCCACAAAATTATAAGGGAAGGGGAAGCAACCCCCAGAGCCATATTCTACAACTTTCCCAGTTTAACTCTTAAAGGATGGGATACTTTGCAGTACCTGAGGTAGGGTTAAAGGGATAAAAAGAACATCCACCATCCTCTCAGATCTCTAGTATGTCACCGGAGCCTCTCTGCTAGAGGCAGAAAGGAAAGGCCAGCCATGACCAGGTGAAGAACAACCCATTTTTTTCTCTATAGCCAGGATGACCCATAGTCCCTGCTGCATGGTTATTTGTGAGGAGCTTAAGTCCTGCCATGTTTTCTTGAGGCATGTTATAATTGTATTTTCTGTCAATTTGTGTACTTGCTTATATATTTACCTTTACATATGGTGGGTAGGTATTGCCATGCTTTTAAACATGCGGATAATGCATGCTTTAGTAGAAGCTTATGGGGAACACTCTCATTAGCTAAGAACATTTATCTAGGTTTGGCAGATTTATTATACAGCTGCGAGAATCTGGTGCAGTCTTAAGGTTGTTCTCATGAGAGACCAGGATGAAGGGTGGACTAAAGGATGTTATGATTTATAGGCGATAGGGGAGAAGCCCACGCAAGAGGTATTGAAGCTGTATCTTGACAAATGGGGTGAAAGCCCATATATTATTTGAATTGTGTTACCTATTAATGTATGGTGCAGTTACTATCTGTCAGATCTGACAAATCCATAGTAAAATCTTCTGCTTGGTTATCTGAAATAAGTTTCTACATTAGAGTGGGAAGAGACAAAAGCTTAGTCCATCCTAGGAGAACCTAAAATAAGCACAGAAACCCTCTACTCTCTCCACCATAATGCCTCTTTTGGCCTTTTCAAATCCCTAGGCAGTGAAATGGCAGCAGCAACCAGGGATAGATGACTCCCTGAGGTGGTATTGGTGCTTTCTTTTCTCTGTGGCATGACCTTTGACACGTCCACAGATCTTATCAAAATTCATAATCTTGGCCCCAAAATGTATTTGTGAGGTCAACTTATATGTATAGCAAATGTCTTGCCTGACTTACAGGGCAAGGGCCGTTGCAGTGGTGGGCATCTTCCCACCGGCCATGTGCATCCAGGGGGCTTCTTCTTTCCAGAAGCCCCCTGCACGATGGGAGAGCTTCCTGCCACTTGGCTGGCTGGCCAATCAGCAGCGGGACCCACTGTACCTCTGGATTGGCCAGGGCAGGCTTTCTGCCTCGCCCAGCAGCCTCTTTAAGACTGCTCTAGGCCCGAGCAGGCACCATGTCTGGCTCAGCTGTCCCATCCCACCCACCCTGCATGCTTGTTTTGTGTTGGTTATTGTTAGTTTGTCACAACTTTAGGTTGCCATGTGACATGGGCCCTGGATCTGTCTCTCTTTCCCCCCTGGTTGAAGCGGGGGAACGTCCGGTGGTTACCAGGAGTGCTGAGTTAACATCAGCTTGGCATTGTGACAGCAGCACCCTGGTGTATTTAGCGATATCGGTCAGCAGTGGGCTGCGTGAACATGATCCAGGACCCATGCATGCCTGCCAACCCTTGTTCCTGTAATAAAAAAAACAAGTTGTGGCCATTTTCTCTCCAACTCTGTGTTTGAGTTGTCTTTGGTTCTGTTGGTGGGAGAGGTGTCACCCATGCACACACAATTCTGTTTTTAACCTTTTATTGTCTGGATTTAGCTTTCTCCTGTTTTAGCATTTTTATTAGCTGTCTTGAATCTCATGCTGGGAGACTCATCGTCATCACCATCACCATCATCACCATCATCATCGTGTCTTTGCACACTCAATGGGGTGTAAGCAACACTGATCAAAGCTACATCAGCAGCAGATTAACCCAAAACCAAAAGCAGAAAAAGGATAAGTTGACCTCATATCTTGTTTGAGAGATAACAGATGATAGTCTCTAGACTGCTAGTTTCATCTTACCTCAACAGCTAAAGCACCGTCCCGCCACCCAAACACACCTTTTATACCCGAACCCCCCTTCCCTTGCCCATGCAATGTCCAGGCAGGGTTGCACCATATCCGGGTGATTCAGCAAGTCCCATAGTCCAAAGGGATGTGACCTCATCAGTCTCTGAGTCAGCACTAATAGTCCATTGTCCAATGTCCAAGTCCAGAAGAGGTTACCTCACTTCCCCTGGAGGCACCTGGAAGTTACATCACTCCCAGACTGACTCAGCATGTCCTTCAGTAACTAGGGCAAAGGTCCCAGAGAACTGGGACAAAGGTCAGCCACCTCATGGCAGGCTGGAAACCTGAACTTCTTCCAAGCTCAGATTTCCCAGATCTGACAAGTGGTATATAATTTTGTGGAGTGGGGAGACTATGGAAAAGACACATCACTATTTGCCAACACAGAAGACTAACAGAGAGGGAGGTACTGAGGAAGAACAGATAAGGGATGATATCTTCTACTTGAGGCAATGGCTGATTCCGACTAATTGAAGGACCGGACCTGTTCAACTCTTTTGTTATGTTGGTATTTTTTTCAAGCAAGACACAGGCCAAAATTGGATCCTTCTGATTTATAACTAGATTTTAAAAAAACATTTTCAACATCCCAGAGTGCTCAACATGGTCCCAGTTCAACATGCCATGTTATTAAAAGGGGATTTGCTAAACAACTGATGATTAAGAAAACAAATCTCCTAAGTAACAAGGAAAGAAACACCTATGTTATCTCAAGTTACATAAACAAGACAGCAATGGGTGTTCTATATATTTAAATTCTGATCAAGAGCTGTGAGCTCTGGCTAATCAGTGCATGGTGGCAGCTGCCTCTTTACAGTTCCTAAGCCATAAAATTCTCGCATAAAGAATGTTGTTAGTACACCTAGAGATAGCAAATCATTTTGAGGTGTTCAAGCAGGTGAAGATTTACTACATGCAAACACAACTGTGGATTAACTATTCCCTGAGGTGATGGAAACAAGAGACAAGTTCCTCTGCTGAAAATTTCATTAAAAAATTATCCCATAAATATTCGGCTAACTGTAGACTAAATGTACAATATCCCATGAATTTGTGTTGTAGCTAAAACTGACGTCTTCCATCCATTATAATGAAATAAATAGATTTCTGTTTAAAATGCAGTTAGAATGTATGCAAATCAATGCAAATTGGAGCCCCATGTGGTGCAATGGGTTAAACCCTTGTGTCAGTAGGACTGTTGACTGACAGGTCAGTGGTTTGAATCCAGGGAGAATGGGTTGAGCTCCCTCTGTCAGCTCCAGCTCCCCATGCGGGGAAATGAGAAAAGCCTCGCACAAGGATGGTAAAACATCCGGGCCTTCCCTGGGCAACATCCTTGCAGACAACCAATTCTCTCACACCAGAAGTGACTTGCAGTTTCTCAAGTCACTCCTGACACACACAAAAAAGTCATTTGTTCTCCATTAACTAAAGTGGTTCTTTTTTTATGAATAATGAGTAAGTACTAGCTACCCTGGCAGTGTTTCTCATAATGAACACTATGGCAATGTTTCTCATATTCCGAGGTAATGGGAGACCCTCAAGAAAAAGATTTGCCAGCTTCATTATTAGTTATTGGACAGTTACTCAGCAGAATGTCTAAAAGTAAGCCAATCAGCAGAGAGAAGAGTGTCAAACCACAGCTTTGCTATGCAGCTGACTTGATTCTGCTCCGACATTCCCAAGTGCCATGGAGGACATAATGACCACTTTCTGGGAACTCATTCAGAAACATTTCTGAAGCAGCTTTGGGAGGTGCAGGAAAAACTCCATGGGAAATTGATCCTTGGCACTCTGGAGCATTTGCAAACCTCCATATTCTTAAGATCTCACTATAACATTAAGAAGAATATTCTGGAGGTGCCCAGAGGGCAAATATTTCAAATATCTCCAGTGAAATCGTTCATGGTATCTTTGTGGCATCTGGGAGCCTTTCCATGTCTGTAAGCCACTTTGAGTCCCCTGTGAGGTGAGAAATGCGAGGTATAAATGAAGTAAGTAAATAATAAAATAAATAAATAAGTGCATAAGGGTGGCAACCAAATCACACAGATTACTCCCCCACCCCACACCCCGGTGCTGTTTTGCCAATCTGTCGCGAAACAGCAGGGATTCAGGGTGATTCTGTTACCCTGCATGCCACATGCCACTCCTGAGCAGCGACACTTTCCCCCATCGAATGGGGTAAGTGGTGCCTAAATGGCACTGAAGTGGAGCCAGCACAATAACGATGCTTCCACTCCAGTTAGTAGGCAGGGGTTCTACAGCAACTCCAGTGACATTGTGCGATGAGCAGTATGCCCATCCATTGCTGGGCTGTCCCGTTAATGTCCTTTTCTTGTTGTTTATTTGTTCAGTCACTTCCAACTCTTTGTGACCTCATGGACCAGCCCACTGCACATTGCTTCTTATCCTAGGATGTCCTAGGATGCTAAAAAAGGTAAGTGTGATGAGGTCCTAAATGTATTGTCTTCAGAATCTGGCTAGCATAAATAGCAGGGAAATTTCCATTCCTAGGGGTAGAGCTCTCTCACTTCTTATTCTTTCACCCCTATTCTTAACTATGAGTTATTTGTAAGTTGGGTACTTGTAACTCGGGGATTGCTTATATAGTCTTGTAAGTCTTTAACTTAGCTTAATTACATTACTTAACTAGGGGATTTACACTATATATTTCTCTTATGTACAGATGGACAACTTGGACTTACCAGATGATTTTGGACTAAAATTCCAATAATTTCTCACCATTAACTTTTCTAGCTAGGACAGATGGGAGTTATAAGCTATAGACATCTGGAAGACCTCTGTGCACCACTGTCTTACATGAAAATATGTTATTGCCTAGTAAATAACTATGTGCAGTCTTTATGTCATGTCCCATTCCATATTACTAGCAAAATTCCCATTGGCTTTCAAAGCTGTCCAGATTTGCTCCCACCATATGTCAGGACAACACAATAGACCTCATTTTTTAAAATCTGCACACCCTGTTGCCATTTTTTCCTCTATGTTGATAGGCAGTAACCTTGTCAACATGCCTTTTGCATTTTACTAATGGTGCTTGATTTCTAAAGCTACATATGTAAAAACCACAGGAGTTGGACTAGAAAATAAAAATATAAAAAAGCCTCCTTATTTTGATATAGTCAAATCAAAACCATTTTTACAAATGACTGGCAGATGTTTGCATTTTGTTTATACTATCAGATACGCTCCTTGTCAGAGTTGGTACTTTTCCGTGGATATCATTTGTTTAGACTAGGAGATGTTTTGAGAGAGAGAATATTTTCTAAATGGGTCTGTTAAAAAGAAAATCCAGCCTTGCCGTGCCTGATGATTTGCAAATGCTTTGCAGTGCATCCAATTTTCTTTTTGGAATAATGCCATTATAGACATTCTATACAATGCTGAAGGCCAGTATTTAATATTAGGAACATGTAAAACCCGCAGGTAGAATTCTGCTTCTTGGCCTCACTCAAAGGATTGCCACAGAAAATCCATCCTTTTATTCAGATTTCAGTGGGTTTGCTTTGCTGGCACCCCTGTAATATTACAAAGCCATCCTGATTTCATTACAGGCCCTAGAAACTCTGTACATGTGTAGAGTAGTCTTTTGAACTGTATTGTAGGTGTGTGCATAAGCTGAAGTTGAAGCACAGAAGGATAAGCAGATGTTGCTTGTGTTTGGAAAGTGTGACTACAGCCTGTTGTAGAAAGAAGTATACTCTGTTTTAAAGAAGATAAAGCATGAAGTTTGCGGAAACTCCTGGATCCAGCTTTGCCTCTGGTGACTTTCTGTGCCTTTTTCTAATTCCGGCTTTTAATTTATTCCTAGATAAGGAGAGTCTGGATGCAGTGGTTTATAACGTGGTTACCTCTCAATTGGACTGCTGCAACACATTGTACATAGGGCTGCCCTCAAAGATGACTTAGAAACCTCAACTAATGCATAATGCACTTGATAGAATGTTAAAGGGCATAACCAAATGGCATCATAACACCAAACAAAGGGGAGATTTCTGAATTGCTTCTAGATGTAATCCATGGTACTTTCTGTGTCATTTGAATTATACCATGTGTTGATGTTTCTTCAATGTACCCTAAAGAACAGCTTTTTGTACCAGCCTTAAAATCCCCAGGAAATGCTTTTCTTCATGTGCCTTATCTTTGTACTTGCATGTTTATGTTTTTGAGCCATGGTGACTCCCCCAAGATTCATAGTTCACAAAGAGACTACCAAATATAGTCTCTTTGTGAGGCAGAGGGTCTGCCACCTCCTCACAGAAACAGGGTCTTAGACTATGTGCATCTATTAACTCTTTTTAAACTAATGGCCAACTCCTTGATTACCTAAGATCAACATCTCAGGAAACAAAGGTGAGTTCTGCACCTTTGTTTCCTGAGTTTCCAGAGTTCCATACTGAATATCTGAGCTAATCAAAAGCTCATCAGCACGTCTGCGCCATTGTTTCCTCATGGGCTGCGCCTTCCCAAAGGGCATCTCTAAGCTGATTGGTCCCTGACCCTCTCCAATGCCTAGCTGCCATTCTCCTCACCAAGGGAATCCCTATCTGGGGGTGGTGAAGTCAATGAGGCTCCTAGCCAATCCCAGTGCAGATCATGGTCAGGTTCTTTTCCAGCCAATCAGGGGAGGGAACTGGAGATTTGAATGGTTGTCAGATCTGTGTAAGATGTCTTGCATTTATCTGTATGCCTATGTTTGTGCTTTATCAAACAAATGACTTGTACTTGTATCCTTTTGGTCAAATTGTATTAAACCTCTGTGGCTTGTCTTCAACCTGGTGAGTTGGTATCTCTGTCCCGACCAATCTGGTTTAGCATACACTCAACAGACACAGACGCTCTATCCATGGTCCTAGCTAAATCACTACATTTATACAGATGAATATTGAGGACATCACAAGCTGGCCGGAAGATAAAGTATTTTAGTGCATGTCAGCAGCTGATAACACTCAAAATTATTAAGTAACTATAATTATTCTTTTAGATACTTTAAAGAAAGGAGAAAGTAAAAAAGCTGCTCCTTACAGGACCCTGTTGCAGCTGCAGTATTCATGCCTCAAACTACATTGAACAAAACCTTGCTAGGTTTCTAAGCATAGGAAGCAATGCAAGGAATTTCAACCTTAGAAATCCAATCTAGCCCCTATTTATTATTATTATTATTATTATTTATTACCCACCCTTCTCTACCCCCGAAGGGGGACACATGGCAGCTAACAACAGGCAGTGATTCGATGCCACGTATACAATCAATAAAACAACAATATACCATAAATAATACATTGAACAAATTAAAAATAAATTAAAAATATAAAGTTAAAAGTGCACATAGTCCGAGTTCTGTAATTGCAGTTTGTCCAAAGCCAGTCCACAGTCCATTTTCATAACACTGTCATCATTTTGTTGTCCACCTGCTACCCATTATCTAACCAAATGCCAGGTCCCATAGCCACGTCTTCAACTTTTTCCTAAAGGAAAGGAGGGAAGAGGTTAACCTAATTTTGCTGGGGAGAGAGTTCCACAGACGAGGAGCCACCACCGAGAAGGCCCTGTCCCTCGTCCCCACCAAAAGTATTTGCGACAAAGAGCTTTGAGATTCCTCAGAGGGGCACAAGAACATTTTCATGGCACCAATTTGTGGGTGTTTTTTTACAGCTTTTGTAAAGTGTTATCTTTAACCTTTACAAAATGAGAAAACATTATTTTGACTAGAAATGATGTTTTCCCAACTTTGCACCAAAGAGAAAACAAATTTTCTGTTCTCCATGTCTGTTTTTAATACCTTAGAAAGCATACGTATAAAGCATGGGAATTGTAGTCTAGCCAAATGAAATAGTTTATACTGTCTTTCAGAAAAGAGTCTAGGCAGGTGTACCAAAGCAACTTAAAGCAGAAGGGCTCAAGAACATATAACTATGTTCAACAAGTGACTTGAATGCAATGTGCATGTGTGTATAAATTTCAAGTCTGTGCTCTCACTCTGAGATTCCTCTCACCCTAATGACAGCAGAAGGTGGTCCAGACACTGAGATTCAAGGCAAGACCCTAAAAGTTGCAAGCGAAAAATATACTGGTATGTTTTAGCTCTACTCTTTTGCCTTTAGCGCTATCCACCACTGGAGCATGGACCCCAAAAAACATACCAGTATCTCAAATTGAATTTAGTGGAGGAGATGATCTCATCGCTGTAGGGTGCTGTTACTGATCTTGATGCAGTGCAGAACTAACAATCTCTCTGACCTCTGCCATGGCCTTCAGAAATTTTCTTTAATATCACCTGATTCCTCCTCCTTGAAGATATTTCAGCCTCAGAAAAGGCTCTGACGCCCAAGCAAGCTGCTTTACTGGCCAGCAATTCACAATTTAGTACAACAGACTGTACTGTGCCAGAAATAGGCAGAGGACAGGTGCATCACATTAATGTGCCCACATCATAATGATTACAAATGACCAAGGAGAGGAAATCAAAGGAAGCCAAATGCAAAGTTGGAATGAGTGGAACATCTGACTGCCTATTATTATTATTATTATTTACATAACAAGATTAGTAGAAAACAAACAGTATCACTATGCTGGCTTTTGTACTGGATCACACGTTGAACAATCCCCAAGTGTCTAGAACTATGTGATGTATCAGTGAATAATGCATCCAGATCCTATTATTATCATTATCATTATCATTGTATCCATATCCACCTTCTTCCCAGAATTGAGACTCGAGGCAGGTTACAGTTTAAAAGAGTGGCACAATAATATAAGAAATAATATAAGTGAAGTAAAGTTAGGGGGCCATGTTGGCAACATTTAAAAGAGAGAGAAGAAATATTTATTTATTTAATTAAAAATTTTGTACCCCAACCTTCTCACCTCCAGGGAGCAACTCAGACCAGCTTACAGCAAAATTCAATGCCATACAAATTTAAAACAACTTAAAACAGCATATTAAAATACATAAAAACAAAGATACATAAAACTGCATTGCCATTAAAACCACATTCAACTTGGTCTATAAAAGTGGTCACCCATTTCAGATTGAAATCAATCTCAGCTTATTCTGGGAAGGCCTTGTTCCATATCCAAGTCTTCACTCGCCTCCTGAAGGACAACAGAGAGGGGGCAGATCTAACATCAGTTGGGAGGGAGTTCCACAGCCGAGCGGCTACAACAGAGAAGGCCCTGTCTCTCGTCCCCACCAGACGTGCTTGCGAAGATGGCGGGATTGAGAGCAGGGCCTCTCTGGAGGATCTTAATGTTCTTGATGATTCATAGGGGAGAATTCGTTCGGACAAGTAAACTGGGCCAGAACCATATAGGGTTTTGTAGGTTAAAACCAGCACTTTGAATTGTGCTCAGAAACTAACTGGCAGCCAGTGGAGCTGGCGCAACAAGGGAGTTTTATGCTCCCTGTACCCCGCTCCTGTTAGTAACCTGGCTGCCGAGCGTTGGACTAATTGCAGTTTCCAAACAGTCTTCAGAGGCAACCCCACGTAGAGAGCATTGCAGTAGTCTATTCGAGATGTAACCAGAGAATGGACTACCGTGGCCAAGTCAGACTTCCCAAGGTACAGGCGCAGCTGGCGCACAAGCTTTAACTGTGCAAAAGCTCTCCCGGCCACCACCGGGAGAGCTATAATTCCCCTCACTACCACCACTCTACACACATCCACACATTAGGATAAAATGGGACAAAGGTCTGAATACTTTAAACATATTCACAGATGCAAATTGAGAATTAATTGATCTAATTTAAAGAGAAATGGGGGGAAAGGCTTAGCAAGTTGATCTGAAAACATACAATCTTTTATTTCTTTTTTCCAGTTTTTAAATAATAAATAAATTATACAAATCACATACAACTATCATTAACACAAAATATACAATAAATCAGTTAAACAATAATTGGGGTCATGTACCATCTCCAAATTGTTTTGTAACAATTCTCTTGATTTCTAATGGACTCTGTAATATTGATTCCTAAATCCCTTTCCCGTCCTGAGAGGCCCCCTTCACAGTCCACAGCTATAGCACAATGATTGTTCCATCCCACAGAATCTTTAAACTAAAAGTTTAAGGAAGAGCATTTAGAATGTTCAGAGCCCCTGGTGGCACAGTGGGTTAAAGCACTGAGCTGCTGAACTTGCTGATTGAAAGGTCGGTGGTTCAAATCCAGGGAGCAGGGTGAGCTCCCGCTGCTAGCCCCAGCTTCTGCCAACCTAGCAGTTCAAAAACATGTAAATGTGAGTAGATCAATAGGTACCGCTCCAATGGGAAGGTAACAGTGCTCCATGCAGTCGTACCAGCCTCATGACCTTGGAGGCATCTATGGACAATGCTGGCTCTTCGACTTAGAAATGGAGATGAGGACTACCTCCCAGAGTCAGACATGACTAGACTTAATGTCAAGGGGAAACCTTTACCTTTTTATTTAGAATATTCAGCCAAGGACCTCTAGATCTCTGGACTCCAGATGCCAGGATCCCACAGGATATAGCCAAGACAATTCAAGAAGAAATGTGATGTAAATGTACTATGTTGCTGATATGGATTTCTCCTCTTAATTCAATGTTACTTTTCCTTGCAAGATTGTTTTGCAGAATTTTGCACTCATGCATAGTTTTGCCTTGCCAAACTAAGTTTACAAATAAAAACTATACCTCCTTCTTGCATAATACACAAAATAAGAAAATGTCAAAGGGTCATCTTTAATTCACATTTTAAGTTTTCATAGGAATGTTGCTTTGATACTTTTAAAACCCAGAAGTTCAGAGGTGCAGAGCTGAGAATTTCTCACAGAGCAAAAGGCTGGTCTCACAAAAATATGAACTCTCAGAGTCATGCAATTCTCACAGAAAACTAAGTCAAGTCAACTTTATTTATACCCCTTACCATCTCCCCTTGGGGACTTGGGGTGGCATACACCATAAATTGTAGCCAATACACAGTGAGAATATAAATACATAATAAATTAAATACAGGTAATTAAAATGACAATTAATTAACTAAACATGAAAACAAACAATAAAACACACATGAGAACAGCGATTTAAAGGAGATTACAAACCCAATTGGTACATTAAAACCATAACCCTCATTAAGGTCTAAAGCAGTGATTTTCAACCTTTTTTGAGCCGCGGCATATTTTTTACATTTACAAAAGCCTGAGGCACACCACCAACCAAAATGACACAAAATGACACTCTAACACAGTAATACATATAGTTATTATGTTTTTAAATGTATTTATACACTCACTTAGTGTGAAACCTGGGCCTGTTTTGATGAACACAAAATAGATATCCTGGCAGGAATAGTAGGAAGACACACACGAAGCTCTTGCTCAACAGCTGTCAGTCTTTCTGTGTTTTTTTTAGTTTTTATTGCAGTCAAGGTTGAGAATCTCACCTCACACAGATATGTGGTTGAAAACGGGCCTTTGTTAGGCCGGCCGCGCCTCCGCATGTGCAGAAGCTTCTACAGGCGCTACAATGCCTGTAGGAGCTTCTGCGCATGCGCGAAAAAGCTCTGCGCACGCGCACTGACTCCAGAGCGCACCTCCCGCTTTGGAGCCAGTGCGCGTGCGCGCACTTTCGCGCATGCGCACTGGCCTCCAAAGCGGGAGGCGCGCTCTGGAGTCAGTGCGCGTGTGCACAGATTGGCGCATGCGCACTGGGCTCCCCTCAGGAGCAACTGGGGGGCGCAAAAAACATTTCGCGTACCCCCCGGGAACAGGTAGGTCCGCCCCTGGTAATGATTATCCACAATTCATTTTGGAGGGGGTAAGAAGCAGTTTCAGAATACATGTGATTAGTAGTCTTCATTATGAACCCCTTATAGCTGTGACTTCAAATTTATCAAACATCCTTTTTGGAGGCACCAACAGCTCAGAGGTTTTAGGATCAGATTAAGAGACTTGGTCTTTGGATATAATTGGCTGACTATATTTCAGATTTTCTGGAACATAACCTAGTTTGTGTGCGTGCATGCACGCACTGTTTGGATTTATGCTTCAGCAGCTGAGGAAATGCATTGCAGTTAATATCAGAGATATTTGTGTTAGAATGAAATCGCTTCATATTAAGCAGAAAAAGTGTGAGGTGTCTATTTGTTCTATGTTTGTTTTTAAGAGATACTAAAAGAAGTGAAAATAAAACTAAATAAAACTAAAAATACAGTTTAACCTTTAATAGATAACCTTATAGATTTTATTCCTCCTTCAATGCCACCCCACACCCACAAAAACCATAGGAACCCCATAAACATGCTGAAATCTGAACCACACCTCATTCTATTTTAGAGCAAGAGAGATGACGTCTTTGTAGAGTTGGTTATACATGTCAGCTGGTTATCACAAGAGTTCTTACGCCTGTATAATTATTGCCAACAACGATGGAAAGTGAATTTTTGCAAATGAAGCAGCTGCTTTGTTTCAGTCAAATGACCATAAGGAATCAAAACCAAAGCCTTCACAGTACAGCCAATGGCGCAAAACCACAGAAACCGCTATTTGTATGAACACACTCATGCACAATTTCTGTATGTAGGAGTTATGGCTAGTGAAAATGCTACTGCCAGCCTCTGCCAGAATGGCCCCTTAGGAACAAAAGGAGAAACGTATAATTTAGAACAGTCTCAACCAATTGCAGCGGGTGATGTCATTAAGTACCGTCTGTTGCCTGCTCTCTATTCAACAGACCAATGTTAATTGGTAGCTGAACAAAATTTAAGTATGTGTTTATGAATGCAGGACTTCTGCGGCCACTAATAAAAGTAAATGGTGTCACACACATCAAACCCATTTATACTCACCCTGGCCTTCTTGCTTGGGCTAAGTTGAGTCATGTTCTCTGTTCTACATTTCACTCCAAACTCTTCCCCATTTTGTCTTTTCCTATTCCCACTCCCACCCAGCTTAACCAAGACGAAGACTTGGAATAGTGGCAGTGGCAGCAATGGGTCATTTATCTCCATGCATCGCACAGTTTGAAAAATTATTGTTTTGGACTACAACTTCCCAAGAACTCCCTCAATCAGCATTGGTTAAACTGCTGAGCTGCTGAACTTGCTGGACAAAAGGTTGGCGGTTCAAATTGGGGGAGCGGAATGAGCTCCCACTGTTAGGCCCACCTTCTGCCAACCTAGCAGTTTGAAAACATGCAAATGTGAGTAGATCAATAGGAAGGTAACGGTGCTCCATGCAGTCATGCCAGCCACATGGCCTTGGAGGTGTCTACGGACAACACTGGCTCTTTGGCTTAGAAATTGAGATGAGCACTACCTCTCAGAGTCAGACATGACTAGACTTAATGTCAGGGAGACCTTTACCTTTACCTATATATTTGGGACCCCTTCCAAGCAGCTTAATAAAATTCCACATTCTCTGCTTTGAACTGGAATATATGGCAGTGTGGATACAGATAACACTGTTCAAAGCAGATATTGTGGGATTTTCTGTCTTGATATTCTGGGTTATATGGCTGTGTGGAAGGGCCCTGAATCAGAATCTAATTCAGCATTCACCAACTAAGTTTTCGGCAGGATTATTCCCAAAAAATATTTGAAGATGCCTGGTATCTCCTATGTTATCCTATGAAAGTACTGACTAGGACTGACCTGTCTTAGCTCCCAGAATGAGGCACAACTTGATGTATATGGTGTAGTAGAGATGCAAATCACCAACTATTTTAATCTTCATTATATGGGGGTGAATAATTTCAGTAGTTTTGTCCCACTGTGGGGGGAAGTTTTCTCCCTGCTGTCTGAAACGTATTGAAAGTATTGACAACTATTTATTCTCTGCCGAGAAAAAACATGGTTTGGGAGGTTGCAACAGTGTTTTCTCTGCTGAAACCCTATTTTTGAAATGAGAAACGGTTTTTGTTTTTGTTTGCTAAACTGCGTAAAATGTTTTCTTTGGCTAAGTAATTCCTTTGGAATGCTTTGGGATGAACCTTGTGTAGAATTCTTGCTGATCTATTCTTCTTCTTCGTGGAGTTCCCTGGTCTTCAGAAATCCTGTTTTTCAACCTGGGAAGAAATAATCCCATACATTTTTTCCATTTCTAGTTCAGGGTGCACTCATGGAACACTAACCACACTCAACAGCCTTGAGATATTGAGGTTGGTAGCAACATGGGAGAAGAATGTGAGAAAGCTTGGAGAAAATGGTTGTATAGAACTTAATGCTAGAATCCTGTAGTTGACCTTGGCACAATCTATACTACGCACGGAGAAACCAAGGCCTGCAGGCCGGAAGTGGCCCTTTGGCTTCTTCCCTCTGGCCCCTGTTTTCCTTGGCCCTCCTCTCAGCATTCCGAATGCATTACGTTCACAGGCTGAGAGGAGGTCTGAGGTAGAGACACACCACTGCTGAGCGCTCACCAGCGGCATGAGTCTCCTCCTCCTCTGAGCCTGGAGAAGGCAACCTGCCTTTCCCAAACTCAGAGGAGAACCAGAGGAGGGGCAAATCTGGTGCTGGCAAGAACCCTCTTACCAGTGCCGAGTTTTGTCATTCTCCTCTCAACCTCATGAAGGCAGACCGCCTTCCCCAGACTGAGGGAAGAACCAGGGGAGAAACCTGGCAAAAATGCTCTTGCTAGGCACTCTCCTCCTCCACCCTGCCCTTTTGCCCTGATCCTGTCCCCTCCTGACCATGCCCCCTCCCGCTCTCTCCCATCCCACCTCTTCTGACCCCACCCGGCCCCCAAGCCCACCCCTTCTGGCCCTTGCAGCCAGTCCCACAAGGCAGCCCCAGGGCAAAAAAAACTTGCCCATGCCTGATCTATACCTATTCCAGAATAGCTACCTTTTAGACATTTTACAAGGAAATATTAAATCCCACCTTCTACAACACCAATGCCACAGATGTACAATGGTATTGATAGGTTTCTGAAAGTCATCTAGGCATGGTTTCACTGCAAATGTGTGCTTATTTTCATCAGGAAGGCTCTGCCCCAATCACCTGTGTATATGCACTGTCAGAGTTTTGCTCTTCACTTTTGCATTTTGAACTGAGCTTGCTGTAATTGGAGGGCAAAGAAGAAATCATTTTAAAAGCATCTGAAAAGTGGGAATTAATAAGTACTGCCCCTGCAAATCGGGCTACTTAGAAACTCAGTCTGTTGGTGGTTCTGCTTATTTATGTACAGGCAGTTGCTGAATTACAAACATCAAACTCTTAGTTAAGAAGGAGGTTGAGACATCAGAAGTGAGAGAAATCTTTCTCTTGAAAGGGAAATTCACTCCTGGAAGAGTTATCATGGGGAAAAGGTGTTTCCACTGAAGTTTTTTCACCAATCCTTGTTTCCACAACAAGGGAATTTTTTCAAAATTGTATTATTATATGGACAGAAAGTGAGGTGAAATATTCTGAACAGGGGCACAGACAGCTAAAGAAACACCACAGACATTTGTTTATGCCATCTAAAATGTATATATATGGAGTTACACTTTTAAAAAATGTACCTGTTCCAACTTAAATATAAATTCAACTTAAGAACAAACCTACAGAACTTTGTAACTTGGGGACTGCCTGTATATTTTTAAAAAACAGAAAAGTGATGCATTGGGATAGAGTGAGATTTGTTTACGCAATCATTTATGCTGGTTATGAATGTTTCTTTGTTTCTGTGTGGCAAATGGTTTCATTAATATCTAAAATGTCGTGAAGATTCAGAACCTACAGACTGCTGAAATGTCCGGGCACTTGTGCCATGTATTCAGGCACTTACCCGCTACGGAATGTGCATGTAACCATAATTACCAATGCTAGAATGCCAGACATGTGCTTGCCCACAGAACATTTTTGTCTCTGTGCCAGAACAGACAGTAAATATATCACAGCAAAGCTGCAGGACAGATAATATGAAAATGATTATCGCTAGTAATTTTATACTCTTCTGCAGCATATCAACTTTCACTGAACTGCAGGAATTCATTTTGCCTAATTTGAAATCAGTACTCAAGAACAATGAGTTTGCTTTTATCTCATGGAAACATTGTCTTCTTATTCCTCTGCCCTTGTTTCTTTCCTTCTCCTCCTTCATCATAAGCTTGGCTAAGGCCCAGGCCTGATAAACCATTAATGTGGAGGGTCAGTAACTCCTAAAGTAGTTAGTTCAGATAGAAATCCTATAGGCAGATATATAGGAATAGGCTCCACTGAACATAACAAATCATATTTCTGATTAGATATCCTTAGTATTTTAAGATTCATCTCCATGCTGTGTATACAGGGGACAAACATAATCTGCCCCAAAGTGCTTTGAGCTGGAGTGCTAAATGTACTTGGCAAGGAGTAAAAGTGAAAAGAGCATTCTCTGTTGTTCATTCCCTGGTTTAAAAAATGTCCTGAGAGTCAGGAAGCTCCACTAGGAAATTTAGTGAAACAACAAAACTTATGCACATTTTCCCCAGTATGGAAAATTCTTTTCAGTATTGAAAGATATATTAGTTTTTGCTTTGTTTTTGGCACAAATCCGTGGCTTCTACGCTAAAAAAATAAGTTCCCTTTCAGATCACTTTCTCTGGATGTTCTCTCGGGCTAATCCTGAGAGAATGTCTGCTAGGGTTGCCACTTTTTGATAAAAGAATAAGAAAGAGGTAGTTTTGATGAAGTGTCCCTTTTTGTGTGAAAAATTCCCTATTTTAGGTACCTGTCCCTTATTCATGTGGCAACCCTAATGTCTGCACATCCACGCCAGAAAGCGCACAGTTTCTGGCGTGGGTGTGAACAGGCCTCTGGGAAAATCCGCATTTTTCAGATGCAGGTTCTCCCAGGATTAGGGCCTGTCTGGATCCGGCCTTAGTTTGAAATGACGTGAAGGTACACATCAACACTATGCAGAGACCTTTGTTTTCTCCTGCAGTGGAGAGAAACTATAGTTATTGTCAAGGATATACATTACCACTATGGAACAAACTTAACAGAGTAGGGAATATTTCTCATTAAAATGCCTTGAAATGTGTTACAAAGGAGATTAGCACTGACTACCAACAGCGTGATAAAACTGCTAATTGATAAATTATTTGTTTCATTAGTTATTTATGAATTGCTGTGGAATTAAAACCAAATCTTAAAGTGGCAATTAGATAAATAGACAGATCTGATGTTGGAAAGTGACCTTACGACCAAAAGTTGTTAACTGTACAAATAGTAAAAAAAAAGTTTTAAAGGAGCTCTCTACATTTCTGAATCTCAAATGTTCTTAAAATGCTTAACTTTTCGTTAAGCCAACAGAATGCTAAACACTGCCTGTAATCCAAAACACACTTGCCTCCTGTCTACCTTAAAATCACCCCAACACCCACAACAGAGTAAAGGCTGAGGTAGGAGGCACAGGACATGCCAAAATATGAACCGTGTAACATTCCTTTCCACCATTTAGTGAGGCCCCACTTCCAAAAGGAGAAAAGTATCTAAAACATTATATTGCACTGCAAAATGTATATATAGTACACTAGCTGACCCGGCCATGCATTGCTGTGGGATTTTTTTAAACTTGGGGACTGTGTGTGTAGTCATGTATATGTGTATGTGTGTATATGCGTGTACTTATGTATATGTGTGTTTCTATATGTATGTGCGTGTATATGTGTTGATGCGTGTAAGTACAGGTGTGTTTATGGAACAAACTTAACAGAGTAGGGAATATTTCTCACTAAAATGCCTTGAAATGTGTGTATGTGAATATTTGTATATTTCTGTGCATGTATATATGTATGTGTGTATGTGTTTCTGTGTTCCTTTCTTCTCCCCTCTTTCCTTCCTTCCTTCACTCCATCCTTCTATCCTTTCTTCCATTTCCCCTCCCGTCCTTCCTGCTATCCTTCCTTTTCCATCTGTTCTTCTCCCCTCTTTCCTTCCTTCCTTCACTCCATCCTTCTATCCTTTCCTTCCTTTCCCCTCCCGTCCTTCCTGCTATCCTTCCTTTTTCTTTCCTTTCTTCTCCCCTCTTTCCTTCCTTCCTTCACTCCATCCTTCTATCCTTTCCTTCCTTTCCCCTCCCGTCCTTCCTGCTATCCTTCCTTTTCCATCTGTTCTTCTCCCCTCTTTCCTTCCTTCCTTCACTCCATCCTTCTATCCTTTCCTTCCTTTCCCCTCCCGTCCTTCCTGCTATCCTTCCTTTTCCTTCCTTTCTTCTCCCCTTCCTTTTTCCTTCCTTTCTTCTCCCCTCCTTCCTTCCATCCATTCTTCCTTCTATCCTTCCTTTCCTTTCTTCTCCCCTCCTTCCTTCCTTCCCTCCCTTCTTTCTTTTCCCTCTTTCCTGCCATTCCTCCCCTTTCTGTATCAGTCCTTGCTCCCCTTGTCTCAGTCCCTCCATTCCTTTCCCTACCTTTCCCCCCTTCTTTCATTCCTTTGCGGGAGGGTTAAGGAGGAGGCCGGGAGGAGGTGAGAAGGGTGCTGTCCCCGTTTGCTGCAGTGGAGTCCTCCAGAGGCCCCAGCTTCGGTGAAGACAGCAGGCTTTCCTCCTCCTTTTAGCTCTTAATCAGCCAGCACCGCTGTGGCTTTTTCTCTTTCCTGTGTCCCAGTCTATATGTAGCAGCAAATCTGGAGTCCCAAAACTCCCTGGTGTTACCTTTTCTACTCACAGGCGACGCAAACGTGCAAGCACAGGAACGAGAAAACGCAACAACCGTACTGCAGGTGCAATGAAGCCAAAGTTTATTTGCACAACGTCAGCTGACGGGACCTGCCCACAGAACTAGCTGCCTCAGGGCAAGAACCCCGAGCAATCTCTAACTTTCCCTTATATACACGCTATGGCGGCAGGTCCCGTCTCCTCCTTTCTTCATCATTTTCATTGGTTCACAGCATTAACACATTTCTATTGTCCAATTAAACATCACATTATTTGGCATCATACTCTATTAGCATTCTTATTTGTTAAACAACACTACGCAGTATTAATTCTTCATTCCCACAGTATGTTATCTGCTATATGAGCATCCTGTACAGAATTTGCAACATTTCTAAGCCGTCCCTCTGTGCCAGCAGGGAGGGACGGTTTCATTTGCCCATGCGCAGTTTCTACCAATCAGTAACAATGTAAACAAATACACGCTGGGTGCTAGCTAGGCCAATCACGGCTTGTGTTATCAGGAAAGGCACATGATGTTCCCTGGCAAATCACTGTGTGTGCCTTACATACCAATCAGAGTGCATTATTCTCGTCTTGGCTGCCAGCATGATTTCTGGCAAGCTACTTTGCTATTCTAAGGCCTGTGCTTGTGCATCACTCTCCCCTGACTGTACTTCTGCTAAAAGCACCAATTCTGCTTTATTCCTTCCTTTTATTCTTGTAACTGTTTCTGGCCAATGAAACAGTCACACAGCTTGCATTTTCACTCAAGGTGTAGCCCAATTCACCTGCCAATCTCGTTTGACACCTGGTTTCACACTTTTGACTGCTTTTGCTGATCTCCTCACTGCAAATGCACAGCACCTCAAAATTAATGGTAAACAGCATAACATTATTATTACAGAACAGAATATCACCAGTATTAACATTACTATTGACTTGATCCACCCTATGTTGGGCAGCCAACTAGTAAGGAGACTCCAGATGTCTTCTGGAGCTTCATAACTTTTTTGTACTTCTTTTGCAACTTGCTGAATCTTGACCATGTCAAGCTCAATATCTCCAGTCATGTTAATATAATGGCAGCACGTAGTATTCAGCCATACACAGAGGCCACCTTGCTTAGATAACAGGTAATCTAGTGCAATTTTCTGCTGGATTGCCATCCCAGCCAGGGAATTGACTTCAATTTGCAAAGCAGCCATTCCCTCAGCGGTATCATTAGCTAACATTTCCAATCCATATGAGATTATACGTAGCTGCTTTATATTCCATGCCACTCCCACCATTGGCGTACTGATTGCCAAAACCCTTTGAACCTCATTGAGATAGGTTCTACTTCTATCGTATCCAAGCTTTTGGATTGACTCAGCCGATCTCTTTTGAACATGCATGTGTAAGTTGGTAACTGGGGTTTTTCTGGGGTGTATTCTCAACCCTCCCGGTCCTATAGTTCCCATGGTGCAAGTTCCGCTCCAAGCAACTGGCAAAACTTGTCCTACCCATGTCCCACAAATCCACAAGACCCCTGCTGGCAAGCCCTCCGCCCGACGGCCAGTGCGACCGGCGGGGAGATTCTGTACCAGATTAACCAGGGCATCTTCCTGACGGTTTCCATATAAGATGTGGGTGCAATTTGAATACTCCCAACCCCAAGTCCAGATTCCTTTTGTCTTCTGACCACAATGTGGTCGGTATCGGTCATGTATTGTAATTGTGTGGTTGCATGCGGGGTAGGACCCTAGTTCAACTCTGTTAAAAAGCTCATATCTACCCTCCCTCTGGTCACCTGTAGCATATATAGTACCATCGTTTTTCCATCTGAAGCACAGCGGCGCTTCCAATACGGGAGAACGGTGTGAAATCACAAACTGAGCCTTATCTTTACTTCGTTCTAAGTGTGCTTGTTTACACTTGATCTCATTCCACCCCTGTAACGTTAACAAAGCGGTGGGGACGATCGGCCAGCCCTGGCTATGACTTGACGGGCCATGGCCGCATATCCAGCAATCGTTTAGGCTAAGTTCATGTGTCATATTGGTTACTAATTTATGAAACAGGTTTTGGTCCCAACCCCCATGTGTCCCGGTTATGTACAATGTCCAAATCAGAGCCATGTACCCAAAAACAGTCCTTACTCCCACAGGTGGTTTCCTTTCGTAGCAGTGTCCCATTAGTATCCCAAACCACCATCTCAGGGAGAAGGTTTTAGGCTCCCTCCATCTGTCTCTAGTTGGACCACTATTGCCTGGCTGCAGGACGTTGGTATCCGCCGACCCTTCTGTGGCCTGATCACCCCCTAAACAGGGTGCTGATGTTTCCTGTGGATTTTTAGTCTTAACTGATCTTCTGGGTCCACGGAAGACTCCCAAACCACCGGTGCTCTCTTTACACGCGTGTAATGGATCCACGGGCGTATTCCTTCCACCTTCACCGCGGTTGGGGTAGTC
Organism: Anolis apletophallus; assembly: GCA_030556195.1. NCBI lineage: Eukaryota > Metazoa > Chordata > Lepidosauria > Squamata > Anolidae > Anolis > Anolis apletophallus. Next base: position 101,963,942 of record JARBWK010000007.1, on the reverse strand, counting down.
AGCAAGACGGTGTACGGTCCTCTCCATCTGGCCTGTAGAGGTCGGGTCGCCCAGTCCCGCACCAAGATCTCGTCTCCTGGGGAAAATAAGTGGAGAGAAGTGGTAGGGAAAGGCGGATACAAGTCTGCTGTATATTGACTCAGTTTCTCTAGCTGTCTTCCTAGCATCTGTACTTGTTGCAAAGTCTGCTGGTTTCCCAACACATGGCTATCTGAGGATAGTCCAGTTATAGTCTTTAAGTTTAATGGAGGCCTTCCATACAGTCTTTCAAAAGGTGACAACCCCGTTTTCTTGTGTGGCGTGCACCTGACCCTCAACAAAGCCATGGGCAACGCCAGCCTCCAGTTTAACTTTGTCTCTTGACAAATCTTTGCCAAACAGTTTTTCAATGTCCTGTTCAATCTTTCCGCCTTGGCAGAAGATTGGGGGAAATGAAGACGCCACTTGACGCCTAGCAACTTGCTTAGTCCTTGCACCACTTTGTGCACGTAGGCGGGGCCGTTATCAGATCCTATCTGTAAAGGCATTCCGAATCTGGGGATAATATCTTTCAAAAGGGCTTTCACTACTTCCATTGCTTTCTCTGTCTTTGTAGCATAAGCTTCAACCCATCCTGAAAATGTATCAACAAACACCAGCAAATATCTAAAGCCACCGCTCCGTGGCATCTCAGTGAAGTCTGTCACAAGGGCTTCAAACGGCCAACTCCCTTGATATTGAATCCCAGGCGCTTTCAACGGTCCTTCTCTGGGATTATTCTTGGCGCATGTCCAGCATCTTTGCGCAGCAGCAGCAGTTAGGCTGTGCAAGCTATTAATGTACATTTGCCTCTCCAGCATTGATGCCAGGGCACTTTTACCTAGATGGGTGGCCTCATGAAAGTGCTGCACTATGTGCCACGCTTTCTCCTTAGGGATAAAAGCGCGATGGTCTGGCATTACTATGAAACTCTCTTCCCACTCCCCCCCTTCGCTCAAGGCCCACTCCTCCTCTTCTCTTGTGTAATGACACCTTTCCACTTTTGGGCCTGAGTCTGTGAGTGCTAACATTACGGGTGTGGGTTCCTGCAGTGCTATCTCTCGGGCTGCCAAATCCGCTAACCTATTCCCTTGAACCACCGGGTCGTTTCCCTTTTGATGTGCTTTACAATGCATAACAGCAACCTTACGGGGCAACCAAACAGCGTCTAAGAGAGCCAACATTTCAGTTGCATATTTGACAGCCTTTCCAGCGGACGTCAGAAAGCCTCTTTCCCTGTACAGTGCACCATGTGCATGCAGCGTTAAAAACGCAAAACGAGAATCCGTGTAAATATTAACTCTTTGCCCTCTGGCAAGTTCCAAAGCACGGGTAAGAGCAATCAGCTCAGTGAGTTGCGCAGAAGATCCCGGAGGGAGGGGCCGGGCTTCCCAAACCCCGTCTTCCCATGTCACAACTGCGTAACCCGCACGCCTTACCCCTTCTCTCACAAAACTGCTCCCATCTGTGTAAAAGGTCAAATCCACTTTCTCCCAGGGAATATCACGCAAATCTGGCCGGCTGGAATAAACCAGGTCCATTGTCTGGATGCAATCATGATCTGAGGGCTCTGAATGGCTGGGCAACAAAGTGGCCGGATTTAACATGGGACACATCTCAAGCGAAACGAGCGGATTATCACACAGAACCCTTCATACTTTGTCAGTCTCTCATTAGTCAGCCAGCGGGGGGCCCTTTGTATCTAACAATGCTTTTACGTGGTGTGGGACTCGTACAATGAGAGGTCTCCCTAGGGTGAGCTTAGTAGCTTCTCGAATTAAGTCTACTGAAGCTGCAACGGCCTTCAAACAGGGGGGCAAACCCCTAGCTACTGTGTCTAACTGCTTGGACAAGTATGCTACAGGCCGCTGCCATGTGCCTGTAATCTGGGTCAGCACACCCACAGCTGTACCATTTCGCTCAGCGGCAAAGAGGTAGAACTGCTTTTCTAGGTCTGGCAAGGCCAATGCAGGAGGGGAAATGACAGCTTGCTTCAATTCTCTGAAAGCATGCTCGCATTCCTCCGTCCACACGAATGGGTCTTTGTTACTTCCTTTTGTTGCTTGATACAGGGGCTTTGCTATCACAGAGTAACCCGGGATCCAATGTCTCACATACGAGGTGGTTCCGAGGAACTCTCTCGTCTGTCTTCTATCTTTGGGCGTTGGAATGGCACAGATGACTTCCTTTCTTTCCACCTCTAGCACTTTGCTTCCCTGGGATAATCCAAACCCCAAGTACTTGACTTTCCTCTGACACAACTGTGCTTTCTTTCTTGACACTTTGTATCCCTTCTCTTCCAAGACTTTTAACATCTCTATTGTGTAATGTCTACATCCTTCTTCTGTCCTAGTTGCTATTAACAGATCATCTACGTACTGGAGCCAGGTTCCCTCTGACTCTGGAATTTCAAAATCTGACAGATCCTTGGCCAAGGCTTGGCCAAAGATCGTAGGGCTCGAATGAAACCCTTGAGGTAAACGAGCCCATGTGGCTTGAGAACGTCTTCCTCCATTTGGGGTCTCCCATTGAAATGCAAAGATGGGCTGTGACACAGGGGCCAATCTAATACAGAAGAATGCGTCTCGGAGATCTAGAACTGAGAACCAGACTGCTGTACTTGGAATCAAACTCATCATAATGTAAGGATTTGGAACTACAGGGGTTAATGGGACTGTGGCTTGATTGACAGCTCGCAGATCCTGGACAACTCGGTACCCGCCCCCCGCCTTGCGGACAGGGAGGAGGGGCGAATTCCATGGGGAGTTACAATACGTGATGATTCCATGATGTAACAATCTGTGTAACTGTTCTTGGATTCCTTCCACTGCTTCTCTACTGATAGCATATTGGGCCTTTCTCACGGGAAGACATCCCGCCCTTATCTGTATCACCACTGGTGCAACATTTTTGGCCATCCCTGGATCGTTATCTTCTGCCCATACCCTTGGAGTTTGTTCCCAGCACCATTGTATCTCTTTCTTGACCTCCTTCAATTTGAACAGGCGGTACTCCTCCTGGCCTGGGACAGTCAGTTCCAGTTGGCCAGTTTCCAGGAATTCCAACCTTGCTCTAATCTTGGCTAATATGTCTCTCCCTAACAATGGTATCGGGCACTCTGGGATATACAGTAACTGGTGTATCACTTCTCTTCCTGCAATGTTGCATCTCCTCTTCTGTAACAATGGGCATTTCTGTGGGCGACCTGAGACTCCAATGACCTTGATCTGTTGATTGCTAAGGGGGGCAATTTTCTTGTTCACTACTGATTTATCCGCTCCTGTATCTACTAGGAACTTTACGCGCTGACCCTCTACGTCTATGGCAACCAAAGGTTCCTCCGGGTTCAGTAAGAGGAAAGCTTGGCCTATTCTTCAGAATTCATCCTCCTCCTCTTCCTCTTCTAAGGCCGCAGCCACAACAACTTTCTCCTCATAAGGTCTATAACTTCCTCTTCCTCTTCCTCTTCCTCTTCCTGACCCTCTGCTCTGTGCCCCTCTGTTCTTCACCCTTGCATCACTTTCTTCTGATATTTCCTCCACACATTCTCTTCTCCAGTGCCCTTCCTTTTTACAACGGGCGCACTGGTTTCGTCCCAGTTTACTCTGTCCTTCATACCCTCTGCCTGGGCCTCTCCCACGACTATAGCCTCTTCCTCTACTTGTTTCTTCTCTCATCATACTTATTAAAACTTTGTATCCTTCCTTTCTTCTTTCTGTCTTTTCTCTCTTCCTCTACTTGCTCTCGTGCAATAAACACTTGATCAGCTAAAGCTAAAAGTTCATTCAAAGTTTTTCCTAGAAATCCTGGCTGCTTTTGAATCTTCCTTCTGATGTCTGGGGCTGATTGGGAAATGAAGGATTGCGTTATGGCGATCCTTCCGTCATCTTGCTCTAAATTGTAGGGACTGTATCTTCTATAAGCCTCTTCTAACCTTTCCAGAAACGCAGCGGGCGTTTCTACCTTATCTTGTTGGACTCCTTGTATTTTCTGTATATTGGAGGGCCTGGGTGGCCCTTTTCTTATTGCTCTTAAAAGTATTTGTTGGAACTCTCTGATACGTTCACGGTGGGCCTCCTCATTTGGGTCCCACCCCGGATCTGTCTGTATTGGGAATCTTGCATCTCCATATCTGACTGGGTCAACATCTCCATGTCCCTCTTGTGACAACAATCTGGCCTGGTTAATAATACTCCTTCTCTCTGCCGCTGTGAACAGGGCATTTAACAGCTGTTTACAGTCCCACCAGGTCGGATCATGTGTTGCAATTATCCCTTCGACAAGATCCGACATCGCCTTTGGTTGCTCTGAATAAGGGGGCGTGGCATTTCGCCAATTTAGGACATCACTTGAAGAAAAGGGAACTATTTGATAAGCTTGCACTACCCTATTGTTCGCATCCAGTAGTGGCACCTGTCGGATCGGCAATTCTAGGGCCCCCCTTTCTTCTGCCCTTTGTCTTGCATCCTCCCGGGACATACTCCTAGTCCGTCTAGGTGAAACATCCCGTGGCTTCCGGTAATCTTTTCTACTCGAGTCGGGAGACCGCGCTATCAGTCTCTCGGCCCCAAGAGAGCAGCTTCTCCTGGCGTTCGGGGAACGCGCAATCACTCCCCTAGTAGCGGCAGGATAATCTTCTTCCTCTCCCTCTCTGTCCGGAGAAGATCATTCTCTCGGTACTTAGGGACTGCCATCTGGCTCTCCTTTCAATCTCTCTTGCTTCCTCAAAGGGGTAGTGTATTTCTGCTGGCTGGGGCCCCATATATGCGGGTGGGCTTCCGTAAAACGGATTGTGTTCTGAATGCGGAATAGGGTAGGCCGCCATGGCTGATGGTGACATTAACGGAGCCGTTGCGGTCTGTGACGTGGCCATGATTGATGGGAACATCACGCGGGGATCCGCGGCTGGCAGGCTCCCTATTTCGGGTTGGGGCACACTCGGGGGATTCATTGGGGAAGTTGCGGTTGGAACAGGAGGGGCCGCCTCAGCTTGCGTCACAGCCGGGGACGCCATCTGGGCGGCTGGGCCTGTCCCAAGGGGGGGGGGCCGCGTCTTGGGCTTGGGCTGGGACGTTTACCCTGCGGCGGCATTTTCTCTCTGCCTTGGTCTTCTCCTTAACGGTAGCAATTCCTCCAGCTCAGTTTGCAAAACCGGAGTGCTTTTCCCTGCCTTTCGGCTAACAAAACATCCTTCTCTGGCTTGCCCCTTTGGGCCCGCCCACCAGACCCCCTCCGAAACCAATCTCAGCCATGTTGCGGAGTAAATCCATTGATCAGTTGGATGTACTTCGTAACAATAAGATTCTAGTTTCATGCAGGTTCTCAAATCCCAGGTTCCTGCCTCTGGCCAGCTAATCTCTGGGACAGCCGGCCACACTTCTGTGCACAAATTTCTGAGCCTGTAATCTTTCAAGTCCTGCGGATTTCCCTCCACTGCTAACAGGCAGAACCTATCCCAGTTTTCTAACACACATTTCAGAGGGGGCTCCTTTCTCACTTTTGATCCCACTCCACCCATCTTCCACCGGCCAAAAACACTTCAGTGCTTGCCCGCCTCCCAATGGGTGTATGTTCCCTACGTGTTAGTTGCAGAGCTCTATACTTGCCGATTCCTGTAGACCCCGGGACCACTTCCCGCGTCCTCACTCGATTGTCGTCGGATTGCTCACTAGATGCAGATCAGCAGACTGCACCCCCGACTTTCCTTGCGCGCTTTCGATTGCCGGATTGCTCACTAGATGCAGATCAGCAGACTGCACCCCCGGTCTTCCTTCTGGTTGGGTTCACTGGCAGTAATGGTGATTGCGGTCTCTCGGGTCTGTAAGCGGTGGTCTGGGGCGAGCCAGGCAGCCGGTCGTTCGGTGGTTGGGGCCCCTGTTCTCAGCCCTCCTGGGTCTCCCCCAGCTCCCCACTTACGAGCGAGAGCCGTCCAGCCAACAGGATTGCGTTCTCTGCGTTACAGACTCGTCTTATCGCCTTTTAGATCACGTCGGGGTCACCAAATATGTAGCAGCAAATCTGGAGTCCCAAAACTCCCTGGTGTTACCTTTTCTACTCACAGGCGGCGCAAACGTGCAAGCACAGGAACGAGAAAACGCAACAACCGTACTGCAGGTGCAATGAAGCCAAAGTTTATTTGCACAACGTCAGCTGACGGGACCTGCCCACAGAACTAGCTGCCTCAGGGCAAGAACCCCGAGCAATCTCTAACTTTCCCTTATATACACGCTATGGCGGCAGGTCCCGTCTCCTCCTTTCTTCATCATTTTCATTGGTTCACAGCATTAACACATTTCTATTATCCAATTAAACATCACATTATTTGGCATCATACTCTATTAGCATTCTTATTTGTTAAACAGCCCTACGCAGTATTAATTCTTCATTCCCACAGTATGTTATCTGCTATATGAGCATCCTGTACTGAATTTGCAACATTTCTAAGCCGTCCCTCTGTGCCAGCAGGGAGGAACGGTTTCATTTGCCCATGCGCGGTTTCTACCAATCAGTAACAATGTAAACAAATACACGCTGGGTGCTAGCTAGGCCAATCACGGCTTGTGTTATCAGGAAAGGCACATGATGTTCCCTGGCAAATCACTGCGTGTGCCTTACGTACCAATCAGAGTGCATTATTCTCGTCTTGGCTGCCAGCATGATTTCTGGCAAGCTACTTCGCTATTCTAAGGCCTGTGCTTGTGCATCACTCTCCCCTGACTGTACTTCTGCTAAAAGCACCAATTCTGCTTTATTTCTCCCTCCTCCCTACCACCAACATTCCGACATTCTAAACTGCCAGAAGGGTGTGGTGTGAGGGATCATGGGAGTTGTAGTCCAGTGGGGTTTTTTTGTATTTTTGGTCATGTTGTTTAATTTTTTATTTTTGGGGGGAGTGGTAAACATACCAAGTTGGGTTTGTGTGTATGTGGGCTGATTTGGTGTGTCTGCCTTGTGTAGTTTTGCTGTCTATAGGCTACTTAGGATGACAGCTCTCTTTTTATATATATAGATAGTAAGGTTTTTAGGTGAAAAGCATAATGCAATGTGGTTAAAGCATTGTGGCTGAAGAAGCAAATCATCTGTAATTACTAGGTATTTCTAACTTGCTATCTTTAAGCATAGATAAATTTGTTGTTAATTGTTCTCAAGCTGACTTTGACTTATGGCAACATTGGAATTTAAGAGACCTCCGCAACATCCTGCTCTCCACAGTCCTGCTCCGGCCAGGCAGATTCAGGTCTATGGCTTCCTTGATTGAATCTATGCACCTGTAATGCCGTTGTTCCCTTTTTCTACTGCCGTCTTCCTTATCAAGCATTACTGTTCCTTCTAATGGTTGACAAATTAAAGTTAACACATTAAAAGAAACTACAACGACAACATAAGGGCTATTGTCCCTGTGGAAAAATCCCACTAACATCTATTTCTCGAGAACAAATGCAATGTTCAGAGTAAAATAAACCCATTTTTAAAATTCCAATCTTTCATTACACCCCAAATCAGCTTTCTCTAACAAGCGACCACAATAGCTAATCCACAGTTGAGCATTTCTTGCCTCAAAACCGTTTGTAATTTATGAGGTCATGATAAGCTGCCAAACTACTTGGAGGTATATGCACACAATCACACATACTCTGCCAATGACAGGGCAAGGACTGTGTGGACCATGGAGAATACATTTGTGCCAATCTGATGCCATGATAACTATTTGAAAAACTTAGTGTAGCTGTGCTAACTGAATAATTCAAATATTTCCATCTAGTCAAAAGTTAGGATTGAAATCTAAATAAATAAAATGCAATATTAGTTTGTGGAATTAACATAACCCAAAAACCACTGGACGAAGTGACACCAAATTTGAACACAATACAGCTACCAGGCCAATGAGTGACCATCACTCATTAAAAAACTGAAAAACATAGCGGAAGAGACTTTAAAAGCCAAAAAATAAAAATACATTACAACGCATACACATAACTACGTAAATACACATATAGAAGGAGGAGGAGGACAACAACTTTATTTTTCTATTCCGCCTCCATCTCCCTGAAGGGACTCAGGGCGGCTTACATGGGGCCAAGTTCAGGCGAAATACCATTAAAAGCAAAACAATAACAAATTAAAACAGCATAAAAAGCATAACAATAATAAACAAGTATCAAGCAACAGCAGGCTAATTATGGAGGGGGGAAAGGAGGCCACTATGCAAAGTAGTTAAAGGATATACACAAATATACACACTAAACACATATACACAGACTAGACCACAACAATGCATGGCAGGGGATGGCTAGTGGTTCTATAAAATGAGTTGATCAGTACACATTAGCGACCTCTTCACACGGGGCTAAATTTGGTGGCATGAGACGATTTAGCCCTGGTCACCCACCGGTTCCCATCAGATGATGCTGGCACAGCTCTGTGGTTGAAGGAGTATAGAGCTGGCATATGTCACTGCCAGGGCAACACGGGAGGGCTCCCGTGTTGCCACTGCAATACATGGGGATGGGGAATCCACATGCTCCATATGTGCTCACACTCCCCACTGTCTGATCACTTTCAGCTGGAGCCAGATGATGCAGGGTGTGGGGTGCCGAGTTCCCCATGCCCCTCTATGAAGCAGAGCACCTCCAGAGGTCATGTGACAAGGTCGTGACTCTAGATAAGTATAAAATCCAACTTTCAGTTTTTTGGGTTGCTGACTGCTGTGAGTTTTCCAGGCTGTATGGCCATGTTCTATAAGCAGTTTCTCCTGACATTTGACCCACATCTATGGCAGGCATCCTCAGAGGTTGTACACATAGAGAGATCTACAGTTCAGGGAAAAAATTAAATTTGACCAGAGAAACCATAAGAATAGAGGTTCCACAGCACTTTTAGAAAACTTAAAATTCTCCACACCAGTCGAAATGGAATTATTTGTATTCAAATAGTATTTTGAGCCATGATATGAAGCAGAACTTGCAAAAATCGATATTTCTCAGCCAGTGGTTCTCTTTAGTGGGGATGCAGAGAACTATGTTCCAAAAATAACTTTGTTGAGCTCTGGTCTGATATAGCTCAAGAGTGTCTGGAAATCTTGTTTGAACCTAATGGAACTCATAGAGTTGAAGAGATTTGGGATGAATGAGCTTCCATTTTTAGTGGACCTGAGAATGGGCCATTGGCAGTATTCAGCAATGCTGTTTATACAGCTGAGAAAGGGGTAACAGCTCTGGGAAGTGGGGGGAATATGCAGGCCAGGTTTGCTAACTTTGAGTAAACTTAAAGTAATCTGTGGTGCTTCACGGTTAGGTTTTTCTCCTTTGACTTTGTGTGAAGCAATTCAGGCTTAAGGAAAGCCAATGATGCTTGGCATAGACACCTTTCTCTTCACACTTGTCTGGAGAGACTGACAGACAACTCAGTGCACCACAGAGTTTATTAGTGGCATGCTGTGGAGCTGATGGACCTTCAGCTATGTGGTTTCACCTGTTGTTCTGGCTTGCAGAGCCCATATGCAGGAGCAGCAGGGCCGTGACAGCTCTGAGGAAGTAGCAGCAGCTGCAAAGTAGCTAAGAATGAAGGGGCAGATTCCTTTCCCTCCAACCACCTCCAGCCCTCCAGTCCCCCTAGCAATTTCTGGCACAGAGCCTACATTACAAGGCTGTGCAGTGGAGCCAAGGGGCTGACCTCACACTTATTTTTGTTCATTGGTTTTCCTTTATTGTCCAGCTTCTATAACTGCTTCTAATTTTGAGGGAGAGACACAAGTTATGGTATGTGTTTCAAATATTGGCAGATATTCAAGAGGAGAAGCTTTTGTCATCATGGTATCTCCAGAACAGTGGAGGAGACTTACAGACCCACTGCAAAAAAGAAAAGATAGAAATCAAATGCATGCCAGGAGCGTGGAACTCGTGGGTCTCATAGTTAGTATAAGGACATTATCATTTTATCGTGTACATTTGGCCCACCCATTATGTTCTAATTCTCCATTTCTCATTATGTTATTTTGCAATGTTTATTTTATTTTATCTTGTTACTTTTGTATTTTATTGTTATGTATTTTTGTTGCTTTGTATTTTATTTGCTGTATTGTATTTTCGGGCTTGGCCTCATGTTAGCCACCCCAAGTCCCCTTTGGGGAGATGGTAGCGGGACATACATATATTATATTATTATTATTATTATTATTATTTCTTTCCTATTTTGGTCAGTATTCACTCTAATGACCACAATGAGCACATGTATTGAGATTGAGGGAAACTTATTTATTTATTATTATTTATTTCAATTATTTATAACCCATCCTTCTCTACCCCCGAAGGGGGACTCAGGGCGGCTCAACTTAATTTTATTGGACTACAGCATCCAGAATTCTCTAGAAAGTATGGCTAGTGACTCTGCTTGCTGAGAAATTGTGGAAATCACAGTCCAAAAAAATCTAGTATGGTGTAGTAGTTTGAATATTGGACTATGACTTGAGGATTGAATCCCCTACTCAGCCATGGAGCTTCACTGGGTGACCATAGGTGAGTCACACTATCTTAGCATCAGAAGAAGCCAAAGGTAATTCCCCCTGAGCAAAGCTTGTAAAAAAAACCTGTGATAGGTGTGCTTTTGTGTTCGCTAAAACCCTATCCTTGGAAGACAAGCATACTCAACCACAAACGATAGCCCATGATGATAAAGACTAATGAAGAGGCAAATAGAAATAGATAAAATCTGTTAAATCATTCAGTAATGGCCTTTGTGAGAATGCCATAACATCTCATGCCTATTAACTAAAGCTATGGCCTATGGGAGGCTTTGGACCCAGGAGAACAGAGATTAATCTGCCCCCTTCCTCAACTAAATGTGGATTGTTTGTTCCAAATATTGCTAATCCCATTTCTTCCCATTTATTTTTCCATTGTCAATTAAATTATTGTTGGAAATTATAGGTAAAGGTAAAGATTTTCACCTGGCATTAAATTAATGTCAATTAAATTATGGTTGGAAATTATAGGTAAAGGTTTTCCCCTGACATTAAGTCCAGTCATGTCCGACTCTAGGGGTTGGTGCTCATCTCCATTTCTAAGCCAAAAAGCCAGCGTTGTATGTAGTTCATGTGGCCAGCATGACTGCATGGAGCACCTTAACCTTTCCGCTGGAGCAGTACCTATTGCTCTAGTACTCACATTTGCATGTTTTTGAACTGCTAGGTTGGCAGAAGCTGGGGCTGACAGCGGGAACCCACGCCACTCCCCGGATTCAAACCTGTGATCCTTCAGTCAATAAGTTCAACAGCTCAGCACTTTAACTCACTGCACCACTGGGGGCTCTGTTGGACATCATAGGCACTTTATATATAAATGAAAAATTGTGGTATAAAAAGTAGTAATGGTAGTAACATTATCTACTTCTAAAAGACAGGAATTTTACTACTAAGTATACTGTCATCTCAATTTAAAAATGTAAATATATATAACCTTCATTGCTCTTTATATTAAAAATTTATAATGCTATTTATTAAGAATTTGTCAAAATATTAAAATATTAAAAGCTTATAATGATAATAAGTATTTATTATCAGTACATGTTTAAAAACACAATTCTACACGTCCTTCCTTGTGAATAAGCCCCAGTGAATCCAATAGACATCTACATACTTGTGCTGTAAATTGGATGCTACTAAAATTTATTCTTTATCTAGAGCTATTAAATCTAAAAAAATATTATGATCTTTTTTCCAAATAATTTTTATTAAACATTTACTAGGAGAGTGGGGGGTGGGGGACAAGGGAAGGAAAAAATTGAAATAATAGATTACTTATTGGTAAGTTGCATCTTTACAAAGGTGTAATACAGTGTTTCTCAACCTGGGGGTTGGGACCCTGGGAGGGGGGATTCACAGGGAGTTGTCAGAGTGATTGCCAAATCAGAAAACACAGTATTTAGTGTTGGCCATGGGGGTTCTGTGTGGGAAGGTTGGCCCAATTCTATTGTTGGTTGGGTTCTGAATGCTCTTTGATTGTAGGTGAACTATAAATCCCAGCAACTACAACTCTTAAATGTCAAGTCTACTTTCCCTAAACTCCACCAGTGTTCACATTTGGGCATATTGAGTATTCATGCCAAGTTTGGTCCAGATCCATCATTGTTTGAGTCCACAATGCCCTCTGGATGTAGGTAAACTACAACCCCCAAACTCAAGGTCAATGCCTACCAAACCCTTCAGCATTTTCTCTTGGTCATGGGAGTTCTGAGTGTCAAGTTTGGTCCAATTCAATTATTGGTGGAGTTCAGAATGCTCTTTGATTGTAGATGAACTAGAAATCCCAGCAACTACAACTTCCAAAAGACAATATCAATATCCCCTCCAACCCCACCAATATTCAAATTTGGGCGTATCGAGTATTTGTGCCAAATTTGGTCCATTGAATGAAAATACAGCCTGCATATCGGATATTTACATTATGATTCATAGGAGCCCCCAGCGGCACAATGGGTTAAACCCTGGCAGGACTGAAGACAGACAGGTCAAAGGTTCGAATGGGGGGGGGGCGTGGATGAGCTCCCTCTATCAGCTCCAGCTTCCCATGCAGGGACATGAGAGAAGCCTACTACAAGGATGGTAAAACATCAAAACATCCTGGTATCCCCTGGGCAACATCCTTGCAGACAGCCAATTATCTCACACCAGAATTGCAGTTTCTCAAGTCGCTCCTGACACGAAAAAAATATGATTAATAACAGTAGCAAAATTATAGTTATGGAGTAGCAACAAAAATAATTTTATGGTTGAGGGTCACCACAACATGAGAAACTATATTAAAAGCTCACAGCATTAGGAAGGTTGAGAACCACAGGTCTAATATATTACAAGGAGAAAACATAGAGGTGAGAGTTGTTGAGGTACGGGGAGTTCTTTTACAAAATTATCATTGTTACAAATAAGTCTTTGTCTCTATTTCTTTAACATGTATTTCATAAAATATTGAGGATTCTAACTATTTTAATTTTAAGTCCATTGGTTAAGTCTCGCATTGTCTTCATCTATTCTTTTCCCATTCTTCTTCAACGGAAATTAATCTTAATTTTTCATAAGAGATTATTTCACATTAAATCTTTTCATAAATTATTTATTATTAATATCTACAAAGAAAGTTCTACAATTTTCATTTAGATTGTATTTATATCATTTTATCATTATCATGCTGTCTCTCTTTCTGTATGACATCAAATATATTTTCCATCTTGGGTTCAAAAACTCTTCTGATTTAACCATAGTCACTCAGTATGATAATATTCTTATAGTCCATTTTTAGGACTTTCCCTGATAGTTCCTGCCAAATGATCATAAAAGTTCATAAAAAAATAAACAATAAAATAATTATTTATGACCTTTTATGATCATCTAGCAGCCAAATTGAGCATAAATTCCAGCCAGCCAATGTAAGCAATATGTTCCTCTATGACATAGCCATAATATATTTTCCTATGCAAATCCCTATAGTCTATATACAAATGAGGAAATAAACCAGCATGTCTCTTATGAAAAACTATGTTTGCTTGAATGGCTAAAATATATGGTTCAATGCCACTGTGTCAAAGCATTAAATATATTTCAGTGAGCCATTTCCTTGAAAAAGAGCAAATGTATTTTCAATACAAATTAGGACAATCTACCATCCATATGCATCATTTGTTTCTTTGACACTATAATCCTAATCCCATTAACCGGGTAGTGACTGAGTTGCATCAGTATCAGTGGAGCTTAATTCCACATCGGTGTCTCAATTCAGCAACGGCATTCCGCATTTGGAAACAGTTATCTTTGAGCCTGTCTGCTTCAGTAGGAACACAAAAACCTACAATGCATAACCAGCAAGTGTCTCCTATGTGTGCACCTCTCCTCCCGTCAAAAGGAAGGATGGGGTGGGGGAGATAACTCTAAATCAGACTCCGCAAGGTATCTATCTGTTTTACATGTGAGATCAGCAGACATAAAGATTAGAGTTTCACAACTCTGGCAGCTGCTTAAACTGTCAGCCGCTGATCTTATATACGGAATACAACATGTGTTTTGGCCAACTGGACAGGAACTGGAACCTGCCAGATGTTTCAGGATATAATTTTTATCATCTCCAGCCACTATGGGCAAGAAAAAGGGATGATAAGACTTGTACAAACATCTGATGTCTGCCAAATTGGACTGGCCACCTTAAGCTTTTTATATACCATTGCTTTTCTAGTTTAGGATGTATCCATACTGTAGAATGAATACACTTTGACACTATTTAACTGCCATGGCTCAATTCTATGGAATCATGGGAGTTGTAGTTTGGTGAGGCACCAGCACTATTTGACAATGTCTAAAGACCTTGTAAAACTACAACTGGCAGTTAAAGTGGTGCCAAACTGCATTCATTCTACAGTGTAGTTGTGACTTAGATACCTAGAAGGTCTTTAACGTTATTGAGATATTGCTTTTTTATAATTACAGTATCTGTAAGTAGAAGCAAAATAGGAGCTCAATATAATATACAATTAAGCACAATATTCAGGACTTGAAAAAGTTATTTCTGGACCACAAGTGCCAGAATTATCTCAGCAGGAAGGTTATGGCTGTCTTGTACAATACGTATTTCTCCAGAGTCCCAGACACAGCACTGTTCAATATCATACTAGCTGAATATATTAGAATTTGAATATCAGAAGTTCTGATGCCAAGTATTTCTGGGCTACATGTCTCAGAGCTTCCCAGCTAGCAGGTATGTGCTAAAGGAGACTCTTAGTACTATCGGCATATGGAGATGGAATCTATGATGCTCCTATTTAGTCCTCTCCTTTTTGTTTGTGTGTGTTTCCATGTCATTTCTGATTTATGGTGACCCTATCAGAGTTTTCTGGGGCTGAGATTGTGATTTGCCCATGGTAACTCAGTGGACTTTCACTGCGAAGTCTACAAATTTCCTATCAGCTCCTGCATTTCAGTGGCACTGACTGACATGTCACACCAAAGGTCTAGCACTCTGTGAACTCAGGCCCAACAGGAAAAAAAATTAATTGACATAATCTTACAAAGAGCAGTCATGCCGATTAAACTGAGTGAATACACTTAAGTTCAGCCTAGGCACAATGGAAGCTCTGTTGGCTAGTAGAAAAGCTAGGCTGGGGTTAGGACAGTGGTTCTCAACCTGTGGGTCCCCAGATGTCCACAGCTCCCAGAAATCCCAGTCAGTTTACCAGCTGTTAGGATTTCTGGGAGTTGAAAACCAAAACATCTGGGGACCCACAGGTTGAGAACCACTGGGTCAGGAGAAGAGTTTGTTCTAGATGGGGCAGGCAAATATTATGTTGGTAGCTCAGAAGTGTTCTTCAACCCTGGGCTGTTCGTGGAAAGTCAGGAAGTTGTGGTGACCAAGAGTGCCTTTGCCCAGCTTTACCTGGTGTACTACATAGCTGCACCCATTTCTAGGAAGGGCAAATGTGACCTGTCTGAATTACTTTGCAATTAGACTACTGAAAGCCACCAATAATGCCAAATGTGACAGCCAAAATGATGTTGACTACACATTTAATAATACAAATCTTACAAGAAATATTCTGACTTTCAAGTTGCTTCTGAACAAAATTCATGGAACTGATTTGATCTCAAAGCCCTAAATAGTTTAGGACCGGGACACCACTACTTCCCATTTGAGACTTTCTATAATTTGAGCTCTTCAGTAAGTGCCTGTTCCAGCACCTCATGAGATTTTCAGCCTTATCACACATGCCAAAGAAAGCATTCTAGGATGCTTCTGCCCCAATTCAGCCATGGAGCTTCACACCAGCCATCAGGCTACACGGGGTTTCTTCTGGTGGGTCTCCATAGGTGAAGTGGGGTTGCAGAGTAGTGGGACGCTATTGCCACCAACATGTAAGCCTCTCCGTTTTCTGTAAGAAACAATGGGGCTTCGACACACTCAAGCCACACAGTGACACTTTCCCACATGGGATGGGGAAGCATCAGCTGGTGGGCAGGGCACCAGGATTGCCCCGATGCTGCCCAGATTTACCCAGGCTGACAAATCACAATGCTGGAACTCATCCATGTGATGAGGTTCTAAATCATCATGGTTTTACATGGACTTTGGGATTTCAAACTGCATAAGAAATACTTCCAAAATAATATTTGAATTTGTATTTGAAATTTCTATCTTTGTATCTCTTTAAATGTTTTTAACCTACGGCTTATAGCCTTAGGGTCCATGGAAGCTGGAAGACAACATATAAATGCTTAAATAAATCAATAAATAACTCTAGTTTGTTCTAAAATTATTATAAAGCTATTTCTCAGACATTAATTTTGGAAAATATGAGTTAAACAAGTACTTTTGTTTTATGTCATTACTTAACTTATTTCATTGAAATATTGTAAATATAACCTACTTGTGCATATATAATTCATATATACATCAATACAAATCAACAGAGCTGAATCAGCAAACACATGAAGTTGCTGTGTTTCGATTTAAATTGATATTGTGCTATTAGCATCAACTGAACTTTTCCAGCTGCAATTCATACCCCCTCCCCATTACTTGCTTTTTACCAGAATTACATAATGCTAGATAATAACGTCAGTTAAGACAGCTTAGAGGCACCTAATTATCTCAAATAGATGTCAGTCACCTTTTCAGGACATGAGACAGGCCTATTAATAATGGAAGCTCCAAGTCAATGTATAATGCAAGGTTTTCAGATCATTACATACACATTGGGGACTTCTGGGAATCATGTAATGATGAGATGCTTCGCTATGAAGGGAATATTTTATAAAACAAAGGATGTGGGCTATGAGGCCCTCCAGATGTTGTCAAAGTGCATCAAAAATAGATAAGGAAAGTGCTAACAAATGGTAACCTTAAAGTCAGAGGTGCTTATAAGAGTTGTTCAAATGATGAGTCATTATTTTTATGGGGAAAGTGACAGATATAATTTTGATTGCTAAACAAAGATTGGTTTGAATTGCAGGTGTTGCTAAAGAGAACATAGGATGCATCTACACTGTAGGATTAATTCAGTTTTATACCACTGCCACAACTCAATGCTATGGAATTATAGGAGTTGCAGTTTCACAGTCTTTAGCCTTCTCTACCAAATAGTGCTGGTACCTCACAAAACTACATTTTCTATGATTCCACAGCATTAAGCCATGGCAGTTATGTTAGCTTTAGTTATGTTGAACAAATCTTGTAGGTTTATTAAATACTATTTAACATACTTGAGGATATTTTATTTTAATAGCAATAAATCAATCGGTCATAAAAATGCATTGACTCTATCTGTCTCTCTGTCCATCCAAATTTCAGTCCTTGCTTACTTTATCCCATCATTCTTATCCTACTTTCATATTCACTCAATCTCCATCAATCACCATCCATATATACATGCACATTATTCAAAATCTATCATTCTTCCTACTCTCACTTTTAATTGTCATCAAGGTGACTTCATAGGTGACCCTATGAATGAAAGAGTGCTAGCATGGTTTGAGCATTGGATTATGACACTGGAGGCCAGGGTTCAAATCAGCCATGGAAACCTTATCTGGAGGTTTTTAAGCAGAGGCTGGATGGCCATCTGTCAGACATTATTTGTGTGTTTCTGCATGGCAAGGGGGTTGGACTGGATGACCCAGCTCTATAGGACCTTCCAGAGAGCCATATAACCTAGAATATCAAGGCAGATAATTCACAATATCTGCTTATCTGAGTCCACATAGCAAAACGTTTTGGAAAACGTTAAAACAGGGCAAACACGAGGCCACTGCATCCGGTATAAAGAAATGGGTCTGTTAGCATTGGCAGAGCAACAGTGTGTGAGGTCTTCCGGTACTTGCTAATCATTTCATTTCATTTTTCATTTCACTTTATTTCTTGATTAGTCATTCTCCGCCAAAGGTGCTCCGAATGACTTACAAATTAAAATAGCATTGCACAATTTAAAACTAAGCAGTGACTATTGACAGTTAGGTCTGATTACAAATTGAATGTGCAACCATAAAGCCAGGTCTTGAGTGCTTGTGTGAAGGATTCCCATTCAGTCCAATGTCCCGTTACATTGCTCTAGCATAGTGGTGGCAACAGAGCTCTTTCCACAGAAATGGAGCATAGATCGCAACCACATGAAAAGCTCTGCACCTTGTTGCTTCCAGGTGCACCTCCCTGGGGCCCGGTATGTATAAAATGTTCTCCTGAGCAGGTCGAGGCGACTGCTGGTGGAGAAAAGGAATGAGGCGGTCCCTAAGATATAAAGATCCTTGGCCGTTTTGAGCTCTGAATGTCAGGATCAGTATCTTATACGAGATCTGCTGTTCTATTGGTAACCAATGCAGATGGTGTAGAATTGTTGTAATATGGGGCCTCATATGTGATCTCGATAGGAACCTGGCTGCCACAGTTTGAACCATCTGAATCTTCTGTATCGTTGACTTTGGGAGGCCAGCATATAAGTCGTTAGAATAGTCCAACCTTGTGGTGGCTGTTGTGTGGACTACCGTTACCAGTGCTTCTACCAGGAGGTAGGATACCAATTTCCTTGCCTGGCAAAGATGGAAAAAGGCCTGCTTACATATAGCAGTAATCTGGGCCTCTATCATCAACGCCGAGCCCAACATGACCCCCAGGCTTTTAACAGTGGTAGACGGAACCAAAGCTTCCCCATCAAAGTCAGACAGAGACTGGGTTAATTCTAACGGCTGGGTTAATTCAAGGCTAATTATGAAGAGATCACAGATTATCTTGATTGCTTCCTGAGAAAAATAAAAGATAAAACAAAGACACCACTCTAAGAATGCATTGGCATTAATTTATATGGTATTATGCTTAGTGCCATGTGGCTATTCTTGCAATAAAACAATCACAAAGTTGGGGAAACAAAAAGAAATTGCTTGGTGATAAATCCAGCAAAAGACAGTATTTTCTCCCAATTCAATAAACTCCAGAGGATGACACTATGACTCCCATCTTTCCGAGGCAGTGTGGTCAACAGGTTAGCAGTGGAAGATGAGAATTGTTGCCAAACACATCTGAATGTCACTAGGTGGAACAAGACTGGTTTATTGAAAACCTGAGGAGAGACCAAAATCCTAAGGAAGAGTAATAAAGGATCTAGAAAAGATTTCATCACATTTTAGGAAACCCTTGTTGAGGGAAAAACTTGTCTCTTTATAGCATTCTTTCCATTCCATGGAAATTGTCGGGATAAAGATATTGGGTGAAAGAGGCTGAAGTTGGTTTCTTCCTGGATCCAGTTTCTTTAGTAACTATGGAGGTATAAAAGCAAATAATTGAGAGTTGGAGACCCCTCACAAATAGCTTTGGAATCCATATTGCCGACCAGAAGACTGGGGATCAGCCAAAACAAACAAATACACAAACTATTTCTTTATTCTGCAAAGGGCTTCCATGTGTGAATATATCATTTATTTCTAAACATGTATCAATACTACTTGATTAGAAATAAATGATATGAATGATATATTCACACATGGAAGCCCGTTTTGCAGAGGTTCTTAATTCATTAATCACTACACAGAAGGGTGTACCTTACCTCCCTTTCTTTTCTGTATAATTGTCCTGTTCAGTCTTACCTTCAAATCTGGATTTTATTCATCATATTAACTTATATTTTTCAGTTTGTGTAAGCAAGTCCATAGTGCCCTGTTTTTCATTATGTAAGCAAGTCCATATTCATTACTATACTTTTTAACCAGTCCTGATATGATGGTACATCTTTTAATTTCCAGAATCTGGCCAGACTTATTCTTGCTGCAGAGGCCAAATAAAAGAAAATTTTGTCGTCGTTTTATCTAATTGAATCAAAATTCCCAGCAGGAAGTACTCTGGTTTAAAATCAAATTTCTTTCCCAAAATTTCTTTTGACCTCTTGAATATCTCCCACCAGTATTTCTTTACCACTTTACAATCCCACCACACATGGAAGTATGTACCCACATTTGCTCCACATTTCCAGCATTTCGCATTCAGTTTTCCTTTACTAAACTTCGAGAGCTTTCCGGTGTTAGGTACCACATATAAAATACTTTATACCAGTTTTCTTTTATCTCAACAGCATAGGTATATTTTAATTTTTTGCACCACACTTCCTCCCATTTACACAGGTCTATGGTGTGTCCCACCAGTCTGGCCCACTTTATCATTACCTCCTTTATCGTATTTTCCTCCGTAGCCCAGCCTAATAATAATTGGTAGGCTTTCCATAAAATTTTGGTGTCACTTTTACAATTTTAGACCAACTGAGTCAATTATTTCAAACCCCTTTCCCGGTCTTGTTTATAATTTTCTCTAATTTGCCAGTAGTGGAACCACGTTAAAGTAGGTTCCACTCTCTGCATCTCCTCCAGTGTCAGCAGGTCCACCTCCCGCCCTTTAATTTTTAATATGTTTTTTATACGTCAGCCATCTTTCCTCGGGATTTCCCTCTTCTGATCTGCTTCATTCGGGAAAACCACAAAGGAGTTTTGTTACATAACCTTTCTTTATATTTGTCCCACACAGTGATAAGGGCGGCCCTTATAAAGTGGTTTCTGAAACCTTTTTCTATTTTCACTTTATCCCTCCAGAGATAGCTGTGCCATCCCCGGAAGAGATCCTCTCCTTCCAAGGCCAAGAGTTTCTTTTTTGTCAGTGTTACCCAATCTTTCACCCAGACCAAAACCGCTGATTCATAATAAATTTGAAAGTCCGGCAAAGCCATTCCTCCTCTTGTGGTATTGTCTTTAAGTTGTTGATATCCTATCCTCGACCTCTTATTCATCCACACAAACTTTAGAATATCCTTTCTCCACCCTTCCAGCAATGTTTTTGTCCGTAGGATTGGGATTGTTTGAAACAAAAATAATATTTCAGGTAACACCGACATTTTCACTAAGGCGATCCTGCCCATCAGTGAGAGTTGCAATTTATTCCACTTTTCCAATTTCTGTCTTATTTCCCTCCATTTTCTTTCATAGTTATTCTGGAGGAGGTGGGCATTGCTTCCTGTCAGAAAGACTCCCAAATATCGAACCATTTTTTCTATTTTTATTCCTGTTATGCTTTGCAAAGTCTCTTTTCTCTTTGTCGTCATATTCTTTACAATAAATTTGGTTTTGTCTTTATTTATTTTTAACCCAGCCACTTCCCCATAGGTCGTTAGCTCTTTCCACCACTTGTCCCATTGTTGCAGGGGGTCTTCTATTACGCATACCATATCGTCTGCGTATGCAGACACCTTATATGTGTTGTTGGGAATTCTCAGCCCTTTAATTTCTTTGTTTTGTCTTACGCTTTCCAGTAACACCTCCAACGTCATTACGAAAATCAGGGGCGACAACGGGCAACCTTGTCTTGTGCCTTTCTCCAATTTGATTTCTTTTGTCAGCTGGCCATTTATGATAATTTTCGCAGTTTGCTTATCATAAATTGATCTAATAGCGTTCTCAAAAAAAACCCCCAAATCCATCTCTCGCATCAACTCAAATATAAAGTTCCAATTAACCTTGTCAAAGGCTTTTTCGGCATCCAAAAATAGGATGCCGACTTCTTTTTGGGTGTGCTTATTATAATATTCAATTATATTCAGAATCAGTCTGGTGTTATCTTTAATTTATCGGCCTGGAAGAAAGCCGGATTGATCCTTGTGCACTCTTTCATTCAAGACCATTTTTAGTCTTGCTGCTAGTATTCCAGCAAATATTTTATAATCTGTGTTTAAAAGTGCAATTGGGCGGAAACTTTTGGGTGTCAACGTTTCTGATTCTTCTTTTGGTATCAGGGTAATGTTTGAATGAGTCCATGAAGGCGGGAGTTTTTGTTCTTTCAGAACTTTATTCATGACTTTCAACATTGTTGGTATCAACATCTCCATATGCACCTTATAAAAGTGTGATGGAAAACCATCCGGGCCTGGACTCTTATGCGGCGCCAGATTTTTAATTATTGTCCTGATCTCCTCTTCAGTTATTTGTTTATTCAAACTCTCTCGTTGACATTCTGATATCTTCCTTATTTTTTTACCCCCTAGATACTCTGTAATCCTTTCTCTTGGTATATTATCTTCTGAGTAGAGTGTTTTATAGAATTTCACAAATTGTTCTTCTATTTCCTTTTGCTGTATGTACTCTTTCCCATTTTCACAGATTTTATTTATATATTGCCTTTGTCTCCTGCTTTTAATCTTCCAGGCCAACCATCGTCCTACTTTATTTGCGTTTTCGAAATGCTTCTGTTTCATTAAATTAAGTTTTTTTGTTGTATCCTCAAGTTGGAGGGTTTCCATTTGTTTTTTAAGTAGATCCAATTGTGTTCTAGTCTTAATATCCCTTGGATTACTTTTTAACTTTTTTTCCCAACTGCAGATTTCCGTCTCTAATTTTTGGAAAGTATTCCTTTTTTCCCTATTCCTTCTGGCTGCTTGCTGAATATAATAGCCTCGCATAAAGGCTTTAGCGGTGTCCCAGATTATCTCCAGTGGGGAGTCTTCTTCTTTATTAAATTTAAGAAATTCTTTCAACGTCTCTCCGCTTTTCTGGATGTCAATAGGGGTTTTGAGCAGTTGATCATTTAATTTCCACCTGTAGGTTCCCTCCTTGTTTCTGGTATTGTCCCATGTCAACTCTATCGGTGCATGGTCTGATGTTATTCTAGTCAAGATTTTTGTTTTTTTTATCTTCATTACCAAGTCTTTAGAGCCCCACGCCATGTCGATGCGCGACCATGACTGGTGAGGGTTTGAAAAAAAGGTGTAGTCCCTTTCAGTTTTATGATAATGTCTCCAGAGATCAATCAGGTTAAGGTCCTCCAACAGTCTTTTAAAACACTTTGGTAGTTCTCCCTTAGTTATTTTACCTTTCCTAATCTTTTTCTCCTCTGGTTTTTCTCCTGATTTATCCAAATTCGCGTTCCAGACCCCGTTAAAGTCTCCCATTATTAGAAGATAATCAAATTCTTGTTCCCTGATTCTTCTATTAAGGGATTCCACAAACTTCTCTTTAGCCCCATTTGGGGCGTAAATATTGCATAACAATGTTTTTTTCCCCTCATTTTCCAAAATAATTCCCAATTGTCTGCCTTCTTGATCCTTAAATACTTGTCTTGATTGGATCTTCTCATTAACAAAGGTTACCACTCCTCTTTTCTTTTCCTCACTAGATGCAAAATAAACTTTCCCAAATTGCTTTTGATTTAAATATTTCACATGTTTCTGACAGATGTGTGTTTCTTGTAAAGAAATTACGTCAAATTTCCCTTTTTTAAAATGATTCCAAACTTTATTGCGTTTATTTGGGCTGTTCAAGCCGTTCACATTTTGTGAATAAAATTTAAACCTCTGCGCCATCCTCTTCCGTGTCTCCTCCCCCTGCCCCTGCCTGCCCTGTTTCCATCGAATCTGTATCTTCTAAAGGAGATTTCTCCCTTAGTCTTTTCCTTTGCCTTTCCAGCGAATGATGTTTTTTCTCACCTTCTCTAGGCTCTTTTTCCTTGGTTTCTCCCTCTTTTGTTAGGAATCTTTCATAGAACATTTTGGCTTTATGTTCTGATGTTAGCCAATGCTTTTCCCCCTCCCATGTTGTCATCAATCCTTCTCTTTCCCATTTAAACCTTATATTCCTTTCTCTCAGTATGTCGGTAATGTAGAAGTATTTTCTCCTTCTTTCTAGAACCGCTACTGGGAATTCTTTTAAATTTAACATCTAATTGAAAAGGTATGTGTGCTATGTACCAATACTAGTTAACAGTCATACCTTTTAAATTAGATGTAGCATTTAATTGAGAAATCCTATGTTGACATGATAGGATTTTTTGAATTATTAATCCTATTATTATCATAAGAACATAAGAACATAAGAAGAGCCATGCTGAATCGGGCCTCAGCCCATCTAGTCCAGCATTCTGTGTCACACAGTGGCCCACTAGTTGTATACGGGGATCTCTAGCAGAAAGGAGGGCAAACCCTCACCTGCTCCCGACCCCCACAACCAGTACCCGGGAAAATCCTGCCTGCCTCCATCAACACAGAGGTGGCACTTGGATGTCCATTTCAGTAACTACTGATTCCCTTGGTATCCATGAATCTGTCTAATCCTGCCTTGAAGCTGTCCAGGCTGACAGCTGTCACAACCTCCTCTGGAAGTGAGTTCCATAACCCAATGACCCTCTGGGTGAAGAAATATTTCCCTTTATTAGTCCTAACTTTCCTACCTTGGAGCTTTAGGGAGTGCCCCCTAGTGATCTTCATCATCATCATCATCATTAGCATAGACACTGGTGTCTTTCCCCTCTCTTTGATTCTCCTGCTCCCTCCGAGCTTAGTTACAATCTTCACTGTAGTTGGAAGGAATATGAATGTTGCCAGGATTAATCCATATTGCAAACCTACATATCAGAATTCAAATTTTTGGTGAATGAAAACTAAGACCCATTAGCTTTACAAAAGACTAGCTCCTGGAAGAGATGAAAGCTGCTAGAATTGTTTGTTGTCATAAGGCAATACCATTGCCTGTACTTTTGGACTCTTTTTTGGCATATGGCTATGGAACTATCTATCTATACACACACACACACACACACACACACACACACACATATATATATATATATACAGTATATACACACACACACAGATACACACACACACACACTGTTGAGACTCCCACAGATGGCTCACAGACACGCCAAGCTAGTAAAAGTATTTACAGTTTATTCAAACAAAAAACATAGCCACAGTCCGGCATAGAAAAACCCACACCCAAAAAGCCTATAAACAAAACAGGGAAGACGTCCGTCTTTCGTAGTCTTTGGCCTTTATCCCGGCTCAAAGTCTGTGTGATGCGAAGACCCGTCCCAGAAGGAAAGGAGGAGTGCTTCTCAAACTCCATGAGCTAAGTATACAAACAAACACATCAAAGCCCCCGCAACCCACAGCAACTCCCCTCCACCCATTATACAATACCAAGAAGAGACAGGCACTCACAGCAACACAGGAAATGATCAAACGAAACGCGGTAGTCACTAAACATAAAAACACACATTAAAGCCCCAACCCCCCAACATCCAACAGTGTCAGCTAGAGCTGACATAGCAGCTCCCCCAGAACCCAACATGAAAACAGCCCAATACTCACAGCTTGCTGGGAATCAAGAACTAAGACACGAAGAATCAAGAGCACCAGATACAGGAACTAGCAACCCACCAGCAACACCTTGGCCAACCGCAGAATCCCAAATCCCCAGACCTTACTTTTATACCTTTACAAATCAGAGTCATCAGACTCCCCACCCAAATCTGCCTCAGTCCCACCAGCTGCAGCACTGGGTGTGTTCCTCCAAGCCTCCCACCTTTGCTGAGCAGTTAAAGGACCCCAATCTGACTCAACATTCCCACTAGGCCAATCAGGATCACTCGAAAAGCCAAAAAATGAGCTTTCGCTGGACTCAGCATTTAACACATCCCTGACATCCTGCACCAACGCTGAGTCCAGCTCTGTATCACTCTCTTCTGAGGTTAACTCTGCTTCAAACCCCTCAAAAGTGTCATCACTGGTAGGCTCCCTAAGTATTTGTCGGACCTTTCTCCTTTGTTCTGCATCTTCCAAACTCACAACACTTGCAGCTCTCTTCCTCCCAGCTGCAGTAATTCTGCCCAAACCTCCCTCTTCAAGTGACATGTCCGACAAAGTATCCTCCTCCCAGTTACTACCTGTAGCAACTACAGGCTCAGCTTGCTCAACTACAACACACACACACACACATATATATATATTAAAAAGATGCAAAAAAGTACACCTGTTCATGTATGTATGTACAGTATACTGTGTGTGTATATATATATATACACACACACACACAGTATACTGTACATATATACATGAACAGGTGTACTTTTTTGCATCTTTTTAATATACTTTGGTGCTACATTAGTAGCTGCCACACCCACAACCATGGGAGCATCAGGTTTCTGATAAAAATTACATTTCCTGAGGTAGCCTAGTATAGTGGTTTGAAGATGACATTTCAGATTGCTACTCAGTCATGGAAATCCATTAAGTTACCTTGGACAAATAGCTTTTTCTCTCAGCCTTAGAAGAAGGTAATGGTAAACCTTTCCAAGAAAACTTTATGATAGTCTAGCCATAAATCAAAGCTGACCTGAAAACTTATCACATGACCGCCTATATTGGCCCTTTTGCAGAGGCTGAAATAAAATACTATTGTTAGATACAAACATATGGCATACCTTAGCATCTTTAAAATATAGGACAGAATATGTTTCATTCTACCACCCTTACTCCTTTCTAGTTTTTCTGTTTGGTTGCCTGTAGGAAAACGAATGAACACTCTGTGTAGTTAGCAATGTGGACTGGATTTTTTAAATGCACCTAGATTCCTGTTGCGTGTCTCAGGCATCATGTGTGCACATGCCTAATCAATTTACTTAAGACTTTACATCATGCTGTTTCATCACTCACTTAAACTCGGTGAATTATTTCCCAGCCAGATTTAATTTTCAGATGTATGCAGCCATCCATCTGATGTCACTACAAAGGAAACATTTGTCTCTCATCCATCTTTCTCTTGCCATACATAAAAAAGATTAAAACCATCTCATTCTTTTTATTAATTATTTTGAAAATAATTTGTAGACAGCTTCCAACTCCTAAGGTGATGCCAGAAAGGAATAATCTATTACTCAAAGCTGCATCTAAATGAATGTGATTGTATTTTATTCAACTAAACCATTAGAAGCTGTCTTGGAACTCTTGCAACTCACTTGGTTGTTTTCATGTCAATTTCTGTGGGACCTACATTTCTGTGGGATCTTTTCAGTGACTTGCCAGTGAACAACTTCCCCTTCTCTGGCCATGATTCAGTTTCTGGAAATGTCACTAGAAGTCAGTAGGGTTTTCTGCAGAAAAAGCTACTACACGGTGAATGTGACCTCATTTACTGCTTCATTTGCAGAACCATCCAGTAATAACAAGACCAGGAACAAGCCATAGTCTCACTTTATTTAAACTATTTAATGCTATCATTTCCCAATACAATCTATAAGGGGGAACACCTTGTACGGGATTTACTCAGGCAGAAAGCCACCAGGCTTTCCCTTCAACAACCTTTGGGTGAAGTACCTGAGACCAGGACAAGAGGCAACTGTTACCCAGAGGATATATTCTTCAACCATTCCCAAATTGTGGGATGGCCTGCTAAAACGGATTTGAAAGCTCAGATGCATTGTCTAAGTTTAAGTAACCAAAGGGATGCGCTAGCCCCAAAGAGACGAATTGAGAGAACGAAGTTGGTAGCATTAGTTTTATAGACATCGGGTGCATATAGCACTAGAGACCTGCCTCTTCTAGCAATCTTATCTAAATGGTTTTTAAAAGTTGAATTTTAAAGTTTGTACTGATTTGCAGTCCAAAAACATCTTATGGTCCATATGATTCCTGGCCCTGTCATGCTGAAGCCATCCACAGAACTGGGTAATGGCAGGATGATGCTCTGGAACCATGCACATCCTTTCATAAGTCAGACATTATATTCACTGATGCTTCTTAAAATAATTTTCCAAGCTCTATGTAATATCATTGTGCCATGAACACCTAGAACAGGATCGAGGTGGGGGTCAGAGAGTAAAGAAAAGAAAAGAAAAATTCATTCACAAAACTGATCATTCTTCCAGGTCTTTATTTTACGTCTACTGTATTCCACCCTTGGTTTACCTTTCTGGCAATCATAACCAAAGGGGCACTTTAGAACATCTGTAGGCAATTTTTACAGGCACTAGTGATTCATAAACTTTGATTTCAAAGACATTTCCTACAACTACTTGAGCTCTGTGGGACCACATGAGTTTCCCCACAAAAATCTTTGGTTTGTTTCCAGAGTTTATTTCATGATTTCTGTTGTCTCGGGGATAAAGTGGTTTTGTTACAGCTCAATCACTGTGAGCTATTAAATCAAGCAGCTCAAATAATTCCCTAGTTTGGACAATTTTTTAAGTTTCTTCCCTCTACCCCCGCCTCCTTCGTGACTCCTTTTGAAATTGATGCTATGTACTTTTTGAGCACATTTTTGCTTGAATTCAGATTTAGGCTGTACATGACTATTTCAGCATTTCATTCATGACATCTATTGAGCAGAGGTAGGTATGTAGAAGGTAACTGATCGTCCAGAGCAACATTGTTTCAATTTTCTTTCTTCTGAATCAAAATTGTTGTGCATCCCAGCCCATTTCGAGATATCATTGTTAAAGCATTATGGCTTTTCCCAGCTTAACACCTTGTTTGGTCCCTTGTAACCATTATACAAACCTCTTCTTTCGCTGCATCCAGTCACCTTAAATTAACCCAATGGATTATATTACAATTTCTAGTGCATAGTGTATAGTGCATAGTGAATCATACAAGATTCAGAGCCACAATTTCATTGTGTTTAGTCTTCACGCTTTGGGTTGCCTAAGGGTTAATCTACATTGTAGAATTAATGCAGTTCAATACCACTTTAATTGCCATGGATCATTACTTTGGAATTCTGGGATTTGTAGGACTTTCTTGCATAGGGGAGATAAACCGGCACTACAACTGGATGATGTGTTTATCCTCCTACTCTGTGTCCTCCTTGCTGCTCTCCCACTCCTAGCTAATTCCCATGTAAAATCCAGCAATAGCTCCCAATCCTGCAATATCCCTATTACTAACTTATTGAGTTTCAGCTCCCATAATTTTATGGCACTGTGCCAGGAGAGTTAAAATGGCTTTGCACTGCACTAATTCTATGGTGTGGATACTTTTTGTGTCTGTGTCAGGAGTGACTTGAAAAACTGCAAGTCGTTTCTGGTGTGAGAGAATTGGTCATCTGCAAGGACATTGCCCAGGGGATGCCTGGATGTTTTGATGTTGTACCATCCTTGTAGGAGGCTTCTCTCATGCCCCCACATGGGGAGCCAGAGCTGACAGAGGGAGCTCATCCATACTCTCACTGGATTTGAACCTGCAACCTGTTGCTCTTCAGCCCTTCTGGCACAAGAGTTTAACCCATTGTGCCACTGGGGGCTCCATAGTTAGATACTTAGACTCTACTTTTTGTCAGCTACAAACCTATGGCCAATCAACTGTTAATAAGCGAAAAATGTGCATAAGATCTAATAAGTCTCTTGAGAGGGCTCTTGAGAGGGCTTGAGAGGGCTTGATAGAAGAGATAGGTTACTTTGTAGCCACTGGTAATTAAAAAGCAGGAATTGAGTGTTAAAAAAGAAATGTGGTAGTATCTGAAAGACTAACTGGTTTTTATTTTAGCATGAGCTTTTCTGGATATAAATCCACTTCTTCAGCATCAGTGATACTAAAGCCTCAAATGTTATAATATTTATATACAATTGTGGGAGTAGGATACAAAATAATAGGCTCCAGAAAGACGCAAATCATATTCCTTGCCCTAAATTTTCAAAGGGCTGGGTGAGGTGATACAGATTTTCAGATCTTTACTTTGGCCAGTCAGTGTCACTGTGAGAAAGCCATAAATCTGGTTACCAAAAGTCAATTTCCCTGAATTCAAGCTTCTCTCTGAGAAAATTATTTTCATATATTTCGGACTCTTGGACACTTGTATTAATATAAGTAGTGTTGTTTATGTAGGTAGCCAATGCCATGGATAATGTAGGCTAAATTATCAAATCAATGCAATTTATAGAAGTCCAGCAATGAATTCAATTGATCTAATCTGGTTGGCGTTAACTATTGGATTTAGGTCTTATTCATCTAGAACAACAGTCCTTGCTGTGTGTGAAAGTACAATCATTTCTCTTTATTTGAAAGTCCTACAATAAATGTTCATGGCACAAGCCCAGATTTACCATAATGTTTTTGATTTTTTATTTATTGTATTTGTTGTTTGGGCCTGGCCTCATGTGAGCTGCCCCGAGTCCCCATCGGGGAGGTGGTGGCGGGGTATAAATAAAGATGATGATGATGATGGTAATGATGATTATTATTATGTGTACCACAATATCTTATGTGAGGCAGAAAACAGGTCATGTGTGCACCACTTAAGAATGTAAGAAATACCCCCTGCTAAATAGTAGGCATGGTTAGGTTTGGTCGGAATCTTCGTAATTTGGAATAAATTCAGAAAGATTTGCTTTTTGAATTGATTTCAAAGTTTTTAAGGAAACTGGAAGTCCCTTCGCCCTTCCAAAGTTTTTTCCGCCATTTCTGTTACAAAGTAGTGAGTTGGAAATTATTCCTGGCCTTGGCTCAAGCCTGGGAAGCATTTTAAAATCGAGTGGCTGACTTTCCTCTTCTCCTTTCCCCATGAGCCTGGGAAGCATTTTAAAATCGAGTGGCTGACTTTCCTCTTCTCCTTTCCCCATGAGCCTGGGAAGCATTTTAAAACCGAGTGGCTGACTTTCCTCCCTTTGCTCCCCCCCCCCCCCGCTTCTGTAGTAAAACAACTACTTTCAAAGTAAAGACCACCCAATGAAACAGGAAATAACACTTTCAAACCATTAAGGAAGGATTCGGAAGTCTCAGAAGTTTCAAAAAGTTTTTTTCTGTGAAAATCAGAATTGAATTTAGAATCGAACCACCAGTGCCCCCTACATCCGAAACGAGTTTTGAACTCTTTTTTTAATATCAAACAAGCCTACTAAATAGCACATATGGCTGGTGCTCTTTTGGCATATTTCTGCACCTATTTTCACTACTGGAATAAAGAGCAGAAGGTGGTGCTAAGTTCTTCCCAACTTCTGGAACAAAACAAGACGTTTTTCTAACAATCAGGTTTCATATTCAATAGCTGGGATGGACATTTGACTAATGACTGTATAGTGAGAGCCATGGATTACATATGAATTAGGTCTGTGTCAGCTGCAGCAAGAGTTAAGCATTTCTTGTTGAGTTCTTCGTGAGAAAGATAAGAAGGATTCCATGATCAAGCACACTAAAAAGATGGGATTTAAAACGGGACCTCAAGAATGTGACTAAGTGGTTTGGGACTAATTGATGTATTCATAATTCATACACAGTTGAGTGTGGTTAAGGGTTCAGTAACACACTGGTAAAAAGGACCTGCAACTTTAGCTGGTAGGAATTCAGAACATGCTTTGTCGGCAACAGTTATGAAGTGAATTACTGGGCTCCAGGGAGTCAAACCACAATGGCAACCATTTGCAGAGGATAGCAGTTTCTTAGGCAGGAGATTATGCAAAAGCATAACGATAGCTCACCGCCAGTTTTAATTTCTCTTTCAGTTGTAACATAGGCATATCTCAGTCAAATGATGGGTGCTTCCACCAAGTACTGCATCTGAAAAAATAGTTTATATCCATGAATACTCATGCAATTTTTTTTAAAAAAATCCTAATGGTGTTGCCAAATTTATTTTTTCCTTCATTTTACGCCTCCATTTTATGCTGCAAGAAACCAACACACTTACTTCTTGGACTTACTTAGGTAATCCCTTGTAGCCTGAGGATGATGGTCCTCAAAGTGTAATGTCTTGGCAGTGGGTCTGTAGGTGGCTGTGGAGCCCTATTCTTGATCCACATGTTCTCCTACAATGAGGACATCGGTTTCCAGGTGGAAGGCAATCCCGGTCAGGGTTGGCTTGATGCACCTTCTCTTGGAACACTTTTCCTTTTGCCCTCCATTCATGCCTCTTCGAATTCTCCAGCACTGCTGGTCAAAGCTGACCTCCAGTTAGAGCACTCAATGGCCAGGGCTTCCCAGTTCTCGATGTCTATGCCACAGTTTTTAAGGTTGGCTTTAAGCCCATCTTTAAATCTCTTTTCCTGTCCACAAATATTACATTTCCCATTCTTGAGTTGGGAGTAGAGCAACTGCTTTGGGAGATAATGATTGGGCATTTAGACAACGTGGCCAGTCCAGCAGAGTTAATGGCATAGAACAGGGCTGTCCAACTTCTACCAGACCTTGGGCCGGAATTCCGGTCACTGATCACCTGGGGGGCCAAGCCCTGGCTCCGCCCCTCCCCTCCCCCGGCTCCGCCCCCCTCCCCGGCTCCGCCCCCTCCCCGCCCGGCTCGCCCCTCCCTCCCCCAGCTCCGCCCCTCCTTGCCCCGGCATTGCATAAATATACAATTAAATATTATATTATTTAAATAAGGGAGAGGGAGGGATGGATGGAACACATGAGGGGCATTAATATACAATTACATATTATATTATTTAAATAAGGGAGAGGGAGGGATGGATGGAACACATGAGGGGCATAAATATACAGAATATCAAGGCAGAAAATCCCACAATCTCTGCTTTGAACTGGAATATATGACTGTTCTACTGGGCACATTGATCAGCATTGAATGGGCTTGCCGTTGAAAGGTCTGTGTGCTTCCATTCTGCCAGTTTACCCCTGGCCGATTCCATTCAGTGCAAGTCATCAAAGTAAACGTAGGTAATTGCAAAGAATGTAAATAATTCTGGGGGGAGGAAAAGGAGGGGGAAAGGGGGTGGGAGGCCTTTCCTTGAGCTCCCTCTCATTCAATTCCCCCTCCCTCCTTTTCTCCTCCTCCCCTCTCCTATGGCTGGCCGGTTCTCTCCTTCTCATTAAAGAGACAGTTCATGAAACGCAAATGAAGGGGTCAGAAAGGAAGGGCTTTGTGTGTGTGTGTGTGTGTGTCTGAGAGAGCCAGAGAGATCTTCCCTTTGCACTGGGGAGAGGTGTGCCCAGGGCAGGTCCCCCTCCTCTCTCTCTCTCTCTCTCTCTCTCTCTCTGTCACCCAATCACTCATGCTCTCAGACACACTCCCTCCCTCCCAAACCCCTTTTGCTTCCCTGGCGCTGAGGGCCTGAGCGCCTCCCAGACGGAGCAGCAGAAATCCTGAGGAGGAGGAAGCGGCGCTGCCGAGGGGGAAAGCCATGCGGCCGGGTCGCTCTTCCTGTTTGCTGCCAAGGGGGCGGGGCCCGAGAGACGTCACTCCCTCCCATTGGCCCCCTCCCTCAGGAGAAGATGAGGGGGCCAATAGAAAGCCAAGGGGCGGGACCAAAAATAATAATAAAAAATAATATTTTTTTCAATTGAAAAAATATTTTTAAATATTTTTAAAAATATATTATTTATTGCAGGAGGGTAAGGGGACGTAGCCAGGGGGCTAGGGGGGCATGTACGGCCCCCGGGCCGCCTGTTGGACAGGCCTGGCATAGAACCATCGCTTCAATGCTGGTGGTCTTTGCTTCTTCCAGCATGCTGACATTTGTCTGCCTGTCTTCTCAAGAGATTTGCAGGATTTTTCAGAGGGAATGCTGATGGAATCGTTCCAGGAGTTGAGTGTCACGCCTGTAGACAGTCCACATTTTGTAGGTGTATAGCAGGGTTAGGAGGACAGTAGCTTTATAAACAAGCACCTTGGTATCCCTACAGATAACCCGATCCTCAAATTCTCTCTGCTTCAGAAAAATGCTGCACTCACAGAGCTCAGGTGGTGTTATATTTCGGTGTATTGTGGACTTACTTCTTGGATAACCACAAGCAGTGTTTAACATTACAAAAAAAACCCTTCAGTACCAGAAGAAGACTTTTAGCCACCAGAAAATTCATTTGTAGAAATGAGGGATAATCTTGTGCAGCCCCATCCCTTGATCTACTAGAACACCAAAAATTGCCCATGGACCCATTGAAATTGCACACTCTATTCTATGATTGCATGTAAAAGAAATGCACAGAAGAACTTCAGCATCTTCCAATGTAATGTGAAACATTTTCACATAACACTCCATCATCCCTACTCTGCTTCAGTAAGAGCCCTATTATTCAACAAGCTGGATGTCATTGTTTGACTTTGGACACTCGTACTTAGTGGTTGCTTCTCTTGTCATAAGAAAGCAGATCCAAATGGGAAACATTTGTTGTTTCAGCTAAGGCACCATGTAAATGTTTCAAGTAATCACTGTGGACTTAGTCATATTGCTGCTGCCTTGTTATAAACAAGAGAGGTTCTATAGGTTCATTCTTAAGTCAAATGTGTATGTAAGTCAGAACGGGTAAATTTTAAGTGTAACTCCAGCCACAGATAGTTAGATAGATAGATAGATAGATAGATAGATAGATGATAGATAGACACACACACACACACACACACTTCAGATGGTTTTTGGTTTGCTATCTGTGCCCTATGACTTGTTGTGGAACCAAGGATTGGTGAGAAAGCTTCAACTGAGACACTTTTTCCTCATGATAACTCTTTTAGGAGTGAATTCTCCTTCCAAAGGGGAGATTTCTCTCATTTCCTGTTGTTGTACCTCCAGCCACAGATAGATAGATGGATGGATGGATGGATGATAGACACACACGCACACACACTTCGGATGGTTTTTGGTTTGCTATCTGTGCCCTATGACTTGTTGTGGAACCAAGGATTGATGAGAAAGCTTCAATTGAGACACTTTTTCTTCATGATAACTCTTTTAGGAGTGAATTCCCCTTCCAAAGGGTAGATTTCTCTCATTTCCTGTTGTCTCACCCTATTCTTAACTATGAATCATTTGTAAGCCAGTTGTTTGTAACTCGAGACTACTGTTTTTTTCTGCTTTATGCCCTCTTTCTATCTGTTATGCCCTGTTGATAACTCTGATGCATAAATGTCAAGACCATCTCTTCTCCTTTTTCCCCTGGTATGAACTGTGATTTCCACAGATGGCAAAGAAACCCAATTAAAAATGGAACCTACAGAAATATGAGCTTTTTTGAAGAAAGGGAAACCAAACTCTGGCAGAGTAAGTGAAAAGGGAATTTCCATACAGAAGGGGGAAAGGAGGTGTGCTAAACACATTCCCTACTGAAGCACAATAAAGAATCCAGAACAGGGGCTGCTGAAAAACACCCAAAAAGTATAGCTGGACAGCAGTGAGCTAATCAACCCCTGGAGATAGGAAGTGGTCACCACCACTCTTAACTATTACTTTCCCCCTTTTCCCCCCTCTTACGCCTCACATATACGGATGCACATCCCTTCAGGAATTTGGGGAGGGGGGACAATCAGCAGCAGAACAGACTTCAACTGCTCGGTTTTGGCTGCAGGCTGTACATCAAGGGAGGGGGGGTTTGAGTCAGTTATGCATTTATAACTAATTGGGCAACATAGGAACATGGGCAATGTTTTTACATCAACTTGTATAGCCTTATTATGAATGTTTTCAGATCAAGCATTTAATTCTGCAACCACATAGTAAACTTCAATTTGCTTTGTTTTGTTCCTTAGTAGAAACAGGCATCAACAGACTAGTACTAATATACTCAGAACTATCTCAGGATCCTTCCACACAGCCATATAACCCAGAACATCAAGGCAGAAAAACCCACAATATCCGCTTTGAATTGGGTTATCTGAGTCCACACTACCATATATCCCAGTTCAAAGCAAATAATGTGGGATTTTATTCAGCTGTGTAGAAGGGGCCTCAGTTAAAATTTCCAGTTATAGAATACTATCACAGAGTATGTTAAGTAACTGTATAAATCAATCATATAAATATATATGTAGATATGAATAGAAACCACTTTTAAAATTCCTCACTAAAGGAAGCATGGCAGCTCTCAATCTACTTTGGTCATTCCTCACTTTTCCCAATTGGTTCCATGTCAATAAGAGTATTTTTCTATTACAGCCAACTCCAACTTGTTTTGGACTCCCAACTTCCACTCCTCCCAACCAACAAAATAAATGCTCAAGTGTTTTAGGGATTGCAGTCCAATACTTTGTGGGAGCATTTTATGGAGAAAGACTGGTCCACTACGGCGTGCACTTAAATGAGGAGAGTATTTCAATTTGTGCTAACAACTATATAAGTTGGCATCAGTCAAACCAGTATTACTAGTAAGAAATGATGAGGTAGCAAAAATAATTAGAGTTGTTTTGTTTCTGCTGTAGGTGTTTGTTTCTATGCTGGTCAATATGAGGCAGGACCCAAGCAAAATCCACAGCTACATCACTTCTCAGGTATGATCATCCAGAGCAGACTATGCTTAAAGGTCTCCAAAGAAAAGGTCTCTCCCTCCACCAACTCAACATTTGTTGGATAGCTCTTACCCTATGGGTTCCATAATTTATATGCCTTTGTTATATGGAGAATTCACAATGTGATGATCCATAACATACAATATATCCTGTGACCGTTATAAAGGAGACACTTAATACAACAAGGATCAGGCTGGTGCCACTTTAAAAGAAAATAAAAAACATTGGGGTTTTTATGTGAGTAAGATCATGTCATTTATTACAGAGATGCAAGAACAACAAGAAAAGAAAAAAGGGGAAGCAAGTGACAAGAATAACAGGATCCCTGAAAAGTTAATCTACTATAAATAAGATATATGACAAAAAGATAGGTTTTTGATTATTAAGAGGACAATGGTGAAAGGGTAAGGTTAGATAGCGCTTTCTCCTTTTCCTTTCTTAACTTTTCTATCTTTTCTTTAACTCACTCTATACCCACTTTTTATTTTTCTGTTTTAGATTAGATAATAAAAGGGATTTTGTTGTTGCTTTTACCATAATTAAAAGGTAAAGGTTTCCCCCCCTTTTTCCATGTCAGGAGTAATTTGAGAAACTGCAAGTCACTTCTGGTGTGAGAGAATTGGCCGTCTGCAAAGATGTTGCCCAAGGGACACCCAAATGTTTTGATGTTTTAGCATCATTGTGGGAGTCTTCTCTCATGTCCCCGCATGGAGAGCTGGAGCTGGCAGAGGGAGCTCATCTGTGCTCTCCCTGGATTTGAACCTCCGACCTGTCAGTCTTCAGTCCTGTCAACACAAGTGTTTCACCCATTGTTTGACCAGGGGCCCTTGACATTAAGTCTAGTCGTGTCCAACTCTTGGGGGGGGGGGGGTGCTCATCTCAATTTCTAAGCCGAAATGCCGGCATTGTCCGTAGACACCTTCTATGTCATGTGGCCAGCATGACTGCATGGAGCACCATTGCCTTCCCACAGAAACGGTACCTCTTGATCTAATCACATTTGCATGTTTTCGAACTGCTAGGTTGGCAGAAGCTGGGGCTAACAGAGGGAGCTCTCCTCACTCCACGGGTCTGAACCACTAACCTTTCAGTCAGTGGTTTAACCTGCTTTGCCACTGGTGGGCACTTTTTAACATCATAGAAAACTTTTTCGTATTAGAGAACTACAAAAGAAGGCGATAATATAAGATGTTTAAAATTTCCCTACTTTACATCAATTCCTGTAGAAGCCCCTGGTGGCACAGTGGGTTAGTGGTTTGAATCAGTGAAGAGCATGGATGAGCTCCCTCTGTCAGCTCCAGCTCCCCATGTGGGGACATAAGAGAAGCCTCCCACAAGGATGGTAAAACATCAAAAACATTTGGGCGTCCCCTAGGCAACGCCCTTGCAGACAGCCAATTCTCTCACACCAGAAGCAACTTGCAGTTTCTCAAGTTGCTCCTGAAATACACAAAAATCCATTCCTGTACCATTCACCACTTCTCATATTTATTATATGTGTGTGTGTGTGATTTTTCTCAAATAAGCGTGCACTGATTTGCCATCTTTAGCTAGCTTTTCCATCTGAGTTGATGAAGCCCCTTTGAGTTCATTTTTTTAAAAAAACACATTGTATCAAATTATTTGCAGTCTTATTTCAGCAATGTGTACCTACGCAGAAGTGAGATTGAAGGCCAAAGAGCTGTCATTCTTCAGCAACACACAGTTTTGTGTAAGGAACAATGCTGTACTGGCCAAAAAAAGGCAGCCCTTCACATAACAAGTCTCTAGTGTTTCCTGTATTTACGGCAGACTGTCACAAGTTACCTGGGGTTGCCGGTCCCAAAGTGAAGGAGACTAGAAACAAAGAGTCACAAAGGTTAGTCCTACTCTGCCTCCCACCCCCAACCCCCCACCCCCAATCCTACTCTTCTTTTTAAAAGAGGAAGGGGGAGAGTGCTGTAATCATTACTTTCATACAAACTACCTTTCAAGTCTCAAGGAGGGCTCAAGGGATAGCGTGATTTTAAACATCAGACATCTTTCCACTTGTCTGCATTTTCGATGACAGCAGCAGTGTCTAATGGTGTGAAATTTCTGGCACTTAGAATACTTTGATATGTACTTTCCCAGGCTTCAAAAGAACAGGGAGACAATGGAGGCATGACTTCAGGGGGAGCCGTGTTAGCCAAGAGCTTGAGGTAGCTCATCTTCTTTCTGTGTATTTGGCAGGAGTTGAAATGTTTTGCAAGGTGAAAGAGATGTAGAAGGGAGAAAGAGACTTGTTAGTGGTTTCTGAGGCTGCAGGTTTGGTGCCTCCGGCAACTTTCCGGTCTGCACAGGTTTGCTGTTATTGCTATGGGTAAATCAGAGGGCAGCCCTTCATCAAAAGACTGAAGGCGTATGTTAAACTATAAAAGGCGCAGAAAGAAGCAAGTAATTAAACAGATCCTTTTAAAGCTACCTGGATTTCTCAGCGACTGCAGTCAATAGTTGAAGAAAGTGTGTTCGTTTCCAAAGGACAATAATGTCCAGGGTGATGTTTACATGTGTAGTATGTCCTGGACAATTTATTCATTGATTCTGATCAAGTAATATTTCATTTTCCCAAAGAAGTATCTGTGGTTTCTCAACGTTTCACAGTATGTGGCATTGCCATGACCACACTTTTTTCACATAAACAAATCAGTTTAACTAGTCTGAGCCTGGAACCCCAGGTTTTGGTGGTGGCCAGGGGAGCTTCTGCACAATTAAAATTTGTGCGCCAGCTGCACCCATACTTTGGGAAGTCTGACTTGGCCACGATGGTCCATGTTCTGGTTACATCCCGTATAGATTATTTCAACGTACTCTATGTGGGGTTGCTTTTGAAGACTGTTCAGAAGCTTCAACTGGTCCAGTGAGCGGCAGCTAGGTTGCTCACTGGAGCGGCACTCAGAGACCACACAACCCTCCTGTTGCTTCAGCTGCAATGGCTACCAGTTTGCTACCAAGCACAATTCAAAGTGCTGGCTTTAGCCTAGAAAGCCCTAAATCGTTCCAGCCCAGGCTACCTGTCTGAACATATTGTCCCTTAAGAATCAGCATATAGATTACGATCTTCTGGGGAGGTCCTGCGGGGACGAGAGACAGGGCCTTCTCAGTGGTGGCCCCTTGGTTGTGGAACTCCTTCCCTAGCGACATCAGAGCAGTTCCCTATTAGTCTTTAGGAAAAGAGTTGAAACTTGACTCTGTGCGCAGGCCTTTGGAAACCATGGCGATGCAGTCTCTTGAATGGATATCTTTTTCAATTTGACCTTGGAACAGACCATGAACTTTGGATGGCGCGTTTTCTAAGTTTTTAATTTTAATCTGTTTTAACTCGGTTTTAATACATTGCAATTTTTGAAATGTTTAGGTAATTGTTGTTGAGGCACTACTTGTGTGCCACTGTAAGCCGCATTGAGTCCCCCTGTTGGGGTAGAGAAGGGCAGGGTACAAGTACGGCAAATAAATAAATAAATAAATAAATAAATAGTGAAAGACCATGTGGATCCAGGATAGGTCTCCAAATGATAACCAAAAGATCACTTCTGGATCCACCACCAAGAGTCTAACCTTG
Source organism: Anolis apletophallus (assembly GCA_030556195.1). Classification (NCBI taxonomy): domain Eukaryota; kingdom Metazoa; phylum Chordata; class Lepidosauria; order Squamata; family Anolidae; genus Anolis; species Anolis apletophallus. The sequence goes on along the minus strand of JARBWK010000007.1, from coordinate 101,924,358 downwards.
GAAGACAATCATACTCAACCACAGGTGATTGCCTGTGTATGTATATCTTGATGTCCAGATAAAAAATCATAGTGTTGTAGTCTTAAACACACAGATAGAGTTAGTAATCGGGAGGAAGTCTCAGCTTCTCTGGAATGAGCCCAAAATGTTGAATGGCACAGGCAGGGCCGTAGCCAGGATTTTGGTTCGGGGGCTGAGTTTGGTTCGGGGCTGAGACGGGGTGGAAGAGGGTCTACCCTAGCAAACCTTTTGTATTGTTATCCCAATAACCCCATGAAGGTGGGATATAATGAGCATGGTGATCAGATCATGATATGAATGAACATAACAGTTTAAATAATGTACCAGTAAGGCCTTCTCGCGGACCACCCTGAGAATTTCGGGGGGCTGAAGCCCCTTAGCCCCCCCCCCCCCCGGCTACATGCCTGGGCACAGGTATATTTGAACTGGCTCCACAGACAGGATTTCTTTGTACTCATGAGCCAAATAAATTGCTCTAATCGGGGTCAGGAATGCATTCTTCCACATATGAAAGTGGCTTGAGATTCAAGGTGTCACAATGATTGCGGACTTAGCTTTTGCTTGAAATGTACAACTTGCATATCTCATTTCAGATGATGTATTATGCTGTGTATCTTTTTTGTTAAGAGTTATATTTGGGACACATACATTAGTTGGACTATATGGTGTTCAATATGTGAATATGTGATTTATGAGCACAATACACTCAGTGTCCCCTACTGATATATGAGCAAAGCTGCAGATATGTATTCTAGTCCATGATGATAATAATCTTTATTTATATTCCATTGTGATAATGAAAACTGAAAGTATTTACATGTTTTAAAACATTGAATTGAAAGCATACTGTTCTATTATCTATTTATTAGACGATCCCTCATAGCCCAAGGATGATGGTCCTCCAAGTTCAGTGTCTTGGTGGTGAGTCCATAGGTGACTGTGGAGCCCTATCCTTGATCCGCATGTTCTCCCGCAGTGAGGACATTTGTTTCCAGGTGGAAGGCGGTTCCAGTCATGGTTGGCTTGATGCGCCTTCCTCTTGGCATGTTTTTCCCTTTTGCCCTCCATTTGTGCCTCTTCAAATTCTGCAGTACTGCTGGTCACAGCTGACCTCTAGTTAGAACATTCAGGGGCCATAAGAGCATACAAAAAGTTAATAGTAAAACCAAATTAAACCTTTAACCATAGCAAAAACATGGACTGGAATTCATGATTGCAGTTACCTAGAACCATATATTTGTAACTCATTCATACTCATGGACCCTATGTATTCCATCATGTATGGAATCCAGAGGGATAACGGTCCCTGAATCCTGACTTACTCGTCAACAGCCACTGTGAATGATGGGGGTTTGCCCTGCTTTCGACTGGAATTCAACAAACTGATGTTTTAGCTGCTTTCACTGCTCCACCCCCTTCCAGTAATTTCAGGTGCAAGAAATAATTAAAACAAGAATCTCTCTTCTGATTATCACACTGGAGATCTCTGGCAGAGGGATGGAAACATCAACCTGCTGCATTCCAATTGACAGGAAAGACCCTCATCACTTACAGTAACTGATGACCAGTAAGGTAGGGCAAGTGGTGACTTATTATACTTAACTAGTAGTTGATCAGAAATCTCAGCTATATGCTATAAAAGATTTTAAACCATTATTATTATTATTGCTGCTGCTGTTATTTAAATGATTCAATTTTATTCTCACACAGAGAATCCTACTAAGGACATCTCCAAAAATAACAAGTTATATCATTTCTTAAGGTCCCAATTATCACAGGATGACAGCTGGCTGCTGATCCCAACTCAGTAGGGTGATAAAGCTGATTTGCCTTTTAGTCTGAATTTTCCAAGAACTATCCAAGGGACTGAATCCTATCTCAAGAGGTTCTGAGCTTCAATTAACTCCTTAAAGTTCAGGTGAAGGGCTTCTGGCATTGGAGCTACTAGCTGCCACGGCCCAAACTAGTAAAGAATCTGCTACTCTGCTAGAGAACTCCAATAGAGCATTGTACAGAGTATCCAGAAATATTAAAAGCAGCCTAAGAGTATTTTTGGTTTTTGTAGTCTTTTTTCCTGGTTAATAATATCATAGAAGATGACTTTCTCAAGGATCTCCTAGATCTCAGAATCAGCGCTGATAGGAATAAAAGTCCCTTTGGTCTAGAATTTTCCTGCCTGCGGCTGCCAGTGCCCACCACAATAGAGACTATATCCGAGATGCAAGAGTCTCTTCTTTTCGTGCCAGGAGCGACTTGAGAAACTGCAAGTAACTTCTGGTGTGAGAGAATTTGCCATCTGCAAGAACATTGCCTAGGGCAGGGCTGTCCAACTGGCAGCCCGGGGGCCGTATACGGCCCCCAGCCCCTTCCCTGTGGCCCCCACCTACCCTGCAAAAATTAATATTTTTAAAAATAAAAATTTTAAAAATTTGATCTCCGGGGGGTGGGGCTGGGTGACGTCAGGCGTGGCGCCGGCGCCAAGCCTGACGTCACCCAGCCCTGCCCGCTCCCTTCCTCCTCCTCCGTCCCGCCTCTTCCCCCCGGCGCACCAATCGGGAACGCCGGGGGGAAGGAGGGAGGAGGCGTGCCTAAAGAGGAGGAAGGGAAGCGCTTCCCTTCCTCCTCTTTAGGCACGCATTCTCCGTTCTGCCTCTCCTCCCAGCGCACTGATCGGTGCGCCGGTGGGAGAGGCAGAACAGAGAAGGCGTGCCTAAATAGGAAGAAGGGAAGCTTCCCTTCCTCCTCTTTAGGCACGCCTTCTCCGTTCTGCCTCTCCTCCCGGCGCACTGATCGGTGCTCCGGAGGGAGAGGCAGAACAGAGGAGGAGGCTGGCGTGATACTTTAGGAGGGAGGGCGAAGCCATGGAGGGCTCCCCTTGGCTTTGCCCTCCCTCCTAAAGGGTCGCGCCAGCCTCAGAAGTGAAATCACCGCTTCTGAGGCTGGCGTGACATTTTAGGAGGAGGGGCCGGGGGTGTGGCCGGGGGCGTGGCTGGGGGTAGGGCCGGGGGCGGAGTGGCGCGGAGCGGCCCCCCAGGTCATCAGTGACTGGAAGTCCGGCCCTAGGTCCGGTAGAAGTTGGACAGCACTGGCCTAGGGTATGGCTGAATGTTTTACCATCCTGTGGGAGGCTTCTCTCATGTCACTGCATGGAAAGCTGGAGCTGACAGAGGGAGCTCACCCCACTCCCATAGATTCGAATTGCTGACCTTTCAGTCAGCAATCCTACTGGCACAACTGTTTACCACGGCTCTGATGCGAGAGTCAAGGTTGCTTCTACATTGCAACCCCAACTGAAGTTTGAAAGTTGTGGACCTCCATTTCCAGAATTATCCATTCACGATGACCAATGGCTCCAATGAGAGTTATATTCCACAAAAGAAACTTTTCCAAGTTTTAGTTCTAGTTAGTGTAGTCATTCTTGGGCAGGTCATTACCAGAACAATATTAATAAAACTGCAGGAAGTTCAGAGAGCAAAAATCAAACAATCATAGCCGTGATTTATGATTGTAGCTGAAAGGTTGAGCTTTTAAACCAATAACAGGTAAATTATGTTAGGATATATAATTTTCCTTGGCAAAGTGACAGCTGACAATGTTAAAGCCTGTGAGGCTAACTGCACTTTCACATGAGTAAGTCTCTGTGATTACACTAGATTTTTAATTAATGTGTTTGAGATTAAAGCCAAGCTTTACATGAAAAGAAAAAAAGAAGGTACCATTTTATTAAATTTAACTAGAATTTGATTAAAAGAAGCGAAGAAGTGAGAAAATAATAAAAGGTGCCATGTGTACAGATATGCAGAATGCTTTATCAATAGTTATGGGATTTTACAATGAATGTATTTGATGAATTTAGAACAAGAGTCCTCCAGATTGTTGTTGAAGTATAACTTGCACCGTTATTCATTGTTAGCTATGCTGTCTAGGCCTGGTGAGAGTCAACCAACACCTGGAGACTTGCACTCCCTAGTTTAAGGTTGCCAAGCTAGATATGGGATAAGAACAAGAAAAGAAGTGGGTTCTTCTCTTCTCATGCCATAAGGCAAGCAATAGTCATTCAGGAAGGAACAGCTGTAGATGAAAATTTGAATTTGGAAGGTGCAAAAAAAACCCCCACATCCAACTCATCCTGCTTCCCAATCTGGTAAAGTTACAGGAGCTCCACCCCACATCCAACTTGGCAATCTTATTCTAACTATTGATGAACAGTAATCTTTCCAAACTGGATCCCTTCTCCTATTACCATAATTACCAGCCAGCCTTGGGCACTGTGACTGGAAAAGATGGGACTGATAGTCCAGCACAACTGCTGGGCACCAAGGTGGTGAATGCTAGCTAATAGTGTGATCAGAGGAAATGAGACAGAATTATATAGACATGGAGAATTACACAATGGAACAGTATTATACCACCTATTTCATTTTTATACATGTTCTTCCCATCTGATGCATAGAGTGAAAAGGATACTAAAATGAGATACATGATGCAATACAAAAGCTTAGAAGGAAGCAGTTACTTGAAGCCAGTTCCCCAAAGTACGGGCCCTTCCACACAGCCCTATATCCCAGAATATCAAGGCAGGGATATAGGGCTGTGTGGAAGGGCCCTAAGTTGCTTTATATGGTCTCTGGATTGGTGGTCAGGAAGTATCCAAAGCTCAGAGAAAGAAAAGCTGCTCAACATTTTGATCAGTTTTAATTTGTGTCACAAATGAAAGTAATGAAATGTTATTATTTATTAAGTAAATATATTTTCTGAAAGAATTGTTTTGAATTATGCCATTTAGTTTGACAGAACTAAATCAACCTAATATTTGCTATACCCACCATAAGAAAGTACATACCCTCCAACTGTCCCAGTCCATTTTCACCACTACTTTTATAATGTTCTTGTATCTCTCTCCTCTTCCTAGTTTCCCTATCAGTCCTGGTCTTGCTTCAGTTCCTGCAAACTGACTTCATAATGAAGAAATAGCTCACACTCACTTAACTCAGCTGGAAACGGGGGAGTTTGCCTTTCCTAAATTAAATACACACATTCCAGGGCTTCTTTGTTTAATTTAGTTGTTTTCTCACTTAATTCCTTTTTTGCCCACCTGTCATCTGGCCACATCCCTTTGTCTCTGCTATGATGTAGCTCAAGGAGCCCCCAGTGGCACAGTGGATTAAAGCACTGAGCTGCTGAACTTGCTGACCAAAAGGTCACAGGTTCGAATCCAGAGAGTGGCATGAGCTCCCACTGTTAGCCCCAGCTTCTGCCAACCTAGCCAGTTCGAAAACATGCAAATGTGAGTAGATCAATAGGTACCGCTTCGGCAGGAAGGTAACAGAGCTCCATGAAGTCATGCTGGTCACATGACCTTGGAGGTATCACAACACTGGCTCTTTGGCTTAGAAATGGAGATGACCACCAACCCCCAGAGTTGGACTGGACTTAATGTCAGGGGAAAACCTTTACCTTTTTATGATGTAGCTCAGCCACATATGTCCCAGTTTTTATTTGTGAAATGCTGGAATGTATGAAAATACAAACACTTTTTGTTTATATTATAATTTGGAAACAAAAATGAGTGAGAAGTGTGAGCTATAAGAAAATGAATATCTGAAATGACAAACCAGTCAACATCAATTTTCAAAGTTGCAAAGTTTGCAGACGACACTAAATTGTTCAGGGTAGTTAAAAATAAAACTGATTGTAAAGAGCTCCAGAAAGATCTCTCGAAATTGAGTGAATGGGCAACAAAGTGGCAAATGCATTTTAACCTAAACAAGTGTAAAGTCATGCACATCGGGGCAAAGAACCCCAAATACACTTATCAACTGATGGGATCAAAGCTTTTTGAGACAAACCAGGAAAGGGATCTTGGGGTTTTGGTGGACAGCTCAATGAAGATGTCAACCCAGTGCGCTGCAGCAGTGAAAAAGCAAATTCTATGCTTGGCATGATCAGGAAGGGAATCGAAAATAGGTCGGCAAATGTTGTATTGCCTCTCTACAAATCTATGGTGAGGCCACATCTGGAGTACTGTGTACAATTCTGGTCACCGCACCTCAAGAAGGATATAGCGGAACTGGAAAAGGTACAGAAAAGGGCAACAATAATGATCCAAGGGATGGAGCAGCTCCCTTATGAAATCAGGTTGCAACGCCTTGGTCTTTTCAGCCTTGAAAGACGGCGTTTAAGAGGTGACTTGATCGAAGTGTATAAAATCATGCATGGGATAGAAAAGGTGAATAAAGAAAAAATATTTTCTCTGTCACACAACACTAGGACTAGGGGGCACTCATAAAGCTCCAAGGTAGAAAAGTTAGGACTAATAAAGGGAAATATTTCTTCACCCAGAGGGTCATTGGGTTATGGAACTCACTTCCAGAGGAGGTTGTGACAGCTGTCAGCCTGGACAGCTTCAAGGCAGGATTAGACAGATTTATGGATACCAAGGGAATCAGTAGTTACTGAAATGGACATCCAAGTGCCACCTCTGTGTTGATGGAGGCAGGCAGGATTTTCCCCGGGTACTGGTTGTGGGGGTTGGGAGCAGGTGAGGGTTTGCCCTCCTTTCTGCTAGAGATCCCTGTGTACAACTAGTGGGCCACTGTGTGACACAGAATGCTGGACTAGATGGGCTGAGGCCCGATTCAGCATGGCTCTTCTTATGTTCTTATGTTCCCCCCAAAATAGATCTTTTAAAAGGTGTATTCCATAATGCAAGGGCCTGGAACTAAATTACAGGCTTTACCCTTTCCCCATTTCCCACATTAATCTTCTCTTTTCTTTAACCTGCCCCTTAAGTCACATAATTCACTGGTGAGGCCTCTTTGAATATAGTTTGCAGTAAATAGAGAAGTTTCCCTATGACTTTAAATTATCTGTTCATGTAGGCCAACTGAAATGGTGATTGAATAATACACAGCGGTCGTGAGAGCTACACTGGGATCCAACCATTTTAAACTTTTGAAAAATACTACTCGTTTTCTTGCCCTTCCTCAGTCTGCTATTTTTCCCTTCCTTCTCCTGCTCACTTAACATGTGATACTACAGAATTCTTCCCTCCCCTGATTTCTTTTAAGTTTGAGCTTGACATCTTGCAGAAACATTTATACCTCTTGCATTTCCTACCCATTTCAAAGCTGTGGTTTCAATTTCTCACATTTTTTATGGATGGACCTGTCATTAGTACATAAAAGATGTGATGACAAAGAGACACCTATGGTAGTATAACCTAAGAAGTGAAGATGACTTGATCTAGTTCAAGCTTCTGTTCCTTTTCTTCACATGTGCCTCCTTCACTATTACAATATTTATCCTCTCAAGATAATAAAACCAAAGTGGCTGCTTTTCTATTCATCTTTATATGATAAATACCCACCCATTATTACTTGTTAAATAGCATTATTTTGACTTTTTAAAAATTTGCTCCTTCCAATTATTTTTCTATAGCATAAACAATAAAAAGAATCTAATAAGAAATAAATTTGAGTAAACTGTATGGAATAAAAATATCATTAGGATATGTACTCCTCATATAATAAGACCCTAAAATAAGTAAAACACCATTGCTGCAATATTTCTTCTATCTACATTAGCAAAATTCATTGCAAAAATTGGTTCAAATAAAAATTAAAAGTGCTTTTCAACCCATGAAAACTTCATGAATATATTTCTCCATAAGGTGTACTATATCTCCAAACATTTATCTACATATCTGAAAAATGCAGAATCACTGAACTGCAAAAACTTACAATACAGGAAGTCCCCAAGTTACAAACAGGAAGTCCCCATGTTACAAACATCTGACTTACAAATGACATTAAACTGTGATTTTAAACTGTTTTCTAATCTGAGGAGCTGTGTCTCCCTTTCCCAGGGCGCTTGTGCCCTGCTTTCTGCTGGTCAGTGACTGTAATCAAGTTTTGTATTGTATTGAGTCATAGTTAAGAACAGGGGCAAGACAACAGGAAGTAAGAAAAATCTACCCCTAGAAAAGGAAATTCACTCCTAAAAGGGTTATCGTGTGGGAAAGGTATCTCCACTGAAGTTTTCTCACCAATCCTTGTTTCCACAACAAGCCAATTTTTTCAAAATCCAATTATCACAGGGACAGGAATTGAGGTGAAATCTTCCAAAAGGGCACAAATAGCAAAAGAAATGTCACAGGGTAGTTCACCCTTCCATATGCTATCAAAAACTAATATTTGGCAGGAGTTAGACTTTGAAAATTACCTTAAAATGATAGTTCCTTGTATTCCTCAATGTAAACAATAATTCTTACATTTTTTGTTATCTGTTTGGATGTATATTTTGAATATCAGGAAATTAGAATATTTCCCTTTCCATTAAAACACCTATAATCTGTTTTAATAAGTTCAAAAATTGTTATAAGTATACAATAGATTGAGTGTCTCAAATACATTTCCAAAAACATTCTACCACCATTTCAGGAAACATGTGCGGTTTTGTCTATCAGCTGAAATTATGGTTAAGGACATCATGAAGTTATAAAGGTGAATTCTTTATTTGCTTTACATGCGGGGGTAAGTGCTGGGTGGGGAGACATACTAAGAGATATATTTTTATAGATCTTACAGTGACACAGCAACTGGACCATATGGCATCATTATTCAGCCGACACAAATTTGACACTTGGAAAATTTATTATATTTTGCTTTGCTTCTGGTGCCTGAAAGGCTTTGTAACTGTCTCTTCATAAGGCCTGTCACAGATGTTGATGTATTTTCCCTCCTTTGCAGTCCAGGTTTTACTGTGGAAACTGATACAACTTCACTATAGAATTTCTAGATGAATTATTCACGCCTTGCATGCTTTCCAAACGCCAAGGCTGGGAAGAGATCTATCCTATTGAATAAATGGTTCCTTTAATTCTCTTGAACAACAGAATGTCTTCATGTTTTTCAAGCATTTTTCATTGTCACCTTTGTGATTTTAATATTTTGGGCAACATATTTACATACAATAACTATTCAACATCCCCCCCACCCACAAGTTCTGGTTTAAGAGCACTCCAAAGAGGTATTGAAACTGATACTGCCAAAGGACAATAAATATTCCAGATGGGCCAAATTCTTGTCCTTTTCATTTGAGCTTGCTGTTGTAATTCAAAATCCAACAGTCCTTGGTTGATTTATAAGGTAATTCCTGAAATATCTCAATTGATGTTTTGGATAAACGTGCTGCCCTTAACTCCAGTACCATGTGTGCAGATGAATTCTTAATTGAAAAGGAATTCTCATTCTTGGTGCAGGAATTAGGAGAATATACCATTGCTCCCTATGGCCATGCCCAGTGCATGTGGGGTGGGGGGAACGGGGGAGAGAGATATAAATAAATTTAAGTCTCTGGTACATTTCTGGAATATCTAGAGCAATAATGTTATTACGTGTTATTATTTACAGTATTTATATACCGCCTTTCTTAGCCTGAAGGCGATTCAAGGCGGTTTATAATTGTGTTTACAGTCAACACAATTTGATGCCCCCAACAACACAAAATATAGTTAAAAGCATTTAGCATAAATATAAAACCATACAAACCCAATAAAACCAATAAAAGCATAAATCCTCAGCATCTCATTAGTGAAATCATTATCCAACCACATTGTCCAGTCGTTCTGTAGATCCGGATTTGTCTGTTACACTGCATTTGTGAATGCCTGCTCAAAACACCAGATTTTAACTTTTTTGTGAAATGTTAGGAGGGATGATATTGGCTATGGCACATAATGCTTAAAGCCACAAATTCAGAAAAATACATAGCTCTCAAATAGCTTGATACAAGGGCCTTGAGAAGGTGTTGGAATTGTACATATGGAGGGTTTGGAGGCTCCCAATAAGTTTCCAGTCCCAATTCAAGGTGCAGGTCATCACCTATAAAGCTCTAAATGGTTCAGGACCTGCTTATCTTTGCAGTCACCTCTTCCCTTATGAACTAGTGCGTACCTTGAGATCATCTGGGGAGGCACTGCTCTCCCCCCCCCCCCACCATTGCAAGTGCGGTTGGTGGGGACGAGGGAGAGAGCCTTCTTGGTGGTGGCCCCTCACCTCTGGAACTCCCTCCCCAGGGAGATCAGACAGGCTCCCACTTTGTCTTCTTTCTGGAGTCAACTTGAAACATGGATGTTCCAGTGTGCCTTTGATTAAGCAGCTCACCAGCCATTTTTCCTCTCCCCGTTGAGTATAGCACTTTATTCTGACCCCCATGTGAATTACCTCAACATGTTTTATAATAGCATTTCCTGCCCAATCTACTGATATGTCGCACTTTTCTGGTGCTCCTGTAAAATGTATTGCGCTCATTGAATTTATACCTCAGCTAATTTTCTTTCCAGCCATATTGCTCTTATGTTGTGTATAATTACGTTGTATTGCTTTTAGCTGATTTTTAATTGGTAAGTGTTTTCTTCTGTGTTTTAATTGTCTTTTGGGCTTGTCACTTGTAAGCTGTCCCAAGTCCCCAAGGGGAGATGGTTGACGGGGTATAAAAATTAAATTATTATTATTATTATTATTATTTGAGGATGTACAGTGACCAGATTATGCTCCAGAATAATCTTGTAAAAATTTTGGATTGTGACTTTCTTCCCTCAAACCAATTCACCATGTTTATCCCAGTCCTTCCAAGGAGACTGTCTTCTATTCATTATTCTGAATGTTAGTTGGACTTAAGTATTTGAATCTATTACTGGTGGCAACTAGAGTTAGATCTACAGGATTAGTAGGATTTACATAAGACTAAACTCCCAATTTAACCATTCACTACCCATAGAATTCAGGGCATTTCCTAATCTGACCAGAGGAGGTTGACATCTAGAACTCATGAGATTTTCTCTGTTTCCAATACAGTTCTGTCACTGAGTAAGTCATCATGAATATGAGATTTCCCATGTGTCTATCTCTCTCCTAGTTGGGAGACACTTGCAAAGCCTGCTGGGATTGTTCTGCATGCCCAGAGTACGGGAAAATTAGAATTTGGCCACTACAGCTTTCACAATCCTACAACCAGTATGTGAATTCTGGCAGTTGTAATTCCCAAAAGCTCTCTCCATGCCTAACTAGATGATGAATCATGAATGCAAATGGGTGCTGTACATGGGATATTTCCCTGCCTGAGCCAACAGCTGGTGCTTGTTGCAAATGTTATTTGCTATCAACTAAAGGTCAATTGCATGAAAGCAATTAGTATGCTTATTTTTAAATGTTTAAATGCCTGCCCTTGGGAGTCCTCTGAGCAGCACTCCAATCCAAAGTACAGGGGAAGCAATTTCACACACACACACACACACACACACATATTTATGTACATAATGAAAACCATCTCCTTTAAGCTGCTAGTATCTTATTGGCGCCAATAATTCTCTGCCAGGAGGAAGCAAAGGAGAAAATAAGCAGATCCTTCCAAGACAATTCATATCAAAGTACCTTCACATCTCCTGCTGGACACATGGGAGCTTCAATATGGGGCCAAGAGATGCATTCGTACTGCCCCCTATATTTGTTCAGTATGTTGAAGGAAGGAAGGTATGGAATGGGATTTTAGTTTTGCTCATATAGAAACAACAAAATGTGATTTATTGCAGAAAATTTGGCAGAGCATTTCTCTATGACTCCCACTTCTGTAGTTGACTTGCCCAAAGGGGTTAAGATTTCTCTCCTGTGTGCATTTTCCTTACAACATGTAGAACATGAGAGATCTTATTTGGTATGACCATGGGGAGCCAGTGGCCTTCATGTCAATATGTGTGAATCTGCATTTGGCTTTACGCCAGCCACTAAATGAGATCTCCAAAATAGTTCCAGTACCTTGGACAGCAACTTTAAACCCAGAACAGATCCACTGTCTCACAGACATGCATTGCGTCACCTCTGGTAGGGCACTTACCATGGGAATGGACATCACCTCCCTATTAGAGATTAGGCAAGCTACCAGGGTCGAGTACTTCCACTGCCAACACATGTATTTGCTGTTTCATTTTCTGGTTCATCTCCCAGATTATTCATGTTGCAAACACAATTTTTAATGTATTGTTATTCAACAATTTTCTACCTTTTTATTAATTTGTTGTATTGTTTTAGGATTTTTAATGTATCTTTTAATGTATTTTATATATGCGGTTTTGATTATATTCTGGGTTTTTTTCTCCAGTCTGACTTAAAGCAGCTTGCAGAAATTAAAATGGATATAACTAAAATAGTAATTTAAAATATATTTAATTATCAATAAGCAATTAAAAACAAATTATTAAAATGAATAACAAATATGGTAATCCCTTTTCCCACAGCTGGCAGCCACAAAGGTCTTTTATTGCTTGGGAAACAATAGCAGGGAATGCAGTAGTCTAACCCAGGCATAGGCAAACTACGGCCCTCCAGGTGTTTTGGACTTCAACCCCTACCAGCTGTTAGAAATTGTGGGAGTTGAAGTCCAAAACACCTGGAGGACCAAAGTTTGCCCATGCCTGGTTTGACCTGTATAGGAAAAGAGCTTCACATCCTGGCAGCAACCATTGAGAAGGTCCTCTCCCATGTTATCTCCAGAAATACCTATGAGGGTACTTGGACAGAGAAAAGAGCTAAGCTTGTTTCTGAATTCTTAGCTTAGTTTTCTCATCCTTTATATTTCACCTAGCAGCAGTTGATTAATCTCAGGCTCTAAGGGATTGAGGAAGAAAATGGATCCCACAAGCCCCAAGAGTCTGCCTACAAAAACTATTCCTTGTTTTTGTGTTGGCTAACACTTTCTGCATAACACCAAACCTTGTAATTCGATTCAGAGTGCAATTCTCCAGTAAGAACCTTCCCACCAGCATCACTGCTGCCATGTTCAATAAATATGTGAGACGGATGAGGTCTGTAAAGGAATGGAATACAGCAAGTATTAGATCAACATCCATCAAGTAACCACATAACTAAAACTTCAGATGTTAACACTGGGTTTTCATTCATCTCTTGAAATGTTTCGTTTTCTTTCCTTTTCTGATGGGATTCCATATGCTATAATTCCAACATTCCACCCACAAACTAATATTCAAATATGGTATTCACAGACAACATGGCTGTTCCTCAAGTACTACATTAGCTTCAGATCAAAGAGTTCACATGTATTATTATTATCATCATCATCATCATCATTATAGTGTTCCCTCACTACTTTGCGCTTCATTTATTGTGGACTCGCTGTTTTGTGGATTTCAAAAAATGTTAATTTAAAATACATATCATGGTATTTTCGCTGTTTTGTGAGGTTTTGCCACCACCGCTCTCCAAGGCGCTTTCCCTCCTCAGTCGTCTCTCCCTCCCTCCAGTCTTGGGGGGCCTTTCCTTCCTTTCTTTCACTTTATTTTAAGTTTATAAAGACTTAAAATACTGTATAACGACAAAAATAATGTATAAATATTAAAATAAATAGAGCGTCCCTACATTGCAGTTTTTCACTTATTGCAGGAGGTCCTGCAATAACCCCAGCAATAAGTGAGGGAACACTGTATTGGTGTCCTGAAAACGTTTCCCATATATCACATGAAATTCAGACATACATGTCACATCTGTTTATTTTTCCATATTTATTGAGTCAGATACAGACAGCAGGAGGGGAAGCTGAAGTAACTACATTAAGGAAAATATTTTTCACTATCATTACTGACCTATTAAATATAAATGCTCTACAGATTTAGAAACAATGCTGTCTTTTAGGTGGCAAAACAATTAGAATACCTTTAAGCCAAACACCATGGACTTTATTGCATGAGGCAGGCAAACCAGCGTTGAAGCTCAACTGTTATTGCATGATGCCATGTACATCCCAATACCAGTCAGCCTTCTCCTCTTCCTTTCCACTGAAAGGTAAACCATGTTAATAATCTTCCACGTATAATTCCAGTCTTGGCTACAAAACCAGTTTTGTCTTTTGGGTTAAACCTATGACCACAACTGAAGTTCCTTCTACTTTCTGCTTCATTTTAAAGATATAGGCTGCTTTCAAAAATTAGATCAAATTAGCTCTTCTTTTCACTTGTTTCACCCATCTTTACATGAACAAGATTCTATAATGACTACTAACACACACACACATGTCATAATATAAACTTAGAATTCTCATCATCCCACAAATTAAGCACCATCTACACTGTGATCAGGCTGTTTCCTGGTTATTAGATTGGATGCCCTGAATTTTTTGGAACTGGCCACATATTCAAATATAATAGGTCAATTGAAATAGTGGTTTGGACAAATCCTATTGGTGTTTTAAGCATTCATAATTTTTTGTGGAACATCTACGTACAGTTCAAGGTAGTCCAAGTGAATGTGTGCGTATTCATTTTACAATGTTTCTATTCAGACTTCTTGATGGTTAGAGCTGTTTGACAATAGAAAATGCTGTCTTAGGGCCCTTCCACACAGCCCTATATCTCAGATGTCAAGGCATAAAATCCCACAATATCTGCTTTGAACTGGGTTATCTGTGTCCAAACTTGGATAATGCGGGATTTCCTGCCTTGATATTTTGTGATACAGGGCTGTGTGGAAGGGCCCTTGGAGTGTGTGTGGGGAGGGGGGGGGTTCTTCTCTGGAGTTTTCAAATCAGAGGCTGGATGGCCCTCTGTCAGGGATGCTTTGATTGTGTGTTACTTCATGACTCGAGGGGAGACCTTGTGGTCTTTTCCAAATCTATGATTCTAACAGAAAGGTTGTCTGCATGATCAGTGTGCAACCATGCATGTAGAGATTAATGCTTCATAAACCCCGTGTGTGGTCTTTGCCATTTGTTTTTTGCAAATTGCTGCACATGTACTATTACAATTCTATACTCACTTGGATGGAGGTAAGTCCCACTGAAACCAATAGAGTGTACAGTATTTGGGAGGGTGAATGCTGGCCTGGAAACTCTAGCCCCTTCCATTCTTCTATCTTCTTATCAACCTGATCAAAAGCAGCTGTTTACAAAAGCAAAAAGTTGCACATGCTTTTCCTTTTGAGAATATGGGTCACCATATGGCCCAAGTGCAAGGTTCAGAATTAAAGAATGAGCCACAAGGTATGTTTTCCAGTGGGCCTATTTCACTCCAAGCTTTACTGCTTTGGTTTAAAAACCCTGAAGAAAACCCAGAATCTCTGTCCCTAATGAAAACAATAAATAAACAAAGGAGATAAAGGCAGGCTCCTGGGCATATATGGTTTTATGTGAGCCAGGGCCTTAGCCAGGATTTTGATTCGGGGGGGGGGGCTGAGTTTGGTTCGGGGGGGGGCTGAGACTGGGTGGAAGAGGGTCTACCCTAGCAAACCTTTTGTATTGTTATCCCAATAACCCCATTAATGTGGGATATAATGAGTATGGTGATCAGATCATGATATAAATAAACATAACAGTTTAAATAATGTACCAGTAAGGCCTTTTCATGGACCACCCTGAGAATTTCGGGGGGGCTGAAGCCCCCTTAGCCCCCCCCCCCCCGGCTACATGCCTGATGTGAGCCAAGTCCAGGGAGAGTGAGAAACAAAGCAAAGTCTTGCTCTTGTTTAACTGGGGTGGGGCAGCAGAATGGGGAGAAATCAAAATGCTCTATATAGCTGTGATAAACATCAGCAGTCAAATGCCTGGATAGATCTCCTTGTATTGGAGACACAGTGTAATAGTAAGTCACATTTGGCAAATGCTGAGTTAACACATCATAAAAACCCAAACCTTGAGTGTGCACTCTGCCCTTCAATGTGTGGGTTTGGTGGGCCTGCAGGGAAAGCTTGTAACGGGCCACTTAGTAAACGTTTTCTGCCTAAAAGCTTGTTCAGAAAATGAAACTACACACCTTAAACTATAACCCAAGCAAGCAGAGTGAGGCTATTGTGTGTGTGTGTGTGTGTACACACACACACACACACACACACCATTTTAAATGAAATAAATGATTATTATTATTTATTTCAGCTTAATACACCGCTCACTCTGAAGCTCAGAGCGGTTTACAGCAATAAAATACCAATAAAAACACAAAACAACATTAAAACAGCATTAAAACCAATTCCACCCCACCCACCCCCACCCAGAAACTGCGGCAGGGCAGTAGTGATGCAGCGGCAGTGATGCGGCGGGTGGCAGGTTATGGCGGGCACTGGTCAGAGCTGAATGCCTGCCTAAACAGCCAGGTCTTAACAGCCTTGCAAAATGCCATCAAGTCCTGCAGGGCTCGCGTCTGTTCAGGCAACGAGTTCCATAGCATTGGCGCAGCCACTGCGAATGCCCTCTGCCGCGTAGTGGCTAGCCTGTAGGTCTTTATGCCAGGCACTTCCAACAAGTTGAGCCCCTCTGAGCGCAGTGATCTTCTGGGCACGTATGGGGTAAGCCGCTCCCTCAGGTACACTGACCCCAAACCATATAAGGCCTTGAAAGTTAGAACTAACACCTTGAAGAAGACCCGGAATTCAATTGGGAGCCAGTGCAGCTCACGCAGCAGTGGAGTTGCGTGAGCAGATCTTATGGCTCCTGAGAGCAGGCGTGCTGCTGCGTTCTGCACTAGCTTGAGTTTCCGGATCGTCGACAAGGGCAGGCCAATGTACAGCGCATTACAGTAATCGAGCCTCGAGATGACCGTGGCTTGGATCACCGTGGCCAGGTCGCAATGGGCGAGATAGGGAGCCAGACGTTTTGCCTGTCGAAGAGTCCAGGTTGAACAACCCCCCCCCCCCAGCAAGGGTGCCGAACCGATTTGGGTTCGCCCGAAGGGACTTATGGAACCACTCAGGTTCCTGAATGCCCTGAAGGATTTGGAGTCTGTCAGCGACTCGCTTGATGAGCTAGTGACCATTTGGAACTGTAAGTTAACTGCCGCTCTTGACGAGATCGCCCCTAAACGCCCTCTCAAACCCCACAAGCATTGCTCCCCATGGTTCACCGAAGATCTCAGGGCCATGAAGCGGGAGAAGAGACGGCTAGAGCGCATGTGGAGGAAGCTCTGTGACGGACCTTCGGAATCAGCTTATAAGCTCCTTTTGGAGGCTTATGAGCATGCCATCAAGGAGGTGAAAAATTCCCACTATGCCTCCTTGATAGCGTCTGCAGATTCACACCCGGCTCAATTGTTCAAAATAATTCGGCAGTTGACGATGGTCCCTACCATCCCAAACAATGACGATCGGGCCCTTACCGCCGAGGCTTTTCAGAATCATTTCGCAGACAAGATTGCGATGCTCCGCCGGGACCTCCCTGCCACGGTTGATACAGTACAGGAACTTGAGACTCCGTGGCCCTCCGCCGGGTCCACCTTCGACCGGTTTCGACCACTGGACATAGAGGATGTTGACAAGATTGTCGCAGCTCTTCGACCTACCACCTGCTCCCTCGACCCATGCCCCTCCACGCTGATTCGAGCTTGCGTGGAGGGGTTACGAGGCCCTCTGTTGAATATAGTCAATTGCTCCCTTGAGCAAGGAGCTTTTCCAGAGGTGTTAAAAGAGGCGGTGGTTAGTCCATTGCTGAAAAAGCCGGGGTTAGATCCCGCGGCTCCCTCCAATTACCGCCCAGTGTCCAATTTACCGTACCTGGGCAAGGTAATTGAGAGGGCAGCAATGGACCAGTAGCAGACATTCTTGGATGATGCAACCTGGCTAGACCCCTTCCAGTCTGGCTTCCGTTCGGGCCATGGGACGGAGACCGTCCTAGTCTCCATCACAGACCTACTCCGTTGCCATTTGGATCGAGGCGGATCGGCGCTGCTCGTGTTATTGGACCTAACGGCAGCATTTGATACTGTCGATTACCAACTTTTGACACACCGCCTGGCAGTGGCGGGGGTGAGGGGGACAGCCCTCAATTGCCTGTCCTCCTTCCTCCAAAACCGCCGGCAGCGAGTGAAGTAGGGAGGGATGGTCTCAGAGGGCTCCAATACACAAACAATTATGTCACTCTAGCAAACTGCTAATACACAACGCTATACCATACACTATTGAAGGGGCAGATCTGTATGCTGCAATAATCACAAATCAGTTTGTAGCAAAAAATATCAAAATGTATTGTCAAACAACATAGTATTATATATCATCACAATATCACTTCCAGTGCAATGTGTTACATATATCACTACACAGTGTTACTACAATGCCCTTACATACAATCACTGGGCTTTAAAGACGCAGGCATAGAGTCTGAGTACCCCTATGGGTGATCCGGAGGTAATTCACTCACGGATTAAGACCGAGTCGTTCGGGGAGCCTTGGGGGTTGGAAGAGCTGGCAAACTGCTCGATGGGCAGGCGCCGACGGCAAGAGGTAAGGTGATGCCGCCAAGATGGCTGTTTCGCGTATCCCACGCTTCCTCAGGGCGCTGGTATCTTCTAGCCGCTCCTCCCCAGAATTGTAGTCATCAAATTAAGACTCAAGGTCAGAACGGAAGGTTGCGTGTTTGTGCTTCTTTATACATATCGCTAATGCAAATGTCCTCCCGGGCTGGAATCTTGAGTCTTAATTTGATGACTACAATTCTGGGGAGGAGCGGCTAGAAGATACCAGCGCCCTGAGGAAGCGTGGGATACGCGAAACGGCCATCTTGGCGTCGTCACCTTACCTCTTGCCATCGGCGCCTGCCCATCAAGCAGTTTGCCAGCTCTTCCAACCCCCAAGGCTCCCCGAACGACTCGGTCTTAATCCGTGAGTGAATTACCTCCGGATCACCCATAGGGGTACTCAGACTCTATGCCTGCGTCTTTAAAGCCCAGTGATTGTATGTAAGGGCATTGTAGTAACACTGTGTAGTGATATATGTAACACATTGCACTCAGAGGGCTCCCCCTTACATTGTGGAGTTCCTCAGGGGGCCATCCTCTCCCCGCTGTTATTTAACATCTACATGCGACCACTCGCCCAATTGGCGCGGCGTTTTGGGCTGGAGTGCCATCAGTACGCTGATGACACCCAGCTCATTCTGAGGATGGACGTTGGGGTGGAATCCGTACCCGATAATTTCCATCTCTGCCTGGAAGCAGTGACTGGATGGCTGCAAGCCAGTAAGTTGAAGGTGAACCTGGCGAAGACGGATATCTTGTGGCTGGGCTGCCCGGGGGGATCCAGTTGCCAACATTTGACGGCGGGCGTTATGCCCGCAGCCTTTAGTAAAGAGCTTAGGGGTCTGGCTGGACCCCCAGCTGTCTATGGAGGCACAGGTTGCCTGCGCCTGCAAGACGGCTTTTTACCATCTTCGACAGGCAAAACGTCTGGCTGTTATTTAATTAATAACAATTAAAATTTGCACACTCGAATCTCTTCCTGCTGCCTTGGAACTCTTTCATAAACTATAAAATTGACTTTCTTTGGCTTGTAATGGCCATGCTGGCTAAGCGACTCTAGAAGAAGTAATCCAAATCAGTATCTTTTTATTGCAACAATTATATTAAGGCTAAACTAAATACTTCTTCCTTCATTAAAACAGAAGAATGGCCATATTGAGGCACAATAACTAACCAAGTGCTTAAAGGAAGCCCTGTGGCAGAACAAAAACAAATGTGTCATCCTCTCCATGTCCAATCTGGTTCTCCATCATGAGGGAGAAGTACTGAAAAGAACACATGGGGAACAACTGTTAACTTTTGCCCCACCTAGAAAGTTTTTTAAAATGCAATTATTATACTCATGCCATTATGGCAAATGCTTTGTGATGATATACTATATATTAGCTTACTCCATATCTTATCCTTTGGAGGCTGGCATATGCTGCAGGGAAGGAAAAGCTCTGCTCCTCCAGAAGTTGCTGAATTGCAACTCCAGTCATGGCTGACTAATGGCTATACAGTGGTCTGCAAAGAATATGTGGAAACAGGAAGCCATGGATAATAGTGAACTTCACTGGAATGAATTACTGTCAAAAGTTACCATAGAGTCATGCTGGAAGATCTGGAAAATTCCTAGATACTTATTCTCTGTAGGAATTTACTCAGTCTTCCAGGGTGACTCTATGGCAGCAGGAAAATGCCATAGAATCACCTAGAAAATTCATACACTGGAAATATTTTGTCAGATATGGGCAGGTTAAACTGTGTGTGCCTGTCCCACAGACTAGAATAAAATGAAATACACCATCTGAAAGGCCATAGTCTCCTCTCTTGATCTTTAGCAAGAATAATCTGATAATCTAATCAAAGTTACAAATGTGACTATCAAGAAATATATTGTGGCTCAACACACTAAATTAAAACTGCAGGCCTGTGTAGGAAGAACCTTAATCTCCATGAGCATATAAAGAAGACAAGTTAAGTCTAAAGCACTGCTGAATATCCCTTAATGGCTGGTAGTTTTTGGAGTAAGCCACTCACACAAAAAATATTTTACAATAACCCCTTTTTAACCATAATTTCCAACTTCCTATTACTGTTTAGCTTTCCCTGAACAAATTTAAAGAATATCCAGAGAAGCTTGGCAAATGCCTCCGCTAAAATTCAGAGAATTGCTAAATCACGCAATACTACATTCAGATAGACAGTCTTTGTTTATTGAGTATGTGGGATGTTTCACCTTAATTTATTATGACATACACATTGCTTGCTTTCCTGATGTAAAGTAGAAATACCATTGACTCCCAGATAAAAATAATATTGGGAAATGTTTGAAAAAAATGATTAAAAGGGGTTTTTTTGAGTTTGACAAAATTAAGCTGAGGAAATGAGTGAGATGAAGGAAAATACTTTAAACTTGGGTCCAAAACACATGTTTTGTTTGATTGTTTGTTGAGTAATGTTCACAAAATGGTGTTTTCTATGCAGAAAATAACACGTGTGAACATAAAATGTTGTTTTATCTACAGGAAACATGTGGTTCTTTGCACAGGAAAGAGTACTTTTTGTGCAAAAAAGTTCGCATATATATATCATACAGAGTAAATCCCAAACTGTAAACAGACTTTATTTCACGAGGCAGGAAACGCAAGATTGAAGCTCCTTTTCAACCAATGGCATGTACGTTTTGCTGCATGTCTGCCTCCTCTCTACAATTAATCTCTCCATCGCTATGGATGGGCAAAACCTATTATCAGTTCACAATTCCACAATATTCCATCACCTACCTTGATGCAATGGGTCCATTCTGCTTCTATCCTGGCACACTGGCAGTAAACAAATGTTAGGAGATGGGATTCTCCTCCTCTCCCACTCTTCCGCTTTCCCTCACTATCCTCAAGCTGTCTGTTTTTTGTTTACAGGCAGCCCCCAAGTTACAAACATCTGACTTACAAATGACTCATGGTTGAGAACAGGGAATGAAACATAGGAAGTCAGATAAATCTACCCCTTGGAAGGGATTTTTTTTTCTCCTGAATGAATTATCATGGGGAAAAGGTGCCTCAACTGAAGCTTTTATTACCAATCCTTGTTTCCACAGCAAGCTAATATTTTCAAAATCCAATTATCACAGGGACAGAAAATGAGGTGAAATCTCGGTTGGTGCAGACTTTTTCACTGTCTGAAACCACTCTAAGTTATCAAATAATTATCTGCTTATTATCCCTGTTGCTAGTGAGACTGCTGAACGAATGACTAAATGGAAGAGGTTCTTCCACCCAGCTCTTCCTTTCCTTTGCATCAAATTCCAAGGAAACTATTTTGGTATTAAACCAATGCCTCCCATTAGTAATAGACTAGAAAAGAGAAACAAATTGAAACGTATTCTAGTCAAAATGAAATTACTTCTGGTCAATCAAAAAGCAGACCAGGGCATGGGGATTCATCCTATAATGGAGGGGTTAACTGGCAATTTGAAAGCACACAAACAAACATAAATAGCCAGGGGGACATGGTTTCATACATCTGAATCCACTTTTGTACATCTAAAAAGAATTTGGTCTCCAAATATTTGTCTATATTTTTGACAGGCTGCTCCAGGAATGTTTTAGTATCTCTAGAAATATTGGATTCCAGTTTCTATTGCCCATGGCAAATGGTCTAGGGATAATTGAGGTTATAATCAACACTTTCAGAGAGGGCTGGATTGAGCAAACGTGCCTTAGTAGCTCTTAATGGCATTTTGCTACTAGATATGTAGCAAAAAACTTTTTTTTCTTTTAAGCCTTTCTTTCAAAGTTCAGGCTTTGGCCTTTTTCTCAGAAGAAGGAAGAGGAATGCATTGGTGCATCACAGCAACAACTCACAATCCATTGGCAATGGCATCAGTCATGAAAAACCTTCCCTGGCACATAAGATGCTTTCCAGCAACATTTCTACAAAGCCTTGGAAGGTCTGCTCATACAATTACAAAATATATAACTGCTGGTTGAAAGAGTCTCAATAAATTATTGGGAGGTTTTCTTAATTGAAATATACTACTGGGATATGATAATCAGAACAGTATTTTGTCCTAAAAGAAGAGCTGTGCTTAATATCAAACTAGATTTGGCAGGGGGTCTCGGATTTACAAATCTCTGGTGCCTTGCCTGTTTATGGACAATTTGAAGACCATGATTGAGGAAATGAAAGTGGCTCCAGATGTTTAGCTCATGCACACCCAGGTGTGTATAGCTTAGTCTGCCTTGCAGGAAAGACTTTTCTTTATCTCCGAAAGCAGCACCTGGACGAGATAACATGTAAAAGGTTCAATTTGCTACTCAAAAAAATGGCTGTTTCTGTCCAATCTTTTAATTGCATGAGGACTTGGCACTTAATACTGATCTAATCAGGAGACCCTGTTTTGTCATTTTGATGTTGCATTTATCCATGAGAAATGAACACAAAGTGAAGGGTTCTGAAGCCAATGAGCTAAGAAATGAGTCAGAAGAGACATGTAGCAAAGAGTTTCCTTTTGGCCTAGAGTGGCAGGGGAGGGTTGCATGTGGAATCTCTTCTGGCTAACTTGTTAAAAGAAAAAGTCTTCCAATAAAAATACAGACTTTTTGCATTCTTGATCTTGTAAACAGATGGCTGCATGTGACCATAAGTGGGTTTAATACATAAGTTGTCAGGTATTACTTTAACAGAAAAATCCTGTCCACAAATTTAGGCAAACTTTAAAAAAAAACAAAGAAGATGAAAAGGTGGTTCCATGAATAGCCTTAGAACTAATGAGGCCATATTAAAGTGCGTTCAAAGCTTTGAAAGGGGACTATTGGCTTTATAGAAATGTGTATCAAAGCTTTTTTTCCAAGGCCTTATGCAGCATGCCAGGCAGAATGAGAAACATAAGAAAAAAATGGATAGATATCAGCTTGCATCCACACTATGGAGTCATTTACACTGAGCATTTAATTCAGTTTGAAGCTAGCAAACAACAAACTCCCACAAAAGTACACAAAAAAAGCCCTTAATGCACATCTGTGCTCAGGGTTTTGTGTAATCACCATCCAGGCCTCAAACTGGTTCCAGGATTGCCCATATAATAATATGCACAGCAAAACCACTTTCTCGTGGGGCCTAAGTCAGAGGAGATCAATTGCAATCAGTGGGACTAATAACTTAAATTCCATAGGTTTTTGATGGTTCCACTTTTATTATGAATAAGCTTGGTTCTGATCCAACATCTTCATTTAAGTTATACATAATCATAAAGGTGCCTGTCAATGGACTCCATCCCACCATTGCAGCATGATGGAGGCAGGTAGTGTACAGCTATTTTATTTATTTTATTATTTATTTATTATTCCAATTTCTATACCTCCACTCCTCAAAAGCTCGGAGCAGTTTACAATATCCAAACCCATATATAACAGAAAATAATACATTTAAGACAGTTAAAATAGAATTGAATATCAAGGATAGCTGAGACTGAAAGTCTGCCGAAAAAGAATTGTTTTGCAAACCCTCAAGAAGGAAGGCAACTCTAATTGCTCACACCTCTTCAGGCAAGGCATTCCAAAGATTCAGTGCCACAACTGAGAAGGCTCTTTGCCTAGTTGATGATAAATGGCAAGTCTGGACATCAGGGACTTCAAGAAGGTTTTGATCTTCTGACCGTAGTGATCTCTGGGGAGCATAGGGGGCAAGACGGGCCCTCAGGTACACTGGCCCTAGACCATACAATGCCTTAAAGGTTAAAACCAACACTTTGAACATGATCCGGTACTCTATTGGAAGCCAGTGCTTCCAATAGAGTACCAGCAGGGCTCATATGGATGAGCCCTAAATCGATTTCCTCAGATATATGGAGTGCCTAGTTAACAAGTTCCGTTTTAACTATGGTCATTGGGAGACAAAAACAGGAGGGAAGATCCTGTGTATGGCAAGATGAATAGTTAAAGTGTTCCAAGGTCCCTTTGCATAATGGAAAACAGAGAGAGACAGAGCTGTAGGATAAGAGTGGATGCTGCAAACAAGAACTCTGCAAACTAGTAGTATAGATGTGAAAAAATGCTAACTCTTAAGAACATGGGCTTGAGTGTGAGATGGGCTCAGACAGAAATGTAGTTTCTTAAGAACAAAGTCAGTGATAGGGTTCAGAAAAGCCCCTTTTCTGGATTACAGATCCCACAGTCCTCTAGCCATCATGCTGCCTGGTGGATTCAGGGAGCTGGTGTTCAAAAGGGTAACTTTTCCCAAGTTCTGGAAGGCTGAGGTGGAGAAAGGAAAAGACTTGATATAAATGGCCAAAAAAGACATTCAGCACTAAAAGAAGGGGCTAATTCATGGTGGGGGCTCTTTCTCGGAAACATTAACCTGATATCTCTGTATTTAGTTGAACTGGAAATACTGTAATCTATCCCAAGCTTTTGGACCGAGGCAGATTTTATAAAAACTAAATAAAGACATTAAAGGCAAAGAGGCTTGCGTACCTTCTGGTAAAGGTAACCTCAGATTTTCTAGCATTCTATTTTTGCAGTGAGGGAACGCTTTGTATTTTTACTCTGTTCCTTTGTTGTTTCTATATTTAAGGCTGGCAGTTAGACTCATGCATGGAATCGCTTTTTTCAAGAATAGTGTATTTTAAATATTTGTATTCATTGCAGACAGGGAGTCTGTGGATTCAGCATTTCAGCCAATTAAGCTTTAATCAGGACAGAATGTTAAAATATACTAATTGCTGCTAACCCACTGGCATGTTCCATCTTCTTTGGTATGTCACTCAGTGTTCCTTCTTTACACAGCCTGCAACTCTGTATTGTGAAGCAGAGCAAATAGCATCCTCTCTGCCAACATCAAGAATTCTGGGACAAAAACTTGAAACATTGGTTCTTACAAGGCCACCCTCTGTAGACACATGAAGTTATCTATAAAACTGACATTTAAAGCTCAAATTTATATGTGTCAACTTAGAAGTGAGTCTCTTTATGTTAAGTTTGGAGTGCTTAACTTACAATACCTTGGAAATCTTTTAGTTTAGGTGCTTTCAGGATGAAAATGATAAACTAGCAAGAGAAGTCTTGAGCACATTTGAGGAATGGTGGACACCAAAATATGCACACAGGTAAAGTTTATCTGATCCAGAATTCAAAATCCTCCAAAATCGACCAGATGAGTAGTGAAGAAAGTGTCACCTTTGCTTTCCGATAGTTCATTGTACACAAACTTTGTCTTATGCACCAACCTTTGAAATATTGTGTATAAAATTACATTTAAGGTATGGGTATAAGTGTATATGAAACGTAAATGAATTTCATGTTTTGTCTTCAGCCTCATCTCCAAAATCTCTCATTACATATTTTATTTATTTATTTAATTTATTTGGCTTCTATGCCGCCACTCCCACATAGGCTCGGGCGGCTCACAGCCAGAAAGTAAAACAATGCACAATAAAACATACTCTCTAAAATGCAATAAGCCCGTGTAGTTGGCGGAAGGGCATTCCACAGTGTCGGCGCTATGACCGAGAAGGCCCTTCGGGCGAGTGGCAGTTCTTTTAGCCACCTTAGCGGAGGGACAGCTAGAAGATTAGAATCCTCGAGCAGTGATCTAGAAGGGTAATATGGGGTGAGACGGTCCCTCAGATACGCTGGCCCCAGGCCGTGTAAGGCCTTAAAGGTGAGAACCAACACTTTGAAGGCAATCCGGTGCTCAATAGGCAGCCAGTGCAGATCCTGCAAAATGGGTGTTATGTGGCATCCTGCTGGAGAGCCAGTCAGGAGCCGGGCGGCAGTGTTCTGCACCAGCCTGAGCTTCCGGGTTACCGACAGAGGAAGGCCAACATAAAGAGCGTTACAGTAATCTAGCCTCGAGATGACCGTGGCTTGGATCACCGTGGCCAGGTCAGACCGGGACAGGTAGGGGGCCAGCCTCCTTGCCTGACGAAAGTTGGAAGAAGGCAATCTTGCTGACCGCAGAGACCTAGGTCTCCATGGTCAGCTGGGAGTCCAGATGGACCCCCAGGCTCTTCACGGAAGACAATGGGCATAACGCCGCACCGTCCAGGGTCGGAAGCTGGACATCCCCACCGCCCGGGCGACCCGGCCACAAGATCTCCATCTTCGCCGGATTCACCCTCAACCTACTGGCTCGCAGCCATCCAGTAACGGCTTCGAGGCAGCGCTGGAAATTATCGGGGACGGGGCCAGACCTGTCCTCCACCCTCAGAATGAGCTGAGTGTCATCAGCGTACTGGTGACACTCAAGCCCATAACTCCCGCACCAGCTGTGCAAGCGGCTGCATGTAGATGTTAAATAATAGAGGGAAAGAATGGCCCCCTGCGGAACTCCACAAACCAATGGGGAGCCCCTCGGAGACCACTCCACCCCTCCTCACACGCTGGGACCGCTGGTGGAGGAAGGAGGTCAGCCATTTAAGGGCTGTCCCCCTCACTCCAGCCATGGCCAGGCGGTGGATCAAAAGATTGTGGTCGACCGTGTCAAACATACATGCAAGTATTTCAAAATCCAAGGGGGAAGGATCTGAAATACAAAACTCCTGGTGCCAAGTGTTTCAGATAAGGCAGGGCTGTCCAACTGCCGGCCCTGCAGGTGTTTTTGGACTTCAACTCCCAGAAATCCTAGCCAGTTTACCAGCTGTTAGGATTTCTGAGATTTGAAGTCCAAAACACCTGCAGGGCCGGCAGTTGGACAGCCCTGAGATAAGGCATACTTAACCTGTATCGATAAATATAATTTATATTATGGTTTAGATCTCCCATATGGTTTAAGTCTCCCATGTGGGAAGGGCAAGGAGAAGCCCAGTAATCTGTCCCCACAGGGCCCATACTCCATTAGACCTGAGTCTTTCAGGAAGGCCCAAGTCTAACGGAGTGTCTAAATAATTCATGACAAAGCAGGGTTTTCCTATTTCTCTTTCATCGGAGGCATTGTCTGGATGCCTACGGTAAAAGCGCGAGAGCTTGCACATTTTGGGCCCTGTCTGGATGGGCTCTCCCATGTCAGGAGGATGGTGAATTATAAGATTTGTTCATTCATTCATTTATTCATTCATTTTGAGATATGTAAATTATCTCTACTCATGGCCCCAATCTTCTTTCTCTCCCATGTTGGAATTCTGACATCAAATAGTAAATAGGCCTTAAAGGACTTGCAGAGAGGGGGGAGGGGGAGAGAGATTCAAAATTAGATCTTCTTTTCTAAATAGAGATTTCAGGAGATTTCCAGTTTTATGACCACAGATAGAACTAAAAAAAAACCTGTAATCTAAATCAGATATGTACAAACTGTAGTGACCATATAATTTTGGAAATTTTATTCCATTGAATATTTTTCTGTTTATGAGAATTCATGTATTTTCTCAGTCCTGAAGTTATATGCATCTTTTTGATGGCATGATGAACAGCATGATTTAGTGTTATTTTAGGAATTGCAATGATGCCTGTTTCCTGCAGTTCTGGAGAGACACAGCTGTTTTGCAAATTTGATATTACAGTGTGTGTGAGTTTGTTTTTTTTAATTAAAAAAACCCACTTTCTTATGTGAGTTTCTATAGTTGTACTTCTTGTTTTCTTTTCTCCAGTTAAAATCTCTTATAAAAGTATCTGAGTCAAATCTGGAAAGTAAAAAACTCTAAAACCCGAATCTTGCATTTGGACAGGAAGGACCATCATTTTTAATGGAATAATAACTTTTATGGATTACATGGTGGCTGGAGGATTTGGGAAGTGTGGCTCAAAAATGTTGTTTTCTTTGGGTAATTAACTGTTGTGCATACAGAAGGCCCCATGTTCAAAGTATGTCATTTTCTGCAGTTATTATCAGGTGCATAATCAGAAATAATGGAATAGATTGATTATCTATTCCCTGGACTTCTCTTGTCAATCACAGTGGACAACACAGAGCTATATTCAAAGTAATTATACAAATTAATGGATTGGAAGGGTATGAATATTAACAGAAATGCAAAACATAAGAGTTTGACATGACAAGTTCAGTTTCATCAACCATTCTAAAGAGTAGTTATGAGACAATGGTGGGAGCAAAGATCAGTAGGTAAGCATATAAATGTAGTGATACCTTAATGCAGTGATATTATAGTTTTATTATTTTAAGAGTTTTATTTATTCTGTGGCTGAGCTCTTAACTCAAAATGCTCTTCTCTCAAAATGAAACCTCCACCTGAAATGCTATTATCTGTTCAAGCCCACTAAACCCCTTCTTTTTGTTATGTTTGTTTAAATAAGAAAATCTACTTTATAAATAACAAACAATGTACAAATGCACATTCACATGGAACAATAAAAAAGAAAGATCAACTTTAAAATGGTAGAAGCAAGGAAGCACAAAGTGAAGAGGCAGAAGCATCATTTTTTTCATACTATACTCATTCCAGCCTTCCTCCCACTCTTGCTCTCTCTCTCTCCCTCTCTGTCTTCAAGAAGTTAAGCATACCAGGAATAAAAACCACCCAATATCAACTAACACAAAGTTCCTCAAAGTGGACGACAGCAAAGTGGACAGAAATCTCCCAAAGCAGAGAAGAGAACGAGCCACAGGGGCATGAGGCACAGAGGCTGCTCCCTTGAAGCCCTAAAGCCCTGTACTACTCTTGTGTCAAAGCAAAAACTTGAGCAGAGCAATGGCTCTTAAATCAAAATGCTCTTAATTTGAGATGCTCTTAAGTAGAGGTTCCACTGTAGTGTTTTTCTCTGTTGATATGAGATCAGGACTTGAAAATGTAAAAATGGCTAGGATATCAACTGTTTCTCTTTAAACCACTTTCAGTGGACTACAGTTTGTGGATATGTCCAGTTTAGCTATTTCTCTTTCTACTCTCCCTTTGAAGGTTGTGTCTTCTATACAAAAAATAATGTTTTACATCCAAAATACAGACTCAGCCTTTTTATTTATTTGACTTAATTTACTTTCTTTTTTCTTTTTTTAAAAAAAGCTTGTTGCTACATAAATTGCATGAGAGCCAGATTGCATTCTAGCGAGACCATGCTGATGAAGGACTTTGATCACGCTGATCAAACCCAGACCACCTATCAGCCTCTTTAGTGCCACTGTCCTCCATGTACATTTTTCAATATTTTTGCCATAATAGCTACCAGTCATTCAGTTTCAGAAAAAAATACAAGAACTATAAAAATTAAACATGAAGTTGAATCCTGACATTCAGATCACACACTTTATTTGAAGGTTACTTGTGTAGACATGGGGCAGGCATATAGGTGAGTGAGTAGGTGGATGTTTGTAGATGTGTGTACAAACAGGACCATTGGGAGGTTTTCCTCCAGATTTTACTTAAATCATAAATCAAATGATGATGGCTTGCAGGCTAACTGAACTCATATACCATGCAGATTGCAATGGGCATCTGTTGCTGATTGAGTTAGACTTGTGTTTCTCAAATTTAAGCATGAAAACCAAGAAGGTAAAGAGGCGTGGGACTCTATCAGAGACTGAGAAAAGTTTGGGGTGGTTGTGGTGGTGATGATGATGACAACAATGATACAGATTGTAGATCTTGAGAAAGATCACTGAGGTTCATTTTGCAACAGCACTAGGGTTCCACTTTAACTGTAGTGGCACCATCTGAAGTTTGCACTTTGGTGATGATGAGAATTCGAAATACTTCTCCCAAAACTGCAAATCCCAGAATTCCAGAGGATAAAACCATGACAGTTGTAATGGAATCATAAACGTCTATTTGTTCAATATGAAAGAGGCCCCTAGATTGCATTATCACTTTGTAATTATACTATAAAACTGGGCTCTATGTCCATGTAGTTTGCTCCATCTTTTTTCTTCCTGGCAGGGTAATATTACAGACAATGAGCAGAGCCTTATGTCTTAAAGTATTGAATACTGTAAATCTAGACATGATGCTTTTCTCCCTGGAGGAAAAACTATGGAAACCTCAACAGATTCTATGAAGAAAACCAGCTCCCCTTTCAAAGGCAAACTGCAAAACAGTTCTGGGGGGACATGGCTGGTTGAAGATACGTTGTGGCCGCAGGCAATGACACTTATGCCTCCTCCCTTCCATATGCAGAGTATCTGGGAGCTGAAACTTCCATCACACCTGAAATTCAGTGGATGCTTTCATGGAAGCAAGGCAAAATGCATGCACAGATGGTTCTGTACTAAAACAAAATACTATTTTAAATCAAGACGTCAAAAGTCAGCTTTGTTCACCAGTCTTTCCTTCCCTACACCTGTCAATTTAATTAGTAGCTTCATCCTTGCCTTTTTTTTTGTTTAGACCATATCTTGGGTTTCTTCCTATTCACTTGTCCTGGATGTCAAACTCCTAAATTGTTCTAAGGGCCCTTCCACACAGCCATATATCCCAAAATATCAAGGTAGAAAATCCCACATTATCTAAGTGTAGACTCAGATAGCCCAGTTCAAAGCAGATATTGTGGGATTTTCTGCCTTGATGTTCTGGGATATAGGGCTGTGTGGAAGGGCCCAAAGAAGCTTTAATCTGGAGGTTTCTGTGCTGAAAATGGAGACAGGAGAAGCTTGATTCCTCATTTCCTCTTCGCTGGCAGGACATTGTATTGAACAATTTTTCTCTTGCCAAAGAAATTAAAATATATTGACGGACAATTCTTTTAGTTGTACAGACAAAGTAACTTTTTTGGGACTAGATCTAATAAGCATTTTGTTGGAGTCTCTGTCAGCATGTTCACTGCTTCTCTTTCATCACTTCCTCTTGTGCTGTGCAACAGTGTGGATGGATTCCTGGTCTCAGTTCTGACCCCCAGCTTCTGCTTGGCTATATAATAAATCTTCCACATTCATGGGGTTGGGCTCAGAACCCTCACAAAAATAGAGATACCATGATGATTTTTTTAACCTGAGAGAACATTTCTCCATGAATATCAAGGCCCTCCAGGATTACTCTATGGCTATTTAGAAGATACATCCTCCCATACAAAACTGCTAATGTTTCAGATCATTGAACTTTCTTAAGATCTCTTCGACAGACCCATCTTCATCAGGGGCAGAAATGTAGGGATGCAGAAAAGGCATTCTCAGTATCTACTCTCTGACTCTGGAATGTTCCTAAGGGTTCCATTTTGTTCCCCATGCTGTTCAATATTTACATGAAACCACTGGGAGAGGTCATCTGAAGTTTTGGCGTTTGGTGCCACCTATAGGCAGATCACACTCTACTACTATTTTCTACCTAAAATCAAGTAAGCTATCCTGATCTTAAACCAATGCCTGTCATCAGTAATGGACTGGATGAGGGAAAACAAATGGAAACTTAAACAGACAAAACAGAGGTACTCCTGGCCAATCAGAAGGCAAACCAGGGAATAGGGATCCAGCCTGTGCTGGATGGGGTCACACTCCCCCTGAAGACTCGGGTTCTCAGTTTGGGGGGTCCTCCTGGACTCAGCACTGAACCTGGAGGCCCAAGTATCAGAGGTGGCCAGGATGGCCTTTGCACAATTAAAACTTGTGTGCCAACTGTGCCCATTGCTTAAGAATCCAGATTTAGCCATGGTAGTCATGCCTTAGGTACATCCCATCTGGGTTACTGTAACACGCTCTACAGCTCAGAAACTTCAGCTGGTCCAAAGAGCTGCAGCCAGGTTGCTACAAGGAGCAGACAACCCCGCTGTTGCAGCAACTCCATTGGCTGCCAGTTTGTTACCGGGCACAATTCAAAGTGTTGGTTATGACCTTTAAAACCCTAGATAGTTCAGGTCCAAGGTACTTGGCCAAACACACCCCCTTGTACAAACCTGCTGGTCCTGGTCCTGTCCCATCTCCAGATATTGGGAATGAGAGAACGGGCCTTCTCAGGTGTTAAAGACAAGATGGCCCCCTCCCTGCTGCTGCTAAAACCTTGTATTTGACTTTGAAGGTGTGATGCTTTGATTTTGTATGTTTTTATGTTTTTAACCTGGATTTTAAAAATATTAATGCTGTTTAATACTGTTTTAATATTTGTATATTAGTACATTTTAAGTTGTACTGAAATGTTCTTAGTTGTGAGCCACTTTGAGTCTCTATATAGAGAGATAAAGTGGGATATAAATAAACAATAAATAAATTTAAAAAATAACCTGTTTGTAAATATCAATAATTTGCATGTTTTCCTAATCTTTCTTTCTTACTTAAAGGTAGTGGTAAGTATGAGGGGAGAAGCAGCTCTCTGTAGTAAATAAAGGTAAAATAACTGGGAGATCAAGACCTCTGTTCATTTTTGTAGGACAACTATCTGATAAGCGAACAATTCCAATACAAGAATAAATGTGAAAAGAAAAGGGGGCATAATTCAAGTGATTTGTGTGGCTGATAGCTGCCTTACTGAGAATGGCAGTCTAATAATAACCATACATCACACAGCCACAAGCTAAAGGTTTTTCATAGCGCAGATCAAAAACATGCCTTCGGGCAATATCACATCCCTTAATACTGCTAGTACAATAGTACAGTCACTTGCGGGATGTTGATGTTAGACTTCCTGGCAACGCTGAATGGATTTGTTTAATAACTAGTGCTTATATATTTAGTCTTAGCTCAGCTCTTACTCTCTTTCTTCAGTTCCAGTCACCACCATCATTTTCACATTAGTGGTTGTGTAATATAGAGAAATAGAGATAGTGCTGAGAGCCCATTCACTTCCCTGGTATAAATCTAAATCCATCAACGAACTTGCTTCTTTTTATTAACTTCCATCAAGTTGACTTCTACTTATGTCGACCCTATGAATGAGAAACCTGCAAGTTACCTTATCATCAACAGCCCTCCTCAAGTCTTTCATTTGAGTCTAATCCTGCTTTGTGCATGATATGTTCAGTATACAAGTTAAAAAGACAATTGGGAACCATACTATTTCTCCATGTTCTGTTTTGGTGGTAGCCTCTTGTTCTAAGTATAGGTTATGCATCAGGATGATCTAATGTTGCAGCACAACCATTTCTTTAAGCACAATCTGAAGCTTTTTCATGGTCTATACAATCAAAGATTGTAGGCTGATTTTCTTCTTCTGTTGGCAATATGATCTATTGTACTTCTTCCTTTCCTAAATTCAGCTTGGACATTCTTGTTCTATATATGGTAAAAAGCCTTTGTTGTAGAATTTTGAGAATCACTTTGCTTTCATGGGCAATTAATACAATGGGCCTGTGGTTACTGTCGTTCTGGTGTCCTATTTCTTGGGGATTGAAATGTATATTGAGTGTATTCTATATTTAATTACATATTTTAGCTAGAGCAGAAGTACATTCTGCCTTTGTAGCTTGAAGAAGCTCTATTGGTATGTCATCTGTTCCTGGTGATGTGTTTCTCCCAATGTCCCTGAATGTGGCTTTCAAACGAACTCACTGAGAAACTGTTATTTCCCAGTTACTGTTTGCAGAATACTATTATTATGGCACAATCTATGTGAAGCACCTTGAATGATGAAATTTGCTACATTCTCTGCCAATACCAATGTTGCACCTCAGAACTCGGCCAGCCCCCCCCCCCCCCAGATCACACACACACAGGCAGATGCAATAATGTTCGTTTATTTAGAATAAAGGATAAAGAATAGTCCAAGGAAATAAGAAAAAAGCCATCCAAAATAGTCCAATTTGAGTTCTGTAGCTGTAAGCCAAAGCGGCTTAAATCCCAAAGAAAGCAAAGTTCCAAAGCAAGGCAAACTGCTACGGCGGTCAAACATGGTACTTGAGGCAAACCGCAACGGAGGTCACATGAACTTGAATCCGGACCGCTCCGGTGGCCAGCGTGAACTTGGAGACTTGGACGTGAGACTTGATCAAGCTCAACGTGGCTTCAGGTCTGACCAGAAGCCCGGGAGCACAGACTAATAAGGAAGCTAGTCTCAATGGGCCCATCTCACCCCCCTTCCTTAGATTCCATGATTCCTAGAAGCTCTGATGTTTGCCCTTCTATCAAACACCGGCTCGTTAGCAAGCCCAGCTGCACCAATATCAGAGTGAGAAACAGGAAACACCTCTTCTCCGGAATGCCCATCTGGGAAGGGAGTAGGAATTCTCTCTTGGGAACCAAGGCCACCAGGCCGCTCATAGTCTGATGCAGAATCCTCTTCCATGGAATCCTCAGTAAACTCATCTGCAGTCCTATATCCGTCTAGCCATTCATCATCCCATTGCAAACTCTCATTTGAAGACCCATACCCATCTGGCCATTCATCATCTTCAAACTGCCCCTGATCAGCTGGGATCTGATCCTGATGAGCTGGGACCCCCAGTGCCTGATTCTGACCACTAGGCTGACCAGACTGGAGCACCACAACCAATCATTTTTAGGGTTCTTCGGAGAAAGCAATAACCATTAAACTAGAGCGTGTTTACATGCATGTACTCTAGTGTAAATGGATTTTATTTTTAAAAAGGCTATGTAACTGTGGTTTGAAAGAAACTTGCACACCTGCCTTACCAACTCCTGGTACTTAACTGCTCTCATCCAGCTTATCCAGGGATCCATGATATCCTAATTCCCTCCTCCTAACAAAAATCTTGCCTTTATTTTTCCAAAGCTCAGGTTGTGCATCAGGATTGAATTAGAGGGTTAAGTACATTAAGTACTACTGCGTTGTGTGCATAATTCATTCCGAATGCGTAGAATTCGTGTTTTCTTTTTGGCTGCAAAATTTGGCATATACTACAGAAAACTGGGCCCTAGCTGTTGAAATATTTCAAACCTCATGAACCGAGTCCATAAATTAGGGTGGCCACCCATTCATAATTTCTATGATTGTTCATATTGGAGCTGGTTCATGTTGGGTGCGTGTGTGTAAAGCAGAACATGATGTCTGTGTTTTGTTCTCCTGATGTGTGAATTGTCTATAATAGGCCAGAATGAAAGATGTGAAAAACTGCTGCCACAAATTTGTGAATAATTCAAGTAAGAAACTAAACTTGAACTGTGCGACTCTTATAGACAAACAAAATGTTTTTGTATCTTTACTTGTTTTCCTTAAAATCACTGGCATAACCATAGACCCACCTACCAAGTTCTGGGACCCTGGCATAAGAATAGGCCCACCTACTGAGTCTTGAGGCCCATTGACAATCCTAAGCATATCTTGACCTTGCTACTACTCCTTTTTACCATTGCTGCCTGCTCAATTGCCCCATACAAATGCAGGATCAATGAGGAAAGCATACCTCTGAACTGTCTCCATTTGGCAAGAGAATCCAATTTATCCTCTGTTATGCCACTTTTTCAACTGCTTTAAAGATTTCCCAGTGTCATTCTCCCTCTTTCCTCCTTTGTTCTCAGTTCACTCTAGTTTCTGCAAACTAAATTCAAAGTACAAAAATAGCTTGCACTCAATTAATTCAGCAGAAGGATTGGGAGAGAAGGAAAGAGGAAGAGAGGAAAGAGGAGAGGGATTTTACCCTTCCCAAAATATTCAGGAAAAAGCAAACTGCTGCAGCCCCTTCTCACATATTTTCTTCCTCATTAATAATTTGGTCATATGTGTCCCAATTAGTGGATGATAAGAAAAAGTGAAGAAGGGAAGGAGGTGCAGTCATGTCCATGTGGTTTATTCTTTCTTTCTGGGACATGATCAGGGTCAGCATGAAGGTTGTCCTGGATGAGAAACTGCCAAAGGCCCCTGTCATAGCAGGGGGTCCATTGCTAGAGTCCTTTTCACCCTTGTAAGCTGCTTATTATGATTCTCA
Source organism: Anolis apletophallus (assembly GCA_030556195.1). NCBI lineage: Eukaryota > Metazoa > Chordata > Lepidosauria > Squamata > Anolidae > Anolis > Anolis apletophallus. Next base: position 101,888,376 of record JARBWK010000007.1, on the reverse strand, counting down.
TTCTCTGGACCAACAAGGGTAATGGTGTGAAGGAAGAACAATAGTCTATCACCTGTTCCTCCTGGGGCCCAGCCTAGGAAGTAGGGACACACCGGCAACAAGTTTGCACCTAAACCATAGCAAATCTAATGAGTACTTATCAGCTTAAATATATGCAAAGTACTGGTTGTCCAGTCGCCCTTGCCCTGTTGAATTGCTAAGCAAAGTATTTACAGCCTTTTACCAGAGCCCTCTGTAGATTTATGTCAGCAGCAGTCCTGCATGTGAAAATGGAAACCACATTTAAAGAAAGGAGGCTTGGGGCTGGATTGGGCCATGGGGACAATAGTGTACTAGAAGCATGAATGACAATAAAAAGCAGAACAGGAATTTATTTGACCCTGAAAGATTTGTAAAGTGACACAGAAGCAGCAGGCAGACTTAGTTTATCATCTGGTCTGGGGATCTTAAGCAGGAGACATCTGCATTCAGCTTTCTCCTTTAAATCCTTTTCCACGGAAGCAAAACATAACACACGGAGTGAACAAAGTGATGGCAGCTGATCAACATCTGTTGGTTTGATTAAGATCATATAGATGGCAGATTTTCAGGATCCAATAATTCTCTGACTTGCCTTTGCAACAAAGAGAGACTTTGTGTTGTAGGGCCTGCTCTGCCTGTAAAGACCCATATGCTTTGCATTCGCCTTTCACACCTGGAGCAGGAGGGAAGCAAGGGTGCCCCAACTGCTCGTGTAAATTCCCTTTTATGTTAGACCAATAAAATATATTAACAGGCATTCCCGCTACTGTTGGTATTGCATAATAATGGAGTGGAAATTGTAGGCCAGCAAGACATGACTTATATGAGATTTCAATGTAGCATCATATTAATTGTGAGATAGGAAGAAGATAAGATTACTCTTCCTATAGCTAAGAAAAATATTGTTAACTTATTTTGTTGCTTGTTATTTTGTTGGAAATTGTGTAGCTAGCTCTCTTTGTTTTCTTGAAATATTAACCATGGGATCTTGAAGTTTTGCTATAGTAAAATGAAAGAGCAAATGAAATTCTATTATCTCATTGCTGTATATGTACTAATAATAAATTATGGCCTTAATCAAGATTTTTAACCCACTTAGAATAAAACCATTCAGTCAATGACACTTAGTACTTCATCACATGCAATAAAATCAGTGTTTCTACACATTTAAGAAATACCTCCTGATTGAGGCCATCAAATGATACAGTGGGTTTCAGGTATTTCACAATTTCTAAAATGTGGCTTTTTTTCTACAGTTCCTAAGTCAATTGGTAATTGACATATTTTTCAATTCCCTGCTTAGAGACATGTAAAATCGCCTAATTTATCATGTGATGGGAATTCCCCCTTGCCCGCTTGTAAAGATAATGATGGTATCAGGAGGAGCCAAGATGGGCGGTATTGATTCTTTTCGTCCGCCATTACCGAGGAGGAAGAAATGAAATTTTGGGACCAAAGATTTAGATCTCTTCTTAAAACATAAAATAAATAGACTTACCTTTCGAATTGAGCACTATCTGTACTTATAAAAAGAAATTGTAATATCCAAAGAAAACAGGGAAGGAGACAATGGGAGGAGAAATATGTATCCCGTGTGATGAGAAGGTAAATGGATAATTAGGAAAGAAAGCAGAAAGAGGAAAACCATGTGATGAGGGTAGGAAAATCATCCATTTAATTTCAAAATAGGACTTTGTGAAGCTTAAGAGGAAAACAACGATCACAAATGCTTTGCTTATCCCATGAATGAAATCCTTAGTTAAGTGTTGATTACAAGGTCCTCAGTACACTAGATGGAAGTAACAAATGGATTTTGTGTTCAAGGCCATTATAAATGTTCTTTACAAAGCACATCATTAAAAATGAACAATACATGGTAAGTTAATGGAAAGTAGTCATGATGGATGGAACTTACTGCCACAGAATGCCCAGGCTATCATCTTTTGGCCACCAACTTATTTATTTTGATTAGCTTTGAAAAAAAAGGAGAATGCTAGAACAATACTTAAGGTGAAAGATGGTCTCAAATCCCTTGTTAATGGAAAGTAGTCATGATGGATGTTTCATTTCATTCAGCCAGAGCCCCTCCTGTAGACATCTGGTAGGCCACTGTAGCTGAACTAGCTAAACACGAACTAGCTAAGCCTTTGATCTGATACATCATGGCTTTTCTATGTTCTTCTGTCTTCAATAAGATTGCATTACCACCTGCCTTTGTTTTTCATTTTTAAATCTATATGGCACATATGTACGAATATACTTCCTTTCATCCAATAGATTCCAAGAAATATTAACAATAAAATCAGGACATAAAGGTACTACAGCCTAAGACATTTCTTCCATTAAGATGTCTGAGAAAATTAAAATCTATAATATAGGCTGCCAGGTGTCACCACCATTCTTCAGAATAGCAATTTAATAAATCAAAACACCACCACAGAAAAGCTGCTGCCTTTCTTTGTTCTATAGCCCATGTCTGATTAGAAAGATGCTGAATTTCAACAGGTGGTCACTACTCTCATTTGGGAAAAGAGACTCTTTCAGGCATTTTCCAAGTGACAATTTGGGAAAGATAAGGAAAACAGATACATTTGTTTTCGTAGCTTTAGATGGCCAGCAAGGTAACTCTAGCTCAAATAATGGCCTCGTTTCCTTTAGATGCAGATATCTTTCAGGGGATGTGAATTCTAATTGACAACTCCATGCATCCAGAAACATATGATGGGAAAATGGTGACAACATGTTTGAATTTGTTTTACTGCAAAGCAAGCAATGTATAAATCATTCTTTAGAAGTAGGAGTGATAACTGTCTCCATTAACACATCATCAGATTCCATTTTTCTTCTTATGGCCGATGGTGGTTTCAAAAGGAGTTTTCTGCAGCAATATAGTCTGAAGGAACCCAGATGGTTCTGTTCAAACACAATTGGACACAGTCTTTATAGTAATTGCACAGCTTGCGTTTTTCCTAATTTATTTGATTCTAAAGGGTTTCCTTTCATTGTTGCTTTAGACTTTTAAAGTCAAACCGCATCTGTTTTGTACAACAGACCATTCTGAAAGAGAGCCAAGGCAGTCTATGAAAGATACTGCAGATCTATGATTACAATTGCTTGATTCTTTTGCAAATCAGAGCAATAAATTGAAATCTAAAGAGACAATTTATATGTGAATCAAAGTACCCACAGTAGCCCCTATCCTTGAACAGACAAGCCTCTCTTCAGCTGCAAAAGTGATTCACCTTTTTGACTGGATAGAATTAGCCAACAAAAGTTTGCACAGAAGAAATCTAGAGTAAGTTTCCTTTTTTCACTTCAGAGGGATCAGGGGAATGATTAAAGGAACTATCCAAGGTGCTGGACCAATTTAGGAAAAGGGAGAACTTGGAGAGTTTCTTTCTACCAGTGGTTCTCAACCTGTGGGTCCCTGAACGTTTTAGCCTACAACTCCCAGAAATCCCAGTCAATTTACCAGCTGTTAGGATTTCTGGGAGTTGAAGGCCAAACATCTGGGGACCCACAGGTTGAGAACTACTGCTTTACACCTTGGAATAAAACCTGGAATGATTTCAACAGGCCACTGCTATGGGAACCATTGGTCACCTCTGTCACCAACTCTCCAGAGGCCACACACAGCTTCCAGTAGTTTTAAAAAATTGAAGTAGTCAGAAGTCATTTTTTATATAGAGAAATTGGCTTTTATTTTAAACTGTGTGGTGAATACTGTTTATTTACAAGTTGAATTGCTACTTTGTGTTCCACTCTAGTACTGAAACACTTTTTCACCCAGCACCACACCAGAGTCCAGTAATACTATCTCAAAATGTTTATTAAGGAATGCAGGTACAGAAGGGAAAGGGGGCATTTCCAAAAGGATCAGTAAAATTGAAAAAAGCCATGAGTAATCCAAAAATAGGAAATACAAAGTACTAATAATCCAAAAATGGCAAAGTACATAAAGTCAAGAGAACCAGAATCCACAGCAGTTATTCAAACATAAATCCATGAACCAGAAAACAAGAGCTTCATCCAAGGCAAACCCTTGCAGAAACAAAGACATGAGCCAGAGCAGGAAACTTGAAACATGAACTTGACAGCAGAGACAGAAAAATCATCGTTAAGCAATGTTGTGTCCTCTGAGAAGTTTGAAGCCAGATTACTTAATTTAAGGCCATCCAGGCACTCATGACATCATGCCAAACACACCTGGACTTCAAGTTCTTCTCATGGATTCTGTGGAAATAACTAGTTTATCTGTTTTTGCTCCCTCCATTCTCAGGCCTAATCGGTTTTCCTGGGAAAACTCCCCATCAGCCCAAGGACTTTCACTTTCCCTTGTTGCCTGGGAACCAGCACCGGATTCCAAAACATTGGCCTCCTCTGACTCAGCCCCAACTGCCTGTAATTCTCTCCGATCACACACAGACTCTTCATTTTGAAACTCAAAATACCCCTCATCCTCTGACAAATCCTCGGACGCTTGCTGTGCTGCAACACATTGAATACTTTCAAGAAAGAAAATTCAACTTTTCTAACAATCCAAAAAAGAAGATGTGGGTCATAAAAATATCTTTGGAAGGCAACACTTTGTACCTATAAATAGGTACAATGGCTATTTGGATTGTGCTGATTACACAGGAGTAACCTTTAGAATATCAACCTCAGCCTAATGAACAAAGTCTAATTATATTATGATCCACCAAAGAAAAGGCACATCTAAAATTCTGAAAAGGGTAATTGAGTAACACAAAATCCCAATCCATTTTAATATTAGTTGCTTTCTTCATGCCATCATTTTACCAGTGGTTTTGGAAAACCTGCCTCAGAAATGTATCCAATTTGGACTTTCTATACTTCCACTCCCAACCTCTGAAGAAATGTAAAGTGCTCACAGGGCATAATGTGTTGAGCCCCTTAATTCTATTCAGCATTTTGAGACGTGTTTCTTTTTTTCTCTTGTGAATTTTGTTGGCTATTCTCCAGTTTTTGCTCTTTTTATTAGATTAAAGCATTGTGTCTGGATACTCCTCCCTTTTTCCTGCTCTTATGCACCATAAGTCAAAGTGTCTAAGATTTCTTACACCTCAGTTAACTATTACGCACAAACTGAGAAACTGCAATTCAGTCTAGCACTACAAACTAGGCTCATTCTGCCTAACTGCAGAACACATTAGACATGCTGCAAAATAGCTTTCACATATCCCATCTCCTCTGTTCCTCAGCACAGAATTGTTTTCAGTTGGTTCTGGAGGTGAGATCAAAATGAGGTGGCTGTAGTGTGGTGGTGGTTTGCTTTTTTTCCTTGGTTAGTTTTGCCTTTTGACATTGCATGGCCCATAAGTGCATGGCTCAGAGAATGCAGCCTTTTATATTCAAAACTAGTTAGAATGGAAAATGTATACCTGAAAAATAAAATAATAAAATGGCTCTTGGACTCTGAAACATGCTCAGGGAAGTCTATTAGGGTACATATCTGTTCAGCCATGCAGAGGCTCTTCACACAGTGGGACCCCATACTCATGGGGAAAACAATCCTGGAATTTGCATGAATATGCAGAGTCATCGATAACAGAGAAGCCTATTGAAATTAAATATTTCTGGTCCAAGAATACCATAAAGTTGTGCTGGAGGACAACCAAATGCCTAGAGATGATATATTTTGTCAGACATTAATACATGGAACCATGGGTATTGATCCTGGAGATTCAATCATACTGTATTATTACTATGATTCCGCTTTAACTCCCATTGTTCTGTCCTGTGGAATCCTGAGGCTTGTAGTTTGGTGGAGGTGTGGATCACTCAGGCCGAGAACTCTAAATACTCATCCCTAAACTATCAGTTCCCACATTGCACAGGGTGGAACCACTATGTACACTTTAGGTTTTAAATTGTAAATCATATTGTTTGCTGCCTTGACCGAGTCTCTCGGACAACCACTGAAAGTGGTCTTGCAACATGTTATGGCTGCTCTGGGATTTTGGCAGCTCAGAAATGGAGAGGAGACCGAGAGAAGACTGTGTGGGATGATATAAATAAATATAATTATAATAATAACAACAGCAGCAGTTAAAATAAAATAATAGCACATAGTTTTGTAGTGTGAATGAGCCCGTGATTTGAAAGTTTTGATAATGATGCCTAGAAGAAACTAGACCAGACTTCAAAAGGTAGGCAGTTAAATTATTAGAAGCCCTCCTTTCTTCCTTACAAGAATTATATACTTGCATAACAAAAATTTGCTAGGCAATTAGGGATAATCTTATTAATTCTTAATTCTAATGAAAACCTCTGTCCTTTTTGTTATTGTTTAATGTTATTGAAATTAAATTGATAAATTAAAGCCTGAAAATGATGAATAACAAGGACAGGTACATCTCAAGTACACTGTAGTATAACACGGCAGCAGATCCCATTTTCTGCTGATAAGCCCACCTTTAAAGTAGTTTGATCAAAGTTTTTTAAAAATCATTTTAAAATATAATTTGTATTGATAAATTATACAAAATTTATTTATTTATTATTTATTACTCGTGCTTCTATGCCGCCACTCCCGGGAGGGCTCGGGGCGGCTCACAGGAGCCAACAAGGCACAATAAAAACAATGACAATAAGGGGCTGAGGAATAGATATGGAGTGAGGACTTTTTTAACATCTTATATTATTTGCTTCTTCCATTGTCTTCTAATTTTAAAAAAGTTTAAAAGAAAAGGAGGAGGAGAATTTCTTAGCTCAACTAAAATGGAAAAGTGGGTATAGAATATGTTGAAATTTAGCAGAAAGGATAGTTACAAAAGCCCTAACACTTCCTGCCCTAACACTGCTGCCTTCTTCATAATCATATCTATATTTTTGTCTTACATCTTCTTACTTCTGGTAGGTTAACTTTTCAGGATCCTTTGGATATCATCGGGGATCCTGCTAACTCCTTAAGTAACTCCATTTTCCCCCTTTTCTTGCTAATCTTACATCTCTGTAATAGTGATTATCTCTTATTATCATGTAAAGCCCAATGTTTTTATTGTGCCTCTTCTTTTAAAAAGTCAATAAAATGATGCCACTTTTCTTCAATTAGTAGCTAAATGATGCTACTAATTACCTGTAACCAAATTTGGGAGGGCCTGGTGATAGTTTAAACCTAATCAATTTGTCCATTTGTGCCAGATCCATCATTTTTTGTAATCCATAAATCTTGAGTGGGAATTTCTTCTTGTTTCCAGCCATTGCAAATAATGAAAAACTCTTCTCCTCTGTTTGGTGAATTCATTTCCCAGTTGATATGGCAATATTTGGTCAAGATAGATATAATTTCAGGGGCAACTGAATCTGAGGCAGAATGGTTATCTCAGAACTTTACATTTCATGGGAAGGCAGCAAAATTATCAGTGAATTCATTATGCTGCATTTTTATTTTCAAGGAATGGTGCTTGTTGAATTTTTGGATGCCTGTTATGTTGACTTAGGAAATAATGCCATTTGCTTTTCTCTTTCAGGTAGCAAAGCTAGCCCTCTCTACTTTTCCCATGGACGTGTTCCCAGTTAATTACAACCCAGAATCACTGGGTTAGGACTATCATGTGTAGCATCAAAGGTAGCATTCCTGTATGCTGCCTCTATATGAACAACACTTTGAATCAGGGAGGACTTCCTTTGGTCTTTCCCATTTGTGACTGTAAACCTAAATTTCAAGCAAAATTACATGTGCTAACGTTTTTGTCCTTATTCAGAAGATTGACTTGATAACCATAGCTGCTTTCCTCAAAAAGCTGCAGGCCTTGAAAACAGCAAGTTTTGTTCAGTTTTAGCAGATAAACTAAAAACAGAGTTCAGTCGAAGGCTGAAGTTACTGTTTTGACATCCACTGCCTTTTGTCCATATATCACATGGCTCAGAAGCAGGATCATTTTTAAGAATAACTTGTACCCCCTTAGGACATTCAATATGAAACACCAAAGAAAACACATAACAGCCTTTTGCTGTTCATAATCCTGTAACAGGAAATGTGGCTATTCGTTATCGTCGGCTTGTGACAATTCATTGAGTTTTCTTGTCTAAATTGGTAGAGGCTATGATAGCGCATTATTCATTTATTCAGATCTTTTAAATAGAATCCATTGTGTGGGATGACATCCAACTTGTCTTTCCCTAAGGCCAATAATAATTTCAATGATCTTCTTTATTCAAGAGCAACACCACAATTGGGTGTGTTTAGAGTGGATCTTATGTATCCTGAATCCATGAGGTCCATATAAAATATGTGACATCTCCATAAGTTAACATGAAGGCACATATGTGCAAACAATAAGTAGAGAGATATCTCATGTATGTTGAACCCAACTGTACTAACATGAGCTGTCACCCATTCAGAGTCAATCTAATTCATATGGGGAGTCCATATTCCACATAATTAGCACTCCAAATATCTGCATTTGACAGGAAAAATCACAATTAATATCTACCACCTCAATTCTCGATTGCTTTTACAATGTCTCAATTTCTCTCTCCTTGTATTTCTTTCTTTGTTTTCAGCTTACTTTCTTCTTTAAAAGGAATTTGCACTCAATTAACTCAACCACGGGCAAGAGACAAGCAGGCAGAATCTTACCCTTCCCAATAGACTCAGGCAAAAGCAACCTCTTCTAGCTTGTGTATTGTTACTCATTGATAACTGTTATCATTGTAAGCACATTCTGATATTACTTATCATCTGTGAATCATACTCACTATCATCAACTCTATTGTCAGCTGGAAGTGGGTTTCCAGAGTTTTAAGCAGGAATCTTTCCTAGCTTTGCCTAGAGGTCCCTGATATTACCAGACCTGGACCTGCTTACAGACTGTGTTAGGATGGCATGGTGGGTGAGAGAGGTGGTCTAATCACATACACTAAACACTTTTACTATGACAATGATATTAAAATCGAAGCAATGAGCTAGCTGAAAAAGGTGGTGAGAGACTTCTATCACACAGACATCAAAAGAAACATTGCACAGATGGCAAAATGTATTGAACTGAATGGTGATTATGTGGAAAAATAATGTGATATCTATGCTATAATCCATGTAAGTTTTATTAAAATATATTCATTCTTTATATTATTATTTTTAAAAAAAAATCTTGTAACCTTACTTTCCAGTTATTCTTCATACAAAGATCCCCCTGAAAGATCTTAAGGTTTGGAATTGCCAGTACTGGAAGGTTCAGTCATTCAGACAGTATAGAACAGGAGTGCTCACACCTTTTCAGCATGCGAGCTACTTATAAATCAACCAAGTCAAAATGATCTACCTACCCCCTACTCAGAGAGCCATAAAAGCAAACTATTTGGAAATTTATTTCAGTGAGAGCCATATAATATATTTTAAGACTGAATTCAACTAAATGTGAGTATAATAAGCCCCTGAATTTATTCATAATAATAATAATGATGATAATATTAATTCAGCCTCTGCTAATAATAATAATAATAATAATAGTAGCAACAACAATAGGTTCCTAGAGTAGAAGGAGACCTCCAAGGGCCATCCAGTCTAACCTCCTTCAAGCCATAAGGGAAAAACACAATCCAAGCATTCCTCACAGATGGCCATTCAGCCTCTGCTAATAAAAATAATAATGATAATAATAATGGGTTCCTAGAGTAGGAGGAGACCTCCAAGGGCCATCCAGTCCAACCTCCTTCTGCCAGGGCCCTTCCACACAGCTCTATAACTCTGAATATTAAGGCAGCAAATCCCACAATATCTGCTTTGAACTGGGTTATCTGAGTCCACACTGCCATATATTCCAGTTCAAAGCAGATAACATGGGATTTTATTCAGCTGTGTGGAAAGGACCTCAGATAACCCAGGGCCTTTCCACACATCCTATTTTACAGTTGACACACACAAACTGATTTCTTACTACTGGACAAATTGCTGCCAAATTTGGCCACAAGACAACTAGAAGGAGTGACCATCACTAAAAAAATTGATTTTGTCATTTGGGAGTTGTAGTTGCTGGGATTTATAGTTACCCTACAATCAAAGAGCATTCTGAACCCCACCAATGATAGAATTTAACCAAATGTGGCACACAGGACTCCTATGACCAACAGAAAACACTAGAAAGTTTTGGTGAGAATTGACCTTGAGTTTGGAAATTGTAGTTCACCGACACCCAGAGAGCACTGTGGACTCAAACAATGATGGATCTGGAACAAACTTGGCGTGAATACTCAATATGCCCAACTATGAACACACATGAAGTTTGGAGGAAATAGACCTTGACATTTGGGAGTTGTAGTTCACCTACATCCAGGCAGCACTGTGGACTCAAATAATGATGGGTGGGCCTCTTGCTCATGGGGAGGGGGACACTTCACCTCTTTCCGACTCTCCCTCCGCTCACCTCAGCCTCTCTGCCGGCCTTTCGTCCTCCTCAAATGGTGACCGCTGGGAAGGGGGCGGGGCCCGGGTGACGTTACCCTTCCCTCCTCCCTCCCTCAATTGGAGGCTGGCGGGAAATGGCCGAAGGATGTGGCGCCCCGGCCCCTTCTTCGCCGCCTGGCCCTTCCTCCTCCTCCTCCCCCCGCAAGCAGCAGGAGCAACAGCCTTTGCAATTGACCAGTCGATCGCGATCGAAGTAATGGGCACCCCTAGTATAGAACCAAGCTATATAGGCTATGATCAGCAATTTGAAAACAGATTGGTTGCCAGTAAAGCTGGCTCAGCAAAGGAATTATATCTTCCTTGTAATAGTATGACAATTATTTTTTTAAAGAAACAGCTCCATATTTTAGAACTGAGTCCAAAAAAAACCCAGGACCTGACAGCAGGTACACACACAGACCTGTCAATCCTAAGGTATGGTCCTCTGCCATCCTCACAGTCTTATTTTGAAGCAGGTCAAGATAGAAGGTAGATAGAGGACATCCAGTGGAAGTTTTATTTTTAAAAAATTATTTCCATTATGCGCTGGACCATTCATGTGAATAATTTAATATAAACAGAAGCAGATTTGCATGTGCACATATACGGTCCAGTACATGACAGAGATATTTTTTTGAAAAAAACTTCTGTTCAATCTCTCTTATCCCCCAATTTTTTATTTAACCTCAGTTAAAGATTATAAAGTGTAAAATAAACAGTGTCAGAAAGTTCTAATTGTTCTCTATTTCGGCTTCCTTTGAACCACCTCTGTGTCCTTTTGACAGCCCGATCAACTGTTTCATGCTTTTAAAATGTGCATGTGCACTGGAACAGTCTACAGGGAAGGAAAGCATCTGTTTTGCATGACTGCGGGGATACATAGCCATGCAAAGGTGCACTTTTTCAGGCTGAATCAGGTTTTAAGTGCATCTTTTAAACCCAATCCCTCTTGCACTCTGGCTAAATGTTGTTTAGCCAATACCACCACCCCCTTTTAACCCGGTTACTTCCGGGTTTTACAGTATGTGTACAAGGGCCATAAGTTTCATGGTTATGTGCTATTCCAAAACTTAATGTTCACAGGATTCCTGTAGATAACTTCCAAGAAGAGAAATAGGTGGTGCTTCTGTGTGCATAAGTAAAAATAGCTACTTAAGAAGAAGACATTCAGACAAATCCTCATTCCAGGCATGTAGCCGGGGGAGGGGGGCTAAGGGGGCTTCAGCCCCCCCCCCCCGAAATTCTCAGGGTGGTCCGCGAAAAGGCCTTACTGGTACATTATTTAAACTGTTATGTTTATTCATATCATGATCTGATCACCATGCTCATTATATCCCACATTCATGGGGTTATTGGGATAACATTACAAAAGGTTTGCGAGGGTAGACCCTCTTCCACCCAGTCTCAGCCCCCCGAACCAAACCAGTCCCCCCCGAATCAAAATCCTGGCTACGGCCCTGCCTCATTCAGACAGTGTGTGTGTGTATGTGTGTGTGTGTTCTAGATAAGAAGTGGTCTGCTGTCTTAGGAACATAGAAAGTTATCTTACATCAAGCTATTTATCCATCTAGTTCTTTATGTTACTGCCTAAAGCCCAGAGAAGAAGTGGGCAATAAATACAAAAATATTACTACTACTACTTTTTGGCTGCCTGAGGCAAAAGACATGAGAGCATTCATTCGTTCCACCTATGAAAGCGAAGTGGACTGTCTACTGAATTCTTTTTCAACACTGGTGGTTTCTATACCTTCTCTCCATCACAATAGTTTTCTCTATTATGTTGATAGTTCTTCAGAAAGTACCTTAATGCCGTATATCATATCACATTACTCTGTAAGACTGTAGTGCCCTAGTTATGGAGGCTCGGTTGGGGACAACCCTGATGTTCTTCTGGCCCCATGTCGAAACATGCCTTTTTGTTAAAACTTTCATATTCTAATTTATTTTATCTAGTTAACACATGTGCTGTTTTGGCATTATTTTAAATTATTTTATCTGGCTTTAACTTCTCTGGCAATGAGCAATTTTCTATATTTTTACTTAAATTGATTTCATTATACTGAGATCTTTGGCTATAGGGTGAATATCCAAGTTCAGGCTAGGAAATGTTTACAGCCCTGGTATAGGGAGTTTCTAATAAGGAGCATATGACTAGGTATAAAAGAAAGAAGAAACAAATGTAGTGAACCAATTACCACACCAAACAGAAGCAAGTTAATCTCCAGTGCAGACCTGGAGCTTTGGCCTAGAAGGAACAAACAAGATCTCAACAAAGCTCTCTCTAGACTTTTAGAGAATGAAAATTGAGAATTTAACGAGCACACTGTTGAAAACAAATCATCAGGCACTGATGAAGCTGACAAGGTAAAATAAGGGTCATCTCCAATTCAATCTACATCACCTTAAATACTTTCAAAGGCAACTGTGGTATTGAGCTGGAAAATTGCCTGAGCAAAAGGCTTTAGTGTGTAAACAATTTGAGGGTAATCAACACAGCCTTTCCAAATGCCACAAGTGATTTTTCTCCTAGTTGTCTTATCACAAAAGTCACAAAATGATTTTTTTTCAAAAGAGGAGAGGATTGTCTTTAGAAAAATTGGAATTTGGAAAAGTTACTTTAGTGGATGATGACTTCTAGAATCCTTCTGCCAACATGATTAGACCATTCTAGCTGGGTGAGTATGGGAGTTGTGAGTCAAAACTGAAATCTTTTCCAAAAAATGAACCAAATTTTCTTAGCTGTTTTGTCCACAGTACAGATACTTTTCAATGAACACAAGAAGAGCCTAAGAAACAAAGTTTAGCAAAGGAATCTCCCATTCAGGGTAAATGTAACAGACATGGCAGCAGTTTCTACTGGAATCACTATTTTTTTTCTTTCTGTTCCTATTGTATTTTTGCTAATGAGGCAATGCTTAAGAGTTATTTCCCCTCCATTCCCAGAATATTTTGTTCCTGCCTAAAAGATGATTTTTTTAAAGCATATGTAATTTGTCCATGTGTTGGTGGTGTGTTTGTTAAGTGCTTGTGCTGGTAGTGGGTGTGCCTAGTCCATTCATCCCTTCCCACATTGTCCCCAGATGTGCTTCATTTCTGCAACACCCCTTTTACAATCTTGAAGAATTCTATCATCCAATGAAATTTTCCTTCAGATGCCAATTTTCTAGCTTTGTAGTAACTTAAAACTACCCTTGAGCATTTAAAAATATAGTTTAGGTATCCAAAGGAAAGAAGCAGAAAAAGTGACCAAAGGAAGGAGAACACAACAAATGAAAGAGATTTCCAGTGTCCAACTCTGCAATGTTAGAAATTTGAGGAGTGCAGGAAAATGTCAGTTCTTCTTTTAGGGGAGTAATATCTTCAAACAAGTCTCCCATGTGTTAAGATCTCCCAGAGAGGCCCTTCTCTTTGTTTCACCATTTTCATAGATATTTCTGGTGAGAAAATGGGAGAGGCCCTTCTCTGTGGCTGTCCCCAGGCTTTTATTTATTATTTATTTTAAACATTTATATTCCGTCCTTCTCACCCTGAAGGGGTCTCAGGGCGGAGCTCAAAATAAATACAGCAAACACTCAATGCTGAAATAAAAACAAACTATAAATTTACTCAAACATTAAAATCAGTTGCATCCACTTTAAAATCAAAATTTTAAAAACCATCTCAAACCAGCCATACTGGATTATTTTCTTATTGCACAGCCAAGTTTTTGCAATCTTTCTCTTGAACACCCTTTCTATAAGAATTAGACCCATGCCGTCCTAGATATCTTTCTGCAGGCAGGTGAAAAAATATTTTTACAAAAGTAATGGATCAAGCATAAGGATCTTGCAAAACATGTTGTAATGTCTATTTGCAATTTTCTTTTAATGGCTATGTTTTGATTGGTTTTAGTTTCATTAATGATTACATTTTTTGAGGTAGCACAGCGGTAACAGCAGCTGTGCTTGTAATCAGAAGGTTACATGTTCGATTCCCAGGCTGGTCTGGACACCCAGCTGTGAGCCCTGTCCACTGTTCACCCAACAGTTTGAAAACAGCCCAGCTGTAAATAGATGAACTGGGGACCGATAAGCGGGGAAGGACTTTTACAAAAAACAGGACTTTACAACAGCTGAATAATTAAAAAAAAAGATCGGCTGTCGGGAGATGGAATGCGGAAAACAAAGGCTCTCCGTCATGAGGATGAAGCAACAGCACCCCCTTGTGACGTAATGAAGCAATGACATAATGGAGCAACCTCACCCTGTGACGCAGCCATAAGAAGAAAAATCCTTCTAAAATTGTAAGTGTTGTGTGTATTGTAATTGTATGTCTACCAGCAGGGGTTGTCTGCCGTATGTGTAATGTAATCTGCTCTGAGTCCCCTTCGGGATGAGAAGAGCGGAATGTAAATAAAGTGTATTATTATTATTATTACATTATTATTAAATGTTGTAAGCCACATTGAGGCCCCTTCCACACTGCCCCTATACCCCAGGGTCAGATCCCAAATTATCTTCTTATCCCAGATTATCTGGCACTGGAGATTCATCCAGTTTCAAGCAGTTAATCTGGGATTACATTCTAGGATATAGGTAGTGTAAAGGGGTCTGAGTCACAGATTGGGAAAAAAGATGGAAGATAATGATGACAACTACGATGATCATGGTTCGGGGAATGTATGTTTTCATAAACCAGGTTACATCTAAAAACAAAGGAACTGCACAGACTGAACATCTGTATTCAGCAAGGGACCACTGTTACATTAGTACATAGGACATCCAGCATGTTGGGTTTCAATGACAAGTCTCTTGGCTAGAGATCCAGACCTTAATGACTCAGGTAGAGATAGGATCTTGCCCAGTGATTCCAATGCGTGTTTTATCAAAAAAAGTACTTTGTTTTTACTCTTCCTTCTTGCCACTGACTCCCCCCCGATTATATAGCAACTGAATTATGTGAAGGAACTTCCTCTTGAAATTTTATTGCCTAGCCTGGCCATGTTGCCATTTGCCATTTTTATAGTCTCTTCTGCTTTTTCCATCCTTCCAGTAAAGACACATTTTGCCTCTCTCTAGGCAAAATGTAGCTGCATTGATCTTTTTACCTTTTACTTTTTTAGAAGATAAGGTTTAGTAAGCTAGTTAGCTCAAAGATCTTTTTTTATCAAGAATATATTTCTTTTACTTCAAGAAATATTTTTGAACCTAAAGTTCTGACCTGATCCATCCTAAAATATAGAAGGCAATCCCAGTTCGCCACATGTAAATTTCTATGGATTATGAAGTTTACTTCTGGTACTGTGCTATATTTTTGGTGGATTGGCCCCAACTAAGAGTTATTTTGAGCCTAACCACTCAGACTCCCCAACACAGCAAAGGGGCTGTTGCGTTTTTGGATTGATACACAATGGAATCCAAGGCAAAAGAGGCCATTTCTATCCATCTTCCATTGTGCATCTTCACAATTCATCAAGAGAGGTCCATAGTTTTTCTGCTATGTGGCAAACTATCTGTAAAGGTAGTTTATATAGACTGCAATAAAGAATTCCAGCCAAAAACAAGAATTATTCTGATTCTTATTTGCTTCCTCCCTGTAGCTACATCCTTGCTTAAAATCATTTTTTCTATTATGTCCACTCTTGGCCATAAATTCTACAGATATGAACCATTGTAAACAATATATGGAGACAAGTTACCACTTAGCTACCAAGTGGGACCTAAGGCAAAAGATATTTCAAAGATCAGTTATGGGGTGCAAACTGATTCCTGAATTTCTAGTTCTGGTTCATTGTAATCACTGCTCAAAGTACTAACAAATCCATAAGGATCAGTAAAAGTCTAATTGTGCCACAGTGAAGACATTTGCTATATATTACAAAATTTATAACTCCAGTATATGAAGTGTTGTATTCAAGATTGAACTCATAAGTACTTTGGCAGATACCCAAATTCAAGAAAGTTATAGTAAACTTTAGTATGAGGCAAGCAGTACATTTGGGTCCCTACACTTATATTACACTTAGCTAAACTTGCACAGAGCATTTAGTAAGTTTTTAATCTCAGTTACTGGAATGTACTTACTGACTATAAACCTCCCAACAAATATTTATGTTTAAGATAGCATCCAATGCACATAAATTTGGTTGAAAAATACAAATGTAAAATAGCCAATCTAGTATATATAGAGCATCTTGAAATATCCCTCAAGTGAGTACATTATTTTCTTTGGCTGTGATTCATATTGAAATCCCAGTCTTCTGTATTAAACTAAAACATAAATTAAAATGTTTATTCCTAAGAGCATGTATATATTTATACACAGCACATAAAACCATACAACATGAGTGTACTTGAAATTACATGTGGCTAGAGACTTAAAACTACAGACATATATCCACTTACCAGGAAGTAAGCCACATCCAGTTTTTATGGGAGTATTTCTGAGTAGATTATCTAATAATGTACTGTAATTCTCTTACAGAATATACAAATAGTCCCTGAGTTACAAACATCTGACTTACAAACAACATAGTTAAGAATGGGGATGAGACAACAAGAAGTGAAAAAATCAACCCCTAGGAAAGGAAATTCACTCCTGGCAAAGTTATTAAGGTGGAAAGGTGTCTCCACTGAAGCTTTATCACTAATCCTTGTTTCCACCGCAAGCCACATTTTTCAAGATCCAGTTATCACAGGGATAGAAAGTAAGGCGAAATCTTCTTAACAGGGGCACAGACAGCAAAACAAACACCACAGGGAAGTTCACCTTTCCTTATGGTATCCAAAGCTGTCTGTCTGTTTATCTCTATCTATATGCCTGGATTTACACTTTAAAAATGTATCTGTTCCAATTTACAAACAAATTCTGTTTTAGAACAAACCTACAGAACCTATCTTGTCTGTAACTTGGGGACTGTCTGTATTTGATATCCTCCTCCCAAATATGCTGGTAAGGAGGGGAAGCAAAAAAGTTGGATTTCTATTGAATATTGGAAGTAAGCTTGAAAATATATCCTATACATTTAAATGCAAATATAGGAACAATTACTTGACAGTTGCCTTCCTTCTTTGACAACGGGGGTTAGACTTATGGTCTCTTCCAACTTGATGCTTCTATGATTCTATGACAATAATGTAATTGTCACTTTTTGTTGTTGTTGGCCTTCAAGACATCTCCAAATTACCATGGCAGATTTATTCAACAGATTTGGGTTCGCCCAAAGAGACTTATGGAACCTGAATACCTCATTTTCCACTTTCCAAAGCTCTCGATGAGATTGCCCCTAGGCGCCCTCTCCGACCCCGCAAACATCGCAAACATTGATCCCCTTGGTACACGGAAGATCTCAGGTCGATGAAGCAGGAAAGGAGCTGGTGGCTAGAGAGCATGTGGAGGGAACTCTGTGACGGAGGATCACTATCAGCTTATAAGCTATTTTTAAAAGCTTATGAGCATGCTGTCAAGGCGGCAAAAAATTCATACTATGCTGCCCTCTACGTTGGCCTTCCTCTGTCGGTGACCCGGAAGCTCAAGCTGGTGCAGAACACTGCCACCCGACTCCTCTCTGGTACCCCAGCAGGTTGTCACATTACACCCACCTTGTAGGATCTGCCTTGCAGGATCTGCACTGGCTTCCAATTGAGCACCGGATCACCTTCAAAGTGCTGGTGCTCACCTTTAAGGCCTTACATGGCCTGGGGCCAATGTACCTAAGGGACCGGCTTAGCCCATATTGCCCTACGAGATCACTACGGTCAGAAGACACCAACCTGCTGGCAATTCCCTCTGCCAAGACACTCAGGCTGACTGCAACCTGCAGGAGAGCGTTCTCTGTGATTGCTCCAACTTTGTGGAATGCTCTCCTGGCTGAGACACGAGCCCTCCAAGACCTCATGTCCTTCAGGCGGTCTTGTAAGACATTTCTTTTTAAACAGGCTTTTGGCCCATAAGACGCCATCAGTGTTCAGCTCGTTTAGCCTGCTTGCTGATCTGATGTGCTACATTGCATCATGCTGTGCGTTTGTTCCTCGTACAGCATACTGTGTTTTAACCTATGATATTTTAGAGTTGTGATGTATTTTAATTGTGTTTTATTGTATTTTATCCTGTTGTGAGCCGCCCCGAGCCTCTTGGGAGTGGCGGCCTAGAAGTCTGATTAATAAATAAATAAATAAATAAATAAAATTTATTTTGTAAAAGTTTGTCACCACCTTACTTTAATACTTGGAGAGTATGACATGTTCAAGGTCATCCACTGCGTTTCCATGGGTGAGAGCAGATTCAAACCCTGATCTTGCAGAGTGTTATTCCCAACACTCGAATCACTCTAATATATAAATTGATACTGGACCTTAATCCATACTCCATCAGATTCATTCTGAGACATTACCCACTGTCTCTCTAATCATCTACCCAAGTGCTTCATTGCCCTGACCTCCTCAGAAAACCAGGGAGCCTGTAAAGGATGTTTGAGAGAAATGCATGGTTCATCTCCCTGTTCCACCAATCAACCAAGATATAAATAGAATCAGCAATGCTAGCAGCTGGGATATGCTCCAGAGAATTCTGAGATCCATTTGGGTCCATTAGTCTCTGGGTGTGAATCATTTTAATAAGGTCCACCATTCCTGCAGAGGTTCAGAATCCCAGCAAATCTAAACTTTGTCAGGTAGGGCCCTTCCACACAGCCATATAACCCAGAATATCAAGGTTGATAATCCACAATATCTGATTTGAACTGGATTATCAAAGTCCACACTGCTATATAACCCAGTTCAATGTGGATTTTATACAGCTTTGTAGTGATCTGTCAATGACAACAGACTGTGTGCTCTACCTTTTAAAGTAGAATATATGCTTTGCCTTTTAAAATAATCTCTCTCCCAGGTTAATGCGCTCCAAAGATTTCAAGCTACAACTCTCTGACCACAGCCTATGCTTGCTAGGTCTGATATAGATCATAACATCTGGAAGACACCATATTGGACACTGCTGTTTTGGAAGATCAGCCATAACTATATTCATTATCTGGTGAAGTGGGAGGCACTAATTTAAGTCTCCATGGCAACAGGATTATATTGGTGAATATATATGTGTGTGTGTGCTTTTTTAATGTTGAGTTGAATGTTTTTAACTGTATTTTTATGAATGCATGGCACTAAAATTTCTATTTCTGTGAGTAACCTTGAGTTGTTGCAAGGCTGAGAAAATAGGGTTACAAATGCCGTAAATAAATAATTATTATAATCATCATCATCATATCTCCATTTCTTTACAGTTGGCTGTACAGCACATGCTCTAGCTAGGTATTTTGCTGTGGCAGCTTCTCTCTGAGTCTAGATTTTTGCACAGTACTTTCAGAGTGTAATGTTCGGCAGAAGGATCCTCATTATTTGGCTCAAGATGAATAGAAAGATTGGCAGGGTAACCCACAAGCTCTTTGAATCTTGCATTCCAACATGAAATTATGTATTTCCAAAATATCTTAAGATACCTTTTAGAAAAAGAATGGAAGCAGGAAAGGTGGGGAAATGGGGGAGGGCTAAGAAAAATTAAAAGAGAGAGTATATACATGCAGCCTAAGGCTGGATTCCTTCTTTCAAGAGAATGCATTAAAAACAAACCTCGACAAAGTCTTCAGCTTTCAGGTTAGCAGGTATACATTCATCTGCACAGCTTTTGATGTGGAAGCTTGACATACATTTTGGAATCCAGTCTAATTTAATAACCAAGACTGTATTCATGATTTGCATGCCGCTACTACCACCATCCTTGCCTCCTCTCCCTCTCATGTTGAGCCCTGTCAATGCAAAAGAGGACGGAGCCTGCACTGCATGTCAGCTCATCAACTATTGACAGTGGAAGAGGCTGATTAAAAGCCTCTGGGGGTTGCTATGTTGCTGATCGCACAGAGTGCTCATAAACTTATGCATCTTTGGAAAACTATCATGTGTTTTTAACTTCCTGAAGAATTCTTGTAAAATATAACTTAACCACATTACCCTTTGTCCTATGCTTTTATTCCACTAATGGACAAATTGGGAGGAGGCTGAGAACAAATGTGCTATTAATTACCCAGATGGCTTTTTAATAGAACCTTGGATTATTGCTCAGCCACGAAACATTGTCCAGAAATTTCTTAATAATGCCGGTGAGTGCTGCATTCTTTCCAAGAGAATAAAGCTGCCATTGACCAAGAGGGCTAGGCTATGTCAGGTTAGTTTAAGAGATAGCAGACAAAGAGCAAGTATTGTATAGGTGGAATGACAAGGCATATCCTAGCTGTCCAACTTCTCCTGCAATGACAGATTTTCTAATTCGCTGCAGATTCTCAGAAAAGTGGGTGGTCAGCTCTGGGGAAACCAACAGTGCCTCTATTGATACTGGGTGGGAGAGGCATAATTCTGAATTAACTTGGATTGATTTAATGAAGCACAGTCTTAGTATAAGGATAAAATTAGTATTAATGCATTAAACGTTAGGTCAGAATGTTAAGTCTCATTGTTGAAAGATCTGCACACACTAAGTCAAAGCTTAATGCAGGCAGGTAATTTACATTAAATTAATTCCTCGTGTATTTGTGATGCCTAAAGAAAAGAAAACAAAATCTACTTGTTCCAACTTGTAAAGTGATACAATAGTTGGATAAGGAAATACTAATAAAATATGAGAAAATGAAGTTAAACATCCTTTTGTGCTTATTTGTTGTTTATGATACTTACATAGACTTGATCAGTGAATTGTGCTGCAGAAAAAGCTATGCGTTTGCTGGGCTCCAAGAATAGAGGGCAGACAATATTGTGTGTGGTGCTGTGTGCCAAGACTCTGTACATGATAGGGATGGAGCCAGGGTTATTTAAGACCTGCAACCTCTTCATGCACCTTCTTAGAATCTTCACTTTGTGGCCCACCCTCTTGCCTCCAGGCTAGTTACTTTACCTGGGTTTTTGTTTTTTGTTTTTTTCCTATCTGTTCTGAATCTGGGAGACCTCAATTACAGTCAACTCTCAACATTTGTGGGTTTGACTTTTGCGGATCTGATTATTCACAGATATGATGAATATATTATCTCTAGAAATTTCCAGGTCCTCCAATGCAATTGTATGGTCTACTTCCATCAGATGTCATGATGGAATCTGGAAGTTCCTAGAAAGAACTCTTCTCTCAGCATTCATTGAATCTCCAGTGGGATTTTATGGTCAACCTAGATCACTGTTTCTCAACCTAAGGGTCAAGACCCCTGAGAGGTCGTGAGGGGGTGTCAAAGGGGTCACCAAAGACCATCAGAATACACAGTATTTTCTGTTGGTCATGGGAGTTCTGTGTGGGAAGTTTGGCCCAATTCTCCCATTGGTGGGGTTCAGAATGCTTTTTGATTGTAGGTGAACTATAAATCCCAAAAACTACAACTTCCAAATGTCAAGGTCTATTTTCCCTAAATTCAACCCGTGTTCACATTTGGACATATTGAGTATTGGTGCCAAGTTCAGTTCAGATCCATGCTGGACTAGACGGGCTGAGGTCCGATTCAGCATGGCTCTTCTTATGTTCTTATGTTCTTAAGGTTGAGAAACACTGACCTAGATATTCCTATTCATGGTTTTTCCACTTTTGTAGCAATCCTACGCCCCTAGCTCCATTGACTGACTTTATTAGCTAAGAGTGTTGCCCATAAATAGGCTTTCATTGCCAGGTAGCAGGGAGAGAATATATGACTACAGCTTGGCATCCTTTTGATGAAGGTGGGGCTCTGTAATCACCTCTTGGGACCTGGAGGGTGGTGAAGAATTCTACTCTTGAGGCTGACTTGTGGGTTGCTTTCACTTATAGTCCTGGGACTTCAATGGGGATGCCTGGATTTACCTTCCTGTATATACTATAGGATCAACCCAATTGTTGAATTGCCTTTGGGGCTTGTGTGTTTCACCCAAGACTGAGTAGATTACATTTTTATTGTGAGCTAGATGTTGGCCTTAGTTAGTAACATAAAAGGAAAAGCTATGTTCATTGATTAAATGTGTTTGACAGCCTGAGCTCACCTGTAATACTCAGATCACATTAAAGTCAATGAAACATCCATCATTTTAAATCCTTGTCCTTTGATCTAAACAGGCCATAGACTGCACTGCTAACATATCGACTACCTTGATTCCATTCATTCATTAAAATTAAAATACAGTTGTTCACAATAGATTCTGAGTATATTTATACAAGAAGTTTTTTAAATCCGTGAAGTAAAATAATAATGAAATAGTGTGAGAATGATTGTTACTTTATCTAAATAAACTCATGGAGAAATGTTACCTTTAGAGAACTGCACTTATTATTTCAGTATTTTTGCCATCATTATTTCAAGATGCCTAACAATTATTTAAAAAATGCAATTAAAGGCACTTACAAAAAGAGCCAAACAGATCTCTTAAGAAGAGTAAAGATATGTCTTATTAGCAGATAAGAGATGCCGATAATTTTTTGAAAGTTTTTAAAATATATATATAGAGAGAGGGGGGGAGAAAGAGCCCCCAGTGGTGCAGTTGGTTAAACCGCTGGGATGCTGAACTTGCTGATCAAAAGGTCACAGGTTCAAATCCGAGGAGTGGCATGAGCTCCAACTGTTAGCCCCAGCTTCTGCCAACCATGTGGGTAGATCAATAGGTATTGCTCCGGTGGGAAGGTAACGGTGCTCCATGCAGTCATGCCAGCCACATTACCTTTGAGGTGTCTACAGACAAGGCTGGCTCTTCGGCTTAGAAATGGAGATGAGCACCAACCCCCAGAGTCAGACATGACTGGACTTTATGTCAGGGGAAAACCTTTACCTTTACCATACACACAGAAACAAACAATCTTCCAAATTCAACAATCAAAATACAAGTATTTTCCCCGATCCCACCATCTCCCTGTTCCCTCCCGAAAACCTCTACCCTTAATACAAAGATACAGGAATACGATTGAATATTTATTCCTCTGTATGTTCGAGTGTGTAATCATTTTCCCCTGGACACCATCTTATACATATATCTACCTATCTAAGATTCTTAAAAGTATTCCTTTTGTCTTCATCATCATCCTGTATCTCATTTTACATTATCCCCCCCCCCCCATATAAGAAGTATAGCAGTTTCCTAATCTTGCTATACTTCTTATAATTGTTCAATCAAGAATCATAGAATCATAGAGTTGGAAGAAACCTCATGGGCCATCCAGTCCAACCCCCTGCAAAGAAGCAGGAAAATTGCATTCAAAGCACCCCTGACAGATGGCCATCCAGCCTCTGTTTAAAAGCTTCCAAAGAAGGAGCCTCCACCACACTCTGGAGCAGAGAGTTCCACTGTTGAATGGCTCTCACAGTCAGAAAGTTCTTCTCAATGTTCAGATGGAATCTCCTTTCTTGTACTTTAAAGCCATTGTTCCGTGTCCTAATCTCCAGGGCAGCAGAAAACAAGCTTGCTACCTCCTCGCTATGACTCCCTCTCACATATTTCTACATGGCTATCATGTCTCCTCTCAGTCTTCTCTTCTTCAGGCTAAACATGCCCAGCTCTATAAGCCACTCCTCGTAGGGCTTGTTCTCTAGACCCTTGATCATTTTAGTTGCCCTTCTCTGGACACCCTCCAGCTTGTCAATATCTCTCTTCAATTGTGGTGCCCCGAATTGGACACAATATTCCAGAGGATAGTCTTATTTAATTCCTTATATCTATCTTTCCCCTATATTATGGAAAGGAGGCCCTTCCATTTTGCCTCCCAGTTCCTTCTGGTTTGGCCTGTCCTATAATAACTTTTGCTTTCGCTAATATAATCTTGCAGTAGGTAGTCAGCTAGATATTTTTATATCCTATTTCTTCTTATTCTTCCAATCTAGGGCAACTGAGGCTTCGGTTGCATCCATCATGTGCTTTATTATTTCCTAGCATTATTTAAGTCCCCCATTGCCTTCCATTTTCTGAATGAAAAATTGAGTCTTGTTCCATTTACATATCTCCCCCTAATAGGTTCTCCATTTCCTTCTAGCTTCTGATAATTTATTAATCTTGAAGCCGGATCCTATACCATTTCTAGTTGAATCCCTACAGATACTGACATTCTGTAAAACATCAACATTCTTAGGCATAAAGAGAGAAATACACCTGAATCTTTTTTTAACTATCTCTATATTTTATTGTTCGACTGATGATTTCAAGTGCTACCAGGGCTAGAAACCTTCAACTCTGAGTGCAACTTGAATGTTGAATATACAGCTATAGCAGTTTAATATCATCCTAACCTATAGAACAGGCATGGGATTTTGTACTTCAAATCCCACAATTCCTAACAGCCTCTTGGCTGTTAGGAATTGTGGGAGTTGAAGTCCAAAACCCCTGGAGGGCCCAAGTTTGCCTATGCCTGCTATAGAATCATGTCCTGAGTTTTGGTCTCTGTCATAGAATCGTAGAATCATAGAGTCGGAAGAGGCCTCATGGGCCATTCAGTCCAACCCCCTGTGCAATCAATGTATATATTATAGAAATCCTTTGATATTTATCTTTTATGGAACTGCATTTTAATATGTGTGCTTGTAGAATGTTTATAGTATGCATGTGTGTTTTGACTGTGTAGTGACTTTCTTTGAGCCATGAGGAGAGATGACTAAGAAATAAAATTATTATTATTTTACTGACACAAAAACACAGTATGTCACAGCAAACGAGATCTATATGCTGGATTTCATATCACAAAATCACAAGTAGAACACTTCCCAAGCGTCTAGAACTGTGTGATGTATTTTCGAATGATGTGCGCAGATCCAAGTAAGGTGGCTCTT
Organism: Anolis apletophallus; assembly: GCA_030556195.1. Lineage (NCBI taxonomy): Eukaryota > Metazoa > Chordata > Lepidosauria > Squamata > Anolidae > Anolis > Anolis apletophallus. The sequence continues at coordinate 101,863,162 of JARBWK010000007.1, read as the reverse complement.
TGCAGCTGACAGATCGTGATTTTGTCAATGTTTATTTTTTCTAAATGCCAGCTGAGATCTTTTGGCATGGCACCCAGTGTGCCAATCACCACTGGGGCCACCCATACTGGTTTATGCCAGAGCCTTTGTAGTTCAATTCTGAAGTCTTGATAACAGCTGAGTTTTTCCAGAGCAAACAAGGTCACTCTGCTGGCTGTTGTATTGGATCACACGTTGGCCTGACTGTGTGATGTATCGGCGAATAATGTGTGCAGATCCCAGTAAGGTGGCCTTGTTGTTGTTGTTGTTGTTGTTTAGAATCTTAAATTTTGTTACTGTAGCAAGATGCATAGAATTCTGCTTTAGAGAGCTCTAAAGGTGGGCCAGTGGGCTTGAAATTTGCATGCTGGCTTCTGATAGTGAACCTCCTTAATAGGAGCCAGCATGACATCCCTATTCAGCATTCATGAATTAGGGCTTTGATACCTGACTCTCTTGGCTCTGTGTGCCTATGCCTGAACTGAGGTCATCAAGAAGAGTTCTCCTCTGAGTTGCCATTTTCTTTTGAAGTTCAAAAGGTGGTTGCTAGAACTAGGTACTTTTGTGTTACTCCCCCATTTTGGGCTGTTCTTCCCATTGAAACTCATCTTGTACCAATATTGTTTTATTTCCATTGCTCAGTTCATACTTCTTTGTTTTCACTGGTTGTCTTTCCAGGTTGTTTTATTCTTCTTATGTGTAGGTGCCTTAAACTCATGTTCTTTTCCTTCTTTGTTTTAGTTTCTCTCTCTCTCTCTCTCTCATATATATATATATATATATATATATATATATATATATATCTCCTTAGCATATTTATCTGATCTTATAACTACTTTTGTATTTTACTGTATTGCTTTTTGTTGCACATTTTTTGGAATTATGTCATTTTATTTTATTTATTATTATTATTCAAATTCAAAATTGCCTAAAGAACTTGTTTTATGGGCATCCTATGATGAAAACAACAAATATTCATAATATATAAATCAGAAAATTAAGTCTCTAGGAAAGAGATGAAAATAAGTGGATGCAGAAGATTCAGTATTAACCAGATTTCCTTTATGAAGAAGCACTGTTATCAGTCAAGCTTAACATATGTTACTGAAGTTTTGCTCTAGGTAGCACATATTTATATCCTCCACTTTTTGTGTTTTAAAGAGAGGTGAGTCTCTCCCACCTCAGTCACAACTTTGTGTCATTAACATTCCCAAAAGGATCTTGTTTATTCAGTTTGCCTTATTCAAGTCTTCAACTTTTGGCACCAGACAATATTCCTTAGACTAAACCATGTGTTTCTCCCTTTGGGCCAGTGATCATATTTAACAATGTGAGATGGGGTATCACTTACTTGTAAAACACAGATTTATTATTTTTTTCACACTTACGTAACAGCCCTATTCAGCAAGATATAGATGAGGCAAGGGAAGGAAGCTGAGCTTGCCTTGAGGAAATACACTCTTGTGATCAGGATGCTTTTTACTGATGCAGCTTCATATGTGTCTCAAACATGAACAGAGCTTTCCGAAATGTGTTCTGTGGGGATGAGCTACTCTCATGAAAAGCTATTGTGGTTTGAATGAATGAATAGATTTATTTTGGACACAGATCGGAATATGGTGTTCTTCTCAGTAGGCTCAGCCAAATGAAACTGGCCTAGCTTAATGTTATTCCTTATTAACAAGTCTTGCCATCTTAACTATACTTTGATAAAGATTGGCTGCATATGTCTTGCTTCTCATCTGTGAAATGTCAAGAGGCTCAGGTCCCATTTTTGGAACTGAAGATTCATTCACGTGATACACGTTTGTTTTCTTCATGTCCTCACTTCCAGCCATCTGCAATTACATAATATTTCTTTGGACCAATGCAGTATAAAAGTGAGACTCTCAGGTATAGATGAGTAGTCTATTTCCCGTTACTGAAATGCCACTGTCCTCTATGACAGAGTTCCATGGATAACCCTCATGTGCTTGTCTTTTCTATCTTGCTGAATAGCCAATCATTAAATCTATATGACTCAGATCTATGACAATTGTTCCATCAAATCCACTGTGGTCCATTCTGGGTGTCAAGAGTTCCCCAGGACCAAAACGACAATTATTTTCCAGATATGCTACCATGCCAGTAGTTCAACTTGAGCAGGACTTTCCACATAAACACAACTCAGCCAGTGAATTTATGCAGCCTCTCTGTGTGTAAATCATACAGTTGGAAGAGACTGCAAGGGCGATCCAGTCCAGCTCCCTACCATGCAGGAACACAGAATTAAGGCACTCCTGACAGATGGACATCCAATCCCTTTCTAAATATTTTTTCACATATGGATCATATCAAACAGTTGAGTTCTCCAGTTGTGAGATATAGCATGCACACTTCCATACTTACGTTTACTTTCCACTTTGAAAGAAGACTTCTACTGCGCCTAAAATAGCCCAGGGAAGGGGCAAAATAGTAAAAATTGCCTCTATACAAGTACTCTAGCTGGTTCTAACTATTGGATGTAATGAAGAAGCATATTGCAGCATTTTAAATATGACCTACTGTCACATTTTAAATGCTATAGTGCTTTTTAGGTGAACATAATTCCCTACCAAATGGCTTTGATGGGATACTGACTACAATACTTTTATTTAAGGTTCATTCTCGTGTAAAAAGTGAAATGACAAAGGCAAAACCACAAAAAACTTCTGCAAACACATAGTCCTTTTGTATGTCTTCGTACATATTCAACCCTTTTCTCTTTATGCACTGATGCTTATTATTGAAATACACATTTTGGAGCGTCCTAGATTAATTCTAAGGATTGAGTTTTTAAACATGACATTTTGTTGACATTTTTAGGAAAAAAAATAACTAAATAAGAAATGCATGCTGCCTGTGAATTTAAATGGGTAGTGTCTCTCTGCAATGTTGGTGCTTTTTGGAGAGAAACAGGAGATTGTTTTTTGTTCCCCCACCTCCCTCCAAGGCAGTGACAGAAAGCAAGTTAAATGATGGATGTCCACTTTAAAGTACTCAGTATATAGAGTTTCGTCTCAGGCTCATACCTTGACTCTTTCTGTGAACCCAAAGCAAATGCTAGGAAATCAAGCAGAAAATGAACCTTTACAAGAACACAGGAGGGTTCCATAAAAATGAAAGACACAATATATTTTGAGCTATCATTTTTGGGGGGAAATGTGGGGAGACTGAAAAGAAGAGTTTTGATTCTACGTGACATGGGTGAGATCTGTGATCTGTGCAGAGCTAAAGTGATTTGGGTAAGGACTGTGTGATACACATTTTGGAGAAGGAATTAATGTTTTCTCTTTGCCCAGTTTCTCAATAACCATAAATCATCACTCCAGAGATCCAATTAGCCACAATAAGGGAAGCATGCACATAGTTATCTTCTCCTTCTGCTGTGACCCAAATGCAGATGGTATAAAATGTGAAAAGCATCCATTCATATAGAAAGTGAACAACAGGGAGCCAAAAATCCAGGTAGGCTTAGGAAAGCTGTCCTCTTGATTTTTCTAGTTGACCACTGTTGTTGTTTTTTTTACTCTGCTGCAAACCTCCAGAGTAAATTCTCCTGCTTAATATGCCATAATCTCAATACTTCCCCATGGTTATCAGTACACAATGGTATCCTATAGAAGCTAATTAAACATCTGAATTAGGATAAGTCCACAAACTCCAATCCACTGAACAAGGGCAATGGCTTCTTGGGACATCACACATACTATAACCCCAGTTAAGACCCCAGTCACTTGCAGATTCTCATACCCACTTTATTATATCTCTTCCCTGGTCCCAAGTCCATATCAATACAACAGATTAAGAACTTTCTCCATTCATCTTAGTGGCTACCATTGTTCCTCAACTACTCCTTGCATCTATTGAAACAGAACTTCTCACCTCATCGCTATACCCAACTATTTCACATTTGTCGAAAGGTTCCCTTTCTTGCATAAATATGAAATATCCTTGCAAATTGGATATTATTTCATTCCTTTTGGAAAAACAAAAAGACAGGTACCATGCTGATGGCTGTCTTTTTGGCAAAGAAGGGAATCCCCTCAGGGTTTTAGAGTGAATTTTAGTAGAGCTATCCAATGACTTTTCCAGAACAGATTTAGCACCCTGGACTTACACCTGGAGTGTCTTCTTCACCCCAATAATATGAAGACCACCAGCCACTTTTCATCATGTGTCATTGGATCCCTACATTGATTTGAAATGACTTTTTGTTTTCTTTTCCCAATAGCTCACAAGGAATGGTCACAACAAGAAGGCTTCAAAGTCTGTATACCAGGTATAAGTACGAGAAACTGTGGGCTATAGGAAACTAAGCACAACACAAGATAGGAAAGAGAACTTCAATGGTATACACTATAATATTTATGAATATTATAAATATTATAGTGTATACCATTGAAGTTCTCTTTCCTATCTTGTGTTGTACCAGGTATAAGTGCCATGTCCTGCAAATGCTGACATGCGAGTAAGCTGTTGCTAGTAGCAAGAACTGACCTTCTGGGATCTATCCGTCTGACATTCCATGCTGTGACACAGACCCTTCTTGGGGCTAGAAGTCTTGAAAGCTTGATCTCCAGGCAATGATCTGCATTCTGAACATGGCCTGGTTATGAGCCTTGTTGGCTTAACACGTGTCAAGTTTAAAGAGGACTGATAATTATTGCCAAAATATATTTATTATTTTAGCAATCATGTAATAATAACATTAACAACAACAAAGCTTTATTTATATTCCGCCTCTCTCACCCCGAAGGGGCTCAGGGCAGATCACAGTACACATACATAGCAAACATTCAATGCCATTTTTTGGATGGGACAAAGACAGACAGAACAGAAAGGAGGTATACTGTGTTGTGTTGAAATCCAGTTGAACATCCAGCTTGTCGGTGCCTTTGGAAGTTGCCAACCACAGGAGGGTGCTGTGGTCCATCCTCTATAATGAAGAGCCATCATGACTTCCTCCTTCCTTTTGGTCACTGGCATTCTTTGACCTTTTTCTTTATGGTGTCATAAAATACCTCCCCTGCATTAGCGGTATCTAATGTCTTTAATCACAGCTGTAAGCTGTTTTCAAACTGTTTAGGTAAACAGTAAGCAGGGCTAACAGTCAGGTGCTCACACCTGACCCGGGGCTTCGAACTTGCAACCTTTTGGTTGATAGATCTTATCATTGCTGGTGATTTACCAGCTGTGTTAAAGCCCCAGCCCTGTAAAACTTGACATTTGTTTGGGAAAGGAGAGATTAAAAATTATTCATGTTGTGCTTGCATATTTGATTAGAAATCTAGAGATAAGTGTTTGAATCCCTGCTCTGCCATGGAGACCCATTGGGTGACCTCGGGAAATTCTCACCCTCTCAGCTTCAGAGGAAGGCAAAGGCACTCCTCTTGAACAGATCTTGCTTAGAAAACTCCATGATAGGCGTGTCTTAGAATCTCCAAATGTCCGAAATAAATTGAAGGCACACAACAGCAACTTTATTGCCATAGATTACTTACCTCATTTGTAAAACCAGCATGGATCCTGAACCTTTGGAAAATATATTTGGTCACCAAAGTTCAAACATACCTATGGAATCCAATCTATTTTACATTACAAATTGTCTCCTGCGCACCCTACTTTATAAACATACTTTACATGGGAATGCAACAAGCATGCGCTTTGTTGAATGCACATTTCACACAGGCTCCTTCCTCTGTGAATAATGATTGACAGTAGTTCCTTGTTGTGTTGCTACTCCTTGCCAAACTTATATTTGCCTTTGCCTAATGTGTGAAATCACCCCAGTCATGTTAAGCAATTGCTATCCAAAACCCAGTATATTTGTGTGCGTTTGCAAGTAGCTTATTATCTTATGCAATCCTCTGAACTGCAGCCATTTACTACCTCATGGCCTGTCCTGCTGTGCAGAGATGTCCAAAGAAGAGTCAGGCGATAGCCATACCCGGGGGGGCTGCTGAATAGGGGTCTTCCTATGCGATGTCAGTCACAACATATAGTTACAAAGGCAACTTTATGTACGCAGCATAGGCTCAAGAAAAAAAAGACTAATTCACTAAATAAAGCAATAGCAAAGCCAGGCACTCTTGTCTCTGCAGTTAGGAAATACCTGGCCAATGTGCTCTTAGCATCCTTTCTTGTTTGGTTTCCCTTCCCCCTCCATTCCCTCCCCACTCGCTGTCTGTGGGACATTTTTTTGTAATTGCTTGTCCTCAGGTACAAAGATGTTTGCAGGAAGTCATTAATCTTTCATGAGCCTGTTCTGCCATTTCTTAATTCCAAACAATAAAAAAGGCACTGAAGGGCACGCATACTCATGTCACTGGGTACACTTCAAGGGAAAGGAAGTTTTAGGGCAAGACACATTTGATCAAGCGATAATGAAGAGATAATGAAATAGTTGTATTAAAAAAGGTAAAGGTAACAAAGGAAGGGGTTGGAGAAAAGACACTTTGGGTTTGTTCATTTGTTTTGTTTTTTCAGTGCTGAGACTCCAATCCAGACCTGAAAATGTATGAAAAATAAAGTAGGGGTGTTTTCACCTAGGTTCAGCCACTCTGAATCCCTCAATGGGAAAAAAATGGCAGGGTATAAAACAAAGTAAATAAATAAATAAATATGTTTGCCATGCTTGTGTGCGCATGCACTCTCTCACACACACACGCACACGCACACAGTGGGAGAACCATGCCTCTTAGATTTTTAAAAGGCTCTTGTTTGCCATGGAAAGCAGGTGTGGCAGTACTATAGGGAGAGAAGATATCCAGCTGGAGTTGCCTATCAGCCACCTGCTCAGAAAAGTGCCACCTGTTTCTAAACAAGGAGATGGAGGAGGAAGAACAATAGGCAACCCAGCTTACTCTTATGCTGTTGGTAATGCTTTGGAACTGACGAGCTCAAAATCCAACATCAGTGTGAAAGGAATAAATCTATGCAGTTTGCCTGATCTCCTGGTAGAACAAAAACCTAGAGGACCAATCTAACCTATCTTGTTTACTCAAACAGATTTCCATGGTAAGGCAGGGATTCAAACTCTGTTTTCCCAGTGTTTTTGTCCAACACTAAGGAGCCACCAGTGACGCAATGGATTGAAACCTTGTGCTGGCAGGACTGGTCGACCAACAGGTAGGCAGTTCAAATCTAGGGAGTGGGGCAAGCTCCCATCTGTCGAGCTCTAGCTTCTCATGTGGGGACTTGAGAGAAGCCTCCCACAGGATGGTAAAACATCTGAGTGTCCCCGTACAGATGGCCAATTCTCTCACACCAGAAGTGACTTGCAGTTTCTCAAGTTGCTCCTGACACGAAAAAAAGTCCAACACTCAAACCATTATATCACACTGGATGTTATCAAATGCCTCTTACAGGAAGGGAATGCTTCTATTTATTTGGAAATATTTTTTTCTTGTAATTTAGATTCATTGAGTCTCATTGAGCAGCAAAAGACAGATTTGCACCGTCTTCTATGTGACTGCCCTTTTTATGTTTGGAAATACATCTGTGCTTCTTGTCATCACCAGGGACTGTCCCTTGTAACAGCTTTATATCACCCAGATCCTCCTCCAATGAGACCACAATGGATCATTCCTTGATTTTGGGCCTGAAACCTCAGGACCTGGCGTGGTATTGACTTGGCAACACTAACCTGTGGGGCTTTTCATTTGTCCAGCCCAGGCTTATGTTGATTCTTGCCTGTTTTTGCAGTCTCCCATTATGTTGCCAGGGACAGTTCAAAGTGCTGGATTTTTACTTCTCTGCCTGTAAAACCTCTGCAAAGTTTGGAGCCTTGGGGTCTGATGGAATACTTCTTTTTGTCTGTATCTCTCTGGAACCTTCTTCCTAGAAGGGCTAGACTGGCTCCTTATTTGTGGTCTTCAAGAAGCAAATGAAGACTTTTTTGTCTCAACAGGACTTTGGGAAATGACTCTTTATAGGGAAAGGATGTTTAATAATGTGCGGTGTTGTCTGTTTTTGTGGCTATGTTTCAAAATAGCTTTTAATTCTATTGATAATTTAATTATGCCTGAGATCTTGCTTCAGAAGATTACGTGTGTCACATAATTAAATCTCTGTAGCTAGCTACATCTCCCAACACCAGCACCTAAAACCCATCTTTGTCAGTATTGTACACACACCCCAACACAGCTGTTTCTATGTTGTTGGAGGGAGGGATGATCAGCAGAGACATATCTAGTTATAGTCAGTCCTCCACATTTACTGGATTTAGGATGCAAGACCCACATGAAAGTGGGAAAAATACTTTCTTAGCTCAGAGAACACTTCCAGTATTCTCCAGTATTTTGCTGGAAAACCTAAGACATTTCCCCACTAGCATTATAGAACAGAGGCAATTGTTGAAGTTGTTCCTGAAGCATCCTGGAAAATGTAATTCAGGGTGGAGCCTTTGGAATTCTCGGCTAGAGAGGTCCCCGTCTTCCCTAAACTACATTTCCCAGCATTCTGCAAAAGCAAATCAGATGATAGCCTCTGATCTATAATGCTGGTGGGAAAATGTCCCTCGAGATTCCTAGAAGGGCATATTGTCTCTAGGAATTTTTACGTCATCCAGCACAACTTCTCAAACAAATTCATCCTATAGTCACACTGGAGAACCTAAAAGTTCTTAGAGATACCATATTAATCAAATCCATGACTAATCAAATCTTCAGTTAAACCAGTAAATATGAAGGTGACTATTTTCCCAAGGCATCAACACAGACAATGCAGTGCATCCAGCTGCAAGGAAATAGGTAGAAATATCCCTGCAAACACCTTAAACCCCCCTGTTTAAGGTGTTGTTATATGTTGTTATTATGTGTTATGTGTTATTGGGCTTGACCTCATGTAAGCCATCCTGAGTCACCTTGGGGAGATGTTGGCGGGGTATAAATAAAGTTTAATAATGATAATAATAGTATGGGATGTCTATATTGGGCAAATTACTTACAATGTTTTAATGTTTTTTATGGATTTAATCTGAATTGTTTTAATACTAATGATGTTTAATGCTGTTTCAATATATGTATATTTGTATATTTTAAATTGTATACTGATGTTTATATGTTAAGCTGCTTTGAGCCTCCTGCAGGAGAGATAAAGTGAGATATAGATGATAATAATAATGAATGTCAAAGACTTTTATGGCCAAAATTACTGGGTTATTGTAAGTTTTTCGGGCTGACATGTCGCCTGCATCTATGGCAGGCATCCTCAGAGTTCACCTCACAACCTCTGAGGATGCCTGCCATAGATGCTGGCAAAATGACAGGAGAGAATGATTCTGGAATATGGCCATACAGCCCGAAAAACTTATAATAATAATAATACTAATAATAATAATAATGTGGTTTGGGGGATTTCAATTGTTGTGTGGCTGGTAAAGAATTCTTAGATCCACAGCAACCCAAAAAGCAAACTCTGATGGTTATGTCTGTCTGCCAGCATCATCATTCTATACCAAGATGGTAGCTTATATTTTATCTTGTGTGCACTTTAGTGTTAACTTTTACCAGCGCTTGTTTTAATTTTTAAAAAACAACATTTAGTCCTAGAGCAGACTAAAATGCAAGGTGACAATAACATTTATTTTATATCAGTTACATAGTTAAATGTACTATACAATAATGTCTCCAGCTCTATCTATCCAAACCTGTGGGAAACATTATGTTCTGATCACCAGCAAAATGGACTTCCTTCTCCCCATGCGACTGATGTCTGGTATAGTAAATTGAGGAGATGGGAGGGTCAGTTACAATTGTAGCAATCCACAGATTTTATATTCATGGTTTAACTTACACACACACACACACACACACACACACACACACACACACTGTATTTGTATACCGCCTTTCTCAGCCCGTAGGCAACTCAAGGCAGTTAACAGGGTAAAATTCAATGCTTACAATATAATAAATACAATTAAAAACATAACATATAATAAAACTAAACAAATCAATAAAATATAAATGCATAGTGTCTCCTTGTTAAAAACGTTGTCTGGTCTCATTGTCATCGTTCCATTTTCCTATGTCAGTTACTCTGCATTTGGAAACGCTTGTTCAAAAAGTCACATCTTGACTTTTTTCCAGAATATTAAAAGGGAGGTGGCCGATCTAATATCTATAGGGAGGGTGTTCCATAGCCACCACTGAGAAGGCACTGTCTCTTGTCTCCACCAAACGTATTTGTGACGAAGATGGTAATGAGAGCAGGGCCTCCCCAGATGATCTTAAGGTCCTCGATGGTCCACAAAGGAAGATGTGTTCAGACATGTAAGTTGGGCCAGAACCGTATTCCTCCCACCCCTTCCCTGGAAGTCCTCCAGTGCACATCTGTCGTATGCTTCCAGCCCAAGTACAATCAAAATATAAAGTTCATTATTCTCTTTGGTTTCGGGTACCAACAGAGGGTCTTGGAACATATCCTCAAGTAATGTTGTAGTGTCACAATTGTAACTAGGTAGCTATTGTGAAGACGGAACATGCACAGATGAGTAATTCTATGTAATGTTCAATATTTTCAACTGCTACTTGGTCACAGTTGTTACACTAATGCCACATATATAATCCTCCCCCTGCAGCTACTTTACTGGGTATCAGTTGCATGGAATGAGATCCATTTTGCCAGCAGTCAGAGCATGAGCAAATAACATTTACACTAGGTTTAGAGAGAGGAAGTTTCAGGCCTGGAGAGGTTACTTTTAAAAGTAATTTTATTAAGTAGCTGATGTGGAATACTAACTAATAATGCATGCATGCATACACACACACACATGCCTACACTTTCCTTAAAATCATCTACAGCAAAGCTGGACAAACATAACTCACTCATTTTGGCTCTAAGCTTATTAATTTTTCCAGGTGTTGTTTAAATAAGTTACAGGGCCCTTGAGTAGTATAAGTCAACACTTTTCAATGGACTTCTGTTTTGTTGTTGTTGTTTGGCATTTGTTCACAGTGTGTGTACAGAAAAGGAACATAAATTCTCAGACCTGCTCAAATTTCCCAAACCAGCCTGCAGGAACACTTCCTTGAGATCCCCCCCCCCCTCCTTAATCTGAAGTTTAGAGAGAGGGCTTTTCATTAGTAGCATCAGGGATGTAGCTAGGACCGGTAGGGAGAACAGAACAGACAATAAGAGCTTTGTTCCTTCCAATAAGAGTTCTGCCCCCACAGTTGTCCGTCCCCCCCACCCCTGTTCTGAATTTCTAGCACTGCAGAAAGTGGGACACTGAAAATTGTTCACATCCAGAACCCTTATATTTGCTGGGTTTGCATTCCTTTGGTAATTCTGGCTACCCCTTTTCTTTGGATGCCTAAACTGTATTTCAGTTCAACTGATATTTTAAGTTACTTTGATGCTGGACAGTTGGGGACTGAGGGAAAATACCATGGAGAGAACAGAATTTTTATTTGGGAGGGCAATATCTCATTTTGTCCACCTTTAACTACAACCCTGAATCGGTTACTCATCCATCCAGAGTTAAAACACTTCTTCAGGAAGATCACTTGCATCCCTATGTATCTTTTCTGTACTGGGGAAAAACTTTTATATCAGTTATTTTAGGCATATGAGTAATATTGAAGCTCCAATTTTGGTTTATGTGGTTTTGATTCTACCTTTTGGGTTTAATTGTGCTTTTAGCCTTTGCTCTCTGGACTATATTTGCTCTTGTTTTGTAACTTTCTCGCTGTGCTGAATTTTACTGTTTTATTATCTTTTAGTGTATCTTTGGGGTTTTAAATTTGGAATTGTACATTGTTTATTATAATCCATTCCACAATAATAAATATTTTATTACTGCAAACAGTTATTATTATTCTTTTTAAAAGGTATATCAATTTGCTAATACAGAGAGTTCATTAAAAGGCTATTATCTCATGTTTTAAAAATAATGACATCTATGAATAGAAGCAATTTGCCAAGGTTTAACAAAAAGAAGCATATCTATTGTGTTGTCTCTTTAAATATAGCATATAAATCTTTTGATCATACAAATCCAAATACATGAAGCAAGCAACCTGAAGAAGGGAAACTTTTCCTGAAACAAGGATAAAAGTACCCGGGGACCCTTGTAGTTCCTGACCATGTACCTGGTCACCGTTCCTGATCACTAATTGCATCAATAAGAATTTCTACCACAATTTGGATTTTACATGGGACTGGACTGTATTGAATTAACATTATTATCACAGAGACTATAAGAGAACTTATGAGTTATTTTGGAAAGTTATTCAAACATGAGCATAATGTTTGTTATATCTGTAAACCATGCCTAAATGTATTTGTTCGTTTTCCATGTTTTTTACTTATAAATAATAGAAAAGGTGCTTTGACACATCATGATACATCACTTCAAAAAGTATGTTATTTCCATGGATGTGTATATGCTATTACATTCCAAGTGGGACACCAGTAGCCATTGATCTGAAAGTAAAACCCATCACAAACGGCAACCATGGTACTATAGAGTCATGCAGTGGTTTGAGCATTGGACTAGAGTGGAGACCAGAGTTTGAATCTCTGCTCAACCATGGAAACCCACAGGATGTCCCTTGCCATGTCGTACTCTCTCAGCTTCAGAGGAAGGCAAATGCAAACCCCCTCTGAATAAGAACACCTTATGATACATTGACTTAGGGTTACCATAAGTCATAAACTACTTGAATGCACACAACTTGTTTTGTAACTCATCAGAGATCTGATGTGGTATAGTGATTTGATTGTTGGATTAGCTAAGGATCCAGGAGATCAGGGTCAAATCCTGTCTCAATTATAGAACTTCACTTGATGATCACAGGAAAATTACATTCTCTCAGATGACAGCAATGACAAATCTCCTTTAGGTAAAGCTTGTCAAAGAAAATCCTTGGGTAGGATTGCCATAAATCAGAGTCAATATGAAGGCACACAACAACAAGTCTCTCGCTCAAACACCCATCAGACTGACTGGAACATCAGATTGCATTGTCAATTATGATTCAACATCTTCAAAACAATAGAATAAATGGGTCAAATAAAGTCATGCATTAAAAATGTAAATGATCTCTCACTGAAATGATATGCAATAAGATGATATATTGGAAAATATATGGAAATGTAGCCAACCACCCATATTAGCTAAAGGTTTTGAGAGTTGAGGTCCAAAATGTAACTTTTCCAGGCTTCAATTGAGTTGCCCAGGAAGTGCTCCCCCACCCCCCTCGACTTACAAATTTTCCTTTGCTGTTACAGGAGCTAAAATTTCACTCAGTATGACACAAGGAGATTATTTCTAAACAGCCTGTCTTTTTGTATTTTCTAGAAGTCATCAGGACTTCCTTAAAACATCAATGTCTGCCAAGAGCTATCCAGTTCTGAACATATTTTTGGCCTGCTTGAATTTAGTTGGCATACTTCAATTCCTTTATCTGAAACAGGCCTGGCTCTGATTGGAGGGGAAGGGGGAAGAAACAAAATAAACCCACGCCCTAATAAAAAGAAGCAAATTAAGGCTACCATTCTACACATATCTCCTAAGTAGTCAGTTCCACTGAGAATAACAGGAATGAGTTCCAAGTATATACACACAGAGCTACCCACACCATTAAAGTCACACTTATTTTATTAGCAATGAATTTTTAAAATAATTGCACACAGTCTGATCTACCCAATGTCTCAATCACTGTCTTCATGTTGAAATATATTGCAAGAGAAACGCAACACAACATACAATAGCTGCTGAAATGTGAGTCATTTGTGTCCAGTAGCATAAGTCCGCTTGCACATGGGTTGGAACACATGACCTATGGTACTAATGCAGTTCACCAGGATCTGGGATTCATCTAGGAAGGGAATTCTGTTGCCATCATCCTCACTGGGTTGGAGAGCAGAGTAGAATAATGTAGAATCGGTGATTGGAACAAACATTGGTATCTCACCTGTCTAATTCAACTCATTAAAATGAAGGATGAGTAGGGAGGAGAGGAATTAGTAACTTTGTACACAAAAAGAGGGGCACAAGATCCCATGCTATTTGCTTCAGGGATGAAACCTGAAATGGACACTGATGGATGGTGTCAGTCCAGCCTTGGAGTCCAAAGAGTTCCCCATCCCTACAGTAGTACAAAGCTTTAATCTCTTTCTTCCTTTCATATTTTGATCCTGCTTAAGTAGCAAAAACATAGATCCTACCTTTAGCTCTTGCATAAACTGTTCCATAATCCATTGTGCTAATTGTTGCACAAGTCATTTTTACAGTCCATCTCACAAACTGTTCTGGATGTCAGTGCACTAGTGTGCAAGTGATTATGACTTCATTGTGCTAGCTGTTAATTAGTGCTTGTTGTTCCAATCACAATTCAACAAGGGCTAATAGAACAGTCCCTCTCCTTTACTTTTTCTGCTTGTATATTATAATAATAAACTTTATTTATAAGCCGCTTCCCTCTCCCCACAGGGGACTCGGAGGGGCTTACATGGGGCCGTGCCCAAACCACAAATCACAAAATATCAGACATAAAAAAACAATAAACACAATAAAAACAGTAAACACAGTAACATGAATACATCTAACAAAACACAATAACAAATGCATCTAAAACAAAAGGAAAAAAGAAGACGAGAGGGTGGGCCACATGTACATATAATATGTTTTAAAAACTGGGGGAGATAAATGGAGTAGGGCCAAAACGTGAAGAGTCGCAAAGGGGAAGGAAATCCAAGAAGCGGGCATTGAGGGATCTAGACTCCAAAGGCTAGGCGGAAAAACCAAGTTTTCAATTGTCTCTTAAAGGATACCACCCAATAACCTATCCACTCCTACTCCCAAGGAGTGGATCCATAGCTCACCTCAACTTGAAAAATAGATGAAAGGTAGTCAAAAAGTAAGCTACAAGATTTCTAATTGGCAGAGGGTCAAACTAGGTGCCTATTAATGAATATGATTTTCCTCACCAACATTTAGCACTGACATAATATGCTAGTCTCAATACTGATTCTTGTCTCCCTAAGGAAATCCAACTGTGGTAAGGGGAGCAGATTTGTTAGGGACCCCCAAATTTGTTCCCAACCTAAGGTCCAGTCGCAGGAGGCAAACAGACAAACAGCAAGAGTCAGGAGTAAAAACAAAAAGCAAGGTTTGTTTCATCATAATTATTATGAGACGGGCCTGCCGTACTAAACAAGCAGGTTGGTACTTTCAAGAGGCTGCTACGCCCAATGTCTCTCAGACTTACATTATATAGGTAAGACCCTTTGGCACTGCAGCAAAAAGTTATCCAATTACAAACTACCACCTAGGCTTAATTACTTATTTGGCACATTGACTAACTGACTTCTTGTAAATCACATGATTTCTTGATAATTGAAAGTACAAGACCCACATAGCTCTTTCCCCCATATGTGGCAATAGACACTTTATCAGCTTTTTAGCCTTCTGCACGAACTGTCTTATGAAAGTTGTTGATTGTACATGTCTCTTAGGTACTAACCACAAATGTTCCAGACAAGACGGACCTTTAGTGGAAGCCAATTTCTAAATACAGAGGGGGTACATTTTTAGCTTTGATTTCTCTAGTTTCATGATCACTGCCCTATCAGGCTAATGGGAGGGAGCAAAAATTTCCTCTTAATATCTAATTTGACCCTAAGATATCTGTTCTCATGGTATGAATAAGAAAAGAAGACACGGGTTGGAATTTGATAAATGGTTGGGTATTTTTGTCCAATGCACAAGGGCCAGATTCAGTTGGAGGAAGCAACTTGAGTATCAATGTACATACTTATTGTGCATGGATATATGGATTCACGTTGCTAAACACTGCAAAATGGGTGTGTCCCTTTTGTCATGCAATAGAGGTTGCATGTTTAATAGTCATTCAACACAAAGCTTTTGTAGAATTAATGTATACATTCCACTGTATCACTGCTCACAGAGATTTATATTACACAATACTGAGGCAATATCTTGGCTACTGTGTGTCCTGAAATGAAAGGTTTGTGTGTTTATTTGGGAATAAAATTGCTGAAAAGTCAAAAGGAGGGAATTTCAGCAGCTGCAAGGTTCAAATCTTCTATACATGTTTTCTTTTTTTTATTGGCCTAAATATCCTAAGGTCATGAAATCCAATTGATCTTAGACCAGTAGTTTTCAACCTGTGGGTTCCCAGGTGTTTTGGCCTACAACTCCCAGAAATCCCAGCCAGTTTACCAGCTGTTAGGATTTCTGGGAGTTGAAGGCCAAAACATCCGGGGACCCACAGGTTGAGAACTGTCTTAGAAGCTAAGCAAGAGCAGCCATGGTTAATACTTTGATAGGAGACTACCAATGAATATCAGGTGCTGTAAGCTATATTTCCAAAGAAATAATTGGCCAAAACACTTTTGAGTTTTCAAAGAAAACTCTTTGAAAATGCATGTGGTCACTGTAAGTCAACAGACAACTTGAACGCACATATACAGTGCATTTAAACTCAATTTTAGAGCCAAAGAGCATTGGAATTTTTCATCATTAGCAGTTATCGATTGAAAATATTCAAATATCACTAGCCAATATCGGTCGGAAATGAGCTGTTTGCTTTTATTCACCATGTTTTGTCATTCCTATATTCCAGTTCCGCTTAACTCTGCATTGGCTTAGATTATACTCGAGGGGGATCGGGGAAAGGAGAAATCCAACGTATCTCTCCAAGTTGAAAACCAGTCTGAGACCATCTTTTGAATTTTGTTTGCTGGTTCCAATTAGGTAACATATATTCAGCGGCATTACAAGGAAGAACTGAAAATCCTGGGAAGACTGCCATTCATTTTATTTTCCCTGGTATCTGCCTGCAATCCATCCCCATAAGGAAGCACACAAGGCAGTGCACTCTCATACTTCCAAGACTCTGTATTAAAGAGGGTTTTGTGATCTTAAGTAAAGATGTTGTTCTGGCACATCATGATAGAGAAAGGTGAAATGTGTCCAACACAAGCCAGAGTAATCCATTCCAGACTTACGTGTAACACAGGGGGGGAACAGGTGCAAACAATTGAGCCAGCTGTCAGTAAGCTCTAGTGATTGCTTTTGATAGCTTAATCGTTAGTTGATCCATGTGCAAGACTGGCAACATCACTGTCATAGTTGACTGCCTCCTACACATCTGTAACCTTTTCTAGGTGCTTCTTGATAGGTGTGGGAGTCCACAAAGTCCTGACATCTTGGGAAGTTCAATTAGGCATGATTGCTGCCATCTCTGCTTTCCTGCTACAAAACCCTGACAAATGTCAATAACTGCTAATAACTCACTAGCCAGCCACTACTGTTTGCCACCTGCCTGGCAAGTCATGTAGAAAGGTCTGTGCACGCCAGAAAACATCCATCGTAACCAGGAAGCTTGAGAATTCCTGTGCAGATAAAGAAATCATTGTCCTGTTTTGCCACCTATAGTTCATGGTTTCAGTGTGAACACATATTTTGCTTTTAGAGATCTTGTTTTAAATGGATTTCATGTAACATCCTTCTCCACTCATAATGTATCATACCATTACTTTTTAGATCTTTTTTCCCTTCTTGCTGAAAATTTGTAAGGATATAGAAAGAAACCTTTTGCACCATGTCTTCTAATTACGAGAGAGAGAGAGAGAGAGAGAGAGAGAGAGAGAGAGAGAGAGAGAGAGAGAGAGAGAGAGAGAGAGACTCTTACCTCTAGTAGAAACACTGTTTGTCCAAATCATGGCTTCAGTTAATAAAGAGGTTGCTGTCCTACATCCAGTAAAGTCCACCAAGGCCAAGGTGTGCTGTTGTTAGCAGTCACTTTGTTTATTTACTATATTTATATACCGCTTTTCTCAGTCTTCAGGTGACTTTTTTCTGGGAGCTGCAGTGGTACAATAGCTTTACCCTTGTGCCAGCTGAACTGCTGGCCTTAAGGTCAGCAGTTCGAATATGTGAGATGGGGTAAGCTCCCAAATGTCAGCTCCAACTTCCCATGCAGGGACATGAGAGCAGCCTCCCACAGGATGGTAAAACATCACCAGAAGTGACTTGCAGTTTCTCAAGCTGCGTCTGGCACAAAAAAAAACACCTTTTTTTTCTGGAAGCTGCAGGTTAATGGATGGAAATTGTCATGCCTCAGGAGATCCAAGTAGCTTTTGATATCACTGAGTGTTAAATATAAAACATTAAAACTGTTATGATCATGATCAACACTCATTAGATATTGGGATAACAATACAAAAAATTTTCCAGGGTAGACCCTCTTCCACCCAGTTCAGCCCCCTGAACCAAACTCCCTATCAAAATCCTGGCTTGACACTCAGATACTGAATTTAGGCTTTTATAACTATTCTTTTGTTCTTATTGCAATTGCAAACATTTTGATGACACTTGGATTAAAATTTTGCAAAACAAATTGAATTTTTTGATGGTATGGATATACTGTATCTCAAGTGTTGTCACCTGGAATATCTGTTAAATATTTTTATGCATTTATGTTAATAATAATAATAATAATTTATTTGTACCCCGCCCCCATCTCCCCAATGGGGACTCGGGGCGGCTCACATGGGGTCAAGCCCAAACATCAATTACAATGAAATAAAATTAACAATTCCAAGTCTGCCAAGTGTAACCAAGCACTCAAGACCTAAGAAAATGCTCACACAACCTTCATCTTCTGCTGTTAAGATGGCCTTTGATTAAATAAAGAGCTATATTATGAAAATAAAACATATAGTGGGAAGTAACAACCAAAATTCCGTTCTAATAACAAAAATGACAATTCCCACTTGAAGGATATGTTGCCATGGTTATCTGCCCCTTTTTCCAATCATCTGTAATTTCCTAAATTCTTTAAAATATTTTTTCTTATATATTCTGTCTTTCAAGATTTTTTTAAAAATTAATCAGAAAATAATTCAGCAAAACAAGGAATATTCTTCTGGAAAGCTGTTTGTCTGAACATGTTTGTATGACATTGTTTTTTTATTATCATTATGTGTTTTCATGGAACCTCTCACTTATGGTAAGCCTATTATGGGTGTTTTCCTATCAAGGTTTATTAAGATTTGATTTGCCATTGCTTTCCTCTCATTTGTATCATACGGTATACTAGATATAGAAAGAATACTGATTATTATTCATTCTCAGAGCAAAAAATGAGTTTTCCAAGAGCTGGGAAATCTCATCAGAAAGAATAATGGCCAAAGAGAATCTTATGCAATTTTTCCCTGGTGTTCCAAAATATCAGGGACAAATTATTCAATGGAGAAAATTATGTGGGAGTGTGCATGGAAACCAAGTTTCATACACACAAAAAACTTTCTATTTTTTAGGTATAAAATATACTTTCTTGTTCAGAAAAAAAATGTTTTTGTACCCAAAAAAAACCCTCCATATAAAAGTTTTACAACCCTACCACATATAGTAAAGGTTTCCCATTGACATTAAGTCTAGTCGTGTTCGATTCTGCGGGGTGGTGCTCATCTCCATTTCTAAGCCGAAGAGCCAGTGTTGTCTGTAAACTCTACCAAGGTCATGTGACTATATATGGAACACCATTACCCTCCTGCAGATGTGGTACCTATTGATCTACTCATATTGGCATGCTTTTGAACGTCTAGGTTGGTGGAAGCTGGGCCTAACAGTGGGAGCTCACCCCCTTCTGGGATTTGAACCACTGACCTTTTGGTCAGCAAGTTCAGCAGCTCAGCGATTAAACCCATGGTGCCACTGGGGAGGGGGGCATATATTGTACATAGTGTCATATATCACATGTTTAATTCTCTGCATGGAATGAGTGCCCATTGGTCTTCAGAACAGAGTTTGGAAAACTTGCATTGGGAAAGTACAAAAAAGCAGATTTCCCAGCAGGGATATTGTTGAAGCTGTACCCCCCACCCAACCCAAAGAAACCATTTGCTAGCTCTTTACCATCAAGTAATAACTTGTTTAAGTCCTACTGCTAGCTCCCTCCCAGAATAACAATTAATGACCATTAATTCTAGTCATTGTGAGATCTAAATATACCTTTAAAACCCTTCCCTCTCAATACTGCTCTCTTCCTTTATTCTAGGCCTGGAAGCTTTTCTGGCAAAGGCCTATCTATTCTCCTCCATTCTATTTTAATAGTTGGTTGTGGCTTTCAAATGCTTGATAACAGTGATAAATAATAACATTATGAAATAAAAAAGGCCACAGTGGTTTGGTAACAAAACAAGCAAGGGTCTTTAAGACTAACAGATTTATTATTGTCTGAAAAAAATATTGCGTTTCCTTTCCTTCCCACTTGGAGTGCAGAGCAATTCTCGTGATAATCTGTTTATCTATACATTCAGAAGCATTTGCACAGTAGTCGCAGCTACCCTGCCAGGGAAATCATGGATTCAGTTAAATTCTGCCCAAGCATCTAGAGGCCTTTAGGCATGTGCTATAAATTTGAAGTTCTAATTATAGCCATGAGCAACAGGAATTACAGTCATGAAAAGCAGGAACAAATGGGCGAATTGCTCACCAACTGAAAGAGATCAATTTTGTCCTCCCCTCCCCTCAGGCATATCCTCTCTTGAAGGTCTCTTGACGGGTACATCTGCCACCCCCTAACAAAATGAACCCTCCTGCCGTCTTCAAGTGGCTCGACTTATAACCCTTCCTAACCCGAGAAGGCACAGGCCTTTGATACATAACATCTATTCGCCACAGTTATCTATCTTGTCAAAAAGCTAAATACAAAAAACTGATATCAAGAAGCCCCTACCCTTTTCTGGTTAGGATTATTCACAGCACAAGCTAGGTTTTCTATGCCATTTTGGAAAAAGAAACATCTAGGAGAAGGCAGTCCAAACTGGTATTTTTCTGATTCAGCCTTGAGTCTGTTAGACTAGTTGGATGTCAGCTTTACATAAACTTTTATGATCCAAAATGGTTATAGTCTGGCTCGGCCAATGTTGAGCGGGGGAGAAGCGCTGTGGTTTCCAGAGACCGTAAAGGTTAATCTAAATTATCCTGGAGATTAGCTCTGAGACAGTGCACGGTTCCACAAACATCACTGCTGGTGTCCTGAGTGGTGATCTGATACGCTTTGCTTTTGTTAGCATTTGCAGGGAGACTAATCCCAGAAAACTGGGGTGAAGTGAAGACATAATTTTATAGGTGGGGTTGTCAGTCTCCCTTGGTGAGTTATGGGGCTCAACTGACAGTGGAACAGTAGCATGAAAGTTACAGGTCAAGCTGCTCTAAATGGGATCCCTCTCTTCCCAAAAAGTCCAATCTGCAATGCAAAGTCTCAAAACTGTGGCTTCTAAAAGATAGAGCAATAGGAAGTGACTTTTGAAAATTACAACACCTCCTCTTATTCACTAATTATCATAACAATCATTCCACTATTGGCAGACAAGAACCATTCATGAAAGAACAAAGACAACAGATTTCCCCCATTCATTTATACTTAATGATAAAAGGGAAGAAATCTGTATGGCTGCATGACAGTTCTCATTCAAATAAAACACATTGCTAATGTTCATGAATATAAACATCTTGAACACATTATTTTCTGTGTACAGCATTCCTCACTCTGTCACAGTGAATGGGTGGGCATAGGGCAGTGAGAGACTTCTGTATGTATATATGGAATTCTTGCCACTACTAGTTAAGTGCAGGAATTGTGGAGTGTCTTAAGTGTAATTTCCAGTGTTCGGGATTAGAGATTCTGGACTCGATACATTCTGAAAGCCACATTTTCTTACTCTGGTTTTCAAAACTATTTCCCCTCTAATGTTCCAGTTAATTTTCTATTCTCTCTGGGGCCTTCCACACAGCCATATAACCCAGAATATAAAGACAGAAAATCCCACAGTATCTGCTTTGAACTGGGTTATCCGAGTCCATACTGCCATATATTCCAGTTCAAAGCAGATAATTTGGGATATTATTCAGCTGTGTGGAAGGGGCCTCTGTCTCTCTCCCTCACTCCTCTGCTCTCTCGTGGTACTCTGTGCAAAAAAATCAAATCAAATGTACTGGGATTGTTGTGATATTTAAGTAGATATATGGCTTTGTATCCATACAAAGTCCCATTGTATTCCACCTCGAGCCATGGAGAGAAGTTGGTAACAAATAAATGTAGGAGTAATAGTAGACATTGAAATATTCCTAAAGTTTACACCAAAGGAGCACAAGGCCTGGGATGTTCTTCCAAGCTGGTAAAAGTTTGAGTACAATCCCTTAGGCAGACAGAGTATTTGTATCCAAGGACAAGTTTAGCTAAATATGGAGAAACTTTACACTAGAAGGACTGCCATCAGATTACAAATTATCCATAGCAATTCTTGTGATGTTTGTAGCCTATTCCTGAAAGGACTGCTTGCATCAGTGAAATCACAAGTTCTTGGGATATAACATGTGTTCATTTCTCTCATGCTTTCTAATCACAGAATTTGCAACACCAAATTTGTAAGGGAGCCACGTTCCATCTTTTATTATTAATACTTTGGCTTCAATTTTACAGCATGAATGAACTGATGTTCTGTTTTGCTTTAACTCTGAATGAGCTGGCTTGAGAAGACTTGAGTCCTGAAAGGGAGCATAGGAATACCAAGAATAAGTAAGAAAATGAACACTGATTCCAGGCAAAGAATGATCACAGAATCATAGAGTTTGAAGGGACCGCATGGGCCATCTAGTCCAACTATCTCCCATGCAGGAAGAGCACAATCAAAGTAAAGTGGTCCCTCGCTACTTCACGGTTCACTTTTTACGGACTCAATGTTTCACAGTTTTTCAATATGGACTTCAGAGTGTTTGTCTGTATGGAGCAGGGGTGCTCACACTTTTTCAGCTTGCAAGCTACTTATAATAAAAGCAAGTCAGAAAGATCTACCGAGCATAGCTAGCCACCACTGGCTTGGCAGTACCCTTCTCTACCCTGCAGAAGCTGTGGTAGCGCTGAAGCTGGGGGAAGGGGCGGGGCTTTGCGCGGCCTGGCTCCGTCCCCTCCCCCCTCTGGCTTGAGCTCTACCACAGCTTCTGCAGGGTAGAGGTACTGCCAAGCCAGTGGTGGCATAGCTAGCCACCACTGGCTTGGCAGTACCCTTCTCTACCCTGCAGAAGCTGTGGTAGTGCCAAAGCTGGGGGAGGGGCGGGGCTTGGTACAACACAAGATAGGAAAGAGAACTTAAATGGTATACACTATAACATTTATGAATATTATAAATATTATAGTGTATACCATTTAATTTCTCTTTCCTATCTTGTGTTGTGCTTAGTTTCCTATAGCCCACAGTTTCTCGTACTTATACCTGATATACAAACTTTGAAGCCTTCTTGTTGTGACTATTCCTTGTGAGCATGGCTCCACCCCCTCTTGAATCGCCGCATCAGGCTGGGATCGACTCCAGATTACCTCAAAGCCGGAGCTGAGGATTACGTTAACAACACATTCAAGGAAGGTTATGTAGTGTATAAGTGTGTGGGGAGGGTTTATAAAGACTTAAAATAGTGTATAACTACTAAAATGATGTATAAATATTAAATTAAATAAATATGGCATCTCTACTTTGTGGATTTTCACTTTTTATGCGTGGTCCTGGAACATAGCACCAGCGATAAGTGAGGAAACACTGTACTTTGACAAATGGCCATTCAGCTTCTGTTTAAAAGCCTCCAAAGAAGGAGCTTCCACCACATTCTGAGGTAGTTGTTGAGCAACTCTTATGGTCAGGAAGTTTTTCCTGATGTTCAAACCTGCTCCCTCTTTCTTATGACATTCTTTCAAATATTTATACATGCCTCCTCTCAGTGATAAGGAATGTCCTCAGATGTCTCTGTCATCATATTCTCAAAGTATGTGTCCACATTTCCCTTTTCACATTACCTTTTTCTCTTTGGAGGCAGCTGGTGGCTTCCATGATAGTAGGAATCAGTTGTGGAACCTGCTCCAGAACCTGCCTCAAAAGAGCCAATCAAGGTGTCAAAACATATCATCTTGGAAAGCTCATTTTCAATCCCGAGTGGATTTGCTGCTTCACAGACACAAGAACCACTGGCACCCTAATGACATACTCACTGAATTCAATCATAATCTGCTGAGTACAGGAAGGCATTACTCTTATTGTTAGTTGTCATGAGAAAGCAGTGGTGGGTTGGTAATGGTGGGTTCAGTAGTATGGAGATGCTGCATAGTTGAGTAACACCATAGATGTAGGCCATTTGATCATTGACCTGTTCTTATTGCTGCTACCTGCTTTGCTGCACTTTGCCAAGGTACCAGCTATACTCTTCTGCATTGCCTTGAGATATCTGCCAGCAGACTCTACCTCTCTGCCCCTCATCTCAAAGCACCTGAAGCCAAACAAGATATGACATTAAATGTGCAGGAGCACACAAACATTTGCACCAGGGCTTTTGTACCCTTTATCAAGCTCCTAACTACATTGTTCATTTCAAAATAAGCAATGTCTCAATTGCACTTAAAGGGCACATGGGACAATTTCACCATATCTTTGGCCTTATGGGCCATTTTAAGGAAAGGTTTGTTGAGCCAGGAAGTAAACTAGAAATCTCTAATGTTGTATCCCTGATTATGAAAAGGCCTCCCATGAGCCTAAAATAGGATAGTCATTTAAAACATGCAAATCACCTTCTACGTCACTTGCAGATCATAGGAAGACATCCAAGCAGTCCAAAAGTGGAATACAGATCCCTGGAGCACTAATGAAAAAGCATTCAGTTTCATCATCCGCAAATTAAATGAAGCTGTTGGGTTTCATCCCTGACTGCACAAGTCTCCAGCCCTCTATGAGTAGTTAGCCTAAGATAGATTAGAATGAGGGATTCCTTTCCCCAAATTCCTGTGCATGCCTATCTTAAGAAGGGGCTTAGAAGGGACATTGTCTTACCCATCCTGCATACCACCAGATCCTCCCCCTTTGAATACTTAGCAATGTGATCTCTTCAGGGAAAACATAACTTCCTCTTTAAGGGTATTTTCATTGCCCTGGTGAGGCCATGTGGTCAATTCTCCATTTTGCCCTCTCTCTTGCCTTTTGTCTTCTCTAGATTGTCCAGGCAAGATAGAATCATAGAATCATAGAGTTGAAAGAGACCTCATGAGCGATCAAAGTACAACCCCCGCCAAGAAGCATGAAAATCGTATTCAAAGCACCCCCAACAGATGGCCATCCAGCCTCTGCTTAAAAACCTCCAAAGAAGGAGCCTCCATCATACTCCGGAGCAGAGAGTTCCACTGCTGAACAGCTCTCACAGTCAGGAAGTTCTTCCTAATGTCCAGATGGAAACTCCTTTCTTGTAGTAGATGTAATAGACATAGCTATTTTGTTATTTTCTTTTTCCTTTCCTTAGAAGATAGCTCAGCAAAGCTAGTTAGCTCCAAGAACCTTTCCTATCAAGAATGGATTTATTTTATCTTTAATAAACATATTAAACATATTAAAGCACAATTCAAAGTGCTGGTTTTAACCTACAAAACCCTATACGGTTCTGGCCCAGTTTACCTGTCCGAACGTATTCTCCCCTATGAACCATCAAGGCTGTTAAGATCTTCTGGAGGGGCCCTGCTCTCGGTCCCGCCACATTCACAATCACGTCTGATGGGAACGAGAGACATGTGGTGGCCCCCTGGCTATGGAACTCTCTCCCGAATGAGATCAGATCTGCCCCCTCCCTCCTGACCTTCAGGAAGCTAGTGAAATCCTGGCTATGGAACAAGGTATTGCCAGAATAATGGCTGAGACCGGCAATTGACCAAAATTATCAACCACCTATGCGGACTGAGTTGGACATTTGCTCCATTTGTAAACATGTTAATCCTCAGGAGTACATTTGGAGCCCATATAACAACAAAAAATTTAAGATACGGGTGAGCTCCTCTTGCGGAGTCAAGAATGTAATCTATTGTATTGTAAGGATTGTGGCCACCTGTACGTTGGAGAGACGGCGAGAGAGCTCCGTGTGAGAATTACGGAGCATAAATCTAGGTTTAAGAACCGTAATGATACTTCTATTTTGTACTCTCACTTCAAAATGATGCGTCATCATCATGAAGCTTTCGCCGTCACTGTTATAGACCGGGTTACCCAGAAACCACATATTGATGTTAAAAAGCGGTTGCTACAGCTTGAACAGGATTGGATAATCCGCCTCAAATGTGAATCCCCGCATGGGTTGAATGATAAGCTCACTTTAAATGAATTGTTACTTTAATTATACCAGCTGTTTCTTATGATTGGTTTACTGTGAATTTGCCATCCGAATACCTATATAATGTTGATTCTTGCACCTGTATTTGTCCTTGATATGACCATCGCCGCTTAGCCTCTTATATACAAATGCTGTTATCTACTGGTATGTATTGCCGATGTTCCCGGTGGGTTTACTATGGGGCCATGTGCTTATTGTTATTACATTGTATCATGGTTCTTAAATCCTTTAGCCATGACCCTGTGTTGCATCATTTGAGTCCCGGGTCCGGAAGAAGCCACTTTACGGCGAAACGATGTGGCGCTGGGATACCCCTAATCGTCGATCCTGGAATCCTCTCTGCATGGATCTTCCCTTTGCATCTTTACGCCCGTCCCTGGCACTCTTTGATTTGGACTACATTGTCCCCCGTTTTTGGGAAAGAGACTGGCCGTTTGGGCTATATTATTTTTGCGGAGGTTCTTTCCTCTTTAGGACTCTTAAGCGTGAGTATGCACCGGGGAAGTGTTCCCCTTTAAATGTATCCACAATTTGCTAAGTTATATTATGTACTGTGATATGTAAGTTGTATGCATGCATTTTGCTGATAATATTATTTAATACAACTGCATTGGTTACTACGCATTGTTTGCTCCATCTTTGGAGAAGTGTATACTAGTTAACCCCCACCTGTATTACATTAGATTGTATTGTTAGCATTGAATCCTTGTTGTCAGCCGGTCTGAGTCCCTCTATAGAGGTAGAGAAGATCAGGATACAAAAGTTTTAAATAAATAAATATTTATTTATTTATTATTCTGTGAAGTTGTGGATCTGAAATCCTATTACATCCTGTTGAATGGAAACCTGTCCTTGCTCACTACACATAAGTTTCTGCAGGTTATGAACTGTGCTTCTGGCACTCTGCTATATTTTATGGAATCACCCCCAAGTGAGGGCTATTTTGGGCCTAACAGCTCCTGATTCCCAACACAAGCACATCATAAAAACGTTTTCAATATACTGAATAAAACAACAGCTGTGTAATATGGCTGCTTTTGTTTATACAATATATGTACATACACCGAAAGAGGAAAGTCAAGTTCAAAAGGCTGTACATGGTGATTTGGACATCTGAACTTTAACTAGGAATATCTGTGAGCAGCAATTCTATCACAGTGGAATTTAATCCATGATTTTTCAGCAACATCAGGTTGCATCTGAGTATAAAATATTATACAGTTCAATCTCCATATCCATGGGAGAGATGTTTCTGCAATTTTTGTGGATACATGAAACCATGGATAATAGTGAACCCTATTGAAATGAAGAATGCCATAGAATGAAGCCAGATGACCTGGAAAATGCCTAGAGTGGTTGCATTTTGTTGGACGTGGATAAATGAAAATGTGGATACCAGTCCCATGGATATGGGGGTCATACTCTATTTTATAATTTTGAATGGTTTCTTTTTATTTGTACATAAATACAATGAATAAATGCTATTTCATATGCACAGTCTCATATTAACTATCCTTTTCTTGAAGCAGGGAGATATTGGACGTATCTGTTCTTTAGTGGTGAGAAACTTGCATTTAGACAATGCAAGTTAAGGTATTGCTGCTGCTAAATGTGGCGTGATTTTAAATGTTCCAACCGAAGGAGCATAAAAAATTATTTCACTGTGGAATGTGCCCTGTGGTTTGTAGTCTTGCCATTTCAACCTTTACTTCAACACTATCTGTATTTGGTTAGAAATCAACCCCACATCTCCACCCCCAGCCCATTGCAATGTTGATGACCCGCCTTTGAAGCAGTAGTTATTTATAGCCAAATAGGTGAAACGCGGGTCTGATCCACTCTATTAATTTTCTTAGGTTTGTTAACTGTTCCCTAAATGCTGGAAATCAAGCCTCATTCACAGAATTATCATCTATAACATGGTTCATTTAGTGTGATGTTTGTTTTATTTGGACACTTAAAGATCAAAAGGCATCTTATCTCATCAGCACTGATGCTTTTGAAGCTGCAGTTTCTAATAATAATAATAACTTTGTTAAAGGCATAACACATTGCTTGCTATTGGCTTCTTTCAAATTTAAGTTTGTGGGAGCTCGAATGAAGAATAAAACCTGTTGTTCTTAAAAAAAATGAAATCAGGATAAATGCAACCTGCCTTGTCAAGGTCATTGCAGAAGGCACTAAACAATATAACCAACTGCTAAATGCTGGTGTGTTTTGTTCAGCTTGGTACATTATAAAAGAAAGCTAGGACTATTCGGAG
The DNA here is from genome assembly GCA_030556195.1 of Anolis apletophallus. Lineage (NCBI taxonomy): Eukaryota > Metazoa > Chordata > Lepidosauria > Squamata > Anolidae > Anolis > Anolis apletophallus. The sequence goes on along the minus strand of JARBWK010000007.1, from coordinate 101,834,684 downwards.
CTGCGTTTGACCTTTAGGATGGCATCATGCGTGGATATAAAATGCTGAGTTAGAAAACTGTCAGATAAAATATAGAGATGAGATAATAGTCCAAGAGATAATGTTAAATGGGTTCCCAGTATGCTACAATGATCAGGTTTCTTTGAAATGGCATGTGAGCTCACCGGGGTATCAGTTTCTTTTGTGTGCTAGGTGTTTGTTTTTGGACATGAAATGCATGCAGGCGTAGTGCCATCTCCTGGCAGCACCCTGAAGAACAGGAGCAAAGCGAGTAGGCTGTTTTGAGGCTGAGTGCTAGTTTTGCTTTCCCCAAGCATGTTTCAAAAGTATCACCTCATTTGTCAACATTTGGCATTTGTAAGACTGGTTGGTTTCTTTTATCATTTCTTTTAGCTTGGAATGTATGCCTCCTTTCTTGAAATGGAATCTGACATCATAACTTTAGATGAAGTGTGGCATGCCAGGTGTGATCATTTTAGGACTGCATACTGGAGAACAGAAGGAAAAAGAAGATCAAATCTGCCTGGAGGATGTTTAATGTGATGTTGCAGTTCAGGTCTAGCATAGTCAAAGAAATGGTAAATGAACATTGAAGCTATATCTGTTTTCCAGAAATCCAATCACAGAAGGAGGCAGATGAAAGCAGGCTTTACTACCACAAAGGGTTTGCATTGTCAGATATAGCTATGATGATAGGGCTCCATTTTTGTAGTTACTTCATAAAATCATAGTTGGAAGAGACCTCGTGGGTCATCCAGTCCAACCCCCTGCCAAGGAGCAGGAAAATTGCATTCAAAGCAACCCCAACAGATGGCCATCCAGCCTCTGTTTAAAAGCCTCCATAGAAGGAGCCTCCACCACACTCCAGGGCAGAGAGTTCCACTGCTGAACAGCTCTCACAGTCAGAAAATAACTTCACTTGATGTCATCCCCCAAAGACCTACCTTTTAAGCCAAGCAGCATCCCAACTGAAGGGTTTCCAAGACACAGCGGATTGTGGCACTAGAAAATGACAACTCCAGTGCTGTCACAGTTGCAGACGAGCTGAGACAAGCAGCTTCAGAGATCCCCAATCAACCAAGCCTCATTGCAGTTTTGCCTTAATACACCATATAGCTAGGCTGTCATCCTTTGTCAGTATTGTAATCTGAAAAATATCAGAGACCCTTCGTTTGGTGTGCTACTTTGTTTTGGAATCACATTGGTCACTACCAATGGTACACAGGAATTCCAAAGGTTTTGAGATCATAAGTCCAGCTCTCTATGTCATAAATATCGAATAGGATGCCTGTCAACATTTCTCCCTCTCATTCACAATTTACAATAGTAAACTATGACTCTGTGTTAATAGTCCTGAGAACATCCTATGGAATTATAGGATGGCTAATTTAGAAAAGGGCATTTAGGATACTCAGCTAGAGAGCCAAGTACCTCCCCAAACTACAAGTCCCAGTATTTCATAGGATGGAGGCATGGCAGTTAATGGAGAAACACACTACAAAAGGTAGTTGCTCCCCCAAAAAAAAATCTTCCTTCCTTCCTTCCTTCCTTCTTCCTTCCTCTCTCTCTCTCTCTCTCTCTCTCTCTCTCTCTCTCTCTCTCTTCTTTTGGCAGAGTTTCCCAAATGAAAAATTATATCTATTAAACATGGTTTCCATTGCCCATATATCTTGCACTGACTGTGATTGGTTCCTAGAAGGTAAACACAGGTTTCTCAGAATTGTATCTCAAGAGACTGGCAAATTCATCCCTATCACACAACACCATGTGCACCCCATTACAGTTGGCCTCCTCCCTGCAATTAACCTATTATTGGCTATTGACAGGCAAAACCCAGCTATAGCTCACAATCCTACAACATTCACATTCCCTACCTTGGTGCAATGAGTCCATTCCACTTCTATGCTGGCTTGCATCTCAAGTTATCTGTTTTGTGTCTATTTAAAATATGTGTTTATTTCGAGCATTTATAAAACATTTCTCAGCCCTGAAGAGGGGCACAGGGCAGCTTACAACAAACAGCCATTAGATGTCAAACAATATTACAGTAATATTTGACTTCTTTGGTAGAAATGCAAAATTGCTCTTTCTTTTTTAACTACAGAAGGGCAGAGATATGGGGCTACGAGGGGATGCAGAAAGATGATAAGGCAGTTTTCAAATTGGCACAAATTGTATGAATGAAACTAGGTGCATCCTATTATCTGGTATCATAGTGCAACTGTTGTAGAATAGCAACTTTGTGCAATAAATTCCTGTCAGAGGAAATTTTATTGTGGAGAGAGGATGATCATGGGGAAATCACATTTCCCGCAATACTATGATTCTTCTAATTATTCTGTGTAAGCTAGACTTCAGCCAGTTCTTTCAGTTATCTAGCAAAAGAAAAAGAAAGCACTATAAGCCCCTGCTCTTTTCTTGGCTGCAAGTTCATAAATGCTCATCAGTGATTTCCAGATTCTTCCATGACACCAAATCCCACCACATCTCCTGAGGAAAACCCCCATGTGGGCCATTTATCATATCAACCACATAGTTCTGTTGGTACAGAACAAGAAGGCCCCTCACCTGGCTGCCCTCTTTCATTCTTTCCATTAAAACTACAACGGCTATGAATTTATTACACCACCAATAAAATTCACTTTGTTTTCAGGGACAGACATCTTAAGAATGGAACCACAATGGCAGGGGGGAACCACTCCTGGGCATGATTTATAGAACATTTCGCTGGTCTCATCAATACTGGCAGTTGGCAGTGAAATAAAAATCTTAACCACGGAGCATTTGAATCTAGCCAGAGCTGGATTGCAGCTCTATGGGAAATAAATTTTCTGGGTTTATTTTTGGTTCTGTTTTCTTATTGAAAACTGCCTTCGGTCAGAATTTCCCTTTATCACTGTAGTACTCAAGGCAATTTTTGCATACACAGGAGCATTTTAACTATGTAGGAATCTGACCATCCACAGCAAGGCCTACATGTTCTCAAACACACTTTAAGGACACTACATTATTTGAGGACTAGAAACTTTGGATAGAAAAATCAACTACGCATCCGGTTGAAAAAATTCCTGTTACTGCTGCCTTGATGCTAACCAGCCCTGCTGTAAAATATATAATAGAGATGGTAATGAATATAACTTCAGCTCTTTAGAATAGGATGGGCAATATATGCATCTGATACCTGCAAAACAACCATTGGGTTGTTTTTCCAGGTCTCCAGCTTGTCTTAAGTCCCAATAAAACATTATTTGATAAAAAAAAAACATCAAAGTCTTTTCTGAAAAGTCTTGTAGAGCAATGACATTGCCCAAAGTGCTCTGAATGCCTCAAATCAGTGGTTCCCAACTTGTGGTCCGTAGACCACCAGTGGTCCCCAAAAACTAAACTATGGTCCGCAGCCTCACCATTACTACACTGTTGCCTTGAAACCATGTGGCAACAAGAGCGACTGGTCTTGTGAAACTCTCTTATAGTACCGAGGCAATGGGGATGTTCGGAGGGGGGAGGCTGACTACCCATGAAAGATTACTACTACCACATCAGCTCTAGATTATTAAATATGGTTTTCTGTGGGTGAGCAGATGACCACTACTAGATGGCATATGTTTTGTATCAGAAACTAGAGCTGATGTGGTCTATCCAATGCAAATTTCTGAATCAGCACCCCAATTACCAAACTGGATCTTAGAATCTTAGTTGACCAAAAAGAGATTTGTAACCCTTTTGGTACTAATGTTGAAGAGTGGTCCTTGCTCAAAGTGATCCCTGGTCAAGTGGTCCCTGGTTTAAAAAAAAGGTTTAGGAACCACTGCTCTAAACTCTCACCTACAAAGCTGAAACTGAGTATCACTGTCATTTGAATCAAATGGATACATGGTTACATTTAAAGACTCCTTTACAGATAATTGTCTTTTCTTGTATAGAATTATGATGCTCTTAGTTTGTTTTGGTGCTCAGACAGTTTTAACTCTTTATTAATTGTGTTCTAACTCCTTTGAGTCTTAAGTTGTTGTTATAGATAAGGCTGTTTTTAATCAATATTTTGTCATCAAGCCCACTAAAACATCTGGAGAAACCCCACAATTCCATTGTTATCTTAACTTTGTGCTGAATGTTACATTTTGTAGTGTTTGACCCATTTGAAGATTTGACTTTAAATTCCTGAAGTAAATTCAAACACCAGCCAAATAAACTGAGTGTAGTCCGGAGTAGTCTATTTTGGAGTTGTCCAGATTCACCACAGGAGGTCCACACAGACTGGCAAGGAAGCATCTTGAAGCTGTAGAATTGGTTGGGATGACATTGCATTAGCACTGCTGACCTGTTTTCCTGGGCTTGGTTAGCACTGCCACTGTTTCATTAGCTAAAGAAACAGCTCACATCAGAATCTTGCTGGTGACATCTCTTCTGGCAAGGTCACAGGGGGACACCCAGCAATGTGATTTATGAGGATGGGGTAGAGAGACCTGGGTGACATGTGAACACTTGATCACTCCAGATGAAGGGTTAGAAGGCATGATCATCAAGTTTGCAGATGACACCAAATTGGGAGGGATAGTCAATACTCCAGAAGACAGGAGTAGAATTCAAAACTATATTAACAGATTAGAGAGATGGGCCAAAACTAACAAAATGAAGTTCAACAGTGACAAATGCAAAATACTCCACTTAGGCAGAAAAACTGAAATGCAAAGATACCGAATGGGGGGTGCATGGCTCAACAGCAGTATGTGTGAAAAAGATCTTGGAGTCCTCGTGTACAACAAGTGAAACATGAGCCAACAATGTGATGTGGTGGCAGAAAAGCCAGTGGGATTTTGGCCTGCATCAATAGGAGTATAGTGCCTAGATCCAGGGAAGTCAGGCTACCCCTCTATTCTGCCTTGGTTAGACCACACCTGGAATATTGTGTCCAATTCTGGGTGCCACAATTGAAGAGAGATATTGACAAGCTGGAATGTGTCCAGAGAAGGGCGACTAAAATGATCAAGGGTCTGGAGAACAAGCCCTATGAGGAGCAGCTTAAAGAGCTGGGCATGTTTAGCCTAAAGAAGAGAAGGCTGAGAGGAGACATGATAGCCATGTATAAATATGTGAGAGGAAGTCATAGGGAGGAGGGAGCAAGCTTGTTTTCTGCTGCCCTGGAGACTAGGACACGGAACAATGGCATCAAACTACAAGAAAAGAGATTCCATATGAACATTAAGAAGAACTTCCTGGCTGTGAGAGCCATTCAACAGTGGAACTCTCTGCCCTGGAGTGTGGTGAAGGCTTCTTCTTTGGAGGCTTTTAAACAGAGGCTGGATGGCCATCTGTTGGGGGTGCTTTGAATGCAATTTTCCTGCTCCTTGGCTGGGGGTTGGACTAGAACTCTATGATTCTATGATCCAGCCCATTCCAGCTGTCCATGTGTCAAAAACATCAGGGGTCTCTACAGAGATTCTTGAAGCTCCACAGTATCCCGCAGTTCTTTTGATAGATGAAGGCTGGAGGAAGCACTTCTGCTGTGGAACTGGCTAAATATTGTCTAGATTGTTCACAGTGAGTTGAAGATATGTATGTTTATTTCCTCTTGGGCGGATATGGGGCAGGACAGAGGGTAGATAGGTATATACCTGAGTACAGTGCTGAGCTAGATGGTCCAATAGTCTGAAATGCATCCTAGGGCCCTTCCGCACAGCCACCCTGAATCCCCCTTCGAGGGTAGAGAAGGGCGGGTTAAAAATAAATGAAATAAATAAATAAATAAATTGTATGTTTTTAATTGTTAATTTGTTATTATATGGTTTTTGGGGGGGTTGCCTTGTTGCTTTGTGTTGTATTGAGGGCAGAGACTGCCTGTGTAAACCGTCCCGAGTCGCCTTCGGGCTGAGAGGGGCGGTATAGAAACGTGACAAATAAATAAATACATAAATAAATAAAAATCAGAATATCAAGGCAGAAAATTCACAATATCTGCTTTGAACTGTGTTTTCTGAGTCCACACTGCCATATAATCCAGCTCAAAGCAGATAATGTGAGATTTTATACAGCTGTGTGGAAGGTGCACTATACTCCTAATCTGCATTTCATCCATTTTGAAGTGGGGCATTTATTTTTATACTGCCTCAGATCCAAGCAAGGTTTGGATCTATAATGAGCTGCTTGTACGTGTCACTGAGCCAACAACTAGACTGGGTCAAGTAGATAACTCTCTAGTCTCCCTTGCCCCCAAATACACAATTACCACCATGATCAGAAAAATATAAAAGTAACCAAATTTAGCAACTTGTCTCTGCATCTTCAAAATCCCCACCATTAGGGTTTTCATTGCATTGGTCCATTGCTACATTTTAAACCTTACTCCATTTCCTCTCAGGGAACTCATTCATCATTGATGCTGACATCTCTCTGGCTCTTGCTGCAGCTCCAGAGAGTTTTTGTCATTTTGTAATAAATCTGATAGAAGTGGATACACACTTTAAGCAATGAAGAGACTTCACTGTTTTAAAATAAGTAGCTGTGAGTGCCAAAGTGACATGCAGCACTACAATGGGGATGAGTGGGTTATATGAAGGAGAGGAAGACCGTGGATCATTTCCAAGTTCCATGTAAGGACGTGTGCTGATTTTTCCTATTAAGAAGCATAGATTCCAAAGTTTTCCCTCCCCTTTCGAGTTCCTATACAGCCGCTGCTAAAATGTGTTATAAACATATTATCCTAAGTGTTTAAATTCCGTTTTGTTGAACTTTCCTCAATAGCTTATAAGCGCTGAAGAGTTTATTAATTCACGTTTGGAGTATCACCTCCTTTTGCCCATAAAATTTTACAAGTGACTCTTGAAAAACAAACAATGCTATTTCTTACGGGATTCTTCTTCTTTCTTTCTTTTTTTAAAGTTACTTCTGAAATAAATATTCCATCAAAGAGACTTTTATGTTTCACAGTGGCAAGTCTCAAATGACTTGCCTGATATCATGTTCAAAACCTGTGGCCTGATCCATTTTTACAGTAGATTTAGTCTTATCACAGTTACTAATCAGATTAGTACTGCTTTCATGTCTGACAAACTTTTAAAAGTTGGACATTGTTAAGGAAGTTACATATAACTACTAAGAAACCTGTGGTGCTAAGCTTTGCTTTTTCTAAATAACAAGCTTTGTTAACTGTTTCGTGTCCAAAATTTACTTTCTAAAACCAATACATCGCTAGGATTGTTGGGTAACTTTGACAGCCAGAGCCTCTGAGAGAAATAGATCTCCCTCCCATCCAGCAGGGCAAAAGCCATGCCTCCAGCAGCAGATTTTGGGTGACATTAAAAAACAGGAAATAATTAATTTTAACAAGTTATTTAGCTGCCAAAGATGGATAGATGTGCTTCTACATTTTTCTGCCTCACATGCAAGAATCACTGTCTTGACTTGGTTAAATGGTTTACTGCTCTGTTCTAAGCAGAAAAAATGTTTTGGATCAGCCACATTTCTAAAAGAAAACCAGTTTTCAGGAATGAAGAAAAAACATAAGTGGATTAATATAATAAAGGAAGTCATAGCCACGAGCAAACAAAACCTGAGCAGGGCTGTTAAGAATACTTGGAGGTTTCTCATAAATATGGTTGCCATAAGTTGAAGGCAACTTGATGACACATGACAAGCACAACGAACTGCACAGGTGCTGACCTACTTCTCAGGAAGTAATAAAACAGGAGCCTGGCCTTAAAACTCTTCACATAGGCTTTTACAGCATGTTGATGTTTACTGGTTTTCATAATCTGTTGCCCTAAGCACTATCTTTAGTGGGAACCTAGGGTGAAAATAAAGTAATAAAAACAAACCAATTTAATGGTAGGACTAAAACTATGAAATATTGTGATGTTGCATACATTGTAAAAAAAATGGTTGTGTTTCTACATTATATCCAGTAATATATATGTTTAACAATGCAGTTGAAGACTGATTGCTAGTAGTAGAATGCTGGTTGGTGTAACTGCTAGTAGTAGAATGCTTGTTGAAGTAAATTTGCATATTTGCTCTGTTGGCTCCCCAGAAGAAGGACGACTAGCAACGAGAGCGGTGAGGCCTCGGAGGACGTTCTTAACCAGGACGTTCTGGAGCTCCTGCTATAGGCAGTCGCAGCTCCAAAGGGCCCACCAGACTACCGTGAAAGTTGACGAGGACACCGCGCGAACGGACCGGGACCCCCATTGCGGTCTCTCATACGGGAGACAACGGTCCCCGCTCTCCGCCTGCACCCTGGTACCAGCGATCCTGCTGGGACCTCCCCGCCTGCCCTCTTTCGATGGCGGGGTGGTGCCTTAGTGGACATCGCTGTTGACTCCTTCCCTCCCCTCCCCCCATCCTTCTGTTTTTTTCCCCATGTCTACTGTACATTGTGTTGTTTTGATGTTGCCGCTGGGCCACTCAAACTTCTGTAAACCGCTCCGAGCCTCCGGGGAGTGGCGGTATACAAGTTTGATGAAATAAATAAAAATATTTATTTATTTATTATTCCAACTTATATACCACCACTCCCCGAGGGCTCAAAGCAGTTTACAGTGCGAACAAGAACAATATACATACATGGATGATGTTTGACTGACAAAATGAAAGTGGAAGGTGCTATCGGGGGGGAAATGACAAGAATTGGCATGAATTGTGTAGAATTAGGTTTTGGGAAAAGGCAACAACAAAGAGGGGAAGTCTGAGTTTTGAGACCCCTCCCACACAGCCGAATAAAATTCCACATTATCTGCTTTGAACTGGAATATATGAAAGTTTGGAAACAAATAACCCAATTCAAAGCGGATATGGTGGGATTTTTTGCCTTGATACTCTGGGTTATATGGCTGTGTGGAAGGGCCCTGAGAAAAGTGGGGGAAGGCTCTGTGATGTTTTACACACTATTAGAGCCCATCCACACAGTACTGTAACTTTATCTCAGAAGCTCCCATTCAAAATGGCGGATGGCTAAACAACATCCCCTGAAAACATGGGAGGAATTTCTACAAAGCGCTAAAAATGTGAGATTTTCAGTTGCATAAATATCCCAGTTCTGGCCGGAAAATGTGGATATTTGAATCTCTGTATGTCCCTATACTTGGAAAATACGAGATTTTTAATGTTGGTTTGTTCCCACATTATACATGTAGGTTTCTGATTTGTTGTATCCTAAAAAACATGGCAACAGTTAACTAGGGGGTGAAAACTTTATCCTGGCAAGAGAAACTTTGTCTTCCACATGTTTAATGAAGTTTGTGACATTGCAGGCAGAAATCCCAGGGACCAATAGACCTGCTTTCAGGTCCCAGGATTTTTTGCCCCTCATGGAAAATCCATGATTTGGTGCTGTCTGGACGTGTCCTTATAGAAGTATGATTCCACGTTAACGGCCATGGAAACTTCCTATTGAATCTCAGGTTTGAAGTTTGATGAAGGAGTCAGGTGCTCTGGATGAGAATCCTAAAGAGCGCTCCTTAAACTGCCAATTCCAGGATTGCATAGAATGGAATCTTTGCAGTAAATATAGAATAACAGCACTCTATAATTATATAAGATGCATGAGCCTATACGTCAGGAGGGAATGCTACTAGAACATGGCCATACAACCTGAAAAACCTACAACAGCCCAATGAGCCCATAGTTTGAGAGTTCTTATAATGAAGCTTAGAAGAAGTTAGGATGTCATGGCAGATGCAGTAGAGTCATAGCGCTATAACTTTGTTGTGTGAAAGGGTCCTGTGTGAAGGAAACTTGTGTTATATATGGTTAAGATGTGGTTTCTTGGGATTATATCAAATATTTTTTAAACTACATTAAAAGTGCACATGCACTGGGAAAACTTTTTAGTCAAGTGATTTCTGCCTTTTAACAACTGAAATTTCTTCAGAATGCTTTTAGAAGAGAAGGTAATTTCTTAAAGGTAGTGTGACCATACTGACTGAGTGGAAAGAAGGACTAGAGCAGGGGTGCTCATTAGGTAGATCGCGTAGGTATCCTGGTAGATCGCAGGCAGGCTGGGAGGAAGGCTCAGTCCCGCCACGCAGGCTCTCGACGCCGCCCAGGTGCTGCCGCCCTGGGTTATCTGAGGTCCTTTCCACACAGTTAAATAAAATCTCATGTTATCTGGTTTGAATCAGATTATATGGCAGTGTAGACTCAGAAAACCCAGTTCAAAGCAGATATTGTGTTATATGTTTCACATTTTTGTAGTTAGTAGGTAGATCATTTTGACTTGGTTGTTTTATAAGTAGCTTGCATGCTGAAAAAGTGTGAGCACCCCTGGACTAGAGCCTGAGAGCATCCACCAAAAAGGCCCTCTTCTTTGCTCCCACCTACAATGGTGTTGAATTACAACCTTTGAATTGTGTGCTTCCTGAGCCAGTACCGGTTAATAATCTGATTTAAGCTCTTTGAACCAGCCGAGGTTTCCAAACATTCTTCAAAGACAGCTTCACATAAGGCATGTTACAACAATGCAAATGGAGTATATTTTAGGTATATATCACCATGGCCAGATCTGGTGTCTCTAGGAATAAGCAGAGCTAGTGCCACAAGTCTTAATTGTGAAAAGGCACTCCTGGCTACCACCACCGGATCCTGAGCTTTTAGGCTCAAGGTTGAATCCAGATGTACATTCAAGCTGTGAGCCTGCATCTTCGTGGGAAATGTAACCTCATCCAGATTGAACCTCATTCCCTGATCTGCCTTTCAACTGGCCAGGAACACATCTGTCTTGTCTGGATTAAGTGTTCGCCAGACTGATTGAAAACTTTCAGATTTAATCCTTGTTCTTTTTTTTTCATCGGGTTAAAATAAATCAACCTGGAGAGATGGCATAAAAAGTCTCTGATTGTCACAGGACTGTCAGAAAATACTCTTAACATAAACAAAATGTGTATGTTTCTCCAAAATAGAAAAGGAAATAATAGAATAAGATCTGGGAATCTCTGGTTTCTTTAACATTCTGGATGCATCCCCAGTTTCAATGTTTTGCCCTCATTCAGTTCGTTACTGACAACAGACATCAGTTTAGAATCAGGACACCCTCTTAGACAGAGATTTACTTACTTACTTACTTACTTACTTACTTACTTACTTACTTACTACATTTCTATCCCACTCTCCCACTCTGAAGGGAACTCAGAGCAGATTACAGCTATGGCAAATTCAATGACACATTACAAATACAAATAAGCACATAGAGCAATAAAATAGATTAAAACATATAAATACAATTAAAAACTGATTAAACCATAGAGATGGAAAGGAACTAGTAAAGCTGAGTGTCATTATATAGTGTTTATTTGCATCCACACACCAGCTCAGAGATACTTGTCTCCAAAGTGCATCCCAAACCCCATCAGCATTGGTCTAGAACAGTATTGTCTTACAGTTACCTAATGCATGCTGTTTGACACACAAATTATTATCAAAGTCCTTAGGATATGCATGCATGTGCAAACAAGAGATTTCCAGTAAGTGCTTTTGTTAGAATTAAATTTTGAGTCATCTTTTTGGCAATGAGTGCTTATTTACAATAATATGGCTTCTTTGATGTTATGGTCATTGCAAACCGCTCAATAAATGAATAAATCATTGTGCCTCCCTGTGCGCATTAAGCTTTTTTTATTACACAAAGCTTGCTTCATCTTTATACATGGATAAACAGGCCAGAAGTCACTCCTGGATGGCCACACAATGTCCAGGGACGCCTGGTTCATAACCCAGTTTTATGCCATGTCAGCAGGAAAAGCTAAGCACTTCCGGGTTGGTGTGAACAGCTTGACCAGCTCTAAATCAAATTGGTTTAGCTGTCCATATAGGCCACTGTCACCATCCCCTTTCCCCTGCACACTCCAGTGCGGGGAAAGGGAGTGGAACTATCTCCTCAGGTTGCATAACAGCAAAGGCACCTGGTGATGACCAGGAACTCTCTGGAGCTCCATAATTGATAGCCATAGCAATTAAAAACAGCAAAATTAATTATGTCTATATAGCGAGACCAAACCAGGTTGTCTCAACTGAATGGTCTGGACTGTACTCCTGCCAATGCTGCAGTTTGGAAGCAAGCATGTGAACAGCTCCGGTGAATCCAGGCCTGGTCCAAGCAGCAATGCTCTGGGCTAGCTCCAGATTGAGTTGACCATTATAGATGAATCCACAAGATCACTTTGCTGCAAGATCCCTTTCCATAAAGACAAGACGGGGTCTTTTTCAAGCTGAAATGAGTCTTCAGAACAATTTTGCATCTAAAATGCTGGGCTCCCGAAGTAGCCTAGCAATCTTCTACATGAACCAGTTGTTGAGAAATTCTTTCAACATAATAAAAGTTTTGCTGAAACAGAACAAATAGTTATCTAGTCAAGCATTCTTTTTCCTCAATCAAATGCCTCTGAAAAGCCCACAACAAAGGCTTGTGTGCAATAGTATCCTTTTGCTCATGCTTCCCAGCACCTATATTCAAAGTCATGCTGCCTCTGATCTTGGATATGATATATAGCCGTCATGACTAGTAGCCACTGATAGCCTTATCCCCAACAAATTTGTTTAATCTCCTTTAAAGCCATCCAAGTTGGCAGCCATCATTACATATGGTGATGGTAAATTCCGTGGTTTAGTTCTGCACTTTAAAGAACACGAATTTACCTGTTCAGAAACTCCTTTTATCTCAGCATTCAATGCTGGCTTCTAATATCACAAAACAGGCAAAAAAACCTTTTCTTCCACTGTATCACACTGTGCTTACTTATATAGTCCTTTGTTATATCCTCATCTAAAAGTCTTTTGAATAGTGTTGTACTGAGAAAATATAAATAAAATCTAACACACAAATCTAAATAGCAATAATTGCAACACTCACAGATTTGAGCAAACTCATTCTAAAATTCTATGTGGGATTGCCTCTGAAGACTACTTGGAAGCGCCAGCTAGTCCAATGCTCGGCAGCCAGGTTGCTTGCTGGAGCGGGGTACAGGGAGCACACAACTCCCCTGTTATGCCAGCTACACTGGCTGCCTATTTGCTTCTGAGTACAATTTTAAGTGCTGGCTTTAGCCTGTAACGCCCTAAATTGTTCCGGCCCAGTTTACCTGCCTAAACGTGTCTCCCTCTATGAACCACCAAGGTCATTAAGATCATCTAAGCAGGCAGAAATCCCTGCTTGGATGATCTATTTATTTATCACAAATTATTCCTCTTTTACCTGAGGCATCATTTGGACACTGCAGGTAAAAATCTGACAGGGCCGGGATATAGACCCTGTCTAGAAGGGCCCAAATTAAACTGGGTTTTAAATTATTAATACCAAATTAATATTATTTCTTAAATGTTACTATTTGTACCCATTCGTAAATAAGCAACTTTATTCAGGAAAATGCAATGCACGTAAATGGTGTTGTTGCTGTAAACCTCCCATTTTAGCTGCTTATTGTGACTGCAGAATTGAAAAGGCCAACGCAATGTTCTACATATCATTCAGGGAAATGTTTTTCACACAGTATACCCTAGCCGGTTGTTATGTCCAGTGTTATATAACTGTACAAGCAAGCATTAAAGCAAGGTCAGTTCTAGTGGAAGCTTAGGAAAACATTCATGTTGCAATAAGGGACAACAGAGGCTAACTTTACAGCAGCGTTTCACTGTAAATGGCAATTATTCTTAGTAATTTAGTTTTCTCTATAAATAATAATAATCCCTTTTCAATCTGGAATAACACTGGTGTAAAATAATCAGAAATCCCTATCTGGGAGTGTATTAAAACACTACAAGACAATACAATGCTTCATTGTATCTAAACAATGCTGGTTGAAAAAACCTTAATATGTTAATCATCCTTAATATAAACCCTCATCTTCCTTCTTCCTTCTCCTCCCTCTTCTCCTCTTTATTCTTATTATCATTATTTCTTTTTCCCGGTTCAGAACTCAAAGTGTCTTTAGGATTACTGCAGTATTGGATATGTGTGATGTATAATCTAATACACATATTAATTAGAAGCTCTATTTACAAATGAAATACCGTATTTTTCGCACCATAAGACGCACCTGCTGATAAGACTTACCTAGATTTTAGAGGTGGAAAATAGGAAAAAAATATTTGCGCTCCCCCTCTAAAATCTAGGTAAGTCTTATCAGCAGGTGCGTCTTCTCAGAGGGCTCGCTGGTTCGCTCGCCCTCTGCCTCCTTTTTCCTTCCCCCACCCTTTCCTTGAGGGAAGAAAAGGTGGGGGAAGGAAAAGGAGGCAGAGGGCGGAGCGAACCGCGTCGCGTCAGCTCTGACGTGACGCGGTTCGCTCGCTCCGCCTCGCCTCCCTCCTTTTGCTTCCCTCCGCCCTTTCCTTGAGGGCGGGGAAGCAAAGGAGGCGAAGGGAGAGCAAACCACGTCGCGTCAGCTGTGACGCGAGCGGTCCGCTCCTCCGCCTCCTTTTGCTTCCCTCCGCCCTTTCCTTGAGGGCGGGGGGAAGCAAAAGGAGGCGAGAGAGCGAACCGCGTCGCGCCTCCTTTTGCTTCCCTGCCCTTTCCTGACGCGACGCGGTTCGCTCTGCCCTCCGCCTCCTTTTGCTTTCCCTCCGCCCTTTCCTTGAGGGGGGGGAAGCAAAAGGAGGCGGAGGGAGAGCGACCGCGTCACGTCAGCTGTGACGCGAGCGGTTCGCTCCGCCCTCCGCCTCCTTTTGCTTCCCTCCGCCCTTTCCTTGAGGGGGGGAAGCAAAAAGGAGGGAGGCGAAGGCGAGCGACCGCGTCGCGTCAGCTGTGACGCGACGCGTTCGCTCCGCCTCCGCCTCCTTTTGCTTCCCTCCGCCCTTTCCTTGAGGGAAGCAAAGGTGGGGGGAAGCAAAAGGAGGCAGATGGCGAGCGAACCAGCGTCCCTCCGCCACCGCAACGGACCAGAGAAGAGGAGAGGCGGCGACAGGGTGAGTATATCGCCGCCCTCCCTCTGCTCCAGCGCCTCCCCCCCCCCCCCGCCTGCATATTCGCACCATAAGACGCGGCTGATTTTTCCTCCCACTTTGGGAGGAAAAAAAGTGCGTCTTATGGTGCGAAAAATACGGTACCTCCTCTCCATATACAAATCCCTGACTATTCTATCCTTGCACACAGAGATGAATAATTATGATAGTAATCTGCACAGTGTGGGGGGAAATGAACATTGTTCATATTTGCATTTGAACAATTCAGAGGTATTGTGGAGTGGGGTTGCTAGAATGAAAACCAGAATGGGCTCCTGAATCTTTAATGGTTGTGTAGAAGAATTAATTTCAGCAGTTATTACTTGCCACACAACTTACAATACATATTCTTCAGCTTGGCAGGGACAACTCAGATTGATGCTCTGCCATCCCACTTAGCCAGCCTCTTTTAAAATGCTCCAGTTTATGTCTTCTATTCCCCTTTGATTCTTAGCTTACTTCAATTGCTGCAAATTGAGTTCAAAGAACAAAGCTTGTACTGATGACTAATGTATGCTCAATGATTTATTTATTTATTTATTTATTGCATTTCTTACACCTGGGGGGACTCAAAGTGGTTTACAACATAATAAATGGCAAAAATTCAATGCCTGACATATATAAAAGTCATACATATCATATCTAAAACATAACATATTACTATGAAATCTGTTAAAAATAAATAACACATCAACATAAACTAAAAACATATTAGACACATATTGGACATATTTGACATTGCACCAATCCCATGGTTGTCATTTAGGTGCTTCATTAGTGCTATCTTTCACCAAACACCTGTTTGTATAGCCAGGTTTTGAGTTGTTTTCTGAGCATCAGGGGGGAGGGGGGGCAGTCTAATCTACCTGGGGAGGGTGTTCCACAGTCGAGGGGCCACCACCGAGAAGGCTCTGTCTCACTCCCCACCAGTTACACTTGCAACGGGGTGGGATCTCCCCAGCCAATTTTAATGCTCCAACTAGTTCATAAAGGGAGATACGTTCTGCCAGTTTTGCAGTTCCTAGCCTTGGAAGCTTGTTATTTTCACCTTGCTCTGTGAACCAATTTTAAATCCCTCCTTGGATTTGGGTCCTTGGAAATTTAAGACAAAAAGCCCCAAAAAAATTTAGAACAAGTGGACACAGAGGAAAATCTGCTAAGGTCCATAGAGCAATATAGTAGAATTCATGTTACTTACAACCAATCTAGATGATCCAGATAACACTTAGTCAGTCCTAACTATATGCAATTGAAGTTTCATTGCAAACAGAAGAGGGCAATTCTATTCAAATGAGCTCAGTAATTATGGTAATTTTTTCTCCCAGTTAGCCACATTTCCTCTTTATTGCATCATATCCTCATTTTCTGTGTCATGCCTAATTATCAAAAAATTAATTGGGAAATTTGTGCTGAATAGTAATTTCCATTTTTGTGTAGAGGAAGAGAAGTAGATTGGATTGTGTGTACAGGTTTTAGGGAGCAGAAGGGATATACACAGAGAATCAGTAACAATCATACAGCCGAACTCAACACCCCAGCGGTTCAAAGTGAACTTTAGTCCTGAAGTGATCACCCTTTAGTACTTAGTCTTCATAAATTTCCTCCCATTTATGGAGTGTTTTTGATGGCAGACAATTCTTTGCTGAAAGTTAAGTGCTCTTTTATATGAACGTATAAAGCAGGCTTTGGTTTGAATGAGTACATTATTTTGACAAATGTTTATTGGAAAGCCAATTACAGCTTCATAAATCAGGGCTCTCCATGCCACGCCGGGTAAGCTCCGCAGTGCCACCAGATGTCACAGCCGAGAGCAGGAGGGCAATTAAAATAATTTGGTGGAATCCTGTCCCTCATCCACAGCACTGACAGTAGTCAAAACAGGAAGAAATTGTTTATTATCTTTCATTTAACTTATTAAAATACTTGTTGCAAGATGTCATGGCCATCCTGGAGTCGGGAGAAAAATAACATTTGCTTTCAATTTGCAGCCAGATTAAAATGACAAGGTCAAGTACAATCCACAGGCTGAATGGCAGCTGAATGTTAAGTGCTGCCCAGAAAAAAATAGTGGAAGGGTTAGTACATATACAATAATTTGAAATTCTAGATATTTTTATCGTTTTATTTTTTGAAGCAGTTGATTATTATGTGAAATAAAACATAATAATCAACCATTTATTAATATGGACATTTCGTTATTACTGTATGACCTTTCCTACAACATGGTTAATGTAGGATTTTCAAGAGACACCAGAAGATTTGAACACATCTAGATGGTACACAGAGTTGTAGGGATGCCATTCTTGCTTTTCGTACTGTAATTCTGCAGTCACTCTTTCTTGTTCCTTCCAAAAGAGCCCTCCTGTGGTGATATCAAGAAATAACATGACAGAAGAACAGTCCTGCAAGAGGGATGGCTGATCACAGTTATGTTTTCCCTACTTTAAATGTCAGGAGAATACTTTATCAGTTTCATCCAATTCACCTTGGTGCATTTTTCGAGGGGAAAATGCCTTTTGGTTTCACAGGTTATACGTGTCCTGGCTTTTAAAAATATTTTTTAAATTTTTTAAATTTTAGTTGATAAGGTAAAGGTTTTTCCCGACATTAAGTCCAGTCGTGTCCGACTCTGGGGGTTGGTACTCATCTCCATTTCTAAGCCAAAGAGCCAGCATTGTCCATAGACACCTCCAAGGTCATGTGGTCAGCATGACTGCATGGAACACCGTTACCTTCCCACCAGAGCGGTACCTATTGATCTACTCACATTTGGATGTTTTTGAACTGCTACGTTGGCAGACGCTGGGGATGACAGCAGGAGCTCACGCCGCTCCCCAGATTCAAACTTGAGACCTTTTGGTCAACAAGTTCAGCAGCTCAGTGCTTTAACCCATTGCGCCACTGGGGGCTCCTATTTTAGTTGATACATTCCATCAATTATCTCAGCATACATTATTCCAGAAGAAAATATTCCTTATGTAACCCACACCCTCCCCCCTTTGCCTCCCATCCTCCAGGAACAGCCATTCTAAATGATGTCATTGCATCAGTTTGACCGTGTGGAAAGCCTGGTTCAAAATGCTATATGATATAGGTTACACATGCCCTGTTGAAACTTTTCTTTTTCAGCACTTTCCATGGGCTCCTTTTAGGAATTATTGCACTCATTGAGCCTGAACTCAGCTATGTTCCCTTTATCTCAGCCGTATTGTTTTATGATGTTGTTTATGACAGCATTAGTTTTATTATTTTATTTGATTGATTTTAATTGTGTCTCTGTTTTTATCTGTAACTTTTTGGGCTTGACCCTTTGTAAGCCACCCTGAGACCCCTAGGTAGAGGGATATAAAAATAATGTTGTTGTTGTTTTTGAAGCATGCCGGTGCATTTGAAGGCCCAAGAGGGCATGGCTACCACTTTTACTCCTAATCAAACATCTTGGAGAAATACCGGATGCATGCATAACACACCAGCATGAAACACACATAACTGTACATTGAAATGTTAGTTTTTTTATATAAAAAATCATGGGCAAAACAGTTGTCTTTTTCCCATGGACTTGCAACTTACTTTGTCTCGAGAACTCTTCAGCGAAGTGAGTTGAACTTACTAGCACATTGTGGCTCTGGATTGAAGGCCCAAGAGGGCATGGATACCACTTTTACTCCTAATCAAACACCTTGGAGAAATTTTTGGGAAAGGATTTAAATGTATGTTTCAACAGACAATGGCTGAGATCTTATAGGTATAGATATAGATGATCCTTCATGGCCGAGTATGATTGTATTTCAAGGGTAGAGACTTGGTGATGGGTCCATAAGTGACTGTAAAGACCTATTCTGGATCCACATGGTCTTTTGCAATGAGGGCAAATATTTACAATTAGAAGGCAGTCTGTAAGGACTCACCTGTCCTAAGTGGGTGGAAAGCCTGCTTGGAGGTTTTTCCTTTCTGCTGGAAGAAAGCTGGCATCCATTTTGGCAAAGGGATTTGCAGCTAACAGCCAGAAGGGGGAGGTCATAGCCAGAGAGGGGGTGTGGCCTTAGAGTCAATCCTGCTCAGAGATAGGAGTGCCCTGTGATTGGCTGAGTGCCAGAGGGGTGGAGCAGAGCTGACTAAAGGAGGGATCTTGGCAGAAAGATTCTCAGTCTTGAGCAGAGCTTTGATTGAGACAGATCTTAGCTCTTGCTGGTGTGGTTTGAGGTGGGAGTGACAATATCCTCCAAGCCTCAGCCATAGGAACTGCCCAGTCAGATACTATAGTGACCCAACCAGGGTGTGGGGTGACACTATTAGTTAGGTTAGAGCCATTAGGGCTGACTTTGCAGAGTCAGACTAAACACCTTGTCTCCTCAGTGTAAAGAGGGAAAGGTGGGTTCTGTGGCTGGAGAGTCAGCAGCAGGCTGACTCAGGCAGGGAAGACTCAGAGGGACTTCTGGTGTTTAGAAGCTCCTGTTAGGAACCAGCTGTTCACTCCTATTTTCAGACAATAGGGTGACAGGTCTATATTTTAGTCAAGACTCAGTACTGACTAAAGTATTGTTAAGATCTAAGCATTTTGGAACTATTTATCTGTAACCGCACGCTTAGTATTTTAATATCTGTAACCGCATGCTCTAGCATGTTAGTACCATCCGTAACCATACGATATTGTTGCCTCTTTGTAGAACCGTTGTGATCAGTGCCTCATTGCTAGCTGTTAATTAATAAATTCTGTTTATTGTTAACTTTAAGAAGTCTCTATCTCTCCATCTTTTAGTTCCTCACAGTGTGGTTGTGTTTGGGTGGCTCGGTCAACAGAACTACCATTTAAACATCTTATTTAATTTAAAATCCTGATTCAGAGTAATTAGGTTGGTGGCAGTACTACCGGGAGGATTATTTTAATTAATAATCTCCAGAACCAGTGACCAAGTCGTCACACAGTCCCAACATTGGTTTGCTTGATGCACCTTCCTCTTGAAACCTTTCTCCCTTTTGTCCTCCATCTATGCCTCTTCAAAATCCACAGCATTGTTGGTAACAGCTAACCTCTAGTTAGAACACTCAAGAGCCAGGGCTTCCCAGTTCTTGGTGTTTATGCCACATTGTTAAGGTTAGCTTTAAGCCCGTTTTTAAATCTTTTGCTGTTCACTGACATTCCGTTTTCTATTCTTGAGTTGAGGGTAGAGTAACTGCTTTGAGCGACAGTGATCAGACATTCAAACAATGTGTCCAGTCCAATGAAGTTGATGGTAGAGAATAACTGCTTCAATGCTGTGGTCTTTTCTTCTTCCAGAATGCTGATGTTTCTTCACCTGTCTTCCCAAGAGATTTGTAAGATTTTTTTGGAAACAACATTGATGGAATAATTCCAGAAGTTGAAAGTGACGTTTGTAGACTTTCCATAATCCACAGGTGTACAATAGAGTTAGAAGGACAATAGTTTTATAAACAAGCATCTTGGCATTGCTAGGAATGTCCCGATCCTTGAACACTCTCTGCTTCATTTGAAAAAATGCTGCACTCGCAGAGTTCGGGTGGCATTGTATTTTGGTGTTGATGCTGGCTTTTGTGGAGAGATGGCTGTTTTGATAGCGGAAATAGTCAAAAAATTCTAGCCACCCGGAAGGGTCATCTATAAATAAAGCTTTATTATTATTAGCATTCGCATTACACCATTAAGCTTTATTTCTGGCATTGCAGAGAGATTTGTTGGTGCCTGCTGGTAGAGCACTTTGGTTTTCTCAATGTTTAGTAAGAGCCCAAGTTTTTCATATGGGTCTGTGAAGATGTTTTAAGTGGCTTGTGAATACTAAGTATACAGTAAGTACACTTAACTAAGGAGGGATGTACACTGTAGAAGTAATGCACTTTAACACCACTTTAACTATCATGACACATGCTATGGGATACTAGGTTGCAAATTGGTAAGCACAATCACGGATTCCATAGTATTGAATCCTGACAGTTAAAATGGTGTCAAACTGAATTAATGCTATAGTGTAGATCAGGCATGGGCAAACTTTGGCCCTCCAGGTGTTTTGGACTTCAACCCCCACAATTCCTAACAGCTGGCAAACTGGCTGGGATTTCTGGAAGTTGAAGTCCAAAACACCTGGAGGCTTGTTTCCAGAGGTACCATCAGTGAAGCTTTAATCTTTTCTTTGCCACTACAATCCTAATCCAGCTCAAAACTCTCACACTGGCCCTTTATATCTCAAAACATTAAAGCAGACAGAAATGGGAGAACACAACATTCAAGTCATGTTTGTCTTGACCATAGACCCAAGTTTTGTTATGAAATGTGCATATTTAGCATCTGTTTGTTTTCAAAAAATAAATTTCACTTTATAAATAGTGACAATCCAGTGATGTTTTGCTTTGCTGTGTTCTTGTTTTCAACATAGAAAGAAAATTAAAACAAACAACAGTTTGTTTCTTGAGGTTTATTGCATCAGGAATGCCCTTATTCTGCAGTTTTCATTTCTCTCGTTCCCTGGACCGTCAACGACATCTTGTGTATAATAAATACTAGGGTGAAAAAATGCATAATAAATAAGAAGAAAAATAATACCTAATATTAAGGCAATGGCCAATGCAGAGATCATAAATGACAAATATATTTTCCCGTTGAATGATGATTTCCAGAACAAACTTGCACTTGATATAGCTAAAGTTATAACCACCCGAATGACATAATAAACAGACAGGGGGATTTTTGTTTTTTCTCCCTTGATATTAAAAAAAGTAAAAATAAGAATGATTCCCACAGTAGTTCTGTAGACAAATTCTGGTGCTTTGGATTTACAAAATGAAGTGTGTTGCTTGCACGCCCAAACTACACCCCCAAACCAAAGAATCACAGCAAGAATGATAGAAGTACAAGTGCTCAGTACTGCTAGCAGCGCAATGCTAAGTATCCAAGAGGTTAACGTCAACAGCTTATAAGAGAAATACATCATTTTGGAAGATATTTTGACAAATGTCTTCTTATCCGGCAAGGATTTTCGTAAAGCAATCTGATAATCCACCGTTGCACAAGAAATGCTGATGAAAGAGACAGTGATTGAAATATCTAAAGAGAAAAAGTAGGTAATGTTAGCACTATCAGAAAACAGTTGCAGATCTTGTATCAACTGAACTTCATTCACATCCTAAAAAGATGTGATGGGCAGATTTATTGTTAGAAGTACTATTTTAAGAATAGGTGGCATTTTAAGGAAACTAATCTAGCTATGTTACTTTTCCAGTGTGTACCTTGCAACAGAGTTGTTGTGTTAGGCATGATTTGTGGTTGTTAATTCATTAATCATCCTATTTCCCACTTTCCTCAAAGGTAAACCAATTATATAGATCAGCGCTGTCCAACTTCTTCTGGCCCAAGGGCCGGAATTCCGGTCACTGATCACCTGGGGGGCCGCAGGTGATCAGTGAGGGGGGGCTGCTCCGCTGACCAGAGGGACGCGAGAGCCGGGTGAAAACTCTCCTGCAGGCCTCGATGGCTCGCGGGGGAGCAAGAACCAGGTGCTCGCTTCCCCGCAAGCCATCGAGGCTTGCGGGAGGGTTTTTGCCCGGCTCTCGCGTCCCTCTGACCAGAGGTAGCTATTGATCTACTCACATTTGCATGTTTTCAAACTGCTAGGTTGGCAGAAGCTGGAGCTAATAGCAGGAGCTCACACCGATCCCTGGATTTGAATCTGCGACCTTTTGGTTAGCAAGTTCAGCAGCTCAACAGTTTAAGCCACTGCACCACCGGGATCTCCAGGGCAGAAAGGGCACCCTGAATTATCCTGCATCCATATGAGCAGCATATCATCTCTGCTCCCTGATGCTAATGTGATTCTCGACTCACACATTCACCCTTTACAAGTAACTTTAAACATATTCAATAGGCTTTTAATATTCAAAGCAAATAAATAAACTCACGTGCAGCTGAATTATTAGCTAAGAATAGAGCTGCTTAGGGATTCATTGTGATTGTTCATTCAGAAATCATATCAACAGCAACAAAACCAAATAAACTTTATTTATACTTTGCCTCAACTCCAAGTGGGGACTAACTCCGACGACCTTATCACACTCACATTCATCCTAGGATGCTTTCACCCGGTCTTCTGGACAGAGACCAATGCCGACCATCACACAACATTGTGTGACTTCCGGTGGAAGTCTTGCCCTCAACTAGGATGAAAACATTGCCGGAGGCTTCCCCCACAACATAGGAGCCAGCACAGGTCCTCCTCAGAAGGGTGACACTTCTCCCAGTGGGGCAAATATGTCGCTGAGGGGGAGTTCTGCGGAGGGCAACAGTTTCGCCCCACTGCCCCTCTCTTTTCTCCCGAAAGCCAGGCAAGGCCTTTGTAATGAGGCCCCAAGAATGTTCAAGCCCTACTTCTCCATTTTTGGCATAACTCAAAAGTGTTCATGCATCCTTCAATGACTCATATGACTTATATCCAGAAGGAATTTTGTTTCTGTATCAACCTGAATATTTAACAGCATATTCAGAGACTCAGGTAAATTGAATGGCAACTAGAGAATGAGTCTTCTTACTCATGGCTTTATGGAGTTCATTTCCCAAAAGAAAATTGATTTTACAACATACTTTACCACCATTTTTATGACAGGCAAGGGGCCCAAAAAAGAAAATCTTAGACTTTATGAAGAATTTTTGATACTATATTTTTTCATTTGATTATAGTTGAATCTACACTGCCATATAGTGCAGGTTGAAACTGCATTATATCGTCAGTGTAGACCAATGGTTGTCAACCTGTGGGTCCCCAGGTGTTTTGGTCTACTACTTCCAGCAATCCCAGCCAGTTTACTAGCTGTTATGATTTCTAGGAGTTGAAGGCCAACATATCTGGAGACCCACAGGTTGAGAACTACTGGGACCCATATAATGCTATCTAATTGCATTGAACTGCATTAAATGGATTTACACTGACTATATAATGCAGTTCCAAACTGTATTATATGGCAGTGTAGATCCAGTCTAGGTTTCTGTAATCCATTCTGGAAGCATTTTATAGTCCACTTTTTTGGACAATAAATCAAACTTACACTGAGTGAAGGTAGAGTTATCGGATGCCATAAGGATGTAGACTTGAAGAATAAGCTGAGGTGTGCTTTCCAGGTAAGTCTTAAATAGCCGGAGCATACTGATATCTGCCATTGCATGAATGGCTCTTTTGTGAATGAGGCTGGTGGGACCATCAATAAATATGTTTGGTTTACATGCAGCTTGATAGCCAAGATTCAGTGCAAGCCAATACCTACAATGGAAATAACATTAAATCAAGCATTATGTTTAGATTTAATCTCACAGCAGATGCATATAACCATTCTACCACATTTTTAATGAAAAGCACTCATGGAAGGAGGGCCAGTTGATGAAACAGGCATGGTTCCCCCCACTTTGTCTCTTTATTTATGAGATTAAATATTCTTTGCCATTTATTAGCTAATTTGTATCACCTAAAATATCCAAGTTTGTAAACAGGAGTGTTTTCCAGTAGGCTGGCCGACATTAACACTCCCTTTAATTATACCTTAAGGTTTGGAATTTCAGGATATTTTGTAATGGAAGGATAAGCAGACAGAATTATAATAATTTGAACTATTTACTTTATGTAAAAATCATTAATAAATTTTTCCATTTTTCTTGGGGAGGATTGATATCTAACATAAACTTTAAATGGACTGGGCACATTCTTGTTCATAGACATTTCAAAATCTACATTTACACCATTTAATAGAGAATTTTGTTCAGGCTTACAAAGAGCCTAGTAGTAGCAGCACCTATACTTTTGGAAATATGATCTTACCATATATAATGCATATCTATGCATAATAGATCTCGCATAATTATAAAGGCTGTTTAGCAATATATTGTTATCTATTTTGTAGTTGTTGTGTGTCTTCAAGACATTTCCATCTTATAGCGACCCTAATGTGAACCTCTCGTGGGATTTTCTTGACCAGATTTGTTTAGGGAGGGTTCAATCTTTTATTCCTCTGTGACTTGTCCAAGGTTTCCTGTGAGGAAATATATTATGCTGAAGGTAGCAGTGCTTCTCATAGGATCTCCCATGTCGTACAGGCTTTTGCCGAGGAACCAGATTAAATTGGCCAAACAGAAGGCACCATTGTTAATAGTTGTTAGTTCTGCACAGAATGACACTTGGAATGGGTTGCTGTGAGTTTTCCAGGCTGTATGGCTATGTTCCAGAGGCATTCTCTCCTGGTGTTTTGCCCACATCTATGACAAGCATCCTCAGAGGTTGTGAGGTCTGTTGGAAACTATGCAAGTGAAGTTTATATATCTGTGGAATGACCTCCAGGGTGGGAGAAAGAACTCTTGCCTGCCTGAGGCAAGTGTAAATGTTCCAATTGGCCATCTTGATTAGCATTTAATGGCCTTGTAGCTTCAAAGCCTGGCTGATTGCTGCCTGGGGGATCCTTTATTAGTAAGTGTTGGCTAGCCCTGAATGATTCCTGTCTGGAATTCCCCCTTTTTTAGTGTTGCTCTTTATTTACTGTCTTGATTTTAGAGTTCAGAATGTCCTTTACTATGAATGCCCTGTGATGAGACAATCCAAAATGAAACAAAAGATTGTGCCATAAAATGAGATTAGAAACAGACAACTAGAAGTAGCATTGTGGCGAATGATGCAACACAAAATAACATTCAGCTATTGATGTGCAAGAGGTGAATGGAACATTTGAAACTGCACAACACATATTATGGAAACATGGAATAGGAGAAGCATGAATCAGGTAAAATTAGAACATATAAATATTGCAATATCTGGTTGAGTGAAATAAAATGGATAGGAGTTGAACATTTCGAGCCAAATAATTACAGTGTTTTAAAATCCAATGGGGTGGCATTAATAATGAGGAGAGATGTAGCAAAAGCAGTCAAAAGATACAATACAAAGTAAAACTTAATTTCACTTTTGAGAACTCATTTCAGGACTTTAAATTGCGATACGGCTACACTATAGTTCTAAAAAAAGGCTGCTTAACATTTCTCTTGTCTTTTCCTGTTTAACATCTGTCCTACACAGATAAAATTACTCTTTCCTACCTGAGGGATTAAAAGATATATTTTTGCCCATGCCTTTCAGAAATCCACATCTTACATATAAAACTTTGCCTTCTGCTTTTGGCAACTTTGGAGACAAGCCCATTCCACTATAGCAGTGGTTCCCAACCTTTGGGTCCCCAGATGTCCTGAGTTGAGAAGTTGATGGTTTATAAATACAGTAAATAAATAAATAATGTTTTTGGCTTTCAACTCCCAGAAATCCCAATAGCTGGTTAACTGGCTGGGATTTCTGGGAGTTGTAGGCCAAAACACCTGAAGACCCACAGGTTGAAAACCACTGCTCTATAGGAATACTATAGGGTCTAGAGCAGGGGTGCTCACACTTTTTTAGCATGCGAGCTACTCTTAAAGCAACCAAGTCCAAAAGATCTACCTGCCCCCGTCGCCGTGTGCTCTCGTGCGCTCCCGCGCGCTTTTGCCACCGCGCTTGCTCCTGCTGCTGCTTTCCGCCCGCGCAGCACTTCTTCCGCCTGCGGGGCATTGCAGGAAGGAGAAAGCATGAGGCGGGGCATCCAGAGGGAGTGCTCCACCCTGCCTGTCTCACTGGCAATGGAGGCTGCACAGCTGCTTTTGGACGAGAGAGAGGCAGGGTGCTCCCTCCAGAGGCCCGCGAGAGCGGAAGCCAGCAGCAGGAGCGCGCGTGTGCGCAGGGTGTGCGCCTGCATGGCAGTAGCGCCCCATTCGGCTGGTGAGGCCCGAAGATCACCTGAAAGAGGGCCAAAGATCTACTAGTAGCTCCCGAGCTACCTAATGAGCACCCCTGGTCTAGAGAATATAATGTAAAACCAACACATAGCCCAACAAATGACATTTTCTGCTCACATACGTAAAATACTGTTCAGTTCAATTGGAATTCCTTCTAAATAAACAGGCATGCATAAGATTGTATTATCAGATTGCCCTTGTGCCAAATGTGGCCCTTTGAGGTGATTTAGCTGCCTCCCCACCCCCCCAAACTTTAGACTTAGAGTTACGGAAAGATACACAACAACAACAATTCTGATCAATTTGACTATCTCATCAGTTCAAAAGCAGGACAACACTTCCCACGCACGTTTATGTTGATTAAAATTGCTCTTCATTTTAAATATTGCATTATCCTTTCATGTTGTTGTTTTTATTTTGCAATACAAATAAGACATGTGAAGTGTTTTTTCAAACATGAACAGTCTGAGGAACTGTGAACTGACCCTCTGCTTAAAAGTTTTGAGGACACCTGGTATAAAGAATTGAAAGAATGAAAGAGACTTAATGTTTGCTTATGTAAATCAAGTCTACTGGTTGACAAACATAACATAGAATCAAATATAAAATATATTTTCAATGTCATTTGTTGTGTGAAAAAGAGTCAAAGTATTAAACATTAGGAATCAAGGTATATTTCAGTTTTTATCTTGCTAACCAAATGTGGATTACAGTAGAGTCTTGCTTACCCAACATAAATGTTGGATAAGTGAAAATGTTAGATAATAAGGAAGGATTAAGGAAAAGCCTATTAAATGTCAAATTACATTATGATTTTATAAATTAAGCACTAAAACATCATGTTTACAACAAATTGACAGAACGAGGAGTTCAGTACATGGCAACGTTATATAGTAATTACTGTATTTACGAATTTGGCACCCAAACATCACAATGTATTGAAACAGCTGTGGTTCTGGGCAGGAGGCAGACTGAGTTGGATAATACAGAACATTGGATGAACAAAGGTTGGATAAGCGAGACTCTATTGTATATCAAAAGCAAGAAAACTTTATTTTAGAACTATTATTTTCAAATATGATCCTGATATATACATATTCAGAAAGATGCAATATGTTTACTTTGCATACATGTATTGTAATTAAATATCTACTACCTTTTTAACATAGTACTTTGCATGGATAATTACTGGATTTGAATTCATTTAAACAAGCCAGGTATTCTTGCACAACCTTGATTATTCTGAGCTGCATTTCCTCATCTGCATCACCTCCTCCATTTCCCCCTGTTGAGCACTATTTTCCTTTTGGGAGAAGACTGACAGTTCCTGAGCACTTGGTCATCGTAACACTAGTTGGGCTGCATTACATAACAGTGCCCAAGTTCACAGTCGAGAAGCTTGATAAGGTGTTAGATGACCTTTGGACTTCTGGCAAAGAAGGCTGCTGACTGAAGATTGCTTTACCTAAGGAGAAAGTATGTGGTTGCATTTGACCAGCATTAAATGCGCAGCTATATAAATAAACATTTTCTCCTGAAAATTACATTACATGGGGTTTTCATTTTTCTTGTTGTGAGATAGTTTAAATATGGAGATGTTTTAAGAAACCAATATCAGAACAAGTTCAACTCATTTCTCTAGATCTGGGACAAAAACAAGTCTCATTGGTATGAGTTAAAGTTTCTAGATTTAGTTTAACCTCTGGTGTCCTATCTATAAGTGTATCTGGCCACACTTCTCTCATTTTCTAGATCCTTGTCACTTCTTCCTGTCATTTCTGGCCCACTGCTTTCTAACTATTTATTTATTTACAGTATTTATATTCCGCTCTACTCACCCCGCAGGGGACTCAGGGCGGATTACAATGTGCATATACATGACAAACATTCAATGCCATAGACACACAACATATATAGACAGACACACAGAGGCTATTTAACATTCCAGCTTTCATGAGGGTAGTCTGGCTACCAGGGGAGCTGTCACTTTACTGTCCATTTGTGACACTGATAGAGTACTTCCTCATTCTTGCTTGCTGGAGATTTTATGGTGTCGTAAACTAGTTAAATTAGCCTCCCCGCATAAGCAGTACCTAAATTTCCTACTTGACAGATGCAACTGTCTTTCGGGCTACAATGGTCATCAGCAAGCTACACAAATGGTCAGAAGCTCACTCCAACCCAGGCTGGCTTCGAACTCATGACCTTTCGATCAGTAGTGATCTTAATGCAGGTGACTCCCAGCCAGCTGCGCCACAGCCCCAGTGCTCTTCCAATACCATCTGAAAAACCCTTCTAATTTCCATGTCCCTGCGCCAATCGATATGATCAAATAATCACAAATCCAAACTTTACCATCACTACGTCTACTATGGAAAACCATTCAGTGTATCATTATACATATAGCTTCTGCATTCTATGCTCAATATTTGGTGCTTACCTTGTAAATATTCCACCTTGAAATAAATGTAGTAAAATTAAATTCCTGTTCAGCTCTTCAGCACTGTCTTCTTTAAACCAAATATAACTGAACATCTGGATAACTACTGAGGAAAGAAATCCTGTGGCCAGTATTAAGCCAAACCATAAATATTGTCCCTCACACCAGTATGTTCTTGCTATCCAAAGATCAGCTCCAACATCAGCCACATAAACCACAAGCCCAAAACACATCATACCCAGATCTTGCTTAGTAAATCTCATTGTCTTGTTTTCATGGTCGATCATTCCATCTCAGGCAAAAGTTTTTAAAAATGCATTTCATATTCCATTACTTCTTTGTAAGGAAGGAACTCTTGTGTATGCATATGAAACTTAAACCACGGTTCTTTGGGTATATTATGAATGTCAGTTCATAACTAACAAGTCATTTGGGCTAGTATCCATATACATCTTGAAAGCTGTTCAAAGGTGAATTCTTCCAAATGAGTCCTGAAAAGATAAATTGTAGAGCATTTTAGAAGAGCATGAACACACTTATCTGCAGCATAAATATTAGGAATGCAACCTGTGCCATTCACACAATATGCATGCTTGCCTTTTCATTTTGCACGGTTAAAGCTTGTGCGCCAGCTGCACCCGTACCTTGGGAAGTCTGACTTGGCCATGGTAGTCCATGCTTTGGTTACATCCCGTATAGACTACTGCAATGCTCTCTATGTGGGGTTGCCTCTGAAGACTGCCTGGAAGCTGCAAGTAGTCCAACGTTTGGCAGCCAGGTTACTAACGAGAGCAGGGTACAGGGAGCGCACAACTCCCTTGTTGCGCCAGCTCCACTGGCTGCCAATTAGCTTCCAGGCACAATTCAAAGTGCTGGTTTTAATCTACAAAACCCTATACAGTTCCGGCCTAGTTTACCTGTCCGAACGGATCCTCCCCTATGAATCTTCAAGGATGCTAAGATCCTCCGGAGAGGCCCTGCTCTCGGTCCCACCACCTTCGCAAGTGCGTCTGATGGGAACGAGAGACAAGGCCTTCTCTGTGGTGGCCCCTCAGCTATGGAACTCTCTCCCAAGTGAGGTTAGATCTGTTACCATTTTCATTTGGTAAAGATTCGGCCCATTGGCTACAATGAGAAACTTTAAAGGTGCAATCCTCAATCATTTTATTTATTTTATTTTATTTATACTTCACATTTATATACCGCCACTCCCCGGAGGCTCGGAGCGGTTTACAAAGTATAAACACACAACCAGAAGCAAACAAGTACTCATAATACAACAATAAACAAAACAATAAAAGACTTGCATAATACAGAATAAGACAGTTAAGGACCTCCCCTGGACTTCCACCCTATCATCCCCTCTTGCTCATTTGTGATTTCGGACTAGTTCATTCCCATTTTGGACTTGGGATACTGAAGGGTAGGAACCCTCCGGGGTGATGATATTGTGATCATTGTGATGAATGATTTTGTAATAGTAATATGTTATTGATTATGCACTGTTGAATCCATTGTGAATATATATTTTGATAAGCTACACTCTGCTGTTCCTTGTATACATTGTTGCTCGCAACACCCTACCCCCACCTTGTTTGAATTGTCAAGCCCCTTTTTGGGACTTTGGGTTTCCTTGCTTAATTATGGCCAGCGAAGCCGATGCCTTCTCAGACCAATACATATCGGATGTGTTGAGTGGCTGGGCACCAGTCATTCCCACAGATGAAACTGAAATAACCAATTTAATTAACACTACCCCCACTTTGAAAGACCTTACAGATAAGGAGCTTAGACACACCCGAGTTAAAATGAATGCTGGGGCTCTCGCGGACTATGTCCGTCACAAGATGATTCCTAGAGGCCTTAGGTCCAAGCTATATCTGGGGTCCTATAATGATGACGAAGAATTCACAAAAAAATGGTTTGCCATCCTTAATAAGTGCAGTACAGACATTATGATTCTGTTAATTGAACGGGCTGGCAAAGAACTTAATGAGTTAAGTGTTGATATTGCCGCCTGCAGAGAAAACCTTAAAAGCTCCTTACCACAGTGGACCTTAATCGTATTAAGGAACAATGTGATGAACTAACCCTA
Source organism: Anolis apletophallus (assembly GCA_030556195.1). Lineage (NCBI taxonomy): Eukaryota > Metazoa > Chordata > Lepidosauria > Squamata > Anolidae > Anolis > Anolis apletophallus. The sequence goes on along the minus strand of JARBWK010000007.1, from coordinate 101,803,424 downwards.
GACATCAAAAAGTACAAACTTGGAAAATTTAAACGTGACAAAGGTGACTATGATAGAGGTATGGTATACCTTAAACCCCGACCCAACAGTCTATATAGATCCAGGAGCATCAGATTCTCTAGGGAATCCATTGACTCCAACCCTGCACAGGAAGAACCACAACCTCCCCCACAAGGTGACTCTCAGTCACAGGCAGGAAGATATAATTTCCGCAACCAAAGAAGGGAGAATGAACCCCAGCCCCAGCGAAATTTTCGGGGGGGCAGAGGCAGACGGGGGAAGACTTAGTTGTTAATTTATCTAACCACACTTTCACCCAGGAGGAACTTAGAGTCCTTAACAATGGACCCTCCTTTGTCATAACCTCTATCCATTACAGTTTTGATGTACGCAAAGATCTAGCGGGTCTTTTTAGAACCATATGCTTAAAGGAACACTTCTCTAACTCTGACTGCCCTGATAATGCCACCATGGCTACTAAATTTAGATGCAAGAGCAACTTCACCCCATTCAATGTCTCACACAACATTAGGACCTTTGAAGAAATAGTCACTAAAGAGACTAACACCCTATTGTCCAAACATAACCCCCGCTGCAATCTGTCCAAACGTGAGGTTGACTTACTGTACCAACTGGGCAATGACCCCTCCCTCACCTTCAAATTAGCGGATAAAGGAGGTGGGCTCGTATGTACTAATACAAGTGATTACATCCTTGAGGCCAAGAGACAATTATTGGACACACGCTTCTATCATCCCCTTTCCAGAGACCCCACTAAAACCTACCTAAAATCCATTCAAAATATCGTTCACTCGGCTGAGCTAGTGGGCCATATTGACTCTCAGCTCGCCAAATTCCTGATTAACTCTTTTCCCAAAATACCCGAATTCTACCATCTTCCAAAAACACACAAAAATGTCCATCCTGTCCCAGGTAGGCCCATCGTGGCCAGCACAGGTGGCATTTACAACCACTGGCTTCCTACCTTGACTATCTCTTACAACCCATTGTGCAGACCAGACGTGCTTACTTGCAGGATACTAGAGACCTTATTTCTAAGATCGAGGGCTTCAGTATGCGCCCTGGCGACATGCTAGTGGTGGCAGATGTCCAGTCTCTTTATACGAATGTACCCCTGGACACTGCTAGAACTATTCTTAAAGACACCTTTGAGTCCCTCTCGAACTCGTCACCAGAATTACCTCCAGTTAGCTTCCTTATGGACATCACGGATTGTGTTTTTGAGTACAACTATTTTAAGTTTGGTAATGACTTCTTCTTGCAGGTAGGGGGCGTGGCCATGGGGAGTCCCCTAGCTCCTTCCGTAGCTAATCTTTATATGAATTATCTTGAAGAAAAATTTATCTTTGATGCCATCCCTAATGCCTTCACCAGGTCCATCAAACTCTACAGACGTTACATTGATGACGTGGTGTTTATTATCTCTAGCGACATCACCCCTCTCCAAATGATTGATTGGATGAACACATGGGAGGAGCCCATAAAATTCACCTTTGAGGCCAGCAGCACCTCTGTCAATTATTTAGATGTATCCTCTTTGTAGAGAAAGGACATATAAAGACTAAATGCTACACTAAACCCACATCTAAAAACACCTTACTTCACCATAATAGCTTTCATAGCTATTCCCTTAAAAACAACCTGCCATACGCCCAGTTACTGCGACTCAAACGCAATTCCACTAATCCTGAGAACTATCAGCAGGAGGCTAATTCCCTGCGCAATAAACTTACTGCGAGAGGCTATCCATCAAGAGTCATCACTGCAGCTGAGCACAGAGCTGCGGGTGTTACACGAGAGGCTTTACTCACTAAGAAAACAAAACCTCCTTCCAACAAGGTCGTCTGGCCACTTACTCTAACCACTGACACTCCTGCCCTGCGCAAGATAATATCCAAATATTGGCCCCTAGTCAGCAACATTCCGGTCTGGAACATATACCCACCATTGCAAATAAAAGATCTAGAAACATTAGAGACATCTTGATACATTCTAGCCTTCGAACAACCTTACTGCTAAAATGCATAGGTGTGGCAACTGTGCTCAATGTGAGTCTGTATACCCAGATAAACAGATTTACAACCCTGGCACAGGAAAAGACTTTACATTCAAAGACTTCTTTACCTGTAAAAGTAATTTGTGTGTGTATGGAATTTGTTGCCCTTGTGGAAGAATCTATCTGGGCAAAACAAAAAGGAATCTAAATGTGAGAATCTCGAAACATCGTTCAAGAATTAAATCTTTATCTGAGGATTCTCCCCTTTACCTCCACTTTAAGGCACACAAACACAGTCCGAATGATCTCCGTTTCTTCGGCATACAGAGGGTCCAAATACCCCCCCACAGTGATGTGGACAGATGCCTTCTTAGGGCTGAAACCCGCTGGATACAAATATTAAAACTGAAATTCCAATCGGATTAAACGATAAACTCACAATCACCGATTTACTAAGATAATTTCCACCTGATCCATGGGTTTTGTGGGTATTTAGCCTCTCCCGTTGCAAAGCTCACTTGCTTCGGCCGCTGGTCCTACCATGGATGTATGACCTTACCTCCATGGCTCTGGTATGTGTGTATATATTTTGTATATGGCAACTATGCATATTATGTGTAATGTACCCATGTATTACTATGAATTGCTGTTTTGACTGTATTTGATACATTTTAATGTTGGTTTAGCCATTGTGCTGTGTATTAGGGTGCTTTGGAACACTACTATATTTTGACTTTATCTCTTCAGAAAACGTACCTTTAACATCTACATGAATGGAGTTAATGAGTTACCACTGGCCTTGAAAAAGACCCTTCCCCTTATGGGTCGAAATGGGAGTTGGTACCATCATACAGTGTTATCCTCGTCGGCCTGTCTACTAGCGGTTTGAGTCCACTTGGATTTATTGCCACTGCGGCCTGGAACTCTACCGGCTCTTCTCCTAACTCCGTCTCCCATCATCCGTGTCTCCTCTGGACGTTTTCGACCATACCTCCCCTGGACTTCCACCCTATCATCCCCTCTTGCTCATTTGTGATTTCGGACTAGTTCATTCCCATTTTGGACTTGGGATACTGAAGGGTAGGAACCCTCCGGGGTGATGATATTGTGATCATTGTGATGAATGATTTTGTAATAGTAATATGTTATTGATTATGCACTGTTGAATCCATTGTGAATATATATTTTGATAAGCTACACTCTGCTGTTCCTTGTATACATTGTTGCTCGCAACACCCTACCCCCACCTTGTTAGTATTAATACTAGTCAGCCCATCAAAAGGGGGGAGTTGTGGCGCTCTTTGGGCCCCTCCGTCGATCAGCAATCCAGGTGGTGCCAAACCAGCTGGGGCCTCCAAACCCCTAAAAGGGGGAGAACTGTTCTGCTCGATTTGATCCAAGGATTCCGGGACAGTTCCTTTTCCCGACCTATCGGCCCGTCTCCGGAGCTGGGGATTCTCCAAGGATCGCGCCCAGCTCCTGGAGTTAACATTCCAAAATGTCCTGGAGCGGAATTTCTTCCACTTCTTGTCAAACTTGAACCTCCTCTGTCAGTTGATCCTCGTTTCCGCCTCCTTAGGAACGTCATCCTTTTAAGGCCTATCTGCATGAAACCTACCGCAGTTTTAGATTTTATTTACAACTGCAGGCCTGCCAAGTTTCAGAACAATTCACCAATCTACTGATATTTTAGAATTCTTTAAAGTTTTTACCATAATGTTTTTTAAAATAAGACAAACTGCAGGAGAGGGTTCTGGGAATTGTAGTTGCCGATTATGTCCATTCTCAGCCGATCAGAGCATGGACACAACCAGGCCACTGGGCATAAATATGGGACAAGTACCTGGCACATAAAAGGGGGGATGCTGGTCCCCCACATTACGTAGGTGAAAAAGCACTATTTTAAAATAAAGGATAAAAATACTTCATAACACTCTCTCATACTATTGTGTGTATGCATGTTGTTACCGTAGTTAATTCAGACAGAAACTGTGAAAGCAATTTTGCAACTGAATTTATGCTATTTTACATATTCTACATAAATATAACAGAAATGTGGACAAAGAAGTCTTTAGTGTGGATTCTAAAGCTGATATCTACAATACATTAAAACTCTTGTATCAGTGGGGGATACATTCCTGGTATTTGAGTGGATACGTGAAACCACAGATAAGAACTAACCCTATTGAAATGAAAGACTTCTGGCATCTCAAAATGCTAGAGAGGACTGATGTTGTCAGACCATAGATATAGATTTTGTAGATATAGTGGTCATACTACATTAGCTTTAATAGCATGAGGAGTATTCACAGTTAACCAGTAAGAAGTATATTCCCTATTATTTCATAATGGAAAACTACTTTCTTCTGAGATATGAAGAAATATATTTACTAAACAATTATGCAGGACCACATAATGTAATTAATCATAATTTAACTATTCCAAAATCTGAAGTAATACTTTTTTCCTTCTGTTATACTCATTCACATTTTCAATAAGTCTGCTGATTTATAGAGTGTATCTCCTAAACAATCCTCCAGTCATATAGGTAGCACTACCACTGTCATAAAAATGCTTACCTTGAAGCTTGGTAGTTCCTTACAAATTTAAACCAAATATCCATAATCAGAGAGATGTTTTAGTAGCCAGGGCTTTGTACAGCTGTACTATGCCCTTCTGTAATATACAAACAGGAAAATGAGAGGGTGTGGGACAGAAAGTAAACCGAAACTTTAGTCTCCTCTGGACCATGTGATCTGGTCTTTGAGCCTTGACGTTGTTTGGCTGAGTAATTTTGTACATACCATAATGCAATCTGATTTTCATTTCAGTTACCGTATCTATGCTTTCAAAGGCTTTATTCAAAACAATTGCTTTTGTAATGCCTTTATTGTGTATGTTCATGTCTTTAAGTCGCCTGTCAACTTATGATGGCTATGAATTTCATAGTGATTTCTTAGGCAAGGAATACTCTGAAGTGGTTCTGCCTGTTCTCTCTGTATTCGTTGCTAATCTCCCATCAACATACTAAACAGAGAAAAACCAAATGGACACAAATATGTGTTCAGGGTTTCAAGACATATGACAACAACAAAAACCTTTCTATCTTTTCTCACTACCCTACTCCCTTACTTACCTTCCAAGATTCCCTAATAATCCCTAACCCGAAGCACCCACTTCTTTTCCCCTTCCCATTACCACTTCATGCCGCCCCAGATACCTGAGCCTTTCCTTCCCCAAGTCCCTTTTCTTTCTTTTTATATACTAGCTGTCCCGGCCACGCTTCGCTGTGGCGTTTTCCTTCCTTCCTGGTTGTTTTCCTTCCCTCTCCTTGTATGCATCTTTTTTTTTCTCTCTGTCCTCCTACTTCTGTTTTTGTTTTCTTTTCCTTCCCTCCTTTTTTATTCCTGTCTTCTCCCATTCCATCCTCCTTCCTTTTCCTGCTCCTTACTGTTTTCTTCTCCGTCTTGTCCTCGTTGGTGCCACTGTCGGCAGAGCTTCCTTGTGGTCCCGGTCGTGGGCTAAGGCGTCTTCCGCGCGGCGCCTTGGGAGCCTGCGAGAGAAAGCGTGGAGGCAGTGGAGGAGGCGGGCATGGTGGTGCCTGCGCGAACTGGGTCTAGAAGCGGCTGGGAGAAGGCGGAGGAGGCGGGCACGGCCATGGGACTACACTTCCCAGAAGGCACCGCCCCTCCTTCCCAGTGAGCGGCGCGTAGCCTTCTGGGAGGTGTAGTCCCGTGGTCGTGGCCGCCTCCTCCGTCGTATTCCAGCCACCACATGGACCCAGATTGCGCGGGCGCTGTCTTGGGCGGCTTCTTCGCCGCGTCCTTGGCCTTCGTTGTTGGCTGTCATCCGGTTCCGGATCCAGGCCGCGCCGGCCCGGGTCCACGAACATGAGGAAGGCAAGGAGGAAGGCAAGGTGGCGACATTTGTGAGGAAGAGCGATGAGGCGGCGCCCCAGCTCCCTGCCATTCCCGGAAGAGGAGATCGCACGGAGAGGCATCGCAGAGCAGCCATCCTCCGCCGCATGTAGCCGGGCGGCGCGGGCGCTGCCTTGGGCTCCTTGGGGTTCTGGGCCTCTCCTCCGCCGCTTCCAGGCCAGCCCCTAACCTCCGGAGGGCATTAAGGTGGGGAGGAGGTTCCGCCCCGCAGTGGAGAGCATGTGAATGCGACGGGCTGGGGATCGGGCGAAGCCGCGGCCGCCGCCGGATCCTCCTCCCATAGGTTTGAATGGGCAATTTTGGGGGGTCGCGTTTAGGGGTCTGTTGAAGTGTAAGGGGGGTTATTTGTGCCTAGTTTGTACCTCATGGTCTGGTGAAATGTGTGTGGTGGGTTTAGTGGTTCTGGTGGTTATAGTGTGGCCGTGCATAATCGTCAACCCACAACCAGTCGATTTTTATATATATAGATTTGTATTGTAAAACTCTAATAAAATATTTTTTAAAGAAACATACTAAACAGAGAAAAACCAAATGGAACCAAATACAGTATGTGTTCAGGGTTTCAAGACATATGACAACATTCTTCACTCTCATTAGATCTAATGTGAGCTTCCACAATATTAGATGTCAAGAGGTATGAAATTGTGTATTTAAAGACTGCAAATGTTATTAGTTTGTTACATATAGATAATGCCTTTCCTCCAAGGTCTTCCAGGCACAACCTATGTAATTTTCCTTATTATTATTTTACTGACAGAAAACACAGTATGACACAGCAAATGAGATATGTATGTTGGATTTCGTATCACAGAATCGTAAGTCAAATACTTCCCAAGCGTCTAGGACGGTGTGATGTATTTTTGAATGATGCGCACAGATTCAAGTAAGGTGGTCTTTTACAATTGACAAATCGTGATTTTGTCAATGTTCATAGTTTCCAAATGCAGGCTGAGATACTTTGGCACGGCACCCAGTGTGCCGATTATCACTGGGACCACCTGTACTGGTTTATGCCAGAGCCTTTGCAGTTCAATTTTGAGGTCTTGATAACGGCTGAGTTTTTCCTGTTGTTTTTCCTCAATGCGACTTTCACCTGGTATGGTGACATCAATAATCCAAACTTTTTTCTTTTCCACAATCATGATGTCTGGTGTATTATGTTCCAAAACTTTGTCAGTCTGGATTTGAAAGTCCCACAGTATTTTTGTGTGTTCATTTTCCACTACCTTTGCAGGTTTATTATCTCAACTACTCGCAGGTACTTGTGGCATAAGTTCCAATGAATTATTTGGGCCACAGAGTTGTGTCTCTGTTTGTAGCCTGTCTGTGAGATTTTCTTGCAGCACTTGAGGATATGATCAATGGTGTCATCAGCTTCCTTGTACAGTCTTCATTTTGGGTCATCAGCTGATTTTTCAATCCTGGCCATAATTGCATTTGTTCCAATGCATAGTGTATGTTATAATGTAAGAATCTGTTGGAAGGGATGAAAGTATGGAAAGCTTAGAATGATTGACTGGATATTCAAAGGGATTTTTAAAAGGCCTGTATCAACCTGTATGGTATAGTTGTCCGAGCACTGGACTATGAACCAAGAAACCAACATTCAAATTGTTGCTTGGCCATGCAAACCTACTAGGTGACTTTAGGCAAGTCACACTCTTTCAGTCACCGAGGAGAAGGAACAAATTCCCTCTGAACAAATCTTGCAGAGAGAACCCTATGATAGGTTCACCTTAGGGTCACCTTTAGCCAGAAATGACTTGAAAGCACGCAACCACAACAAAGTACATGTCAGGAATAAGAGGTAGACAACCAAATGATAATAATATTTATTTGTACCCCGCCACCATCTCCCCAAAGAGACTTGGGGCAGCTCACAGAAGCACCACAAGTTCCAAATGGACTAATTGGGTTCAGGGAAAGAGATTTGTTAGACTTAAGACATTTTGTTAGGCTAGCTAGGAGTCAAAAAGTGAAAGTGAAAGTAAGTGTTGAAGTCAGGAATATGAGATGCAAGTTAGAGTTGGTGTCAGGCAGGTTTTTAAGATGTATTAAGTAATCTTTGTGCTCTACTTCTCTTCAATAAATATTTGTGTAATATACACTTGTGTCTCTGAGTATGTTAAAGTTTCCCAATGTAACCATAAGACATTCTAAAAATGTCCCACATTTAATGTCATAGCAGAAGGATAGGGAGGGACAGTACTCCTCTTTGGACATAGTACAGGCAATCTCTGAGTCACAAACATCCAACTTATATATGACTCAGGAAGTGAGAGAAATCTATCCCTAGGAAGGGAAATTCACTCCTGGAAGAGTAATCATGGGGAAAGGGTATCTCAACTGAAGCTTTATCACCAATCCTTATTTCCACAACAAACCAATTTTTAAAATCCACTTATCATATGCATGGAAAGTGAGGTGACATCTTCTGAACAGGGGTGCAGACAACAAAACAAACCCCACAAGGGTGTTAACCCTTCTCTATGCTATTCAAAGCATATACAGACAGACAGACAGACACACATATACATACATATAGATTGTCTGGAGCTATGCTTTAAAATGTACCTGTTCTGACTTACATACAAATTCAATTAATAACAAACCTACAGAACCTTTCTTGTTCGTAACTTAAGGACTGCCTGTACTTCACTTTGAAAGTCATGAGATAGTTGAAACCTCTCCCACACTGCTTCAAAGGTCTCTTATACACAGATGTATAAAGTCCACATTATCTGCTTTGAACTGGATTATATGGCAATGCAGATTAAGATAATCCAGTTCAAATCGGATAATGTGGATTTTCTGCTTTGATAACCTGTATTAGGCCCCTTCCACTGCTCCTATATCCCAGGATCTGATCTCAGATTATCTTCTTATCTCAGATTATATGGCAGTGGAGACTCATATAATCTAGTTTAAATCAGATAATCTGGGATCAGGTCCTGAGATATAGGGCAGTGCAGAATGGACCCGTGTCTTTAAAAATCCCTAATGTATAAATTCTTGCAGTACACTCATTCCTTTTTCTCACATGTATTTCCCCTCAAAGTAAATAATCTTGGGAGATTCTGCTCTGGAAGAGTAACTTTCCCAAACTCTGAAATACTTGACAAGTTCTTCAGAGAGCTGATTGCTGTTTGCTGCATATGGGCTTGAATAACTGAAGAGTCAACAACTCTTAAAAGAAGTGGTGTAATCAATTGGAGAGGATACTTCAGGCACCTGGATCTCAATGAGAGTCAAGTAAACATGACTGTGTTCAGGACTGTATGTAAATATACTCAGTAGGCTGCATCTTCTGCATCTGGTGTTTTGAGCTACCAATTATGTACCAATTTGGTTAGAACAGAATTTGCAAAACTGCAGAAGAGGTTGCTACTGCCATCTACAGATAAAATACATTTTCACAGCCTTCTTAGGTCATCACTTGTAGCTATGTCAAGGCACATGTGTACACCCTATATCTTAGCCGGGTGACATTTATGAGGTTCTGGTGCTTTCCGTGGTTACATTTCCAGGGAAGGAAGTCTCAAAAGGCTTCTGATCTTTCTGTCATGTAGAGTTTATTTGCACATATGTTTTGATGATGGGACACAGCGCTCCCCAACAGATTTCTCAAGGAGCTCATAGCACTGTAGGTTTTCCTGGAGGTAACAGAGTCAGCCTCATTTGCCAAACTAAGTCCAACACAGATATTGTGAGCTATTTCTTCTTAGCACAGTTCTTAGTTGGGGATGAGGTCAGGTGCCACAACAAGCCAAACAATTCAAAATCCAATTATCACAGGGACGGGAAATGAGGTGAAATCTCCTGAACAGGAGCAAACATCAAAGGGGTGTTCACCCTTCTCTATGCTATTCAAAGCTTGTGTGTGAGTGTGTATGGCTGTAGTCCTCTCCCCTTTTTTCTATTGTTGTGGATTAAGTACTGTTTCTCTTGTTTTGTTACTTGGGGACTGCCTGTACAGTCAAGAAATTAGAAGACTAATGGTGTATCTATATTATAGAATTAATGAAGATTGACTCTACTTTAACTTCCATGGCTTGGTGCTATGGAAGCCTAGGATTTATAGTTTGGTGAAGCACCAGGTAAAACTACAACTCCCATGATTCTATAAGATGTAGAATAAAGATTGTAGTTTGGTAAGGCAGCAGCACTATTTGGCAGAAAAAGCTAAAGACTTTATGAAACTGCAGTTTTCATGATTCCAATTAGCCGTGCCAGTTATATTAGCGTCAACCTGCATTAATTGTACAGTGTAGATGCACTCTCTCTCTCTCTCTCTCTCTCTCTCCCTCCCTCCCTCCCTCCCTCCCTCCCTCCCTCCCCCCCTCCAGCCAACTGAAGCCCTAGAGAAACTCTAATTAAGTAAGAGTAGGACAGTGGGAATAGAACTTGCAGTTTGGGCATGTAAAAGAGGTTGATTTGAAAGTAATCAGTGCCAATTTTCAGGTAGCAAAATCTAAGAACTGCATTATTAATAAGAGCTTCAAGTTGAATGAGTCAAACTCCTGCAGTTTTATAGACACTGTCTGCCTCTCCTATATCTCCTGACGCTTTTTACTGGAGGCAGGATGACCTGCCAATTTCACAAAGTGTGTATTATCTCTGCAGAAAGATTGTTTACTATGCCAAGATGTGAGTTGTATTATTGCCACTGGCAACAGCTGGCTTGGGCTAGATTTCAGAATGCTCCCACAAAGTCTTTCAAAGCTGCATTTCTTGGTGGCATCATAAAAACTGGTTTGTGTACATCAATAGCATCTATGGACCCCACAGTAACTGAGGCTGCAGCTACGTTATGATATCATGCAGTTTGAAATGCATTATATGGTCAGTACAGTAAAAGCTGGGTTGCTGTTACACATCAAAAAACCAAGATTATGGCAACAAGACTGATTGATAACTGAGGGTGAAAACGTTGAGGCAGTGATAGACTTTTATTTCTAGGAGCAAAGATTGCTGCACACTCAGAATGCAGCCAGGCAATCAGAAGACGTTTACTTCTTGGGAGGAGAGCAATGAGCAATCTCAATAAAATAGTTAAGAGTAGAGTCATCACACTGGCAACGAAGATCTGCATAGTTAAAGCAATGGTATTCCCCATGGCAGCCTATGGATGTGGGAGCTGGACCATAAGGAAGGCTCAGTGAAGGAAGATAGACACTTTTGAACTGTGGTGTTGGAGGAAAATTCTGAGAGTGCCTTGGATGGCTAGAAGATCAAACCAGTCTATACGCCAGGAAATAAAGTCTGACTGCTCACTGGAGGGAAGGATATCAGAGGCAAAGATGATGTACTTCAGCCACATAATGAGAAGGCAGGAAAGCTTGGAGAAAATAATGATGCTGGGGAAAACGGAAGCAAAAAGGAAGAGGGGCCAACCAAGGGCAAGATGGACGGGTGGTATCCTTGAAGTGACTGACTCGATTTTGAAGGAGCTGGGGGTGGTGACAGCTGACAGGGGGCTCTGATGTGGGCTGGTCAATGAGGTCACAAAGAGTCGGAAGCAGCACAACCTGGGGAACACAACCAGATACAGTGAAGACATCTGCCCTTGCGCTTTACTACTCTGCTGCTGAGTATGCATGCCAAGTGTGGAACACATCTCACCATGCTAAAACAGTGGATCTGGCTCTTAATGAGACATGCCGCATTATCACAGGATGTCTCTACACCATACACCACTGGAGAAATTATACTGTTTAGCCAATATTGCACTATTTGACATCCGCCGAGAAGTAGCAGTCACTAAGGAAAGGACCAAGGCAGTGGCATCTCTGGACAATCCCGCCAATGCCTTAAATCATCCATAAGGATACCAAGGTGCTTGTTTATAAAGCTATTGTCCTCCCAACCCTGCAAAACTATCTACAGACGTCACATGCAACTCCTGGAACGATTCCATCAGCGTTGCCTCCGAAAAATCCTGCAAATTTCTTGGAAAGACAGGCGGACAAATGTCAGAAGCAAAGACCACCAGCAGTGAAGCAATGGTCCTCCGCCATCAACTTTGCTGGACCAGCCACGTTGTCCAAATGCCCAATCACCGTCTCCCAAAGCAGTTGCTCTACTCCAATGGAATGTTGGAGGTCAGGAAAAAAGATTTAAAGATGGACTCAAAGCCAACCTTAAAAACTGTGGCATAAACACCAGGAGCTAGGAAGTCCTGGCCCTTGAGCACTCTAGCTGGAGGTCAGCTGTGACCAGGAGTGCTGTAGAATTTGAAGAGGCACGAATGGAGGGCAAAAGAGAGAAATGCCAGCCCCGACCGGAACTGCCTTCCACCTGGAAACCGATGCCCCCACTGAGAGAGAACATGCAGGTCAAGAATAGGACTTCACAATCACCTACGTACCCACTGCCAGGACACCGAACTTGGGAGGATAATCTTACTTGGACAACGAGGGATCACCTAAGTAAGTAAGGCTTAAATCAAGAAATAGTTTTCTAAGATCTACAGAGATACTCACAGAAAAACCTCAGCAAGTGAGAGTCCAAAAGTGGCAGGCAAAAGCCCAGAACCTCAAGCTCTGTTTGATACCGAATGGGAGACTCCCTCCCCCCTGGGCACAGAGAAGACTGGGCGACTTGGAAGGTGCTGAACAGACTGCTTTGGTACCACAAGATGCAGAGCCAACCTTAAGAAAAGAGCCACAAAGTGGTGTCCACGACATGCGAGTGTGGAGAAAAGCAAACCAGAGACCACCTATTACAAAGCAGTCTGAGCACAATGGAGGGCCTTGTTAGAGCAACACTAGGGGCACTCGAAGTGGGCAGCTATAGGTATTTTTATTTATTTATTTATCGTGTCAGGAGCGAACCAAACAATTGTACTGGGTTTTTTAAAAACACACACAAAGTTTGCAAACTTGACATTCTATTAAATGTCCTTTGAGCAGTAGCTGGCCACTTGGAGTTCCTCTGGTGTTGCTATAAGAAGGTCCTCCATGGTGCATGTGGCAGGGCTCAGCTTGCATTGTAACAGGCGGTCAGTGGTTTGCTCTTCTCCTCACTTGCATGTCATGGATTCCACCTTGTAGCCCCATTTCTTAAGGTTGGCTCTGCACCTCGTGGTGCCAGAGCGCAGTCTGTTCTGCACCTTCCAAGTCGCCCAGTTTTCTGTGTGCCCAGGAGGGAGTCTCTAATTTGGTATCAGCCATTGATGCCGGTTCTGGGTTTTAGCCTGCCACTTTTGGACTCTCACTTGCTGAGATGTTCCAGTGAGTGTTTCTGTAGATCTTAGAAAACTATTTCTTCATGTAAGCCATTGGTGTGCTGGCTGATATTAAAACAGGGGATGAGCCAGAGATGTCACTGCCTTGGTCCTTTCACTATTAGTTGCTACTTCCCGGTGGATGTCAGGTGGTGCAATACCAACTAAACAGTGAAATTTCTCCAGTGATGTAGGGCGCAGCTACAGGTCAAAGGACATTTAGTATAATGTCAAGTTTTTTAAACTTTGTGGTTTTTAAAAATACATTACAACTGTGCCCTCCCTTCGCTTCTGATACCGGGCACAATACAAAGTGCTGGCTTTAGCCTATAAAGCCCTAAACGGTTGTGGCCCAACTTACCTCTCTGAACGCATCTTCCCTTATGAACCTGCTAGGACTTTAAGAGGCCCTGCTGTCAATCCCGCCTGCGTCGCAAACACGTTCGGTGGGGACGATAGACAGGACCTTCGCAGTGGTGGCCCCTCGGCTATGGAACACCCTTCCTGGGGACATTAGATTGTCCCCCTCCCTCTTAACATTTCGGAAGCAAGCGTTTAAAAATGCAAGGTAAGAGACATAGAAATTGGAACGACTGGACGACGAAATGGGACAATGTTTTTATTAGGAGATGCAAATGATGTATTCTCGTTATGTTTTTTATATTATGTGTTAATGCTACCTGGGAAGCATCATCTCTTCAGACGCCAAGATTGACAAAGAGATAGAGCACAGATTATCAAAGGCATATAGTGCATTTGGAAGGCTTCATAAAAGAGTCTGGAGCAACAAGAACCTGAGGCAAAGTACCAAAATCAGTGTGTACAGAGCTATCATACTGTCTATTCTCCTCTATGGGTCTGAAACATGGGTCACCTATCGCCAACACCTACAACTCCTCGAACGCTTTCATCAGCGCTGTCTTCGCACAATCCTAAATATACACTGGACCGACTATGTGACAAATGTTGCTGTCCTTGAGCAAGCAGGGATCACCAGCATTGAGGCCATGCTATTGAGAACACAGCTGCGCTGGGCAGGGCACATCTCTAGAATGGAGGCCACTGCCTCCCAATGATACTACTCTATGGTGAACTCGCCACAGGTCAGCGCAAGAGAGGCGCCCTCAAATAAAGATATAAGGACTCCCTGAAACACCATCTCAGGCTCGGCCAGATTGATCGCCAACAATGGTCCACCCTGGCCTCACATCGGGAGGCATGGAGACGCACTATCCACAATGCTGCGGCCTCTTTCGAGAAGACACGCCGAATGGGTCTCGAAGAGAAACGACAACGCAGAACGAACCGCAACTTGGAAACAACATCACCCGAGGAGACTTTCTGCTGTGCTTTCTGCAACCGAACTTGCCTAACTCAGATTGGCCTTTTTAGTCATCAACGCGCTTGTAAAAAGCGTGGGATGAGTCCTTCCTAAGAATCTTCGTTCGCGAAGTAATGCCGAGAGATAATGTTTTGAAATGTTTTATGGTGTCCTTGGGCATCAAATTGTTGCCATTGTAAACCGCCCTGAGTCGCCTAAGGGCTGAGAAGGGCGGTATACAAATATAGTAAATTAATTAATTAAACTAATTAATTAAATAACCCAAATATTCCATAGCATTCATTTCTCCCACTTTGGCTTGGGAGGAGAGAGCGTGCAAGGAGACTTCGAAGTCCCGCCTTGCTGGGTTGAGAGAGTTCTTATTCATTTTCCCTTTCGTAGCTCTATGGTGCGGGGAGCTCTCTCCCTCCCTTTCTATTCGAGCTCCAGTCCCAACGAGGGAGGCCAGGATGTTGTCGGTCCTCCCGCGGGTGGAGCGCCTCTCCGCGCGGGTGGTGCGCGTGCTGGGCTGCAACCCGGGGCCTATGACCCTGCAGGGCACCAACACCTACCTGGTGGGCACCGGGCCCAGGTAGGGTCATGGAGCGGCCCCACCGACCCCCCCAAAGGAAAACAAAGGCCTGGGGAGCCTAGAGCAGCTGGGAGAGCAAAGAGGGGCGTTTGGGTGAGCCAGGGAATGCTGGCAAGCCAAGGGGGAAGCCTTCCCCTCATCCCTTTGCTCTTCCAGCCCTTTTGGACTCCAACTCCCAGAAGCCTCTGCCAGCTTGACCAATAGCAAGGAATCCTGGGAGCTGTAGTCTGAAACAGTAATGTTTGGGAAGCACTGGATCCAATGCAATTCCACCCCACTTGTGCCTCCCTGGCGCCTTGCTATGGACTCTTGTCAAGTGTGGGCCTGCTTTTGGCTGATGAGAGAGGATTGTTGTTGTAGTTGTGTGCTTTCAAATCGTTTCAGACTTCATTTGACGCAGAGCGAGGGCCCGGTACCTTGGGAAGTCGGACTTGGCCATGGTGGTACAGGCTCTGGATACATCCCGTATAGACTACTGCAACGCTCTCTACATGGGGCTGCCTTTGAAGACTGTTCGGAAGCTTCAATTGGTCCAACACTCGGCAACCAGATTACTAACAGGAGCGGGGTACAGGGAGCGCACAACTCCCTTGCTGCGCCAGCTCCATTGACTGCCAATTAGCTTCCGAGCACAATTCAAAGTGCTGGTTGTAACCTACAAAACTCTATACCAGGCCTGGGCAAATGTTGGCCCTCCAGGTGTTTTGGACTACAACTCCCACAATTCCTAACAGCCTACCAGCTGTTAGGAATTGTGGGAGTTGTAGTCCAAAACACCTGGAGGGCCAACGTTTGCCCAGGCCTGCCCTATACGGTCCCGGCCCAGTTTACCTGTCCGAACGTATTCTCCCCTACAAACCATCAAGAGTGTTAAGATCATCTGGAGAGGCCCTGCTCTCAGTCCTGCCTCCTTCACAGGCGCGGCTGGTGAGGACGAGGGACAGGGCCTTTTCTGTGGTGGCCCCCCGGTTGTGGAATTCCCTCCCAAGTGAATTTAGATCTCTCCCCCCCCCCCCTTCCTGACTTTTAGGAAGCTGGTGAAAACATGGCTGTGCAATGAGGCCTTCGCACAATGAGGGCGGAGATCACTGATTGACTTTAGTCGGTCGCTGACCACCAGACATGGACTGTATACAAGGACTGAGCTGGACATAATTTTACTGTGGCGAATAGTTTTTATGTATTTATTGTCTTGGTAATTGTGAATTTTATTGTGAATTTTAGATGTTTTTAGATTTTAAATGTTAGCATTGAATTCTTGCTGTTTGCCGGTCTGAGTCCCTCTATTGAGGTGAGAAGATCGGGGTACAAAAGTTTTAAATAAATAATAAAATTAATGTCTTTGGAGGGACGTATCCGGCCCTCTGGCCTTAGTTTGAGGACTTGGGGGGGGGGGCGTGTCAGGAGCGACTTGAGAAACTGCAAGTCGCTTCTGGTGTGAGAGAATTGGCCGCCTGGTGTAGATGTTTCACAACCTGTACAGTTCCTTCCCATTCTCTGGGGATCCTAGGGCCCTTCCACACAGCCCTGCATCCCAGAATATCAAGGCAGACAATCCCACAATGTCTGCTTTGAACTGGGTCCACTCTCTGGTAATGTGGGGTTTTCTACCTTGATATTCTGGGATATAGGGCTGTGTGGAGTCCCCGGTGACCACTGACCTGTTAAACTTGTTGACTGAAAGGTCACAGGTTCGAATCCGGGAGCGGCGTGAATTCCTGCTATCAGCCCCAGCTTCTGCCAACCTAGCAGTTCGAAAGCATGCAAATGTGAGTAGATCAATAGGTACTGCTCCGGCAGAAAGGTAATGGCGCTCCATGCAGTCATGCTGGCCACATGACCCTGGAGGTGTCTACAGACAACGCCGGCTCTTCAGCTTAGAAATGGAGATGAGCACCACCCCCCAGAATCACACACGACTGGACTTAATGTCAGGGGAAAACCTTTACCCAGATGGGCCCTGAATAACTGGAAAGCTGAAGGCTCCCGTCCTCTGCTGAATGGGACACATTATGTATATGACATAATAATATCTTTTGGGAAATGGCATTCATAACCTTTTGGAAAAACCCTTTTGGAGATTGTAATTTTTTTTACAAAAAGAATGACCTTCCAAAGAAGAAGGTCTTTAGACTAGAATCTTCTCTTGTGGTATAATGTAATAATTATGCAAGGTAATGCATTCAGTTGTTAGACTGAATAACCTGTTATCTCTCATCTGTTAGAAAAGCAGAAATTTGCCAGTCCATTAACAAAAACAGCAGAGCTTTAGAAGTGTTTTTCAGTGCCCAAAATATATAGGTAAAGGTAAAGATTTCCCCTTGACATTAAGTCTAGTCAAGTCCAACTCTAGGGGGTGGTGCTCATCTCCTTTTCTAAGCCAAATAGCCAGTGTTGTTCATAGACCCCTCCGAAGTCATGTGGCTGGCATGACTACATGGAGCGTTGTTACTTTCCCAGTGAAGCAGTACCTATTTATCTACTCACATTTGCATATTTTCAAACTGCTAGGTTGGCAGAAGCTGGAGCTAGAAACAGGAGCTCACCCCGTCCACAGATATGAACAGCAAGTTCTGCAGCTTAGCAGTTTAACCTGCTGAGCCACCGCAGCCCCATGATATAAAACAAAACAACTTGTTTTATATCATTCACTCAAAAGACAAAAATGAAGTAGACTTTGATGGAAATAACATATTTGGTTTACTCACAAACTTCATGTGTTCAGCATACACAGCTACAAAACTTATCAGTTCAGTTTCAGATGTGTTTGAGATAATTATCTGTGCCATCCGGCCAGACTATCTCTAACAGCAAAAACAGCTGGCATGTGTGTGATGTCAGGTCTGAAGTAGTCTGCAGTCTGTCTGTCTAGTGATCATGTGGTCTGCAGCCCCAGAACATACATATAAACAGTAAGCAACAGGATCATACATAAACATTACTAGAGAAGGCTTGAAGAAGGTTGTCACTTCCAGCATTATCAGATGTTTCCAAGGGGAGAGCAAGGGAAACAGTGTTGTTTTCAATAGATTCCCATTTCATAGAAAGGATGCATTTATACTGTAGAACGAATGCAGTTTGACACCACTTTAACGGCCATGGCTCAATGCTATGGAATCATAGGATTTGTAGTTTGATGAGGCACCAGCACTCTTTGGCAGAGAAGGCTGAAGATCTTGCAAAACTAAAACTCCCATGATTACACAACCTTGAACCATAGCTATTAAAGTTGTGTCACACTGCATTTATGTGACACCCAAACAGATTGCAACATTCTGGACATATTTTTCCCATGTCACGTGAGACCTTTGTTTCAAGTGCATCAGACTAAAGGTCAGTCTTAGTTTAGTTTTTAACTATTTGACTTTTGTAGTAACATATATTCATGGGGGTTTTGTCTTAGAATCATAGAATCATAGAGTTGGAAGAGACCTCGTGGGCCATCCAGTCCAACCCCCAGCCAAGAATAGATTACTGCAACGCACTCTACGTGGGGCTGCCTTTGAAGACAGTTCGGAAATTGCAATTAGTCCAGCGGGCGGCAGCCAGATTGCTAACGGGAGCTACATACAGGGAGCATACCACCCCCTGTTGTGTCAGCTCCACTGGCTGCCGGTCCATTCGGGCTCAATTCAAAGTGCTGGTTTTGACCTTTAAAGCTCTATACGGTTCTGGCCCAGCCTACTTGTCCGAACGCATCAGCCGCTATGTCCCACCTCGTACTCTAAGATCATCCGGGAAGGCCCTGCTCTCGTTCCCGCCTACGTCTCAGATGAGGCTGGTGGGGACGAGGGATAGGGCCTTCTCGGTGGTGGCTCCCCGCCTGTGGAATGCGCTTCCTATTGATGTACGATCCACCACATCCCTCCTGGCCTTCAGGAAAAAAGTAAAATCCTGGCTGTGGGACCAGGCATTTGTACACCAGCACAAGGCAGCATTTTAGATTGGTTTTTAATGGAAGTGGGTGATTATGGCCAATGTTTTTATGGACTGAACATTGTTTTAATCCAGAGTGAATGGTGCTAATGTAGCTGTATTTTAATGTATTTTTAATGTATTTTAATTGTTGAAGGGTTTATATTGTGATTATGTGAGCATCGAATTGTGCCGTACTGTAAGCCGCTCTGAGTCCCCCCTTGGGGGTTGAGAAGAGCAGGGTAAAATCCCGAAATAAATAAATAAGAAGCAGGAAAATTGCATTCAAAGCACCCCCGACAAATGGACATCCAGCCTCTGTATAAAAGCCCCCAAAGAAGGAGCCTCTACCACATTCTGGGACAGAGAGTTCCACTGCTGAACAGCTCTCATAGTTAGGAAGTTCTTCCTAATTTTCAGGTGGAATCTCCTTTCCTGTAGTTTGAAGCCATTGTTCTGTGTCCTAGTCTCCAGGGCAGCAGATAACAAGTCTGCTTCTTCCTTCTTATGGCTTCTCCTCATGTATTTATAGGAGCCCCCGATGGCGCAATGGGTTTAACCCTCGTGCCAAAAGGACTGAAGACCAGCAGGTCAGAGGTTCGAATCCGGGGAGAGCACGAATGAGCTCCCTCTTGTCAGCTGCAGCTCCCTATGCGGAGACATGAGAGAAGCCTCCCACAAGGATGGTAAAACATCCGGCCGTCCCCTGGGCAACGTCCTTGCAGATGGCCAATTCTCTCACACCAAATAGCAACTTGCAGTTTCTCAAGTTGCTCCTGACATGAAATGTTCAGGTAGAATCTCATTTCCTGTAGTTTGAAGCAATTTTTCCATGTCCTAGTCTCCAGGGCAGTAGAAAACAAGCCTGCCCCTTCCTCCCTATGACTTCCCCTCACATATTTATACAAGGCCATCATGTCTCCTCTTAGCCTTCTCTTCTGCAGGCTAAACATGCCCAACTCTTTAAGCCGCTCCTCATAGGGCTTGTTCTCCAAACCCTTGATCATTTTAGTCCCTCTCCTCTGGGCACAGTCCAGCTTAATCAACATCTCCCTTCAATGGTGGTGCCCAGAATTGGACACAGTATTTCAGGTGTGGTCTGACCAAGGCAGAATAGAGGGGTAGCATGACTTCTCTGGATCTAGACACTAGACTCCTATTGATGCAGGCCAAAATCCTATTGGCTTTTTTTTTTGCCACTGCATTGTTGGCTCATGTTTAACTTGTTGTGCACGAGGATTCCAAGATCTTTTTCACACTGCTGTCGAGCCAGGCATTCTGTATCTTCGCATTTTATTTTTTCTGTCTAGGTAGAGTATCTTGCATTTGTCCCCATTGAACTTCATTTTGTTAGTTTTGGCCCATCTCTCTAATCTGTTCTCTAATCTTGTTGCTAGGAGGATACTTATTGATACAGGCGAACCCTCCATCCCCGAATATATTAGCAATTTGAAACAAACACTTACCGAATTCAGCATCTCAATCCAGGAAATTTTGGTAACTCATTGGCACCCCGACCACACTGGAGGCATTCCTGATATTTGTAAAAATATTCCCGCTAGTAAGTAATTGTTATCTTTTTAAATTTTTGAATATGTGAACATTATGTATCAGGAAAAGTTTGTTAGTAGTTTTGAGAATATCTTGCATAGCAGAAAAACACAGCAGGAATAGCATTTGATAAATTGCCCACACAATGCCCGCTATATGCTGACAGACTCTTAATTCCCGCATCCAGCTTTAGAACAAGCTTGTATTTTGGTCCAGGCGCTCACTTTTGTGTATAAACAAAATTAAAAACAACAAGCAAGATTGTAGTGGTGCCATAGTTGGCAGGAACAGATAGAGTTGGTTAACAGGGACAGTGGTGTTATCTCCTGCCAGGCCCGTTTGGGGGGGTTGAGGGCTTCAGCCCCCAAATTCTCAGGGTGGTCTGTGAGAAGGCCTTACTGGTACATTATTTAAACTGTTATGTTTATTCATATCATGATCTGATCATCATGCTCAATATATGCCATTGAGCATCATCATGCTCAATATATCCCATATGCATGGGGGTATTGGGATAATGATACAAAAGGTTTTAATTGTTTTAATTGTTAATTTATATGGTTTTTATATGGCTGTTTTTATCTTATTACGGTGTGTTGTATGTGGGTACTTGCTGCCACTTGTTCACAGCCTCAAATCGCATTTGGGCTGAGAGAGGCGGTATAGAAGCATAGTAAATAAATAAAGATTTGCTAGGGTAGACCCTTTCTCGCTCAGACTCACACCCCCCCATCTCCTGCCTGTCTCAAACTTACCACTTCCCTCTCTGCTTAGCAACAACAGTATATGGATGAATCTTACAATGCCTTAGTCTTTCAGTGAAAAATTAAGATTCATTGGTTTTGCAGAAGCCCTATTCCTGATCTGTTTCAAAAACATTGGTTTGTTGATAAAGATCAACATACCAGCCTATATTTCAGACATGGGCAAACTTCGGCCCTCCACGTGTTTTGGACTTCAACTCCCACAATTCCTAACAGTTGGTAGATTATATATTGCTTTAAACCTTTTGCAAACTTGCAGGTCCCATATCCAGAGAAAGGAAACATATTAATAATTATTCTAACTTATAATGCCTTTTTCTGTTTTTGTGTACCATGCCGCCAGGTGGAAAGATCTAAATATTTTTCTTTGTAACCTTAGTAATTTCCTTTACAAAAGAAAGTGTGGTTTTGAGCCCTTGGAATTGATTTTGTCTCCCAAGTTATGAACAAATGTGCACTGGATCTGTTTTTCACTTCAGGCATTTTTGTTGATGTTTGAGAGGCATGAATTCAAGTAACATATTGAAGCAATATCACTCCTACAAGAACAAAACAGATGTTTCTGAAAAATTGAGATTAAAAAATAGCATATTATAATAATTTTGGTCAATAAGTTTTTTTACTGACATGCAACTTAACTACTGCCAAATGTGATGTGAAAAGTTTTCTTTGCTTTTAACACTAGCTACTGAGTATTGCATCAGTAAACTGCCACGTAACCCCTTTTGTGAAGAAGTAATAGGAGAAGGAAAACAAAAATATGCATACCTGAGAGATGGAGATGTCTTAAAGACAGAAGGAGCAACCCTCAGGTAAACATTACTTTTGCATGAATACTAGTTTATGCAGGAGGTTTTTCACCTGCAAGGTTTTTAACATTACCTTGTGTATTTTATATTTATAAAGCCATATGATATTGTGTATGAAGGTGAGGCTATAAACATATTCATCGTATTTTATATGGCGATCATGGGAGCTCACATAGAGCTCTTTGTATGTTGTCTTTAGGCTGCCCAACCCACAAAACTGAATGCTTAGGATAGCAGTGTGTCTCATTCTGTTTGCTGATATATGTCTTCCATTTGCATTCAACTACAAAGTAATATAGGAGCCCCCCGGCAGTGCAGTGGGTTAAACTGCTGAGCTGCTGAGCTTGTTGACCAAAAGGTCACAGGTTCGATTCCGGGAAGCAGCGTGAGCTCTCACTGTTAGCCCCAACTTCTACCAACCTAGCAGTTCGAAAACATGCAAATGTGAGTACAAAAGTAGACTGGAGAAGGTCAAATGTGAGTAGATCAATAGATACCGCTCTGGTGGGAATGTAACGGCGCTCCATGCAGTCATGCCAGCCACATGACCTTGGAGGTGTCTACGGACAATGCCAGCTGTTCAGCTTAGAAATGGAGATGAGCACCACCCCACAGAGTTGGACACGACTGGACTTAATGTCAAGGGAAAACGTTTACCTTTCATAGTAATAAAAACTTTAGCATTTCAAACCTCTGGGTATTGGGAGTATTTACAAAATGTTTACTGGTTCTAAATATATGTTATGAACATACTCCACTCGCTCCAGTGTTAGGACGTTTTAAAGTCCTAAATGGCTTACGCCCCCCTTGCTGGAGGATACCTTCTCACATAGAGATCAACCCAGATCTTTTGAAGCCCTTCTTTTGTTTAGCCAGCATCAGAAGTGTGTTTAGCAGAGACAAGAGAGCTCTTTCTTGGTGCCTACAACCGGTCTTTAAAACGTTTCCAAGGAGATGTGTTTAACCCATCTCTACTACTCTCTCTCCAGAAAGAACAGGATGGCCCCATCTGTGTACTCCTTCCACTAGCAGGTCAAAATAATTTTGAGCTACCAATCTATTACTTACTGATAAAAGTTGGGCTTTTACTACTGTGGAGTGTTGGTGTTTTTTTAAAAAAATAAGGGTTAGTAGAGTTAATTTTAATTAAATGAATACTTTTAATTAATGTTCATGCATTTTAGTATTTTAATGTTTACTGATTTTAAATTATAAAGGGCTTAATTGTTTATACTTTTGCTGACTCTAATATGTTCTTAGCCACTGTGATTCCCATTGTCAGAGAGATGTATACTAGAGTAAAATAGTAGTAGCAGTATTTCAGAAATGCACAAACCCTGTTCTGTTTAAATGGCTGTTGTTGTTTGTCTATATATGTATAACAGTGGTTTTCAACCTTTTTTGAGCCGCAGCCCATTTTTTACATTAAAAAAATCCTGGGGCACACCACCAACCAAAATGACACAAAATGACACTCGAACACAGTAATACATATAGTTGATACATTTTTAAATGTATTTATACACTCAGTGTGAAACCTGGGCCTGTCTCGATGAACACAACATAGATATCCTCGCAGGAATGTCAGAAAGACACACATAAAGGTCTTGCTCAACAGCTGGGAGTTACAGTTCACCCACAATCAAAGAGCATTCTGAACTCCACCAATGATGGAATAGAATCAAACTTCCCACACAGAACTACCATAACCAAGAGAAAATACTATAAGAGTTTGGTGGGCATTGACCTTGAGTTTTGGAGTTGTAGTTCACCTATATCCAGAGAGCACTGTGGAGGGGAGGGATGAAGACGTGGGGCGAGCGCCCGCACGGGTCACGTCTTCCTCCCTCCCCCCTCCAGCAGAAGTGGCAGCGTGAGCAAAGCAAGGCAAAGCAAGCAGAGCGAGGCTGGGAAGAAGGGAGCCCGAGTGGAGAAGAAAAAGTGTTCGGCAGGAGGGGGAAGAAAGGGTATTGAAGGTTCCAATTTCCCACAGCACACCTGATGATCGCTCACAGCACACTAGTGTGCCACGGGACACTGGTTGGGAAACACTGATGTACAATATGTCAAAATGTATGCACTGTACTGTACTGTGATAAATGTCACATGTTTATATGTTGAACTACAGGGATTGTCTACAAGTATGTGTACTGTAATCTACTCTGAGTCCCCTTCGGGGTGAGAAGAGCTGAATATAAATAAAGTAAATAAAATAAAGTAAATACATAGTTGTTATTATTTATACCCTGCTTTTTCTCTAGAATGGGAACTCAAATCAGCATACTTTCGCTTACTGGTTTTATCTGTGCTGTTAATTACCCATTTTTAACAAGTTCCAGTTAATGTTTTGGACCTTACAAAAATCTGTATTGTTTTTGCTAGCTGTCCACATGCTTTATTGTAGAAGGTGTAATGTGGAAAAAAGTAAAAGTTTGTACTTTTTCTGCCATTTCCACAGAGTTTTATATACACCTGGGCATACAGATGATCATATGGTTTTACATCTCCTTGAAGAAAATGCAGTATTTTCTGGTGACTGTATTTTAGGGGAAGGAACAGCTGTGTTTGAAGATCTTTATGATTACATGAAATCTTTGGAAAAACTACTGGAAATGAAAGCTGATCTAATATATCCTGGTTAGTAGTACCTTTAATTTGAGCAGCTGCTGCATTCTCATCTCCCCCTTTTATAACTCTCATGGCCAGAACTGCTGGACAAAATCCTGCATGTCTTGCTGTGCATCGCCAGAGCCCACTAATCTCTTTGTAAATCATTGCCCTTTCATGGCTTCTCTCAGCAGGAATAGAAGACGGCTCCTGCTTTTGTGATATTTTCTTGTTCATAGCAAGCTGGAGCTGAAGCCTGGACTTGCAGTGCATTGTATTCCTTTTTATTAGTATTGAGTATTACTGGGATGCATCCATGATAAATTGTTTGAACTACAATTCCCGGAGTCCCTGAGCCAGTGTCCGAGATAGGCAAGGAATTCTATAAAATTTAGGAAGAAAATAACTTTTCCAAGCTCTATAAAGATTTATTCAACCTACATCCTACTGCATCCCTTTTCCCCCTACCTTGAAAAGCTACTTTTCAATGAAACCAAAACACTGTTTTGGTTCTTTTACATTTGTGTGAGAGAGACGTAGTTTCCCCTTTTGTACACACCAGGCTATATTTCAGAGGAAGGCAATGGCACACCATTTCTGTGTGTTCATCTCCAAAGAATACTTTATGAAATGCTGTTGTCATAAGGAGACGGGCAACCTGAAAGCATTCTGTTATTTTTGTGCCTTCAAGTTGGTTCCGACTATGGAAAAGTGAATGCAAACTTATCACAGGTTTTCTAAGACTGAGAGTGTGAGTTGCCCAAGGTCAGGCAGTGGGTTTTCATGGCTGAGCAGGGATATGAAGTGTGGTCAGTTCATTATACCACGCTGGCCATTGCAACTGTGAATATGTACTAAAAGTGAATAACAATTTGTGAAATGTATTCTGTCCACTAGAGGGCTTCCATTTCCCTTCAACTATGCAGGCAGTCCCCATGTTACAAACAAGATAGGTTCTATGGGTTTGAATTTGTTTGTATGTTGGAACAGGTACATTTTTAAGTGTAACTCCAGCCAAATAGATATACATAGCTTTGGATAGCATAACAAAGGGTTAACACCTCTGTCAAATTTGTTTTGCTGTCTGTGCCCCCATTTAGAAGTTTTCACTTCACTTTCTGTCCCTGTGATAATTGAATTTTCAAAAATCTGGCTTTTTGTGGAAACAAGGATTGGCGAGAAATAATAATAATAAACCTTTATTTATAGACCGCCCTCTCTCCCTGAAGAGATTGAGGGTGGTTCACAAAAAAGGCAAACATTCAATGCCAAAAAACAAATAAACAGCACTCAAGGCAAAACATATAATAAATATACTCAAATAAACTTATAAACAACAAGAACCAAAGGTTAAACTAAATAAACGTCATAAACACAAGAAGTCAAACCAATTACACATGATATGTTAAAAACATAGTATAATGTATTACATCATCTGGCTGAGATAGGTATCCTATATCTGGGCGAGAATGTGAGTAAAATATGCTACTCCTCCTCCATCAGCTAGGTTACATAGTGGGTCTTTAAAAGCATTTTAAAGAAGAGGAGAGGGGGGTCATTTTTAGTTCTTTGGGGAAGGAAGTTCCAGAGGTGGGGAGCAGCCAAGGAGAAGCCTCCCTCTCTCGTTTCCACCAACCACGCTTGAGAAGGGGTGGGACCAAGAGCAGGGCCTCCTCCACAGACTACAGCGCTCGTGCTGGTTTGTATGTGGAGATGTAGTTTTCAAATAGTCTGGGCCTGAGCCAGTGGAGACACATTTCCCCCATGATAACTCTTTCAGGAGCGAATTTCCCTTCCTCACTTCCTGTTGTCTCATCCCCACTCTGAACAGTGAGTCATTTGTAAGTCAGATGTTTGTAACTCAGAACTTCTTGTATGTTTCTCTTCATAGTTTAATGCTCAACTCTAATGTACAAGAGAAGGTATAATATTGAGATAGTTGTATTGTTGTTTATTCGTTCAGTCGCTTCCAACTCTTCATGACCTCATGAACCAGCCCACACCAGAGCTCCATTGGCCGTGGCCACCCCCAGTTCCTTCAAAGTCAAGCCAGTCACTTCAAGGATACCATCCATCCATCTTGCTCTTGGTCGGTCCCTCTTCCTTTTTCCTTCCATTTTACCCAGCATTGTTATCTTTTTCAAGCTTTCCTGTCTTCTCATTATGTGCCCAAAGTACTTCATATTTGCCTTTAATATCCCTCTCTTTAGTGAGTTGTCGGGCTTTATTTCTTGGAGTATGGACTGGTTTGATGTTCTTGTGGCCCAAGACACTCTCAGAATATTCCTCCAGCACCACAGTTCAAAACTGTCTATCTTCCTCCCTCTATATGCCAGTTGTCAATCAGTCTGGTTGTCATAATCTTTGTTTTTTATGTTTAACTGCAACCCAGCTTTTGCACTTTCTTCTTTCACTTTGGTTACAAGGTGAACCAAGATAGTAAATCACAGTAATCCCACAAATGAGGGACTTGTTATAAAATTGCCTTAATTTTCTTATATTAAAATGTTTGGATTCATGGAATCTGATGTATATCGTTTCATGAGTGGGGTCCAAGTATATTCATGTATTTTATTAATGTATGCTCAGGGATCATTCTTTTGCCAAGCCTTTGGACAATTGATTTCCCAGTGCAATAATGAATAATGCATTTGACAACCCGAATGGTTCCTGGAATATACCTTTGGATTGTGATTTTAATTGTTTTAAGATTAATATGTTTTAATTATGTGGTTTTAAAGTATGTGTTGGTATATTCAATGTATGTATGCATGCCATCAAATTGTGCCTTCGTTGTGAGCCGCCTTTGGGGTGAGAAGGGTGGGATGTAAATGCAGTAAATAAATAAATGTGTGATATTCATTCTCCCTATTTTGAATAGCCCAATAAACATTTCCAGTAGTCGAAAATTATTTGTTTGCTGTTTGGGACCAACATGTCTTCTTTTCACCTGATAATCTTGTTGTATAAACAAACCTTTCCTTCAATTACAGGACATGGTCCAGTAATAAAAGAGGCGAGAGCTAAAATCCAAGAATATATTGCTCACAGAAATGCACGTGAGCAGCAGATTTTAAGTGTCTTGCAAGAGAATGCTGGAAAATCTCTTACGGCAGGAGAACTTGTGAAAATTGTATATAAGGTAACTGACACACTTTTGACAGTGGAAATAGTGGCAATACAAATAGTGGTTGATAAGAAACAATTTTTATGACAAGTACCATGGTATGCTACCTTGGTTAATTGGTAACTTATTGTGTTGTTAAATTGTATTGTATTATGTGTGTATGCTAATCTTGTTTACTTATACTGTGTTTGCTTTTCAATTCTGTAAACTGCTCCGAGCCCTCAGGGAGTGGCGGTCTAGAAGTTTGAAGTATAAATAAATAAACAATTGTAATGTGTGTCTTCACTAGAGCAAAGCACACCACCAACTGTTTTTGCTATGGTGGGATTCTCAGTAACTCTTTGCAAAACTCACATTTCTGCACAACATTTTCTTAGAAGTAAGGTTTTAAGTAACTCAGAATGACAAAAATTCCCCCCGAAGACGCAGGTTCACAGCCTGGGAGTGATCCTGGACTCATCGCTGAGTCTGGAACCCCAGGTCTTGGCAGTGGCCAGGGGAGCTTTTGCACAGTTAAGACTCGTGCGCCAGCTGCGCCCATACCTTGGGAAGTCTGATCTGGCTACGGTCGTCCACGCTCTGGTCACATCCCGAATAGATTATTGCAACACACACTACGTGGGGCTGCCTTTGAAGACAGTTCGGAAATTACAACTAGTCCACCCGGCGGCAGCCAGATTACTAACTGGAGCTACATACAGGGAGCATACCACCCCCCTGTTGTGTCAGCTCCACTGGCTGCCTGTCCAATTCCGAGCTCAATTCAAAGTGCTGGTTTTGACCTTTAAAGCTCTATACGGTTCTGGCCCAGCCTACTTGTCCGAATGCATCTACCGCTACGTCCCATCTTGTACCTTAAGGTCATCCGGGGAAGCCCTGCTCTCTCTCCCGCCTACTTCTCAAATGCGGTTGGTGGGGACGAGGGACAGGGCCTTCTCGGTGGTGGCCCCCCATCTGTGGAACGCACTCCCTATTGATATTCGATCAGCCTCATCCCTCCTGGCATTCGGAAAAAGAGTGAAATCCCGGTTATGGGACCAAGCGTTTGCACTTTAGCATGAATATGGCACTTTAGATTGGTCAGATGGCAAATTGGTGGATAAGATCTAAGGCTTATGGATGGAATATTGTTTTAACTGTGATGAATGTATATGATGTTTTAATGTTAATTGTATTTTAATGTATTTAATTCTAGTTGTATTTTAATGTATTTTAATCTTAACTGTTGTTTATTATGTATACTGTGTGGCATCGAATCGTTGCCGTTGTTAGGCCGCTCTGAGTCCCCCCTCGGGGGTTGAGAAGAAGCGGGGTATAAATGCTGGAAATAAATAATAAATAAATAAATAAATAAAAGTACCATAGCATCAGATCTATTGACATCCAAAAAAGAATTTAATCTTATTTCTGCTTAACCAATGCCCATCTATACTATACAAATACATTGTACTTTGGTTGGCCCCTAGGAAATGAGCTGCACTGAGCATTATATTAGAACAGTGGTTCTCAACCTATGGGTCCCCAGATGTTTTGGCCTTCAACTCTCAGAAATCCCAACAGCTGGTAAACTGGCTGAGATTTCTAGGAGTTTTAGGCCAAAACACCTGGGGACCCACAGGTTGAGAGCCATTGTATTAGAGACTGGTTGTTCAGAAGCATGGCTACACAGCCTCAAAATGCAGGCTTGGAAACCCCTATATACTTGAGTCCATTATTATAAATGATCCTATTTTAGCTGTCATGGATCCATCCTGTAGAATCATAAAAAATTAAATTTAGGGGTACTTAGACTTCTCAGCCTGAGAGTCAAAGCCCTCTCCAGACTAAACCACAGAAGTCAATAGGCTGCGGCATGGCCATTAGTCATGCTGTCTGAGAATTCTGGGAATTGTAATCCGAGAATAATTCTTCCAAACTCTGTTGGGTTGCAGATTCATTTTAAGATTGTATGCATAGAAATAAAGCATAGAAATAAAAAGTCTATGCATGCCACCCACTACCTGTAGAAGGCCCTGAAGGGAAAACAGAATTATTACTATCTCTTGATAAAGTGAATATAACCTATAATAGGTCCTCCTTAGGATTGCTATAAATAAGAAAAACTTGAAATAGCAATAGCAACAGAATGAACTTTTAATTTGGAAATAAAAATACACACACTTCGTGGTAGCTTGAAACCTGTAATATTAATGCTCTGAAGTAATTCAATAATGTTAACACTAAAAAGTTATTTCAATTGGAATGTGTTCTGTTTTTATCATTTTAATGGCTGTTTAAAAGTTTTGTTTTACATATTATTGTTAAACTGTTGTATTCATAACAGTTTCAATGGCTTTACTTCATATTGTGAGCCACACCGAAGCCCCATCTACACTGTCCATTTAATTTGGTTTGATGCCAACTTCAGAGTGCAGCAGCCAGACAACCAACACCCACAAAAGCATGAAAAGGAAAGCCCTTAATGCACAAACTACATCTATAGTTTGTGTAGTCACCATCCAGGCTTCAAACTGATTCCAGGATTTCCTATATAATTATCTGTACAACAAAACACTTTCTTCAATACCAGTTTAAAACTGTATTGAATAGCCAGTGTAGACGGGGCCTGGTCATATTGGGGGGAAAGTGGCATATTAAATGAATTTATATTGAGATGTCCAGTCACATGTAATGCAAAGTGATAAAAATTAAATTGTTTAATATGTTAAACAGTAGGATCTTACAAACAGAATATAGAAAGGTAATAGCCAGAATCATAAAATGAGAGATTTTATTTATTTATTTATTTTCTTTGCTTCTAGACCGCCTCTCTCAGCCCGAAGGCGACTCGAGGCGGTGTACAAGTGGCAAAAACTGCCCAAGACAACACAATTCCATCATATACAAATTAGCACTTAATGTTAAAAACACAATATCAGCGTCTCATTATTAAATCGGTTTCCAATTGCATCATCGTCGTTCCGTAGGTCTCAATTTGATAATCATATTACATCTGCAAATGCCCAGTCAAACATCCAGGTCTTGACCTTCTTGCGAAATGTCAGGAGGGAGGGGGCTGATCTGATGTCATAAGGAAGGGCGTTCCAAAGCCGAGGAGCCACCACTGAAAAGGCCCTGTCTCTCGTCCCCACCAATCGTGCCTGCGAAGCAGGCGGGACCGAGAGCAGGGCCTCTCCGGATGATCTTAAGCATCTTGAAGGTTCATAGGGAGAGATGCATTTGGACATGCAAGTCGGACCAGAACCGTTAAGGGCTTTAAAGGCTAAAGCCAGCACTTTGAATTGTTCCCAGTAGCAAACTGGTAGCCAGTGGAGCTGGCGCAACAGAGGTGTTGTGCGCTCCCTGAGTGCCGCTCCTGTTCTCAACCTGGCTGCTGTCCGTTGGACCAGTTGAAGCTTCCGAACAGTCTTCAGAGGCAGTCCCACATAGAGGGCGTTGCAGTAATATATACGGGATGTAACCAGAGCGTGGACTACCGTGGCCAAGTCAGACTTCTCAAGGTACGGGCACAGTTGGCGCACAAGTTTTAACTATGCGAATGCTCCCCTGGTCACCGCCAAAACCTGGGGTTCCAGGCGCAGTGATGAGTCCAGGATCACACCCAAACTGCAAACCTGCGTCTTCAGGGGAGTGTAACCCCGTCCAACACAGGCTGTAACCCTATGCCCTATTCGGCCTTTTGACTGACCAGGAGTGCCTCTGTCTTGTCTGGATTGAGTTTCAATTTGTTCGCCCTTATCCAGTCTGACACAGCGGCCAAGCACCGGTTCAGGACCAAGACAGCCTCCTTAGTAGCAGGTGGGAAGGAGTGACAGAGCTGGACGTCATCTGCGTACAGGTGACACTGCACCCCGAAACTCCAGATGACCTCCCCCAGCGGCTTCATGTAGATGTTAAACAACATGGGAGACAATATAGAACCCTGAGGAACCCCACAAGACAAAGGATGAGGAGTTGAACAGGTGTCTCCCAACAACACCTTCTGGGAACAACCCTCCAGGAAGGACCGGAGCCACTGTAAAACAGTACCTCCAAGTCCCATTCCCGCAAGCCGTCCCAGAAGGATACCGTGGTCGACGGTATTGAAGGCCAATAAGAGGTCCAGCAGAACCAACAGGGACACACTCCCCCTGTCCAGCTCCCGGCGTAGATCATCCACTAAGGTGACCAAGGCTGTCTCAGTACCATGCCCCAGCCTAAAACCAGACTGTGCCGGATCCAGATAATCCGTGTCTTCCAAGAATACCTAGAGTTGTGAGGCCACCACACGTTCCAGTACTTTGCCCAAAAAGGGAAGATTGGAAACAAGCCGATAGTTGACGAATTGAGTGGGGTCCAGTGATTATTTTTTTCAACAGCGGTTTCCTTTTCCATTACTGTAGTACTGCTTCTGAAACTAGGAGGAGACTAGCAATTCATAATTTGACATAGAGACCGTTTTTTCAGAGAAAAAGGATTAAAGATTCCAATGCACTAATACAAACCATTTTGGTGAGCCTAAGCAAACCTATATATTCTTGCCAATGCATATAGAGATAATGTCATTTTGGGGAAGTTGAAAATCTACAATAATGCTTTAATTTGTTGACCTTAGTATTCTTATTCTACTTAGTATTACTATGGCTATGTAACTCTTTCAAAAGTACTCATTACAATTAATGTAATCACTTGTGTATATAGAAAACATTGACGTTCAAAATACTTTATATATATATATGTCTTTTTAAATCTAGGATACACCTGTACATTTACATAAAGCTGCAGAAATAAACCTCACACATCACTTGAAGAAACTAGAAAAGGAAGGGAAAGTGTGTAAGTACCTTTGTTCTTAATTTAACATCTGTTGTGCTCTAAAAATGAATATGTGTATAGATATATATCCAGTTTTCAGAGAGTTTTCATACACAACTTCTCGCAGACCTCTGTGGACAGCAGATATTTGGTTGGTTTTTTTAAAAAAGTATAGTGTATAGATACTAAAGTGCTTAGATCCTGTCTTGTTATTTTAGGACAGCCAAAAAGCTGAAAACAGTACGAGCAGATTAACTCAACGTAAAACAACAGAAATAATGTAAATACTGTAAACTGAAAATATAGTGTATATAGACCTCTCTAATGGGCATAGAGGAGGGCCACTTAGGCAAGCACATACAGGAAAAAGCACTGTTCCAAATACTGGGCCATTTTGTACTTTAAATGTCATCACCAACATTTCAATTAAATTAATCTTGCTGATTTTTGGAGAACAAGCCTTGTAAGGAGTGGCTTAAAGAGATTAGTCTGAAGAAGAGAAGGCTGAGAGGAGATATGATGAGGGCCATGTATACATATGTAAGGGGAAGTCAGGGAGGAGGGAGCAAGCTTGTTTTCTGCTGCCCTGGAGACTAGGACATGGAACAATGGCTTCAAACTACAGGAAAGGAGATTCCAGCTGAACATTTGGAAGAACTTCCTGACTGTGAGAGCTGTTCAGCAGTGGAACTCTCTGCCCTGGAGTGAGGTGGAGTCTCCTTTTTGGAGGCTTTTAAACAGAAGCTGGATGGCCGTCTGTCGGGGGTGATTTGAATGCAGTTTTCCTGCTTCTTAGCAGAGGGTTGGACTGCATGGCCTGCGAGGTCTTTTCTGATTCTATGATGTTGAAGGACACCTCTTTCACATAGGACACTTCTGCACTGCGGAATTAATCCAGTTTGGCACCACTTGAACTGCTACGACAGTTGCAGTTTAGTGAGGTGCCAGCACTCTTTGGCAGAGAAGGCCAAAGACCTCTTAAATGATAACTCCCATGATTCTATAGCACTGACCATGGCTGTCAAACTGCATTTCTACAATGTAGAAACACCCTCAGATGAGCAAATGAATGTTAGTTTTATTAATGTTCTGAATTTCCATGTTGCTAATATTTGAGATATGCAGCATTTTAACATGCGAGCTCAAACTTGTGTTTCAATCACATTCTGCTCAATGTCTTATAATAAAACTTTTAAGACTTGCTTTTTAAATGTTTTCACATACTTGCTTGTTTACTCTTGTTTTTCTTCTATTACAGTATATGAAAATTCTCCCAGTTTCCGGTGGAAAAGCAATTTATAATTATGACCCTATATATAATGTGCAATGTTGGCATGCATAGATTTCTCTATATTTTATGAAATTAGAAGCAATGACATTGAAAAATTCAGAACTGTATTTTTAATGGAAAATATTCTTGGGTATTTCTGCATAGTATTTCAAAAGAGCACTTATGTAAACTTAAAGTTATTATGTCTTCCATCAAAATCATTTAAATAAAGTGCAATTGTTCACATATAGGCTACTGTGTGGGCTCTTTTTTCCAAATAGCTGTATGGAATAAATAGAAATGCATATATATTCAGTTGCTTCATTAACTTAATTATAGGTAACCATTAATACTTCATCCTCACCTACACAAAACACCTATATTTTCCATGAGTATAAATATAATTAGATGAGTAGTTCTTATACACAAAGTGATTATATATTATTTTGATTGACAGATATAAATTACTGGTACTCAGAGAAATGGTTCCTGTACTAGTGGTAATTCATGAGCCATCTATCCAGTCTCTGGCAACATTTTCAGAAAATAAGCATCTCTAGCTAATAAGCAGAAATATGGTACCAGTCTCTGGCATATTGGGAGGGGGGCAATGCTGGTCCCACATGTTCGTTATCTTGAGATGACAGTAACCCAACTTTGCTGCTATCAAGTGCACATACGAAAAGGAACCAGTTCTCCTAACTGATGAAAATAGAGTAGATGAGGCAAAGGGAATAAAGGAATGTTAAGATAGACTAGGTGAATTCAGATCTCCAGAGCCTACGTCCAAAAGCACCCATGGGCATTAACAAACTGCTGTACTCTCAACCTTCTCAATGGAGCCCCCAGTGGTGCAATGGGTTAAACCCTTGTGCTGGCAAGACTGCTGACAGAAAGGTCGGTGGTTCAAATCCAAGGAGCGGGGTGAGCTTCCATCTGTCAGCTCGAGCTTCCCATATCGGGACATGAGAGAAGCCTCCCACAGGATGGTAAAACATTTGGCCATCCCCTGGGCAACGTCCTTGCAGACGGCCAATTCTCACAGCAGAAACGACTTGCAGTTTCTCAAGTTGGCTCCTGGTACGAAAAAAAATCCTTCTGAATTAATCTTGTCAAAACCCAGCAGGCAAGTATGAGTGCATACACACCAGCACTAGATGTTGACAAAGACATCAAGGAATGTTTTTACTGTCAACTGGAGGCCATCCTATCCAAAGACAAAATCATCCTCTTGGATGATTTTAAGGCAAGAGTTGGACAAGATTTCAACTTGTGGCCAGGGACTATAGGGAAAGGCGGGGTTGGAAGCAGCAATTCAAATGGCATCCTCCTTCTCACCAAATCCTGCCATACCACTATCATTCTCCATGTACCAGCTATGTCTGGCTATGATTTTATGTGACTGTCACCCCCAGTTTTTAACCATGTGTTTTATATGCTGTTATATGTTGTAAACTGCCCTGAGCCTCGGGAAGGGCGGTTTATCAAATCAAAATAAATAATAATAATAAATAACAATAATGTGCAGAACACAACCTGGTCATCACTGACACAGTCTTCTGCCAGAAAAATAAGTTTTAAGATATGGAAACACCCCCAGTCAAAGTATTGGCACCCCTTAGAATATGCAATTATACATCTCAGACACCGCCGTGGTTGCTTCTCAAAACAGCCATGACAAGCGCTAATGACTGCACCACAGGTTAATTTAATCCACCATGGCCATCAAAATCGCCCCCCAACCGCAGATCCCAAGGAAGAAATATAAAATGTTAAGTGAACACCCAAGCCCTTCAAGAGCCCTCTAAACAAGTCCTTCTCCAAACAACACTCGATCACCTGCCAATGGAACACCATGAAAATGTTGAGGAATACTGGAATAAACTGAATACTTCTATCTTTATGGCCCATGAAGAAACCATTGGATACCAAACTTTAAAAAAAAAATCAAGACTATCCGAACGCATCTCTCCCTATGAACCTTCTAGGAAGTTAAGATCACATGGGGAGGCCCTGCTCTCAATTCTGCCTGCCTCACAGGCATGTCTGGTGGGGACAAGGGACAGGGCCTTCTCAGTGGTGGCCCCTCGGCTGTGGAATTCCCTGCCCAGGGAATTCCACAGGGATCCTTCTGATCTTTCGGAAAAGAGTGAAAACCTGGTTCTTTGAGCAAGCGTTTTGAACTTCAGCATGGCCAGATAAACTCAAAATGGAATATGAACACAGAACAGCTAAGACAATGTAAACAAATGAGGAACTCAACTGGAAGACATTGTTTTTATAGGTTTTTATAGTTTTTATTGCTTCTATAGTTTTTATATGTATTTATTATGTGATTTAATTGTTTTTAACCGATATGTGTGTGTGTGTGGCATCTAATGCTTGCCTGTTTGTACGCCGCCCTGGGTCACCTTTGGGTTGAAATGGGTGGGATAAAAATGACGTAAGTACAAAAAAAGAGTCTGGTTTGATGAAAATGATAATGAGATCCAACAGCTAATCGATAAGAAAAGGAAAGCCTTCCAGATATGGGAAAGAGACACCAACTGTGCAGCTAAGAGAAAGATCGATACTAGTGCAAAAGCTGAAGTCCAAAGAAGGACCAGAGAACTCAAGAACATCTGGTGGACAAAAAAGGCTCAAGAAATCCAACACTTCACAGATGTCCATGTGGCTCAGGGATACTTTAAAGCCGCAAAGTTCAGCTGTGGACCACCAAATCATGGCATACACCCTCAACAAATGATGGCACACATCTTCATCAGATGGAACCAAACTTCTAAAGGCCAAAAAATCAATTGCACTGTGTTGGAAAGAGCACTAGCCTAACCTCCTTAATCGCAGCTCCATGGCCAAAGAGGTTTTCTCAAAAATCCTGCCCTGTGTTCCATGTTTAAAGTGGCTTTCCTTATCTCAGGCCCCTTCTACACTGCCATATAATCCAGATTATCAAAGCAGACAACCTCCATTATCTTCTTTGAACTGAATTATATGAGTCTATGCTGCTATATAATCCATTTCTAAGCAAATCTGGATTTTATCTGGAAGTGTAGAAGGGGCCTGAGACTGCTTTGCCAAGGGCAATTCTATTCAAATAATGTGAAATTGGTCTCAGTTACAAAATCTGATTTCAACCAGACTATTGTCAGGCTTTCTTTAGGATTGATTTAAAATTCTAAAACAGGGGTGCTCACACTTTTTCAGCATGCGAGCTACTTATAAAACAACCAAGTCAAAATGATCTACCTACCCACTACAAAAATGTGAAACATATAACACAATATCTGCTTTGAACTGGGTTTTCTGAGTCCACACTGCCATTTAATCTGATTCAAAGCAGATAACATGGGATTTTATTCAACTGTGTGGAAAGGACCTCAGATAACCCAGGGCCGGCAGCACTTGGGCAGCGTCGGGAGCCTACGGGGCGGGACTGAGCCTTCCTCCCGCCCTGCCTGCGATCTACCAGGATGCCCTATGTGATCTACCAGTAGATCGTGATCTACCTAATGAGTACCCCTGGTCTAAAGTTTCTAGACTTAGAGTTTCTCAGCCAGGGTTTGAAAAAGATCCTGATTTGGGGGGAAAGATCAGGATTTTTGCAAATTTTTTTACATTGGCATTTCCTGAAGACTATAATTTTTATGCAGAGTTTCTCTCAGGATTAAAAATTATTTCAAGGGTTCATCAAGGGGGAAATGGTTAAGAAAGTTTGTTCTAGACAATGAGCTATTCTTCATGATTATGGCTTTTCAATCATTCCATGTATGATTTTGGTGCCTCTGGTAAAACGCTGAGCTGCTGAACTTGCTGACAGAAAGGTTGGCGGTTCGAATCCGGTGAGCAGGGTGAGCTCCTGCTGTTAGGCCCACCTTCTGCCAAACTAGCAGTTCAAAAACATGCAAGTATGAGTAGATCAATAGATACTGCTTCTGTGGGAAGGTAACGGTGCTGAATGCAGTCATGCTAGCCACACTATGCCCATCGTCATTAGGAAAAAGCCTGGGTGTCCATTTGGACCCTCTGCTGTCAATGGGGGCTCAAATCTCCACTGTCAGCAGAACCGCATTCTTCCATCTGCGACAGGCAAGGCGTCTGGCTCCCTATCTGTCCCATGACAACCTAGCCACGGTGATCCAGGCCACGGTCATCTCAGGACTTAACTACTGTAATGCTCTTTACATTGGCCTACCCCTGACGGTGATCCGGAAGCTTAAACTAATCCAAGACGCTGCGGCTCGACTGCTCGCAGGGGAACCTGTGAGTTGTCGTATTGCACCGATTCTTCAGGGTCTGCACTGGTTACCTATTGAACACTTTCAAAGTATTAGTCTTGACTTTCAAGGCCTTATATGGTCTGGGGCCAGTGTACTTAAGGGATCGTCTGTTCCCGTATAACCCCCGAGATCCTTACGGTCAGAGGATCAGAACCTCTTAGATATTCCCAGTGTAAAATCTTTCTGCCTGACAACAACTCGCCAAAGGGCTTTTTCCATTATTGCCCTGGTTCTCTGGAACGCCCTGCCATCTGAGACTCGAGCCTTGCAAAACTTGACCACCTTTCGCAAAGCATGTAAAACCTACCGTACTTATTTAGGCAGGCCTTTGAGTCTTAAATCTGTTTCAAATATGTTTTTAATTGGTTGTTTTATTCAATAATGTTTTATTGTTTTTATATACAATCTACCTGTAAACCGCCCCGAGCTGCTGGGAGTGGCGGTGTAGAAATCAATTAAATAAATAAATAATCTTGGAGGTGTCTATGGACAACGCCAGCTCTTTGGCTTAGAAATGGAGATAAGCACCACCACCCTCTGAGTTAGAGAAAAACTTTACCTTTACCTAGGTATGGATTTAATTCACACGTGAATCAGTTCACCGTTGTGAAGACATCAGTCTCAAATACAATGGCTACTGCCACTGTCGGCACCTTTTCTCTTTCTGTAATCTGGCCTCACTGGAAACAATCTCCCACCAAGTATAAATAATGTGCAAACTGAGGTAACTATTGATGAAGTTGGTATCCTCTAATCATAATAAAATAAGTCAGTATCTAAAGATTAACAAAACTCTTTGTCCTGAATGCAATCGGTAGTCACCCCTCTGTTCAAACAGCTCCACTGGCTACCGATAAGTTTCCGGTTCCAATTCAAGGTGCAAGTTATTACCTAAAAAGCCCTAAATGGTTTGGGACCAATCTTGGTGGCCACACCTTTCCTGATGAACCTGCACAATCTATAAGATCTTCTGGAGTGGCTCTTCTCTCACTCTCATCTTTGTCTCAGGCACGGTTGGTGGGGACGAGGGAGAGGGCCTCCTCGGTGGTTGCCCCCCAGCTCTGGAACTACCTCCCCAGAGAGATTAGGCTAGCACACACCCTATCCATCTTCCACAAAGATCTAAAGATGTGGATGTTCTGCTGTGCTTTTGACTAGACAATTCCCCCAGATAGTTCTAAGTTACAATGTATCTTACACTGCCCTCTATCTCTATTATTGCAATGTGATGTATGCACTTTATCCATCAGCCCTATCCTCACAATTGATTTAGACTAGCCTGCCCTCCCGTGCTCAGAAATTGATCAATTTTGCAGGTTCATCGGTTGTTGGTTTGATGCTTGCTCTTATATTTTGTTATAATGTTGTTGCTTTATTATGTTTTGTACTGTTGTTTATGCATTTTAATGTGCTATATTTTAACTATGTTGATCAGGCTCATCCCCATGTAAGCCGACTCGGATCGGGGTGATGGAGTCAGGGTACAAATATAAAGTTGCTGTAGTTATTATTATTATTAATAATATTACCAATATTGATATTATTTTTAATAATAATAATACTCCATCTCTCCAGAGAGACTCAGGTTGGCTTACATGGGATGAACCTGCTCAACATAGTTAAAATTATCATTATTATTATCCCTGTAAATCAATCTGTACACTTTTGTACATTCCATTGATTAAATCAGTGTTCTGTTGTTGGGATGTTTGAGTCAGATACCTGAATTGCATTTTGGCTTTTGCTGCTTCTGCTGCAACAGACTAATACCTAGATTATTTTTGGGGGAAAGAGTTAGTCTGCAACAGCAAAGTTACAGCACCTTAAAAAAACTAACAGGCTGTAACATATGCAACATAGTAACATAAAATACCAAGATACACAGAGTGAGTAAACAAGTCAATTAAGAGATAACTATTTCAAGAAAACTCCTTTCCTAAGCAGTCCCAGCCTGGCTGACTCATCTGGAATCTTGATACACTTGTTCTAGAAAATAGATCGTACAACAGAGGAACATACTGTATATATCCCTTCATATATATACGCAGTACACCCAAGGAAAATCTAGACATTTCAATCAGCCTTCCTCACCTCCTACAGACACTTTGCAATTTTACTCTTCTTTTTAACTGCTATCAAGCCAACTTCAACGTATGGCAACTCCATGAATGAGAGACTACCGTGTTACATTTCATCAGGTCTTGCAGACTCAGGACCGTGACTTCCTTGGTTGAGTCTATCCATCATAAATGGATAGACTCAAGGCAGTAGGAAAAGGCTCTCTTTTCCTACTGCCTTCCATCTTGCTAAACATTACTGTTTTTTCCAGTGAGTCATGTCTTCTCACGGTATGGTCAAAGAACCTCAGTCTCCATTTAGTCATCTTGCCGTCTGGGGAGATCTCATTCAAGTTGATTCATTCTAGGAATGATTTATTTCTATGGGCTCTTCCACACAGTCATATAACCCAGAATATGCAAACACATAAGGTCTCAAACACATGAAAGATATTTGAATTGATATAATATATCTATAAGCATTCAAGAATTGGCAATAATACATCAATAAAAATCATAACATTAAAACCGCATGTAATACATTGGTGGACACCTCCATGTAAAATAATACATACAAGGCAAAATGCCAAGGCGCACCCAGAGACGGCAAGGTAAACAAAGCGGAGCAAGAATGGGAAGCCAAATACGCAAAAATCCCATCCAGGGAAATAAGCTCAGAATAACTAGAAATGAAAATTCAATGTACATTCACCAAGGTCCCAGGCAGAGCCTATCTCAGACCAATGTCCGGGTGTAGGGAGAGGGAATCAGTCCAATGCGGAGCCAGGGTGGACGCTCAGAGGGGCTGCAACGGTAGAAGTGCGGGGCCTCGATCCGTTTCTCCAAAATTTTCTTCAAGCGGCTGATTGCGCCATGCTGATGCAGCGTCACAGGAGAACAATTCTACAGTATAAACAATAATAGCAGGTATAAAAACATGACCATACTCTGCAAGTAAGTGCGTGGGGGGAAGTGGCTAACCTACCCAGGCTGGAGGAAGATCCATTACACCATGGCTCCTGCGGACCCGAAGGGTGTAACCCACTGTGGCCCTAGATGTTAAATACACTCGCACCTGGCCCCACCCACCTAACCACTTCACATGAGTAGGGCATTAAGGGGGAGGGGCTCATTTAACCCGTTTGGGTGCTCGGTTTGAAGACTGTTTATCCACCAAGTTTCTCTCCTGATTAACGCATTATGGTTATTAGAGTGCACACTAGATTTCACCTTCTCAAGTGCAGCAAATTTAAAGGACTCAGGATTGTGGCCAGAGGTCAGGAAGTGGCGGTATAATATAGTATTGTCCTGGTTCGTTTGCACCCTTGAACGATCCTCCAAAATACGGGTGCGGAGGGGGCGTGACGACTGTCCGACATAATACAGGCCACACTCACAAATAAGGACGTACACACAGTTCTCCGAATTACAGTTAAGAGACAACTGGCGCCCTACCTCCCGACGGATGCGCTAGCTACAGTAATCCATGCCACGGTTACATCACGGCTGGATTACTGTAACGCCTTATATGTGGGTCTGCCCCGGTCACTAACCCGCAGGATCCAGATTGTGTAGAACGCGGCCGCCAGGCTTCTCACAGGAACATCGATGAGATGCCACATTACACCATCCCTGCAGCGCCTGCACTGGCTGCCCGTTGAGTATAGAGCCTTACATAAGACCTTGACCTTGGCTTTCAAAGCCCCTACGGGCCAGGGCCCAACATACTTAAAGGACCGCTTGCTGATGCCTGCCTACTCAAGGACACCGCGGCCGGCAAACAAGAACCTCCTTTGCGTCCCGGGCGTGAAAGAGGCCCACCTGGAGGCCACGAGACGGAGATCGTTCTCCATTGTGGCCCCCGTTCTCTGGAACTCGATGCCACCGGACCAGAGAGCCTCCTCGACCTGCCCCAGTTCCTGACTGCTTTAAAGACCTGGCTATTTAGGAAAGCCCATGGCTAATGCAGAACCAGGAACTCAACTACCTGAGCCTGGCCCCTGCATTTAACCCCCTAAATATTTTAATCTAATTTTTAATATTTTTAATATTTTTAATTGTTGAATTGCTATGTGTAAGTCGCCCGAAGCACTAACGTGGAGGGCGACTCAGAAATAATAAAGTCAGTTCAGTTCAGTTCAGTTCAGAAAGTCCCGAATGGTAAACAATTTCTTTGATTTAACACTGGTGATGTCATTGCACTTTAACACCTGGGGGCAGGACGAACAACCTCCGCAGGCCCGAAAGCCTGAAGTGGACTGGGTGAGCAAACGAGGCTTCATCAATGATGAGTGCACAATCAAATCCTTGATATTAGTGGTGCGTTTATACGCAATCATGGGGGGGTGTTGAAAAGCCGGGATGGGAGGCAATATGTCCCAGTGTTTCCTGACAATCCTGACGGTCTCCTTGCTGTGGGGTGTAAACGTTAATGGCCACACAATCCGAGGCTGGCACTGTTTGGGCGTCCTTTGTAACAGGGCTCTGCCCGGGACCTTGGTGAACGTACATTGAATTTTCATTTCGAGTTATTCTGAGCTTATTTCCCTGGATGGGATTTTTGCGTATTTGGCTTCCCATTCTTGCTCCGCTTTGTTTACCTTGCCGTCTCTGGGTGCGCCTTGGCATTTTGCCTTGTATGTATTATTTTACATGGAGGGGTCCACCAATGTATTACATGCGGTTTTGATGTTGTGATTTTCATTGATGTATTATTGCCAATTCTTGAATGCTTATAGATATATTATATCAATTCAAATATCTTTCATGTGTTTGAGACCTTATGTGTTTGCATAGTTGTTACTCTGCATAGTATCACTGTTAGTTGCTATTGCATATAACCCAGAATATCAAGGCAGAAAATCCCACAATATTTACTTTGAACTGGGTTATCTTGAGTCCACACTGCCATATAATCCAGTTCAAAGCCGAAACTGTGAGATTTTATTCAGCTATGTGGAAGGGCCCTATGTTAATAGCCCAGAATATCCATAGAACTCTTCTCCATCAACACATTAGAAAGACCTCACAACCTTTTGAGGGTGCCTGCCATAGATACAGGCGCAAAGCCAGGAGAGAATGCTCATGGAACATGACCATATAGCCTGGAAAACTCACATCAACCCAGTGATTCTTGCCATGAAAGCCTTTGACAATACATTAGAAATTCATTGATTTTCTTTTTATCATCTTTCTTCACCCTCCATCTTTCAGAACCATACACAGACATTGGAAATACTTGACAATGATATGGAACTCCCGACTTACATATTCAGTGAAATAACTACATTTTACAGTCTTGTGTAATGCTTTTACAGATACCTTTCCAAGTCCTGATCTTCTTCTGATTTCTTAGAATCATTGAATGATAGAGTTGGAGAAGACCCCAAGAGTCACCCAGTCCGACCCCTTGCCATTCAGGGACACACAATCAAAGCATTCCTGATGTCAGGGCTAGAATCTCTATGCCTGGGGCCAGAGACAGATCCCAGCCTGCCATGAGCCTACTACTTTCACCTGAGTTGCTGAGTCAGAGAGAGATGACTCAACCATGAACTTTGCTCTATTTCTTTGCAGTTGAATATACTGGGACTATGACCTTTGGTCTAGATAAGACTCTGGGGTATGATGTAATACCCAGGGAACTCTGGGTAATGCAAAGACTCACTGGGATTGCTGAGTCAGGGTGCAACCCTCTCCAGGCATTGCATGGGGGAGGGATTAGTATATAAGGATTGTGGTGATGGGAAAGCGGGTGCTTCAGCTTTATAGGTTTTGTGTCTTCAATAAACTACCACTGGAAGAAGCAGCAGTTCTGTTGCGTCTTTACTGGAAAGCATTGAAGTTCCTGACAGAAGCTGAAGCCCCTGAAACTTTCCCATGAATGGAGAGGTTTATGCAAGAGGCGGAGGAATATGTGGAAAGCTGGGATTATGTTACTGGAGCAGTCCATGAAAGATGTACTTTGGAATGGGGGTGGAATACTATGGATGAGGTTGGCCTCCCTGATCGGGTCGGAGAAACGGCGTCAGCATGGCGTGCGGCTGCTCCAGAGGGACATATTCTTTGTGAGGGATCCAGGGAAGCTTGTCATGTGGATCCAGTGCGACTCCAGGTGCAGCAGCTGCGGTGCACAGTAAGTCCAGAGAGGCGACTCGGGAGTGAAACTACTGAGCCGAGTTCTCCCACGGAAGTAGAGGTGTTGGGATGCAAAGTTGCGGCTTTGGAGAAGACATTGCAGCGAATGTCCCAGCAGATGTTTAAGAACCAAGATTCTATGTGGGGCCCGCCTGAGGGAGGCGATTTTACGCGTTATTCTTGGATGGACAGTGAGAGGGTTGAAACCCATCCTAGATCTCCTTCGGGAGTGTGGGGTTGATGCCCAGTCAGGAGTTCCGCGAGGAGCAGCATATGGTGGTGCCAGGCTGAGAGTGGTGAATGAAGGGGTTTCAGTCCAGCCTAAAGCTGTAGGACTGGGAAGAGGTATTCAGGTGCCCAAGAGGGATGGATCTGGAGGATGGAGATCCCAGCCTGGTGC
The DNA here is from genome assembly GCA_030556195.1 of Anolis apletophallus. Lineage (NCBI taxonomy): Eukaryota > Metazoa > Chordata > Lepidosauria > Squamata > Anolidae > Anolis > Anolis apletophallus. The sequence goes on along the minus strand of JARBWK010000007.1, from coordinate 101,758,623 downwards.
CCAGATGCCTAGAAGGGATGGATTAGGAGAGTGGAGACCCCAGCCTGGTGCCCAGATGCCCGGAAGAGATGGAGCAGGAGAATGGAGACCCCAATTGGGGGTGATGTTTGTCCAAGGAAGGAGCCGCTCCGTGGAGTTTTGATGGTGAGGCATGTAAATGGCCTTTTTTGTGGCGGCAGTTGGCAATCACATGCAAGATTATGGACACTTGTACCCAAGTGAAGGCAGCAGAGTGTGCTGTGGGAGCTGTGCTTTAAAGGAAGAGCTGCTGCGGACTGGTACGTGCAGTGCCATGATCGACAGGATCCATGTTTGGGGACATTGAGAGGGTTCCTTCGGCTGTGAAGAACAGATTTTGTGACCCACTGGAGAGAGTAAAGGCCAAAGAAGCTCTGAGGGGTTAACGCCAGGGCAATAAATCTGTAACGGAGTATGCGGAGGAGTTTATGAGCCTTGCGGGCAAGGTAGCGGAGTGGTCTCAAGCAACCCTCCTTGAACTATTTAAAGACGGATTACGACGAGAGTTGTTGAGTGGTGCCTTCATCGTGGAGACCCTGGTGATGTCGATGGATGGATCCAATTGGGTGGTAACGTAGAAGGTATTCTGGCCCAAGTGCAACGGCGGAAGTCGGCAGTAGGACCTACAAGGCGATTTCGGCCAGGGACAAGACGTGTAACCGGAAGCGAGAGCCAGCGGAGTAGTGTTAGCGGAAAGCCAACTGTGGGGAAAGGCTTGTGTTACATTTGCTCTAAGCCGGGACATTATTCCTTCCAATGTCATCTAAGAAAGTTACCGGATACCAAAATGTGAAAGTTGCCCGAGGTGCCCTGGGTGAAAAGATGGAGAGTGCGGATGGGGTGAGAAAAGGGGCCCCAAGTATTGTTTGTAAATGAATTGGAAAAGAAAGGAAAATATCAAACGATAAAACATTGGTGGATTGCGGGTGTTCTGAAAACATTATGTGTCCTGGATTAGTTATGGATTTGAAATGTGAAATTCAGGAATTAACAGCTCCTGTACATTTTGCCCAGTTGGATGGAACTTTTTGTGGGAGGAGGGCCCTTTCCATTGGGAACGAAAGGGTTAAAGGGAAAGGTTGATACTTGGGAGGAGGAGCTGGATTGTGTAGTGGCTCCTGTTATGGAACATGAAATTATATTGGGATTGCCTTGGCTGAGACAGGCTGATCCAATCATAGATTGGAAAGCAGGTACGTTAGAGTGCCGGCCTGTGGCGAATGGTGGTGTGTATGTGAATGAAGAGAAGAAAGGAGGTGAGCCACAGATTCCTGAGGAATATATTGACTTAGCAGATGTGTTCAACCCTGTATTAGCCGACAATCTGCTCCCGGTCAGGAATGTACAGTGCAAGGTAGAACTGAAAGAAGGGGCAGTACTCCCTAAGCCAAAGATTTATCCTATGTCTGAGAAGGAGAAGGTTACGTTAAGAGAGCAGATAGATGATTATTTAAAGAAAGGGTACATCCAAAGATCGGAATCCCCTATTGCAGCCCCTGTTCTCTTTAGAAAAAAAAGAAAGATGGGAAATTAAGGTTGTGTATCGACTATAGGGGTCTTAATGCGATAGTACCATTAATTGTTATCCATTGCCTTTAATCAAGGATCTATTAGGCAATTGGGGAAAGGCAGGTATTTCACAAAGCTGGATATTATAAATGCCTTCCATATGGTGCGGGTGCGAGAATCGGACAGGTGGAAGACTGCTTTTTCGTGTCCCTTGGGGCTGTACGAATGGGTCGTCATGCTTTTGGTTTGGCGGGCCCCGGTATATTTATGCAGTTGATTAATGAGGTGCTGCACCCTTTTGTATAAGGGGGTGTATGTTTATTTAGACGACATTGTTGTGGTTTCACAAACCAAAGAGGCGCACGTGCAGTTAGTTCGGGAAGTATTGGAGAGATTGAGACAGGCCAGATTGTTTGTTAAGTTAAGTAAATGTGAATTTAGCAAGAGGCGAAATTGACTTCCTGGGATATAGAATTAGTAGAGAGGGTGTGTCCATGGATCCGGTAAAGTGGCAGATGTGTTGGCTTGGGAAGCTCCTAAAACAAGGAGACAGTTACAGGCTTTTTGGGGATGGCTAACTTTTATCGGTCTTTTATTTCCGGTTTGCTATTGTTTGCCTCTTACAGAGTTGCTCTAGACAGTTGGTAAGGGTGTGGCTAGGAAGGTGAGGGCGGCTGGTGCCAGGTTGGGTTGGACTGTAGAGTGTCAAAAGGCTTTTGATTCTTTAAAGGTAGCTTTCACTAAAGGTCCTTTGCTTGTGCATCCAGATCCAGCAAAACCCTTTGTGGTACAGAGTGATGCTTCCGCTTGGGCATATGGAGGAGCTTTGTTACAGAAGGACGAGGAAGGGGTGTTGAAACCCTGTGCTTATTTCTCTAAGAAATTTGGGGAGCAGCTCAGGACTTGACCAGTGTGGGAAAAAGGCGTTTTGCTGTTATTCGTTATGCTCTGCAGACGTGGAGACACTTTTGGAGGGGGCAGTTCACCCGTTTGAAGTGTTAACTGATCACAAGAATTTGCAATTTCTTAGGGAGCCCCAGAAGTTGTCTCCTAAATTGCTACGATGGGCCCAGTATCTGGCTAGGTTTAATTTTGTGTTGAAGCATATAAGGGGTAAGGATAATGTGGTTGCTGATGCATTGTCGCGTTATCCTGCAGTGGGGCCAGATCCTCTTCCAAGTGTGGGAGAGTGTTCACAAAGGACCAGTGGGGTCTGAGGGTGCAGACACGGCACAAGTTTCTAAGTTGGAAATAAAGCAGGAGGATGAGGAGCTGGAAGAGTGGGTAAAGAGTTTCAGAGGTGTTATGAGAAAGGATGATTGGTTGAAGGCCCATGAGTTGGAATGTAAAAGGGTCAAGGGATTGTGGATAGTTCGGGAGAAATTGTATGTACCAGGAGTTAAGGAATAGGGTGTTGGAGTTGTTCCATGACCACAAGACAGCAGGGCATTGGGGATTTACTAAAGACTTTCTTTGCAATCAAAGCCCGATATTGGTGGCCAGGAATGAGGACATCGGTAAAGAATTATGTGAGTAGTTGTGAGGCTTGTGCACGGGGAAGGTACCTACTGCTAAGCCCCCAGGATTGATCCAGGTGGTGGCTACTCGGTGCGACCCATGGACACATATTAGTACCGACTTTGTGGGGGAGTTGCCCTAGTAAAGGATATAGGTATATCTGGACTGTGCTGGACATGTTTTCAAAGCAAGCCCATTTATACCGTTAACTGGCTTGCCTTCGGCAGAAAAATTGGCTAAGTTATATGTGCAGCATATATACCGGTTACATGGGTGTCCAGAGCAGGTGTTTAGCGATAGAGGTGTGCAATTCACGGCGAATTCTGGGATAGGTTCTTGGAAACCTTGTATAGACTGTGAAGGACAACTGCTTATCATCCCTGTTGTAATGGGGAGTTGGGAGGACGAAAACGTTGGGTAGTTATCTAAGAATTTTTATGTAAAATGCCCAGCAGATAATTAAGTATGACTGTTGGCCTTTAATGCCAGAAGTGGGGGTTTATAACGGATCTGTGCACTCTCAAGTAGACTCCATTTTCTTCAATTGTATTTCTGGTCAAGAGGTTAATTCCACTACCAGTTGGTAGGGAGCAAGGGAGATGATAAGGAGAAAATGGTACAATAGGAGTTCGAGAAGAGTGGAAGGAGGTAACTGAGGCGTTGCATAAGGCACAGGGGTTGCAATAAGCGATTTGGTGACAAAAACCGACAAGAAGGTGATGGTATAAGGAAGGGGATTGCAGGCTATCCACCAGAATTTAAAGTTGGGGTTACTCTTTCGAAAATTGGGCCCAAAGTATGTGGGACCATTCAGAGTGGCTGAGCGAAAGGGAATGAGGTGATCGTATCATTGATATTGCCAAGGGCCTTGAGGAAAATTTATTCTGTGTTTCATTGCAACTTGTTAGTTGATATGTTAACCCACTATGCCAAAATTTTGAAGGTTGCTTGTCTTCTCAGGGGGAGGAGGCTGGGGGAGGAAGATTTATGTCAGGCTAGAATCTCTATGCCGTGGGCCAGAGACAGTTCCCAGCCTCTTCGCCATTTCAATACTTTCACCTGAGATAGTTGAGTCAGAGAGAGATGACTCAACCATGAACCGCTCTATTTCTTTGCAGTTGAATATACTGGGACTATGACCTTGGTCTAGATAAGACTCTGGGTATGATGTAATACCCAGGGAACTCTGGTAATGCAAAGACTCACTGGGGATTGCTGAGTCAGGGTGCAACCCTCTCCAGGTACGTACATGGGGGAGGGATTATATAAGGATTGTGGTGATGGGAAGCGTGGTGCTTCAGCTTTATAGGTTTTGTGTTCCTTAATAAACTACCACTGGAAGAAGCAGCAGTTCTGTTGCATCTTTACTGAAAGCATTGAAGTTCCTGACACCTGACTGGTGGTTATCCAGCCCAGCTTTAAAGCATCCAGAGAAGGAGACTCCACCACACTTTGAGGCAGCATCTGACACTGCTGTTCTACTGCCTGTTCCTGGTCTGAAAGTGTTATTTCCTGTTTAATTATGGTCCCTGCTTGGAAAGTAGTTGCTTTACCCAGGATGAGATATTATTCTTTGTAAAACTATATAGCAAAAATGTCCAGGATGTCCAGTTTATAACAAACTTTTGTTATATGTTTTTAATGATAGAACCAATTAGAAATGACATTTATCTCTCTCGGCATTACTTCGCGAACGAAGATTCTTAGGAAGGATTCATCCCACGCTTTTTACAAGCGTGTTGATGACTAAAAAGGCCAATCTGAGATAGGCAAGTTCGGTTGCAGAAAGCACAGCAGAAAGTCTCCTTGGGTGATTTTGTTTCCAAGTTGCGTTCTTTTCTTGGTGCTTGTCGCTTTCTCTCGAGACCCATTCGGTGTGTCTTCTCGAAAGAGGCTGCAGCATTGTGGATAGTGCGTCTCCATGCTCTCCATGTGAGGCCAGGGGTGGGACCATTGTTGGTGATCAACTGGCCGAGCTCTGAGATGTTGTTTCAGGGAGTCCTTATATCTCTTTGGGGTGCTTTGCACTGACCCATGGCGAGTTCACCATAGAGTAGTATCTTTGGGAGGCGGTGGTCTCCATCCTAGAGACATGCCCTGCCCAACACAGCTGTGTTCCTCACAGCATGGCCTCAATGCTGGTGATCCCTGCTTGCTCAAGGACAGCAACATTAGTCACATAGTCGGTCCAGTGTATATTTAGGATTGTGCGAAGACAGCTGATGAAAGTGCTCATGAGGAGTAGGTGTGACATTTATAACTGAGGAACAAAAAAAAAAAAAATAGTTATTATTATTGGGTTGCTGTGAGTTTTCTGGGCTGTGAGAAGCCATGTTCCAGAAGCATTCCCTCCTGACCCTTCTCCCACATCTATGGCAGGTGTCCTCAGAGGTTGTGAGGTCTGTTGAAACTATGTAAGTGAAGTTTATATATCTGTGGAATGTCAAGAGTGGAAGAAAGAATTATTGTCTGCTTAAGGCAAGTGTGAATGTTTCAATGATCACCTTGATTAGCATTTAATGGCCTTGCAGCTTCAAATCCTGGCTGGTTGCTGCCTGAGTGAATTCTTTTTGTAGGCAGGTGTTAGCTGGCTTTGATCGATTCTCATCTGAATTCCCCTGCTTTTTTAGTGTTGCTCTTATTTACTGCCCTGATTTTAGAGGTTTTTTTAAAAAATACTGATAATCAGATTTTGTTCATTTTCACAGATTTCTCCTTCTGTTGAAATCACCCATGTTTGTGGGATTTCAATGGCTTCTAGGAGCCCCCGGTGGCGCAATAAGAGTCCTTGGACTGGCTGGGAAGACCAACAGGTCAGAGGTTTGATTCTGGGAGAGTGGATGAGCTCTCTGGTCAGCTCCAGCCCCCATGCAGGGATGAGGAGAAGCTCTCACAAGGATGGCAAAACATCATAAACATCCGGGTGTTTTTCTGGGACAATGCTCACAGACGGCCAATTTTCACACTGGAAGTGA